>CM045762.1:39756096-40356096 GCA_025200525.1 Camellia lanceoleosa
ATATCCTTCTATCTCTATATTTCTCCCCCTCTCTCTATATTTGTGTTGTTTTGTGCCTTAAAGTGAGTTTTGTTCATACTTTTGCACTAAACACCTAGTGAAACACCTTCACTCTTGAGCTGTGGTTCTTGGAGGTTGCATTTGAGTGGTTTTAGCTTGGTTTTTGCCTATGAAGTTGCTGTTTTGAAGTTATGCTTCAAGGGTGAGTCTATAGCCTCTTTAAAGCTTTGTTTCATTGCTTATTTGGCCCTATTTGCATGATGTTTTAGGCTTAACTTTAAACTGCAAAAAGCTTTATTTTCAAGTGCTTAAAGTGTTTGTTTGAGGCCTCTTTGGTGTTGGGGGTGGTCTACCCCCTTTTGTGCCTTATTTTGCCTTGTTTTGAGCTATCCTTTTAGGCCTTTGAGATCACCTTCTCTTGGCCTTTTAACCACTGAATTCCAGAGGAATTTCAATGATGGAAAGTGTGTTTTAAGGCCCTAAATGGGTGGGGGTTATCCCCCATCCTCTTCTCTTGTTTGCTTGTGTTGATGGCTCATCAAAGTAGCATGTCTTTCTAGCATGTTTTGGCTCCATCTTAGCATGTCTTAGGCATTATTTCAGTATGGCATAACTCTATTTTGGGTAGGTTTGATTGCCTCTTGCGTGCTTCATACCCTTGTAGTGCGATCCTCCTTATAGCCTTAACATGCATCATGTTTTGGACCATCATTTTAGCATGTTTTTGGCTCCACTCTAGCAAGATTTTACTCATGTTTTGCCATGCTTAAGCTCTATTTTAAGTAGTTTTGGTCATGCATGCCTTGCTTTGTATAGCCATAGTGCAATCTTGCTCACTAGCTTTGAGTTTCAAAGTCTCTAGCATGCATTACTTGAGCTGTTGGCATGCTTTGGCCTCATTTCTAACATGATTTCAGTGTGTGTAGTGTAGTCATACTCTCTCATGTTTCACACATTCAATGCTTTTGGAGAGCTATGCTTTGTGCCTTGATCATGGCCTAATATGTATGCATGCGTGCCTAAGCTTTCGGGCTACCATCTCAGTGTGTTTTTGGTGTTATTTTTCCATGATACAACTCTATTTTTGGTTGGTTAGAGCATTCCTCATTTGCTTCTTACACTTGTAGTGTGATCCCCCTCATTGGCCTTGCATGCTCCATGCTTCATGCCTCAAATTCTAGCATGTGTTAGCTTTAGTCCTTGCATGTTTTGGCATTGTTTTGACCTACCTTGGGACTATTTTGAGTCACCTTGGCCCTTTGGGGCTTGCTTGATAAGGCTATGGTGCAAGTACCTTTGCTAGCCTTAAGCTCTGAGCCCCCTAGCATGCATTGCTTGGGCTATTTGCATGATTTAGCATCATTTGGAATGTAATTTTAGAGCTTATGTCTTTGCTATACTCCCATGTTTATCACTCTTTCATGGCCCTTGAGGGTTATGCATTATGCCTTGTTTGTGAGCCAATGAATGAGTATGCTTTGCTTGCCTTTTGGGCCTATGTTTTAGCATGTCTTTGGTCTTGATTTAGCACACCTCAACTCTGTTTTGAGTAGCTTGGGTCATATGGGATTGGTTATGCATGGTCGTAGTGCAATAGATGTGACTAGCCTAATGATTCAAGATCCTTAGCATGCTATGCTTGTGTTGTTTGGATAATTTGGCATCATTTCGCACATGATTTCGGTGCATATAGCATAGCTACACTCTCACATTTGTCACTTCTTCATTATGTTTGAGAGTTGTGCTTCTATGCTTTGTTCATGGGTTAATGCATGAGCATCATTATCTTGCCTTTTATGCCATCATTTCGGAGCATTTTGGCCAGTGTTTTGGCATGCATGAAGTCAGTTTGGGGCTGGTTTGATCCATTGAGCATTGCATTACATAGCCCTTGTGTTGTATCCTTCACTAGCTTTCATGCTTAAGGACTCTAACTTGCCATGCTCATGTTGTTTGCATGTTGTTGCATTACATTGTGTTTGGAATGTTGTTTCATTGCATTGTGTTTGGATCAGGCGTTAATCCAAACATGAGAAATGAGGAATGTTTCATACTTGAAGTGATGAAACGTGCCTCATTTCTCGGTCGCCGACCCTCTTGATCATGCATGATAGAGGCGGAGGCTCTTATGTGTTATTTGTGCATTCATTGACATCGACTTGTGCAAACTTGGCTTCTCGGCCATCGTGCGTTGCGATGCTCGGTTGGTGGCCCGAGAGTCGAGTACCGCACTCCCTTGAGCTTGAGAAATTATAGGGAGGGTGGTTATGCACACATATCTTGCAAATACACTGCTGTGCCCCTTCTTGTCATCTGTTGCAACAAAACTGGAGTTTGGCAAAATTTCTAGTTGACAGACTAGTAAAGGTGGTCGACCGACCACTTTTTTTGGTCTACAGCAAGTTTTTCTGGTCTACAAGTGGTCTACAGCCTCCTTTTCTGGTCGGCAGTGCACCAAGAGGTCCCCATGTTGGAGCATAAGCATTTTGGAAGTCAGTGCAACTTTCAAAGAACAAATCAAATGCAAACAGAGGCAATTCCGGGCATAGCAATTGATTTCCGAGCGAGGCAATCGAGAGCATGCATCCTTCATTGTTCAAGGCAGAGCTGTGGCAGCCTAGTTCACATACCCCACATGCTTAGTTAGTTACCATGATTAGTTAATTTGTTAATTAATTAAAGTATTGTAATAATTAGTTGTAGCTAGTTATCCAATTTGTGTTGTGTAATAATTAGTCTAATTAGATTAGTTAGCTAGCTTACCTTAGATGTAGCTTAGCTAAATTCATTGGGACCCTCCTGCAAGAGGGCAAACTGTTGTAATAAGGGCATATTTCAATTAGCATATTTCAACCCCACGTCTTTCAACCCCACGTCTTTCTCCCTTTTATTTACCAGCTTTTGATGGTTAGTTTTAGGGCATATTTCAATTAGCATCCTTATGTTATGCATGCGTGCATCATTCATCTATCTTACATGCACGGGGCTGGACGCAGCATACAAACTGCATTGTATTTCAATACCAATTCGAATACATGTTATCAAGTTGCATTCTCATGACATCTTAGAATAGCCAAACCTATCTTAGCTACATTATACATGTGTTGCATTAGGCATCTTAACTTAGCTAGGATCATGCAGTGATTTCTAACTAGTTTTCTTTCTTTGGCTCAAAGTACACTGTGAGTGTTTACGCTTTAGCATACTGCATGAGATGTGTATGTTGCCATGTTAGCATGCTTGTCATGAGGCTATTTGCTTAATTGCTATAACTGCATGAATGCCTATGGATGAAGGCTTCATTGCTTGAATTGGAACAATTCATCAAAATGTGTGTTTTAAGCCCACTTTGCGAAGTGGCAAAATCATGTTGTTTTCTAAACTCACTTGAGGGTAGCAAATCCGCGTCTTAGCCTACTTGAGGGTAACAACTTCAAACCATTTTTGAAAAACAAACATGAGATGTTTTGTTCCAAATCGAGCGATTTAGTCTATACTTGTGTGCTGTGCGCATTACATAGTAAGTTAGCTAATAATCTGAATAAGAACACATGTGTTTTCAAAAACAACATATCATGTTAGTAGAGGCCGATCTTTGATCGGGCGAGTGGGGGTGCTCATTTCATGACCTTCTCCCCTCGTACCTAAGTTCCTGAGCTGAGGCAACATTGGTGATGACAGACACGTGGCCTTAGGCACGAGTCAGGATTTCCTAAATTTCCCAAAATAAAATATTTAGGTGGCGACTCTGAAATCTGGCAAAGCAGTCCATGTTTGGCACTTCCTGATTAAAATCGATTTTCCAAAACGATTTGCTGGATTTGGACTCTTTGGTGATTTATCAGTCTTACATTGCACTTTGTGAGATTAGATTTAGAACCGTGACAGGAGTCCGAACTGTAGTAGCTAGAACCCAATTCGCGCCCTCTCCGAAAAGGGGGCGCGCGGAGGAAGTTCGAGTGGTCTACAGTTTCTGGCGACTCTGCTGGGGATTTAGAGAACTTGACTCGAACTCATGATGTCTTGTTTTGTCTACACTTATATATTTTTTTGCATTCCATTTGCATAGTGTAGACTGCCTGAACTCCGCTCCGCCCGCCCCTCTTTCAGAGAGGGTGTGTAATAACCCGACCCTCATACATGTTTTCTGATATAGTTTTAGTCCTTGATGTGAGCAATTGAATGTTTACTGTGAAATTCCGTAGAAAATTAAAGTGATGTAAGTGAAATCCATGTTTAAGGAAGTCTATCTGTTGAACAAGGAACATATCTGTTCCTCTAGAATGTTTAGAGCAGAAATTGGGGGCCTTAACGACTTAATTTTCAGAAATGGATTATATATCTGTGATCAGCATAATTTTTAGGTAATATTAAGCATGTTTACGAAATTTCAATTTCGGAATGATTAAACGATTGATTTTCGTCTTATATGTCTATATTATATATATATATATATATGTGTCTAAGTCTTGTTTTGAGGCCTAAGAGGAAAAACGTGAGACTCTTTTGGGAGAGAAAATAAGAGAGAGTGGAAGAGAGAATTGGGGGAAAGGAGGATTCAACAAGAGCTTGGCAAATTGTTAGTGTTGTGGAATCTAATTCAAGGTAAGACCAAGCTCCCCTTGTTATGGCAACTTAGAGATTGTTATGGATGTTCATGAAATGATCATGGTTAAATCATGGTTGATTATGAGGGTTTCTCTTTAATTG
Organism: Camellia lanceoleosa; assembly: GCA_025200525.1. NCBI lineage: Eukaryota > Viridiplantae > Streptophyta > Magnoliopsida > Ericales > Theaceae > Camellia > Camellia lanceoleosa. The sequence goes on from CM045762.1 coordinate 39,760,807, forward strand.
ATATTTTGACACTATAGTGGGTGTAGTATGAAATTATACTCACTCTTTGGTTGTTTATCATGAAATTATGGTTATATGTATGTTTTGATTCAAGATTGGGTTTTGTTTGAAATGGAGAGAATGACTTGATTAAGCTCCTAATCTTGTTTAGTTTGTCAAATTCAAGGTAGAATCCATGTTATGATGATGTTAGATTGATGTATTGTCTCAAATTCATCTTGGATTGCATGAAACTAGCATGGAAATGGAGCTAGGTTATGGAATTGGAAGATCAGATTTTTGGAACTTCGTCCAGTCCGCTCGAGCGGAGGAAGTCCCGCTCGAGTGGGAAAATCCACCTTCAAAGAATTTGGTACCTCGTGCGATCCTCGGCGGCCAAAGTGGCGCTCGGCCGGGGAGGCTTATTGTAGACAAAAAATAAATGTTGTTCAGTTTTGCATGCTTATGCCTCTGGTATTGCTAAAATATTTTTCTGATGCTTTTAAGGCGATTATAAATTCGTATGAAGTGTAATGACTCTGAGAATGGTTCCTCAATGATTTAAGAGAAAAGGAATTAATTTACAAGTTATGCTTGTGTGCAGGCTACACTCTGGAAGGAATTAGCACGCTATTACAACACTGTGAGTAATAGCGCTATATGTACATTTTACTTTCATTGTACATTTTACTTTCTGTTATAACGCTCTAATCCTTGTAAGTGATTTCACTTGAAATGGATATACGTGTGAACGTTGAAAAAGCTACATACAGTGGTGTAACTATGGAATTATTCTGCTCTGTCTATATTACATATTCACTTTCTGTCATCTGTAAGCAACTGGTATTATTTCCTGTTATTACGAGGCAAATATTTTGATGGATCAAATGCACATACTATTATCCACAAATTAAGGACATTGATTCATGATAATAAGCAAGTGAAACGTGGGTACATTATGATACTATAGTATTTATGTACCCTTGGAATTAATGGATGATGTTGGCACTTTGTGATAAGTAACTTAAATATGCTAAGAGACTATGTGTCTCTATATGGCTGTAAGGCTAGTCCGTTTTGATGACACTATGGTTGTTCCGCTATGATACTCGTTTTGTTTATGATATGACATGATGAAACTTATTGACTTCTGGTGTGGAGCAAAGTGCTGTACGGAACTAAGTGCTACACTTTAGTGGGAGCCACCTCTAGAATCCGTACGAGCCACCTCTTGAGTCCATGCACAATTCTGTATATTTCTAATATATTTGTGTGCCGAAAGGCTATCTGTGTGCCGAAAGGCTATCTGTGCCGAAAGGCTATCTGTGTGCCGAAAGGCTACCTGTGCCGAAAGGCTACCTGTGCCGAAAGGCTATCTGTGTGCCGAAAGGCTATCTGTGCCGAAAGGCTATCTGTGTGCCGTAAGGCGACCTGTGCTGAAAGACTATCTGTGTGCCGTAAGGCGACCTGTGCTGAAAGGCTATCTGTGTGCCGAAAGGCTATCCGTACCGAAAGGCTATCTGTGTGCCGTAAGGCGACCTGTGCTGAAAGACTATCTGTGTGCCGTAAGGCGACACATCTTGAAAAGGCTATCTGTGTGCCGAAAGGCTACCTGTGTGCCGTAAGGCTATCTGGGCTGAAAGGCCAATCTGATAAAGTTGGGCCAATAGGTCAATCTGTTAAAAATTAGGTAATAGGCCAAGAGCCGTCCGAAGGTAAAATCGTATTACTTTTGTATTTGAGTTGATGCATGTACAGCTACGCATTGTGATTTAATTGTTAAGAACTAATATTCACTGAGCTTGTCTCATTACATTATTTTGTCCGATTCTCAGGTAATCAAGTCTAGCATCATTGTCAGCCATCCTTTGTCAGCCTGAGGACGACTAGGCACTCAAGAAGCCCTGTATACTAGAGCAGTTTTGTTTGGCTTTGCCTTTTGACTTTACTAGTTTTGTTGGCTTAAAGCCGTTTGTAATTAATGTTTTGTTGAGTGCCCAATATCCGGGCCAGACTTGTACATTTGTATATATCTCAGTTGTTCATTATTATCAGTTGGTTTAAGGCATGGTCCTGGTTTGTGATAGTAGCTCAATGGATGTGTCCAATTATTGTACTTTTGAATTTAATGCTTCCGCTTAGGCCCCAGTTATCATTTACATCGAGGATATCATGCATTTACGAGTAGGTCATGCCCAAACCTTTTAGGGGCGAGTTAGGGGCGTGACAAGTGGTATCAGAGCACGAGTTGCTATCTCACACACGGATCCATTGAGCTCTAGGATGTCTAGAAAAGCTTTAGGCATCTTGCATGACACCCCGAAAGTATCTGGAAAATTGATAGCAACGTTAAGTATTCTGGTAAGGCTAACAATTGTGGATTATGTCTACTGTATAATGGTTATTGTGCAGATTGTGGCGAGAATAAGAACAAGGATCCTACCTCCGTTGGAAAAAAAAAATTGTTGGTAAACTGTATAAACAAGCAGGTGGAATTGGATCAACAAAGTTGCTGGTAGAAGTGGGGTAAGAGTTCGAGTTAACTGGTAAGATAATTTATGTGTCCATAATGAAGTATACTTTTATGTTATTGGTTGTTATTGATGGATTGATATAACAACGATTGTGCCTTCTAACACCTGTTCAGCTGAATGGCTCACACATTAAATATGGATTATTCCTACAACTACATTCCGCAGTATAGCCACGTTCACTGTATTATAACAATGTTCAAACCTGCGGGGTGCTTGTAATTAGACTTTCTGACAAGAATAAGTTTTGCATGACGTTCTGTAATGTGTTGAGAAGGACCGTATTGTGATAAGAAGTTAGGTATAGAGAGACTCTTATAATTATGTAAGGAAATAATTGATTATATCCGTTTCCCCTCCGATAGTTCATACGAAATAAGGGAATGATGTACATATTAGTTATGTTTGGACATGTGAAGCTTGACATTGAATCGATTTGTTCAAGTACTATGATTTCTGATTTTGGAATAAGATGTAAATACTACGAATTTGTGAGCCGACACATTTATTGTCAATGTCTGAGGGACTGAGGGGTTTGTTTATGAAAATTTGAAACTGTAATATGTTTTGTTATGTATAATCGATAATCTGTGATCAAAATTTCTTGTAAAGAATAATTGATCGGCATAAGAATCTCACTCACATTGTGAGTCTGCTTCCATAATACTTGACGAAATATGGTTAGTTATTGACTATTTTGAAATTTGAAACTAAGCGATTAATAATTTATTTGCTTACGTATGTTCATGATATAAGATTGTCAAAGCCTTCAAGTGCGAACCGTTCTATATGACATTTGAATTCGGATAGAAATGAATGGAATGGGAGTATGCTATGTTAATGGGTGATTGAGATTATGTACCGGACCTTTACCTCTTATTGCAGATTGATATGGATTTGCACGATAATTAATACATAGTTACGAATTGACTTATGATTTTGGAATCATTCAGTTGTGTCAGTAATGAATAAAAACTTTCTATTCTCTTTAAGTAAACTAAGTTGTCTCTTAACGAATAAATGGGATGATGTTCGTTTGTAAATTAAGGTATCGGTACGAAGTTAAAATTTTCTGTTGTGTTACGTAGGGACCCGAATTGTTTAAAATCTATGACATGAATGCAAAAGTTTGACCTCATTAGAATGTGGATATTTATTTTGTTAAGTATACCCTAATGACATGATATGATAAGAAATATTCCATCTTGAATATGTAATGTTTAGATCCGCTTTGTTTATGTCTAATTTGTGATCTGGTCCTGTTACGCTCATTATGTCGAACATGTCTGTCGATGGGACTTCGATAAGGAAGAGTCGTAACATAAGGAACCCCGCTTATAATCCGTATCCGTCCATATGATACTTGTAGAGCAATAGCTAATCACTAAGTAATTTGATTGGTAATCCGATATATTCTTGTAAGAATTAGCATCCTATCTCTAAGAATAAGAAAACACGTCGTGATACACTTTTGTGTAAATCTTGTAACTTGTCAAACCAAACCCTATTCTTTGTTGATAGCAATAATACAAGCTATTCAGGTGTCACTATGAATTTTGATGAGAACAAATGGTTATAGAGGTATTTCAGGATAAGAATGGGTTGCCGGGTATATATATTCCGCATAGTGTGAGTCTACATTAAGTTCTTGTAATGTTGAACGGATCTTGTTACGTTACATCATATTATGGATATACTACTGAATTAAGTCCTTATAAACAATGTAGTTAATTGTATGCAATAAGGAGAGTATAAACCCTGAAGCGATGATATGAAGAAAAAGAAAGAAAAGTGAAGCGACGTATTTGCTTATAGTAACCGAATAGAAAACTTAAGAAGAGTGGGTGTAGTACTACATCATTATGATTGAGTGATGCAATACGATTCTAAATGTGATTCCCAATTTTATTTTTAAATGGCTCCATTTGCTTGAAACGACGATTGCTATAGTTCTATTTGTTACTTAGATTTGTATTCATGAAATATGTCTAAGTGTTATGATGATAAATCTGCATGAATTGATGTAAGTGTTATCCTAATCATTGACCCAGAGTATGATTTTCCTTGTAATTCTACACTTACCAGTAATACTATTAAGAACTAACAATGTGTATCGGGATTTCTTGTTTTTAGTTTTGCCGATGTGCTAACGTTTGTTTGTTAAAGACGTGTTGTTCTTAAAGAATTGTTAAAGACTATTGCATGTAATTCTAAACCAATATAGCGATATGCTTGTGGAACATTTGTGAACATTGAAGACTGCAAAACTAATGGATATATCTACTTAAACGGCTCCTTTGTAACGGTTAAAATGAATCATACATATTTAGGTAGGGCCCTACTGGGCGAACTTTGGTGTCTGATTGAATTATACATAATCCGACTCGACTCTAACCACGTAATCGTATAAAAACAAAACAAGATAAATAACCAAATAAAAAAAAAAAAATAGAGAAAGTTGTGGTTGGAATTAGGGTATGTTATAGAAATTTGATTTACGTGACTTATGTGTTGAAGGTAACGATATCTATTATTTCCTGTATTTGGAAGTTGTATGCTTTTAACTATGAGAATTATTTGTAACTTGCATCAACCTTATGGATAGGAAAATACGGTGATTGATACCCTACCCAGTGGAGATTATATGTCTATAATGCCCTGTTATGGAATTGTGTAATCTTATCTTGCGTTATTTAATTTATACATGCCCGATACGCAGTAAATCGCTTGGTTAAACAAAATAGTAAGATACTGATTGTGGTAACACCTCTATAGTAAGAACCAGGGTAATCTGTGAATTGTTTGAACTGCAGTATTATGTGAACTCTTATAAGAAGAAGAGACACTGAAGCGAGACTACGATTTCTACTTTGTTATACGTTGGAACAAGTTTGGAGGACCAAACTTATTTAAGGGGGGGAGAGTGTAATAACCCGACCCTCATACATGTTTTCTGATATAGTTTTAGTCCTTGATGTGAGCAATTGAATGTTTACTGTGAAATTCCGTAGAAAATTAAAGTGATGTAAGTGAAATCCATGTTTAAGGAAGTCTATCTGTTGAACAAGGAACATATCTGTTCCTCTAGAATGTTTAGAGCAGAAATTGGGGGCCTTAACGACTTAATTTTCAGAAATGGATTATATATCTGTGATCAGCATAATTTTTAGGTAATATTAAGCATGTTTACGAAATTTCAATTTCGGAATGATTAAACGATTGATTTTCGTCTTATATGTCTTTATTATATATATATGTGTCTAAGTCTTGTTTTGAGGCCTAAGAGGAAAAACGTGAGACTCTTTTTGGGAGAGAAAATAAGAGAGAGTGGAAGAGAGAATTGGGGGAAAGGAGGATTCAACAAGAGCTTGGCAAATTGTTAGTGTTGTGGAATCTAATTCAAGGTAAGACCAAGCTCCCCTTGTTATGGCAACTTAGAGATTGTTATGGATGTTCATGAAATGATCATGGTTAAATCATGGTTGATTATGAGGGTTTCTCTTTAATTGATATTTTGACACTATAGTGGGTGTAGTATGAAATTATACTCACTCTTTGGTTGTTTATCATGAAATTATAGTTATATGTATGTTTTGATTCAAGATTGGGTTTTGTTTGAAATGGAGAGAATGACTTGATTAAGCTCCTAATCTTGTTTAGTTTGTCAAATTCAAGGTAGAATCCATGTTATGATGATGTTAGATTGATGTATTGTCTCAAATTCATCTTGGATTGCATGAAACTAGCATGGAAATGGAGCTAGGTTATGGAATTGGAAGATCAGATTTTTGGAACTTCGTCCAGTCCGCTCGAGCGGAGGAAGTCCCGCTCGAGCGGGAAAATCCACCTTCCAGCAATTTGGTACCTCGTGCAGTCCGCTCGAGCGGCCAAAGTGGCGCTCGAGCGGGGAGGCTTATTTTAGACAAAAAATAAATGTTGTTCAGTTTTGCATGCTTATGCCTCTGGTATTGCTAAAATATTTTTCTGATGCTTTTAAGGCGATTATAAATTCGTATGAAGTGTAATGACTCTGAGAATGGTTCCTCAATGATTTAAGAGAAAAGGAATTAATTTACAAGTTATGCTTGTGTGCAGGCTACACTCTGGAAGGAATTAGCACGCTATTACAACACTGTGAGTAATAGTACGCTATATGTACATTTTACTTTCTGTTGTACATTTTACTTTCTGTTATAACGCTCTAATCCTTGTAAGTGATTTCACTTCAAATGGATATACGTGTGAACGTTGAAAAAGCTACATACAGTGGTGTAACTATGGAATTATTCTGCTCTGTCTATATTACATATTCACTTTCTGTCATCTGTAAGCAACTGGTATTATTTCCTGTTATTACGAGGCAAATATTTTGATGGATCAAATGCACATACTATTATCCACAAATTAAGGACATTGATTCATGATAATAAGCAAGTGAAACGTGGGTACATTATGATACTATAGTATTTATGTACCCTTGGAATTAATGGATGATGTTGGCACTTTGTGATAAGTAACTTAAATATGCTAAGAGACTATGTGTCTCTATATGGCTGTAAGGCTAGTCCGTTTTGATGACACTATGGTTGTTCCGCTATGATACTCGTTTTGTTTATGATATGACATGATGAAACTTATTGACTTCTGGTGTGGAGCAAAGTGCTGTACGGAACTAAGTGCTACACTTTAGTGGGAGCCACCTCTAGAATCCGTACGAGCCACCTCTTGAGTCCATGCACAATCAGTATATTTCTAATATATTTGTGTGCGGCTACTAGAAAGGCTATCTGTGTGCCGAAGGCTATCTAGGTGCCGAAAGGCTACACGTGCCGAAAAGGCTATCTGTGTGCCGAAGGCTATCCGTATCCGTGCCGAAGGCTATCGTATCTGTGCCGTAAAGGCGACACAGTCTTGAAGACTATCTGTGTGCCGTAAGGCGACCTGTGCTGAAAGGCTATCTGTGTGCCGAAAGGCTATCCGTGCCGAAAGGCTATCTGTGTGCCGTAAGGCGACCTGTGCTGAAAGACTATCTGTGTGCCGTAAGGCGACCTGTGCTGAAAGGCTATCTGTGTGCCGAAAGGCTACCTGTGTGCCGTAAGGCTATCTGGGCTGAAAGGCCAATCTGATAAAGTTGGGCCAATAGGTCAATCTGTTAAAAATTAGGTAATAGGCCAAGAGCCGTCCGAAGGTAAAATCGTATTACTTTTGTATTTGAGTTGATGCATGTACAGCTACGCATTATGATTTAATTGTTTAAGTACTAATATTCACTGAGCTTGTCTCATTCTGTTATTTTGTGCGATTACCAGAGGTAATCAAGTCTAGCATCATTGTCACCATCCTTTGTCACCGAGGACGACTAGGCACTCAAGAAGCCACAGATACTAGAGCGCTTTTGTTTGGCTTTGCCTTTTGACTTTACTAGTTTTGTTGGCTTAAAGCCGTTTGTAATTAATGTTTTGTTGAGTGCCCAATATCCGGGCCAGACTTGTACATTTGTATATATCTCAGTTGTTCATTATTATCAGTTGGTTTAAGGCATGGTCCTGGTTTGTGATAGTAGCTCAATGGATGTGTCCAATTATTGTACTTTTGAATTTAATGCTTCCGCTTAGGCCCCAGTTATCATTTACATCAGGATATTCTGTCTGTTTCTGAGTAGGTCATGCCCAAACCTTTTAGGGGCGAGTTAGGGGCGTGACAGGGTGCAAATTATAGTTATAGCTACTATAGTTCGGACTCCTGTCACGATTCTGAATCTAATCTCACAAAGTGCAATGTAAAACTGATAAATCACCAAAGAGTCCAAATCTGACAAATCATTTTGGAAAATCAATTTTAATCAAAAAGCGCCAAACATGGACTGCTTTTCCAGATTTCAGAGTCGCCACCAAAATATTTTGTTTTTGAGAAATTTAGGAAACCCTGACTCGTGCCTAAGGCCACGTGTCCGTCATCACCAAAGTTGCCTCGACTCGGGAACTTGGGTACGAGAGGGGAAGGTCCTGAAATGAGCACCCCCGCTCACCCGATCAAAGGATCAGCCTCTACTAACATGATATGTTGTTTTTGAAAACACATGTGTTCTTATTCCGGTTATTAATCTAGAATTTACTATGTGATGCGCACAACATGCAAATATAGACTAAATCACTCGATTTGGAGCAAAATATCTCATGTTTGTTTTTCGAAAATGGTTTGAAAGTGCTACTTGCAAGCAGGCTAAGACGCAGATTTGCCACCTTCAAGTGGGCTTAGAAAACAACATGATTTTGCCACCTCAAGTGGGCTTAAAACTTACATTTGATGAATTGTTCCAATTCAAGTAATAAAACCTTTATCCACAGGCATTCATACAGTTATATCATTTAAGCAAATAGCCTCATGGCAAACATGCTAAACATGGCAACACTCACACACATGCAAGTATACTAAAGCATAAATACTCACAGTGTACTCCGAGCAAAAAAAAAGAAGCTAGTTAGAAATCATGCATGAATCCTAACTATGCTAAGATGCCTAATGCAACACATGCAAAAATGTAGCTAAAATAGGCTTGGCTATCTAGAATGGCATATGAATGCAAAACTTGATAACATGCTTTGAAACATGTATTCAAGAAAGTGTATTGAAATACAATGCAGTTTGAATGATGCGCCGAGCCCGGTGCATACAAGACAGATGAATGAATGCAAACATGTGAAGCATAAGTATACTAATTGAAACATGCCCTAAAACTAACCATCAAAAGCTGATAAGTAAAAGGGAGAAAGAAATGGGGTTATAAGACATGCATCACACACACGCACACTTATTACAAAATTTGCCCTCTCGACGGAGGGTCCGAATAATAATAAGCTAATTAGCTACGCTAAGCTAGCTGTTACAAAACAAAACTAATTAACTAACAAGTTAACTAATTACAAACACAAATGAATAGCTAAGTGCATTAACTACTTAAGTACAGAACCAAATAGTCAACTAGCTAAGCAAAGCAATTAAAATGAGCCTCAGGGTGAGGGTTGCATGCATGCTCGGTCACTTTGCTCGGAAATCCATTACTATGCCCCGAATTATCTCTGTTTGCATTTGATTTCAGAACACTGCACAAACTTCCAAATTGCTTCTACTCCAACACAGGGACCTCCTGGAAGGCTGCCGACCAGAAAATGGTGTTGTAGACCACCTGTAGACCAGAAAAAGTGGTCGGCCAGCTACTTTTTTTGGTCTACCGACCAGAAATTTCTGCCAAGCTCCAATTTGCTGAAACAGAGAACAAGAAGGGGCACAACAGTGTATTTTCAAGGTATGTGTGCACAACCACCCTCCCTATCATTTCTTAAGCTCAAGGGAGTACGGTACTTGACTCTCGGGCCACCAACCGAGCATCGCAATGCACGATGGCCGAGAAGCCAAGTTTGCACAATTCAATATCAGTGAATGCACAAATAACACATAAGGGCCTTAACCTCTATCATGCATGATCAAGAGGGTTGGCGACTGAGAAATGAGGCACATTTCATCACTTCAAGTATGAAACGTCTCTCGTTTCTCGTGTTTGGATTAATGTTCAATCCAAACACAATGCAATGCAACAACATTCCAAACAATATGCAAACAACATGAGCATGTCAAGTTAGAGTCCTAAAGCATGAAAGCTAGTGAAGGATACAACACAAGGGCTATGTAATTGTAGACGTCCCCGAACGCATCCCGGGAGAGGAGTGCGAGTCTCCCTCGTTCTGGTTCGATATCGGGTCTACTACAGTTCAAGGACTCAAATGTCACGGTTCTTAATCTTGAACCAAAGAGTCCAAATCCGGCAAATCGTTTTGAGAAAAACAGATTTAAAAAGAAGTGCCAAACATGGACTGCTTTGCCAGATACAGAGTCGTCACCTAAATGTTTTTTTTTTTAAATGGAAAATTTAGGAAACCCTGACTCGGTGCCGTAGGCCACGTGTCCGTCATCACCAAAGTTGTCTTGGCTCAGGAGCTTGGGTATGATCGGAAAAGGTCAGCTATGAGCACCCCCTTTCGTCCGGTCCGAAGACCGGCCTCTACTAACCGTGATATCCGATTTTGGAAACATTACGTGTTCTTATTCCGGTTATTAGTCTAGAATTACTATATTATGCGCACAGCAAACAAGTATAGACTAGATTGCCTAATTTGAAAATAAACATTGCATATCCGTTCGTTTTGAAAGTGCTTTGGAATTTGCTACTCGCAAGTAGTCTAAGACACGGATTTCAACGAATTTTTCCAACTCAAGCAATCCAACCACCACCCACAGGCATTCAAACAGTTATATCACATAAGCAACTAGTCGCATGGTAAGCCTACTATCATGTTAACATTCACACGCATGTGAGATGCTAAAGCATAAAAACTCACCTAGTACTCCATGCCAAAACAATAAACTAGTTAGCAAACATGCATTCCCTAGTTCATGTTAGAGTGACTAATGCATCGCATGCAATGGTGTAATCTAGACAGGCTCGGCTATCCTAAGCATGGCATGTAAAAGGCTACAAGTAACAAGTATTCAATTTGGAAATTGAAATACAATGCAGTTGTATGATGTACCGAGCCTGGGGTATGTAAGACAGATATATGGATGCACGCATGCTATCATACTGTTATGCTAATTTAAATATGCCCTAAACTAACCATCATAAGCAAGTAAATAAAAGGGAAGAAAGAAATGGGGGTGGGAAGACATACACGCCACTCACACACACTTATTACAGATTTGCCCTCACACGGAGAGACCAAAAGAATATACAGTCCCAAAATAATACAGTCCAAATACATAATAAATTATTACAAAAAAAATTCTAATTTAAATTAAATTCAACGTAAAAAGAAAGGGGCCTCAGCCTTGCCTCGGGATGTGCGAATGATGCATGCTCGATCCATCTTGCCCGGAAAACCCGTGTCATGCCACTGTTGCTTCTGTTTTTACTGCCCTGTTTCTCCAAAAATTGCCAAAGTCCCAGAATACCTTCCTTGCATGCTGCTGAACACCACCGGCTGGAGGACATGCCCACCGGCCATCTAAAATTTCCATTGGCAGCTGGGAAGATTATCGGCCATCCATATAGTGCCGGTCGGCATAAAATTCCTGCAGAGAACAGTTTTGACAGCAACAGCAGACAGACAGTGCATGACATGGAGTTTTGAGCATATGTAAGCATAGCCAATGCTTCCTATCATGCATGGGACTCAAGGAAGCATGACTCTTGGTTCTTGGGCCATCAATTATGCATCTTGGTGCATGATAGCCTCAAAACCAAGATTGCATTTCAATGTCAATATGCATGCAACACACAAATGAGACCAAGACCCCATCATGTATAGATCAAGGGCCTTAGTGACCAAGAGTTGAGACAAGTTGCACCACTTGTAGTGTGAACTTCTCAACCCTTACACTTGGTTGGACACCCCAATCCAAGACATGGAATGCATGTATGCAACATGGTTGAATGATGCGATATGACATGAAGTGCAAGACATACCAAATGCAATGCAACATATTATAGCAAGTGTGCAATACTAGGCATGCAAGATGCAAAGTATGATGCAAACATGGAGGATTCTTGTAAAAGAACTAGCATATAACAAGGCTTTGCTAATCAAGCATGCAACAAACATGATTCAAGCAAGCAATAGTAGACCTAAACCATAATGGGACAGACCTCAAACCTCCCCAAAACAGTGGCAAAAGTACCCAAAATGATGGACCAATTCTCATGCAAACATGCAAGCAAATGGGCCCAAAACCAAGGCATAAACAAGGGGCTTTTCACTACCACCAACATGACCATTCATAGCATGTATTAGGCCACCAAAAAACAGATCCTTAGCATGCAAAAATACACACACACATCTTGATATGGCAGCCCCAAAATACCCTAAACATACAAACATGCATAAGGCATATTCCTAGGCATAAAGGAGCACATCCTTAAAGCATGAAATAGGTCAGGTATGCAAACATATAAACATGATTTATGGACTGAAATATGATCCTAAATGATGCCAAATCATGAGGATGGTCCAAGCTAAGCATATTAGAGGCTAATATGCTTAAGGCTCACAAGCCAAAACACATAGCAACCACATCAAGCACACCAAACATGGCAAAATCAGTGGCTCACAGCCCTTAAACATGACAAATCATGACCAAAGACTTCAATAAGCTAAGCCAAAACATGAAGATATGCAAGGCTAAACATATGACATATTTCTAGGGAAAATGGAGGATTACAAAGCAAGTATAAAAAGCATGCTAAGGACCACAAAATCACTTTTGGACAGAGATGAAATATGATCCAAAACACCCAAAAAAAGCTCTGAAATGGTGCCAAAAACAAGCAAGCATGCATGTTCCCTTTTAAGCCAAAGACAAAGGCAAAAGAGGGACAAAGGGGAGAGGGGTGTCCCTCCCCTATACAAGACTTCAAACCACCTTTTTTTACCACTAAAAACCCACTAGTTTTCAGTGGTGAAAGGACCCAAAACAACAAGGCAAATAAGGCTCAAAGTAAAGACACCAAATAGGCCAAAATAAGGCCTAAAAGGGGTGAGTTTGCACTCAAACCACAAAATGACCTTAATGAAAGTTCAAAAGCAAGAAAATCTAAGACTTTTTTCAGTTATACACAAAGCTCAAAACACAAAGCAAGATGGGTAAAAACTTGTTGCAAAAATGGAGAATCTAAAGTAAAGTGTTCACCCTTGAAGAACACTTGAAGAACAGGTGGTGCAGCCCTCCTCTATTGATCAAAACCAGTCTAAAAACTCAACAAACAACCCTCCAAGCCTCCCAATCTCGAGCTAAGGTGTAATGGTGTGTGTATTGGTGCAAAAGTAAGGTAAAACCACACTTTTAGGCCTAAAAACACACACACAAGAAGAGAGAGAGGGAAAATGTAGAGAGAAAGAGATATATGGCAGATATATAGATATAGGAGCTCTGGTTTTTGATCAAAATGGCCAACCTCTCTTAAAGGGAGAGAGGTGGTGTTTATATAGGCCAAGACCAAGCCAAATGACTTAATGGCTAAGCAAAGGAAAAGGGGCAAGAGGTGCAAAGGGGTCTTGGCTTCTTGGAGAAGCTAAGACAGCTGGCCAAGCTTCTCCAAGAAGCTTGGCCAAAAGGATCAACCTTCTAGAAGGTTTAGGGGTGCAAAGGTGCAAAAGGGTCACTCCTGTGCACGGGGATGAGTGATGGTGCATTCCAGCTGGCACAACTGGCATGCACCATGCCTCAGGGGTGCAAAAGGTGCACGCCGGCCAGCCAAAGGTATCGTCGGCACAAAAATGTGACGGTCGGCAACATATAGTGCCGGTCGGCAACATATAGTGCCGACCGGCCAAAGATTTTGAGAAAACAATGCCGGTGGAACCAATGTGTAGCCGGTGATGGTAGAGGAGGGCCGGTGGTGTGTGGGGATGGCTAATAAGCCATTCCCTGCCCTTCCAAGGCAAAACACAAGTGTTTGGTGCAAAACCAGACACAAAACAGTCGAGTTCGGAGATCCTGAGACAAGGCGCGTAGCCGAGAACTCCGGGAACTCCAAACAAACACAAACATGGATGATCACCGGGTGTTCAAACGGTGACGTCCAAGTCTTGAGGACGGTCAAAAATGGGGTGTCTACAGTTGCCCCTCTTTGACAGAACTCGAAAGTCATAACAATGACGGGAGTGAATGTCAAAGCCCAGTGACGACCTATTTTTGACAAGGCCGAAGACTTGGACAAACGTGCAAGACAAACAAGGTATGCGCCCGAAGGCAAGGGCAAAATGCAAGACGATGCACAGAGCCGGGCATAACTGATGATCATGCACAGAAAGCTGTAACGAAGCACACATGCAACAATTTTAAGCTAGCATACACCAAACTACACTACGATGTAGAAAGGATGTAAGAGAATTATGCAATTCTCACGAACATGTGCGTTAGATACACAAAAGTGAACAAAGCGTGATAGATACACTAAGTGGACAAACATGTGTGATGGATACACAAAAGTGAAGAGAGTGTGATGGATACACTATATGAATAAAGTGTGGTTGATACACTAAGTGAAGCAAAGTGTGACAGATACACAAAGCAAAACGAGTGTGATGGATACACTAAGCAAATATGTGATAGATATACTAAGCAAATGTGTGTGGTGGATACACAAAAGTGAAGAGAGTGTGATGGATACACTATATGAAGCAAAACGTGATGGATACACAAGGTGAGCATAGTGTGATAGATGCACAAAGAGAAAGTGTGTGATTGATACACAAAGCGAGCGCGTGATTGATACACAAAGCGAAAGTGTGTGATGGATACACAAAGCAAGCGTGTGATTGATACACAAAGTAAAAGTGTGTGATGGATACACTGTATGAAGCAAAGTGTGATGGACACACAAGATGAATGAAGTGAGCAAAGCGTGATGGATACACAAAAGGCAAACACAAAGTGTGATAGATGCACTAAGTGAACAAGTGTGATGGATACAGAATAGGTGAACACGAAGTGTGATTGATGCACTTAGTGAACAAAGTATGATTGATATACTAAATGTCAACACGAAGTGTGATAGATGCACTTAGTGAACAAGTATGATGGATATACTAAAGGTGAACACAAAGTGTGATAGATGCACTTAGTGAACAAGTATGATGGATATACTGAATGTGAACACGAAGTGTGATAGATGCACTTAATGCACAAGTATGATGGATATACTGAAAGTGAACACGAAGTGTGATGGATGCACTCAGTGAACAGGAGTATGATGGATATAATAAAGTGAACACAAAGTGTGATAGATGCACTCAGTGAACAGGAGTATGATGGATATACTAAAAGTGAACACGAAGTGTGATAGATGCACTTAGTGAACAGAGTATGATGGATATACTAAATGTGAACACAAAGTGTGATAGATGCACTTAGTGAACAGGAGTATGATAGATATACTAAAAGTGAACACAAAGTGTGATAGATGCACTCAGTGAACAGGAGTATGATGGATATACTAAAAGTGAACACGAAGTGTGATAGATGCACTCAGTGAATAGGAGTATGATGGATATACTAAAAGTGAACACGAAGTGTGATAGATGCACTTAGTGAACAGAGTATGATGGATATACTAAATCAATGAAGTGTGATACAGAAAACGAGAATGTGTGTGATAGATGCACAAAATGAGTGAAGTGTGATTGATACACTGAGTGAGAGTGTAATAGATACACAAAAGTGAATATGTGCGTGATAGATACACAAAATGAAAATGTGGGTGGTAGATACACTAAGTGAAGAGAGTGTGATTGATACACTAAATAAACATGTGACAGACACATGAGGCAAACAGAGTGAATGAGGTGTGATGGATACACTAAAGTAAACATGTGATATGAAGAGAAGAATGGTGTGATAGATACACAAAGTGAATGAAGTGTGATTGATACACTAAGGCAAATAAAGTGTGTCAGATACATTGAGTGAATGAAGTGTGATTGATACACTAAGTGAATGAAGTGTAATTGATACACTAAGGCAAATAAGGTATGTTAGATACACTGAGTGAATGAAGTGTGATTGATACACTAAGGGAATGAGGTGTGATTGATACACTATTCTGGCTTGAAGCAGACTTGATCTTGAGCTTGAGGTAAAGGTACACTCATACTTCGGAGCATTGGCAAGGCCTGAAGAGGTACACACGGGATGTAGTCTCGGAACTTACTGAAGTTGAAACGAACTCAGATACCCGACGTTTTCCTCTTTTGCTTTTGCTTTGCAGTCCGGAACCATTATAGCTTCAGATAGGTCCCGGTTCTACTGTTCTCACATGACCTGGGTTGAACCCTGCGGTTTTATGAAAGAACAAATATTGTTTTGCGCAAATGTGGAGAATGGCACAACACTCTGAGCACAAGATGATTTTTTTGAAATTGATGGTGAGAATAAGTTCTCGACTGGGTATTGAGCCTACGACTGAACACAGCACACCATGACTCAACAATGGAAAACAAAAAGGTAAACAACCTAAACACATCTATTGACACTCGAAACGACTCAAAACAAGAATCAAGACAGACAAAACAAAACACAAGACTCAAATGTGCACAGGGAGCCTGTTTCACCGGGTATTATTTCCCACCCTTTCTCATTTGTGATTCTCACATCACTCGGCCCTCAAGCTATGTTTTTCTAAAAAAGCCCTTTTCCTTACTTTTTCTTTCAGCGCACATCTCTCTATTCTTCAATCTCTCATTTTTCATCCCTCCCCAGAGTGGTTGGTGGATAGACAAGAAGTTGCGGGCTCTTGCCCCTAGCATTCTGCTAGATTCTTTTTCTTCTGCACACAGCAGTGAACTTTCCCACAGAGGGGTTGCGCCACAACTGGGTGTGTAGCAAATCTGTAGTTGACATTGGTTGACGATGCTCTGCTAGAGAGTTTGGACGTGGTTAGATCTGTCCAGATGAGGAAGTGGAACATCCTGGTCCATTCCAGTTCGTGCTTCGCACTTGGCTTGATACCTCGTTGCTTGGAGGATGAGAGAGCTTTCTGCATTTTGTTGTTGACTTCAGTTGTGCCCTTTCTGGCAAGTATGCTGGCGACAGGGAAAAGACAGGAAGCCTGACTCAACTGTGCCCCTAGTTCATCATTTTGACCATTTTTTTTATTTTGCTTTCTACTAAAACAATTTTGACCAATATGAGAGTTAGATTAACATGCTTGTTCGATTTTCTGATTTAAAATCATGCAAGTCAGGCTATGAGAATTGAAAATTTTCCTTTTTTGGGTCTAAGAAAATGGTCTAGTTTTGGAAAAATGGAATAATTTTCTAGAGAAAATCAGTCAACCTCAGTAAAAATTCCCAAAAACTATTTTTGCAAACGGTCACTGCTCAACGAGCGTGGAACCCACTCTCGAGATGCGCAACCTCAGATTCGAAGGAAAATTGCCCCTTGCTTGAGGGGAGCTACATGGCAACGGAAAGTTGCCCCTTGTTTGAATGGCATCGCGACGTATTGAATGGCAACGGAAAGTTGCCCCTTGTTTGGATAGCATCGCAGCGTATTTGTAGTCAGTCCTCAGAGCGACGAACACAACCAGACTCTCGGATACAGAGGAGGCAAAGATGATCAAAACCATCACATGGACACAATTGATTTGGAAGTGTTTGTAGCTGGACTTCAGAATGAAGTTGCCTACGTATCCCAAAGATGGGAATCAAGCCTTACGTAGTTCGGGGTTAAGGTACACTCGAGTATTAACCTCTCCTTTTTTAGGCTCTAACTTTTGCCAAGGCGCCCGTTGCGCGTTTTCGACCTTGCGAGCTTTGTTCTTCTTTTTTTTTTTTCAATTTTTTGTCTTTTCATTCTTTTTTTTTCTTCTCCTTTTTTGCTTTTTTGCTTTTTTGTATTTTTGTATTTCTTTTTTGTATTTTGTATTTTTTTCTTTGCTCTAACTTTTGCCTGGGTCGCCTTAGGGTTTTCGCCCTGAGCCTCTCAAAGGGTAAAAGTGTAACAAGTCCATGCCAAATGGTTTTGAGATTGAAGCCCTCTGTATCCAGGAGAGTGGCTGTTGTATTGATTTGCAGAAAGATCCACCTTTGGCTCTTCGAGCACATCGGATATATTTTTTTTTTTTGCTCCTAGTTCGAGGGGTGCTTCTGATCTAGCTTTGCAAGCTTCTTCTGATGAGATCTGATCTTCTTAATCTGACTTTCTTGCCCCTATTTTGAGGGCTGCTTTGAATCTGGCCACACAGGCCTCACGTCGTAGTTGACCGTTGAACCTTCTGAATTCAAGTTCAAGGTTTTGAAGCAAAGGGGTTGAGTCTCGAGGCTAAGAGCGATCCTAGGCTGCACAATCTCAAGAGCGATTCCACACAGGTCTTCGCAGGACCGCGCAAATCATTTTGTTTTTGAAAATTTTTAAGAAAGCGACAAATCGCTCGCGCTGAAGATAGTGTAGGACCAATCTGGATCAAGCCAGGGTCCTTCTCAGTACTCACGCTAACAAGCATGATTTCATTCATTAAGGGCTTAGCACGCCTCTCTTTCTCTCAATTGATCAAATTTTTGCAAAAACCTGAGGAATTCCTTCCTCTTCGTTTTCACTGCAGTGTTAGAAATTTTTTTGAAAAACTTAGGTCAATGCAATGATTTTAAGGCACAGAAAAGTCACAGCTTCTTATCAAATACTGTCATCTCATTTAGAATTTCTGGCACAACTAGCACATGGCAGATACAAACACAAGAGTGTGAAAATCACTGCTGTTCCATTCAAATCTTCTGGTGTAACTGGCTCCAAGGCAGAAACAGACTCAAAAGAAAATGAAAAGACAAACACAAAACAAAATGGTGATGTCCGAGGTAACACCCCCGGAATCACCCGACTCCTACATAACAGGACTGACTCGATACAACAAGACAGACCTTAACCAAAAAGACTGACTCAAAACAAAGAGACAGACTCAAAACAAAACAATAGAACTGGCTCAATACCCAAGCCAGAAAGTACAAAAACTAGTATTTGCATACTGCTCAAAACAGTGCGTGCCATTCCCACGTCTGGAGTAAACTGAGTGCCGCCCGCAGGTGGTTCATCCCCCGATCACATATTCATACTATCCCCCAAGTTCACTGATCCAGTGGTGATAGACTCTGCTGAGATGGTGCGGCAATGACCTTGTTGTCAAACAAATCCTATACATCATGGCGCAAACAAAAGCAGCTATAGGTCTCATGACCGGTTTGTTGATGGTACGCACAGTACTTAGTCTGGTCATGCTTTGGAGGGAGAGGATCAGGTAAAGGCCGTTGTTCCAATGGTTTCAGATGTCCCTTCTAGATTAAGACCTCTACAGCCTTTGACAAAGGCATGTAAAGTGGGGTGAAAACCCTCTTGACTCGGGGTGGATATTTGGTTTTCTGTGAGCTACTTCCGGACACACCGGTGAATGGGGTAGCCTTTTTTGATGTGGTGGTGGTGACCATGCCAACCTCAGAAGATCTTGTGGCCACATCGCCACTGGTGGTCGCATTCGAACTGCGGGAAAACGCCCGCCTAGGCTGCTCCTTCTCCTGGTCGATAAGGCCCTGCTTCATGGCATCCTCGATCTGTACCCCAATCTCATGTAGATCTGCAAAGGTGGAAAGGGGGAGGACGATAAGCTTTTGCATGACTTTTGGCTGGAGGTTGCGCACAACTATCCGGATCTGATCCTTATCAACGGGCTTGACGGTCATCGTTGAAGCCTTAGCCCTCTAGAGGGCCACAAAGTCGGAGAAGCTCTCTTTTGGCTCTTGCCTTGTTGTCTCGAGATCACGGGTCGTGACCTCGATCTGGGTATTATAGGAGTATTGAGCAACGAAGGCCTCGGCCATCTCCTCCCAGTTCCTTTTGACGGGATCCTCCAATTTTGCGTACCAGATAGCCGCTATACTTGATAGGGTCCGGCCAAACAATGATAGCTTCTGTACTCTGGTGAGGCCCATTGGCCTTAAGATATCCGAAAACAATCTCAGGTGCACCGTGGGGTCCCCGGACCCATCAAATCGGTTAATTTGAGGCATCTTGAACCGATCTGGCAGCGTCACAGCTACATCCGTATACCCATCCTCGATGTCGGGAATAGACCTGACTCCTTGGGATTTCTTAAACATTTTTTCCAACTTACTCAGCTTCAGCGCTGTGGGGTCTGAGTCGAACTCAAAGGGGGAGTCCGGTACATTGATAGGCGTGGACGCCTTGGATAGTTGCGGTAGAATCGGGGGCGGAGCTGGACCTGTCGGAATGTCCATACCTTCCTGGACATTAGCTGTCTCCCCGGGTGTCCGAACCCCTGGTGGTGGAGGAGCTTGATGCGAACCAGATGCTCCGGTTTGTTGCTCTAGTCTGGCAATTGTCTCTGCTTGTTGGGCTATGACAACGCCCTGTTGCTTGGCGAATTCTGCTTGACGGACAGCGTCTTGCTGCATGGCTTTCATACTATCCTGAAGTTGGCGCACCATTTCTTCCAGACTCGACATATTGCCCTGATTCGACTGAGCAACCGATATATATGTGTCTGCAGTAGGCTCGGAAATCTCAACCCGACTGCTCAAAGATCACTGATCTAGCAGCTGTTGTACTGGTGGTCTATGCCTGACTAGCCTTCTCTGGCCCTGATTACCCTTGAACTGAGTCTCTGACTTGACAAAGTCTATCAGCACAAATCCAATGTACCCGGGGGATAGTGGAGCCTTCTGAAGCTATGATTCCAAGACTACCCTAGCAAAAGAGAAAACAGACAGCATCTCAGCTCAACTTCACCAAAACAGATATGAGCAGAGCTGAACGACTATATTCTATTACTGATCACTGTTCCCCCGAAATCACTGCCCCAAATCTGAATCTAATACCCGCAGATATAACTGATTCTCAAACTCGACATCTTGGTGCCCACAGTCGAATACCCAGACTATAAACCGGTATATGCATTCCCTGTAGAGATACACTCTAAAAGCACATAGCAAGTAAATGAGAGCCAATACACCCCTATGTTGGGGTAGGGTTTCCCTGTCCTATTTTGTCAGGAGCTAGGGTTTCACTACGCACGCAGCGGTTTCAAACAACCTAACATCGGGTAAGCAACCTGTCCTAGTTTGGAATGGTCACTATGGATCTGAATATGCACTAGGTTGAATGGTCAAAAAGGGTGCCCCGGTAAAACCGGGGTTTGTGTTCCCATACTGGCAGAGCCCGCAACCGGTCAGCCTTATGGCATACTTTGACAAAGTCATGCCTCCGGCAAACTGCTCAGGAATAGCAGATGGCCAACACGGTGTCCTAGGCGCACCAATGCACATGCAATGCAAAGAAACACATAAGTGTAGTCAAAACAGCATATCACGAGTTCGAGTCAAGCTCTCTAATTCCCCAGCAGAGTCGCCAGAAATTGTAGATGTCCCCGAACGCATCCTGGGAGAGGAGTGCGAGTCCCCCTCGTTCTAGTTCGATATCGGGTCTACTACAGTTCAAGGACTCAAATGTCCCGGTTCTTAATCTTGAACCAAAGAGTCCAAATCCGGCAAATCGTTTTGAGAAAAATAGATTTTAAAAAGAAGTGCCAAACATGGACTGCTTTGCCAGATACAGAGTCGCCACCTAAATGTTTTTTTTTTAAATGGAAAATTTAGGAAACCCTGACTCGGTGCCGTAGGCCACGTGTCCGTCATCACCAAAGTTGTCTTGGCTCGGGAGCTTGGGTACGATCGGGGAAGGTCAGCTATGAGCACCCCCTTTCGCCCGGTCCGAAGACCGGCCTCTACTAACCGTGATATTCGATTTTGGAAACATTACGTGTTCTTATTCAGGTTATTAGTCTAGAATTACTATGTTATGCACACAGCAAACAAATATAGACTAAATTGCCTAATTTGGAAATAAACATTGCATATCCGTTCGTTTTGAAAATGCTTTGGAATTTGCTACTCGCAAGTAGTCTAAGACACGGATTTCAACGAATTTTTCCAACTCAAGCAATCCAAACTCCACCCATAGGCATTCAAACAGTTATATCACATAAGCAACTAGTCGCATGGTAAGCCTACTATCATGTTAACATTCACACGCATGTGAGATGCTAAAGCATAAAAACTCACCTAGTACTCCGTGCCAAAACAATAAACTAGTTAGCAAACATGCATGCCCTAGTTCATGTTAGAGTGACTAATGCATCGCATGCAATGGTGTAATCTAGACAGGCTCGGCTATCCTAAGCATGGCATGTGAAATGCTACAAGTAACAAGTATTCAATTTGGAAATTGAAATACAATGCAGTTGTATGATGTACCGAGCCTGGGGTATGTAAGACAGATATATGGATGCACGCATGCTATCATACTGTTATGCTAATTTAAATATGCCCTAAACTAACCATCGTAAGCAAGTAAATAAAAGGGAAGAAAGAAATGGGGGTGGGAAGACATACACGCCACTCACACACACTTATTACAGATTTGCCCTCACACGGAGAGACCAAAAGAATATACAGTCCCAAAATAATACAGTCCAAATACATAATAAATTATTACAAAAAATTCTAATTTAAATTAAATTCAACGTAAAAAGAAAGGGGCCTCAGCCCTGCCTCGGGATGTGCGAATGATGCATGCTCGATCCATCTTGCCCGGAAAACCCGTGTCATGCCACTGTTGCTTCTGTTTTTACTGCCCTGTTTCTCCAAAAATTGCCAAAGTCCCAGAATACCTTCCTTGCATGCTGCTGAACACCACCGGCTGGAGGACATGCCCACCGGCCATCTAAAATTTCCATCAGCTGCAGGGAAGATTATCGGCCATCCATATAGTGCCGGTCGGCATAAAATTCCTGCAGAGAACAGTTTTGACAGCAACAGCAGACAGACAGTGCATGACATGGAGTTTTGAGCATATGTAAGCATAGCCAATGCTTCCTATCATGCATGGGACTCAAGGAAGCATGACTCTTGGTTCTTGGGCCATCAATTATGCATCTTGGTGCATGATAGCCTCAAAACCAAGATTGCATTTCAATGTCAATATGCATGCAACACACAAATGAGACCAAGACCCCATCATGTATAGATCAAGGGCCTTAGTGACCAAGAGTTGAGACAAGTTGCACCACTTGTAGTGTGAACTTCTCTCAACCCTTACACTTGGTTTGACACCCCAAACCAAGACATGGAATGCATGTATGCAACATGGTTCGAATGATGCGATATGACATGAAGTGCAAGACATACCAAATGCAATGCAACATATTATAGCAAGTGTGCAATACTAGGCATGCAAGATGCAAAGTATGATGCAAACATGGAGGATTCTTGTAAAAGAACTAGCATATAACAAGGCTTTGCTAATCAAGCATGCAACAAACATGATTCAAGCAAGCAATAGTAGACCTAAACCATAATGGGACAGACCTCAAACCTCCCCAAAACAGTGGCAAAAGTACCCAAAATGATGGACCAATTCTCATGCAAACATGCAAGCAAATGGGCCCAAAACCAAGGCATAAACAAGGGGCTTTTCACTACCACCAACATGACCATTCATAGCATGTATTAGGCCACCAAAAACAGATCCTTAGCATGCAAAAATACACACACACATCTTGATATGGCAGCCCCAAAATACCCTAAACATACAAACATGCATAAGGCATATTCCTAGGCATAAAGGAGCACATCCTTAAAGCATGAAATAGGTCAGGTATGCAAACATATAAACATGATTTATGGACTGAAATATGATCCTAAATGATGCCAAATCATGAGGATGGTCCAAGCTAAGCATATTAGAGGCTAATATGCTTAAGGCTCACAAGCCAAAACACATAGCAACCACATCAAGCACACCAAACATGGCAAAATCAGTGGCTCACAGCCCTTAAACATGACAAATCATGACCAAAGACTTCAATAAGCTAAGCCAAAACATGAAGATATGCAAGGCTAAACATATGACATATTTCTAGGGAAAATGGAGGATTACAAAGCAAGTATAAAAAGCATGCTAAGGACCACAAAATCACTTTTGGACAGAGATGAAATATGATCCAAAAAACCCAAAAAAAGCTCTGAAATGGTGCCAAAAACAAGCAAGCATGCATGTTCCCTTTTAAGCCAAAGACAAAGGCAAAAGAGGGACAAAGGGGAGAGGGGTGTCCCTCCCCTATACAAGACTTCAAACCACCTTTTTTTACCACTAAAAACCCACTGGTTTTCAGTGGTGAAAGGACCCAAAACAACAAGGCAAATAAGGCTCAAAGTAAAGACACCAAATAGGCCAAAATAAGGCCTAAAAGGGGTGAGTTTGCACTCAAACCACAAAATGACCTTAATGAAAGTTCAAAAGCAAGAAAATCTAAGACTTTTTTCAGTTATACACAAAGCTCAAAACACAAAGCAAGATGGGTAAAAACTTGTTGCAAAAATGGAGAATCTAAAGTAAAGTGTTCACCCTTGAAGAACACTTGAAGAACAGGTGGTGCAGCCCTCCTCTATTGATCAAAACCAGTCTAAAAACTCAACAAACAACCCTCCAAGCCTCCCAATCTCGAGCTAAGGTGTAATGGTGTGTGTATTGGTGCAAAAGTAAGGTAAAACCACACTTTTAGGCCTAAAAACACACACACAAGAAGAGAGAGAGGGAAAATGTAGAGAGAAAGAGATATATGGCAGATATATAGATATAGGAGCTCTGGTTTTTTATCAAAATGGCCAACCTCTCTCAAAGGGAGAGAGGTGGTGTTTATATAGGCCAAGACCAAGCCAAATGACTTAATGGCTAAGCAAAGGAAAAGGGGCAGGAGGTGCAAAGGGGTCTTGCCTTCTTGGAGAAGCTAAGACAGCTGGCCAAGAGAAGCTTGGCCAAAAGGATCAACCTTCTAGAAGGTTTAGGGGTGCAAAGGTGCAAAAGGGTCACTCCTGTGCACGGGGATAAGTGATGGTGCATTCCAGCTGGCACAGCTGGCATGCACCATGCCTCAGGGGTGCAAAAGGTGCACGCCGGCCAGCCAAAGGTATCGTCGGCACAAAAATGTGACGGTCGGCAACATATAGTGCTGACCAGCCAAAGATTTTGAGAAAACAATGCCGGTGGAACCAATGTGTAGCCGGTGATGGTAGGGGAGGGCCGGTGGTGTGTGGGGATGGCTAATAAGCCATTCCCTGCCCTTCCAAGGCAAAACACAAGTGTTTGGTGCAAAACCAGACACAAAACAGTCGAGTTCGGAGATCCTGAGACAAGGCGCGTAGCCGAGAACTCCGGGAACTCCAAACAAACACAAACATGGATGATCACCGGGTGTTCAAACGGTGACGTCCAAGTCTTGAGGACTGTCAAAAATGGGGTGTCTACAGTAATGCAATTCTCCATGGACCAAACCAGCCCCAAATAGACCTCATGCATGCCAAGACATAGGCCTAAGCATGCTGGAATTGAATCTCAATGGACTAGACAAGCATGCATATATGTTAAGCCACAAACAAGGCACAAAGGCACAACTCTTAAAAGCACTCAAAGAGTGAAAGAAGTGAGAACATGGCAATGTTATATGCTTTGAAATAACATGTTAAATGATGTCATGGCAAGCAAACATCTCAAACAAAGCATGCTAGAGGCATCAAAACACAAAGCTAGTCAAGCCCAGTGCACTACAGCTATGCAATACATGAACCATATGGCTAAGATAACCCAAAAATAGTCCTAGAGCATGTCAAATCAAGACCAAAAACATGTTGTAGTAGAGCCAAATCATGGAAATAGCCCAAGCAATGCATGCTAGTGACTTGGAAACTCAAAGCTAGTGAGCAAGATTGCACTATGGCTATACAAAGCAAGGCATGCATGACCAAAACAACTTAAAACAGAGCTCAAGCATGGCAAAACATGAGTAAAAGCTTGCTGGAGTGGAGCCAAAAACATGCTAGAATTATGGTCCAAAGCATGATGCATGTTAAGGTTATAGGAAGGATTGCACTACAACGTATGAAGCATGCAAGAGGCAATCAAACCAACCCTAGACAGAGCTATATCATGGCAAAACAACACCAAAAACATGTTGAGATAGAACCAAAATAGGCTAGCATGATGGATCAAAGCATTGAGCACACAAGGCTAAATGGCAAGGTTACACTACAAGTGTAAAAAGCATGCATGAGGTGATAAAACCAAGTGAAAACAGCGTTATGCCATGCTGAAATAAGGCCTAAGACATGCTAAGATGGGGTCTCAAGGAGGTAGAAAAACATGCTAACTTGGTGAGCCATCAACACAAGCACACAAGAGAAAAGAAGAGGGGACAGCCCCCACCCATTTGGGGCCTCAAAACACACTTTCCAGCACTGAAATTCCTCTGAAATTTAGTAGTGAAAAGACCAAACAAAGGTGATCTCAAAGGCCTAAAGAGATGGCCCAAAACAATGAAAAATAAGGCACAAAAGCGGTAGACCACCTCCAACATCAAAGAAGCCTCAAACAAACACTTTTAATACTTAAAAATGAAGCTTTTTACAGTAGAAAGTTAAGCCTAAAACATCATGCAAATAGGGACAAAGACTTAAACAAAACAAAGCTTTAAAAGGATTAGAGCCTTACCCTTGAAGACCAAGAACAAGGCAACAACTCCAGCAACTTTTCTGAGCTAAAACCAGCTGAAAACACTCAAATGCAACCTCTAAGAACCTCAGCTCAAGAATGAAGGTGTTTCACTAGGTGTTTGTGTGCAAAAGTGTGAAGAAATGGCACTTTAAAGCACAAACCAATGCAAATATAGAGAGAGAGGGAGAAAACAAGAGAGATATAATATGTATAGCCCTAACGCAATTTTCTCAGCTTGAGACAAGAGGGAGGAGGCTCCCTTATATAGAAATCCATGCCTTAAGCTTGTTAGACAAGCTAAAGACTTCAAGCAATCCCTCCATACACATGCCTTCTGTGCCCAACAGCTGGCAGAACTGGCATGGAAAATATCTGCAGAAAATACAGAAAATGTGCCGACCAATTGAGGTGGTCGACCGACCACTTCCACTAGTCGACCGACCACAAAAGGTGGTCTGCAGGGAGAAAAAGTGGTCGGCAAGGGGGAGAGGTGGTCTGCACAAAGAAAGGAAGGTGGTGGTATGGCTGCCGACCACTTTAGGTGGTCCACAGACCACCCACTCTAGCTGGCCGATCAGAAAACTGGCTGGCAGGGAAGAAAAGTGGTCTACAGCGAGAGAAACTAGTCTACACCCCCTGTTCCACCCTTCGGGCAAAGGATAACAAGGCTTGGTTCAAAAACAAACCAAAAAGGAAGCAAGACAAGAGTCTGCGAGGCGAGGCACTCAGTCGAAAGCCTCGAAAACTAGTCTACGGGCACAAAAAGTAGCCTACGAGAGGGAAAGGTAGTCTATGACTACAAAAAGTGGTCTACAGACCTCTATTTCCCTCTAGGCAAAGGAAACAAGGCATGGTCCAAAAACCAGGCCAAGAAGAGAACGTTAAGAGGTCCCGAGACAAGGCGCTCGGCCGAAGGCTCCGGAAACTCAAAACGAGCACAAACATGCACAATCACCAAGTGCACATACGATGACGTCTGAGTCTTAAGGTCGGTCAAAAATGGGGTGTCTACAGTTTCCCCTCTTTGACAGAACTCGGAAGTCATGAAATGACAGGAGTGAATGTCAAAGCCCAGAGACGACCCATTTTTGACAAGGCCGAAGACTTAGACAAACAAGCAAGATAACAAAGAGATGCACCCACAGGCAGGGGCAAGATGCAAATGACATGCACAATGCGGAACATAACTTATGATCATGCAAAGAGGGCTATAATGAAACATCTAGATGCAAATGTTATGCAAAGAAATGCTACAGCAAAATCGTACATAAGCAAGTTAGTAAACACGCCACGCGTGGGAATTAAAGACCAAACTACATTTCATGCAGAAAGGATGTAAGAAAATTATGCAATCTTAGCGAACATGTGCGATAGATACACAAGGTGAACGAAGTGTGATAGATACACAAAGTGAATGAAGCGTGATAGATACACAAAGTGAACGAAGTGTGATAGATACACTAAATGATCAAAGTGTGATAGATACATTAAGTGAGCAAAGTGTGATAGATACACAAAGTGAACGAAGTGTGATAGATACACAAAGTGAACGAAGTGTGATAGATACACTAAGTAAATGAAGTGTGATAGATACACTAAGTGATCAAAGTGTGATAGATACACTAAGTGAGCCAAGTGTGATAGATACACTAAGTGAACATGTGTGATAGATACACAAAAGTGAACAAAGTGTGATAGATACACTAAGTAAACATGTGTGATAGATACACAAAAGTGAACAAACTGTGATAGATATATTAAGTGAACATGTGTGATAGATACACAAAAGTGAACAAAGTGTGACAGATACACAAAAGTGAACAAAGTGTGATAGATACACTAAGTGAACATGTGTGATAGATACACAAAAGTGAACAAAGTGTGATAGATACACAAAATGAACGAAGTGTGATAGATACACAAAGTGAACAAAGTGTGATAGATACACTAAGTGAACAGAGTGTAATAGATACACTAAATGATCAAAGTGTGATAGATACACTAAGTGAACGAAGTGTGATAGATACACTAAATGAACGAAGTGTGATAGATACACAAAAGTGAGCATGTGTGATATATACACAAAGCGAACGTGTGATAGATACACAAAGCGAACAGGTGTGATAGATACACAAAGTGAACGAAGTGTGATAGATACACTAAGTGAGCAAAGTGTGATAGATACACTAAATGAGCAAAGTGTGATAGATACACTATATGAACAAAGTGCGATAGATACACAAAGTGAGCAGAGTGTGATAGATACACTAAATGATCAAAGTGTGATACATACACCAAGTGAGCAATCTTAAACGGAACTTCTTTGAATGAACCATATATACAATATCGTCTAGTTGCACCAGCCTCAAATGAACCGTACATACAATATCGTACCTGCATAAGAAAGAAACTTAACAGGTACAATATAGGAGAAACACATGTTCAACGTTATATCAAGATACAATTCCAATACAAGAGAAATGTGCGCATACACAATGCAAGTGGTGCATAGCAATGCAAGTGAAGAGTGCATAGCAATGCAAGTGAAAAGTGCATAGCAATGCAAGTAGAACGTGCGTGACAACACAAGTGAAGAGGTGCACGACAATACAAGTGAAAAGTGCATAGCAATGCAAGTGAAATGTGCATAGCAATGCAAGTGAAAAGTGCATAACAATGCACGTGGAGAAAGCTGCATGTCTATGCAAAACTGATATACGTATTCTACGCAACGAGTGCATGTTCGATGCAATGTAACAGGTATGGACAATTCCTACACAAACGTAAAAGCATGCACAATGCAATACGATGTGACGCACATACTTTGTGGAGACATAAGAACTTGTGTAGTGCAATGCAACACAGCACACACATTCCATGCATAACAACAATGTATTTTCAATGCAACATCAATAGCATGTTTGAAGTAAAACATTGAATAAGGAAATACACACCTTAACGAGACCAATTCAAACGCAACCTCCGATTTACCTCTCGGAGAGGTCACAACGTACTTAAAAAGGATACACCTTGCTCCTGATGAGTGACGATGAGCTGCACATTGAACACATGAATCGAAGTTCCCGCGGGGACATTTTGAGCCGAAAAAAAGTGAACTTTTCTTGCACTCTCGAGAGCCAAGGACTCCAATCAGTCTGAAAACACTCAGAGTGAACAATAGGACCCTGAAGACCACCCAAGAGGGCTGCCGACCACCTACACCACCTGCAAACCACCTGTAGACCACCTAAGTGGTCGGTCGACCTGAAAAATTGGTCGGTCGACCAGTTTAATGAAATGCAAGGCAGTTTGGTCTTTTAGCCTCGGTTCTATAAGTGTACACCTCCAAACTTCATTTCGTTCACACCTCTAGTGCCGAAATCTCTTGCTCTCCCTCCCCAGACCCTTTTTCCACTTAGATCCGGGCTTTGCGCATGTTTTCCAATGCCCCACGCGAAGTTGATTCGCGAAAAACTTTCGATTCTCTTCGTTTTTAACCGATCAGAATTTGTTTTCAGAGCTTCTTTCTCCATTTTCACCATTTGAGGTATGTTTCTCTCGAAGTTTAGCACCTTTTACTGGGCTTTGACTTTCTTTGACTTTTTCTCTTCCTGAGAGTTGACTTTTGTTGATTTTAGCTCATTTCGCTCATTTTTGCTCATTTTGCACCTTTTTTCAAATGGCTGACCACATCCCGCACCATGGGGGTTCTCTGCGAGTAGAGGATGAGCCTGACTTCATGCCATTGCCACCCGGGATTCGGCCTTTGGACCCGGAGAGGTACCACCCTCAGGAGCACGTACTACCACCGAGCACTTTTCATTATTTCACAGATTTTGCGCAACGAGCACTGGCAGACTTGCTACTACGGGAGCCGGAGTCTCACCTGTCTCACCACGCGCACGAGGTGCGTACTGCACTCTTACATTTTCTACGGTGCATTTTGTATTTCTTACACACTTCATGCTTTCGCTATGTATTTTATCTGCTCATTCTGAACATGTTTACATACACAAAGACATCATCTGAACACAACTCACACATCAGATTCGCTCATTCTCAAATCAATGCACCTGTTCATTCTGCACACGGCTCACACACAACATTCTGTTCATTCTACACACAGCTCACACACAGCATTCTGTTCGTTTTGAAACTGAATACATCTGTTCATTCTGCACACAGCTCACACACAGCATTCTGTTCATTCTGAAACTGAATACATCTGTTCATTCTGCACACAGGTAACTTCCCGTTTCACCTGGGGATATGGATTGATTATCGTGAAGGAGTGGTACATGGAGCTCCCATGTGACCGAAAGAGACTTAATAAGTGCAATTCAGTAAGGGTGCATGTTCTATGCAAGATAAACAAGAGCATAAGCATATTCTATGCATGATTGGTAACGGGAGCATATTCTATGTGTAAAAGCAGAAGCGAATGCACGTTCCATGCATGATTCAAGAGCGAATGCAAGATGAGCATGCAATTCCCGTGAGATGCAAATCTTACAACAACACATGAAATGCATATTCTATGCCACAAAATGAAGTGCATGTTCCATGCAACAACGAATAAGAAATGCATGTTCTATGCAAGATATCAAAGCATGATTTGATGAAAAACAAACTCAAAGGCAACTTTCGATTCACCTCTCGAAAGAATTACAATGTGTTTAAAGGATTCACCTCGTTCATATTGACAAGTGACGAACATTGCGCACCAAAAACATAGTTTCGAGCTTCTGCAGAGGCATTCTAAACTCAACAGTGAACAATCCCTTCACTTCTTAGAAACCAAGGACACAAAACAGCATCAAGAACCCCAAGAGAGCTGCCAGCCACCCGCCGGCCATGAGGGAAGGCCGTCGGCTAGGTGTCGGCCAACAATGGACCTTGCTGGCCATCGATGGCAGATCGAGGGCAAATTGGGCAATTCGGCTCGAGCCTTTAAGTATGAACCACTAGGGCTCATTTCCTCACTTCCTCTTGACCGAAAATCATCTCCCTCTCTCTCTCTAGACCCTCCTTCTCTCTAGATTTGCACTTTCTATGCGTTTTCCAATGCCCTATGCGAAGTTGATTCGCTAAACCCTCTTTGTTCTTCACTTTGAACTGATTTAAACTTGATTTCAGTGTTTCTTTCCTCACTTCCACTATTCTAGGCTCATTCCCCTCAAGTTTCTCTCGAGTTTTGTGCACTTTTCCAGACTTTAACTTTTTCCTCCATTTTCTCTCTCTTAGGGTTTGAATTTTTCCAAGTTTACCCTTTTTCTTCATATTTCTTCATTTTTCACCCATCTCGCACCTATTTTTAGAGGGCGAATAAGGTTCCTCATGACAGGGCTCCTCCGTAGGTTCCCCCAGTAGTTCCACCTGGGTTGGGGGTAGAGGAGCCGATAGCTAATCTTGAGGCTAATTTAGAGACAGAGTTCGAGCCCGAGGTCAAGCCAAAGCCGTTACCACTGAGGATATAACCTTTTGATCCAGCGAGATATCACCCACAGATACACATACTACCCACTTCCGAAGGCATCAGATACTTCACCAAGTTCGCCCGCGGTGCAACGGAGGACCTTTTGTTGAGGGAGCCGGAGTCTCACTTGTCAACCATTGCCATCGAGGTAAGAACTCTGTTTTTATGTATTTCTGCTTCACGTATTTCTGCCTTTAGTTACTTGCAATTCTTGCACTGCCTTGTATTCGGATCCACCTAACTGCATTTCATACACTGCCTTTATCTGACCATGCACTGCTTTACATTTGATTGCATTTCATGCACTACCCTTATATCTGATTGCATTTCATGCACTACCCTTATCTGATTGCATTTCATGCATTGTCCCTATCTGATGCATTTTATTTTCCACAGGGCAAGTCTCGCGCCTTCAGAGGCTATGGTGCTACGACCGCTAGAGACTGGTATAACGAGCTCCCAACTAGAGTTTGAGACATCATTGACGAGGTAGGCTTCGGCCTCTTTTGCTCCGGCTTGACTCGGGTTGTCGTGAGCCGTCCCCTCCTAGGAGCACTAGTGGAGAGGTGATGGGATACCACCAACTCCTTCCATTTTTCCACCGCGAGGGAGATGATGATGACTCCTTACGACTTTGCCATGATCACCGGCTTAGACATAGGGGGCGATTCGATCCCTATTGATACAGATATGGAGGAGTGGGAGCCAACCTGGTTCGAGCTGTTGGGGGCATACGCATCCATATACCGGACAGGGATGGTGAGATATACTTGGTTCGCAGAGCAATTCAGAGGGACCGAGCCCGAGAGGATAAAGGAGACCGAGTAGTACGCCAGGGGCTTCCTGATGTTCATCTTCGGTACCACCTTGTTTTCGAACAGGTGGAATACCGTTGGCCTGTATTTGCTGAGTGCCCTAGTGACCCTTCCTCGGGTTCGTTTCTATGACTGGGGTGGAGCTGGCCTCATTACACTATACGGATATATGAGCTCTACCTCCCATCTGCAAGGAGACCTGATTAGAGGCTACTGGCGAGCCTGGGAGGTACACATCTCAATTCCCTTTTTGTACTTTATATTTACTATACAATTCCTGCTTTATATCTAATTCAACACATGCTTTCTGCTTCGCATTTCTATATATGCTCAAACACTATTCATACACTATGCTTTCTATTTTGCACTGTCTGCATCTGCTCATACTGTATTGATCACATACCACTGCATTTTTCCTACAACTATGGGTATACGCATACTTTTTGACTCTCGTCCGAAGCCTGTAGAGGAGTTTTCCGTTGACGGTACCCTATTCGCGGATATAAGACGGTCAGCTTCGCCGTAGAACCCGTGAGCCTTTCACTTTTTTCTGCCAATACTTCGACGCGGTAGCCTCTCATGAGGTAATCCGAAGCACAGTCATTTCATTTTAAAATCGTTCTGCTTTACACACTGAGCAACTGATAACAACTAATAATCTATACAACTTCTGTTTGCAGATCACGTGACAACTGTGGGCCTTGATGCTGGGGGGGAGTGCGAGACCAATTTACCGGCGCCTGGGCTGTCTCGCGCTACCACATTCTACTTAAGGGTCC
Source organism: Camellia lanceoleosa (assembly GCA_025200525.1). Classification (NCBI taxonomy): domain Eukaryota; kingdom Viridiplantae; phylum Streptophyta; class Magnoliopsida; order Ericales; family Theaceae; genus Camellia; species Camellia lanceoleosa. The sequence goes on from CM045762.1 coordinate 39,794,549, forward strand.
AGTTTGTCGGGCCTGGTTCTTGGGTGAGCGCTTCATGCACCAGATTATGGGTGTGCTGGACCCAGTCGTCCCGATGTCTCCACCAGAGTCCATGTGGTCCACAGAGAACCTATCTGTTGAGGAGGTCATCTAGTTCATGATAGGCCTTGACGTCGACTTTTTCCAAGCAGAGGGCGACTATGCAGCTTTCATCCTGACACATTTGATGCCACCCCTGATGGGTCTTCATGGAGATGAGGAGGCGAGGACTCCTGTTGTAAGAGCGAGGCACAGAGTGATCCGGGCAAGCAGGGCTTGTGGCAGAGAGGCTTCCCGAGCCGGGCAAAAGGCTAATTGGCTAGAGCTCCCTACCACGATGACTTACTGGCGACACACAGGGGAGGCCTACCAGGTCCAAATTAAGCCTGCAGCAGCTGGTCATGGGCTTGTTGGGGTCCGAGGCCCGACTCCGGTATGAACCACACTTTAGCACTTGCATTTCATATTTCATTTCAGATATATATATATATATATAGCAGATACTAATCAAATACATTTGCAGGCACCGATTGAGTATATAGGAGGCACCCTCAAGTAGATAGCCTCGCTGATGGGGATGATACCAAGGAGAGAGACGCTGCTCAGCCTCTACGGTGTTCAGGTAATTTCTTTAGTTTTCCATTCCAGGCATCAACTTTCCACTGACACACTGACACAGACATTGAAAACTTCCCAAACTGCATTGATACATTGCATTGATAGATTGCATCTGACACACTGCGCTTGCATATTGTATTCACACTATATCTGACTTCTGCATATGCTCATCCTGCATACTACGCTTGCATCTGATACACATACTGTAACTAATGTGCAACAACTGTTCTTTCAGATCCCACTTATGCCGATGGCGCCAGTGGGAGCTGCAATACCTGCACCAATAGTTCCTCCTCCAGCAGTAAGAAGGCAATAGAGATAGATTCCGGCACGCGGCCGAGGCAAAGCTAGAGGTACCTGAGATAGAAGCGGCCCTTCAGAGCCCATTCTGAGTGATGATGATGCCGAGACAAGCGACTGTAAGGAAGCAGCGAGTCAGCATTCAAAGTCATCTAAGAGTGGAGATGATGATGCCAGCTCAGGTTCTGAGAGCGAGGGCGATGTTGAGGTGAGCTCCGAGGCGGAGAGCGAAGATGGCTCTGGTTCAAACTCTGGTTCAGATTCAGACAGCGGTGCCGACAAAGATAGTGCCCCAGAGTCCTCTCCTCTGAGGAAGAGGACGAAGAGGGCTTCTCAGGCCTGATGCGATCAGTGCTGATTTTTTGCATTTTTGCTTAGTTTCTTTTTGTTTATAGTTTTAGCACATTGTACAGCTTCAGACATGTTTTATTTTCTTTAAAAACTTATACCACACTTTTTGTAAAAAAAACAACCATGATCGGAAAGGAAACCAGTTTTTTATGAAAAAGTATTGTATTTTGCATCATGAGCACCATATTGTATGAAAATGACATTGAACTTGATAATGAAAACCGAACACTTGTATTGCCACAACAGTCTTAATCAGGTAATGAACTGATGTACAACTAAAATAACAGCAATATATAACTCGATAAACAACACAACAATAACTCGATAAACAAAAAGAAAACAAATACAACTCGATAAGCAAAACAAAATGAATAGAACTCAACAAACATGCTAAAGCCCAAAAGGACTCAAAACAAGACTCTAAAATACACAAGGAACAGAACAAAACACATGATTTCAGCACTTTCCAGCACAAAGAAGGGTAGCAGGTTAGAGTGAGAGACTGTCGGCCATGAAGGGTGATTGCCGGCCATGTGCCAGCCACCAATGTCCTTTGCCGGCCATCGATGTACAGGACCTCCAAAATGTTGACACCTGGCTTCTGCTCACTGCCTTATCTTCTACAAAAGACTAGACTTTGTAATTTCTTCATTTCAGCTGCAAATTCTTTACAAATGGAGCCATTTTTTGTCAAAAAAACTCTCAAATTGGATTGCAACTTTGGATGGCTCGAAAAAGGTGAACTTCCAGGGTTTCGGCATAAATGCACTATTCTCGCTGAGCCGTTGTCCACTTTGTTTTCCATTCTTTCATGCCGCGGCTAGATGCTGGAACTCGATCACACACGTCTTTAGCTTCGGAGGACATGAGATATGCCCGACAATCGAAGAATTTTAGGCATTAATGGAATCCCGAGGCGATGAGAAAATCATACCTCAGCCCCGTTTTGGCCATATCCAAGCTTTGGGGCGGATATGTGGACTCACTCTACATGAGGCTCAATCTTTGATTCACAATGGAGAGCTGGATATTCCCAGTCTGATCCATTGATTTTCTGCCATTGGTGACCACGACGATCTTCTTTGGCGAGGTTTCGGCAACACGCCCTTTGCTTGTGCATGTTGGCTCATTTGCTCCTTGCCCCTGGTTTTGGCGGGTCTAGCATTCGGCTAATTGAAGTGGCCCAAGGTTTGAAAGAGGGCAAGAGTTGTATTGGCTTAGCGTTAGCCGAGACTTTGATGGGCTTAGACGCCTTCCATTGGCGAGACACAAACAAATTCGCGGGGAGTCCACTACTTCTTCAGGTAATGTTTCCCACCCTTTCTAATATGTGTTTCTCACATCTCTTGGCACTCATGCTCTATTTTTTTTTTAAAGTCATTTTCTCACTTTTCTCTCAACATACATCTCTCTATTCTTTAATCTCTCTTTTCTTTCATCCCTCCCTAGATATGGCTAATGGACAAGCTGAAGGTAGTGAACTCTTGCCCTGCATACTCAGCCCGAGCATACTTTTTTTGGCCAATAGCTAGTGGATTTCCCGAATGAAGGATGATGGTGCCATTAGATGTGCAACAGGTCTGTTGCTGACATTGCTTGGCGTTGCCTCTAGCTTAATCTGACCAAAATGAGCTACAGCATTACTTGGCAACTTGGCATTGAGCTGATTAGCCTTACACACTGTGTATTCTACTTTCCATTCTGGTTCAGACGTCAGTTTGGACATTATCAAACCTATCCAGAGGAGGGGGTAGAATACCCGGTTTCATTCCCTGTCCGAGGTTTACATTTGGCTAGGTACCTCACTGCTTGGAGGACGAGAGAGCTTCTGGCTCCTGCCCCTAGTTTCAGCTGCACCCTTTCTGGCGAGTGCCTGACTTGGCTCAACGATGAGGCACAAATTGGTCAAACTTTGGCATCAGAAGCTTTCACAAGCACAAGTGGGGGACCCAGGAGCACCTGACTCATCTATGCCCCAAGTTTATTGCTTTGATCTTACTTTTTAAGTTTTATGCATGTAATAAAAGTAGCTTTGATTTGTATCAAGAGTTGGAGAACTTTGTATTGAAATTAATGAAATTAAAGTTGTGAGCGCTGAAAATTTTCTCTTTTGGTTCAAAAATGGTCTAGGTTGTAAAAGGTAAAATTTGAGCAAAAATCAACTTTTATCAAAACTTTTCAAAACCATTTTTGATAAGGATCACCACTTGACACACACAGAATTTATCCTCGAGATGTACAACCCTGAATCCGAAGATCACAAATTGCCCCTTGACTAAATAACATTGCTCAGCACTGTAACCAATTCTCATAATAAAGCTCACAACCGAACAATCAGATAAAAAAAAATAGAAAAAGATGACCTAATCAACACATGGACAGGACAGTTGAGTTAGGGGTGTTTATAGTTGAACTTCAAGATGAAGTTGTCTACGTATCCCGAAGATGGGAATCAGGCCTTACGTAGTTCGATTCAGGTTCACTCGAGTATTAACTCTCTTTTTTGGCGCTCTAACTTTTGCCAAGGCTGTCCTTTAGGGTTTTCAACCTTGCGAGCTCAGTTTTTTCTTTATTTCCAATTTTTGTGCTCTAACTTTTGCCTAGGTCACCCTTCCGGGTTTTCGGCCTAGCGAGCCTATCAGGGATAATATTTTTTCAACTTGTCCATGTTGATCGGTTGGGAAAATTCTAGGCCATCCAAGTCCATGAGAATAACAACTCCACCCGACCAGATAGTTTTGACGATGTAAGGACTAGTCCAATTAGGTCTGAAATTACCTCTAGGGTCATTGATGGGGGCTCGGTTGTCTTTCAGCACCAAATCCCCTTCTTTGAGATTCTGGGACTTAACCTTCTTGTTAAAAGCCCTGGCAATCTTGTGTTGATAACCCTGAACATGGTACAGTGTTTTCAGCCTTCTCTCATTGAACAACATTAGTTCTTCGAACCTGCTCTGTTGCCAGTCCGCCTCTGCTATTTGACATTCAGCCATAACTCTTAGCGATGCTTCTATTTCGATTGGCAGAACAGCTTCTATACCATAAACAAGAGAGTAAGGAGTTTCCCCTGTAGACGTCCAAATTGAAGTTCTATTTCCCCAGAGTGCAAATGGCAATTTATCTGGCCAGTCCCTGTAGGTCTCAACCATTTTCTGCAAAATATGCTTACTGTTCTTGTTGGCGGCCTCAACAGCTCCGTTGGTTTGCGGCCGGTATGTGGATGACACCAAGTTGTATTTCTCTAACAAGCTGATCACTTCTTTCTTGAAATGGGAACCATTATCTGAAATGATCTCGCTTGGGACTCTATATCGGCAAATTATGTTGTTTCGGATGAACTTAGCCACATGCGTTGCTTTCAACACTGTGTAGGACTGAGCTTCCACCCACTTCGTGAAGTAATCAATTGCCACCAGAATGTATTCATGCCCATTTGACCCTTTCGGTGTGACAGTGCCTATGACGTCGATTCCCCAGACTGAGAAAGGCCATAGTGAAGTCATGTTGTACAACTTCGACGTCGGGATGTTCATGTGATTGGCATGAATTTGGCATTTGTGGCATCGCCGAACAAAACCGATACAATCCTCCTCCGTGGTAGACCAATAGTAACCTTGCCTGAGAATCTTCCGAGCTAACATTACTTCATTCATGTGCACTCCACACTCTTCTCCATGGATGGCCTCCAATAGGCGCTTTGATTCCTCTGCATCGACACACAACTTGTGCATTCCCAGATGACCCCTCTTGTACAGTTTACCTCCACAAATGATAAATTGAATGGCCATCCACCGTATTACCCTCTTATCTTTGACATTTGCCTCTGGTGGATAAACCTCCTTTTCCAAGAAGTTCCAGATATCATAGTACCAAGAATTTTGATCTTGAACTTCATCTATTGCGGCGATAGTCTCGTAGGCCGGCGTATATCTCTGCTCAATGATGATTAGATGCATCTGGACTCCAAACGGGATGTCTATCATGGAAGATAGAGTTGATAAGGCATCAACAAACCTGTTGTTCTCTCTTAGTAGATGCGTGAAAGTCTGCTTCTCAAACCTAGGAATTAGAAAATCCAAGGTCTGATGATAGATCTGCATCTTTTCTTCTTTAACCTTCCAATCTCCTTTTGCTTGAGACACAACTAGGTTTCTTGTCCCTAATGATGTCCGACCTTTTTGCTCCTAGTTTCAGGGCGGCTTCCAAACTAGCGATACACGCCTGGTATTCTGCTTCATTATTGGATACCTTGAACCAGAGTTTGAAGGCTAAGGGTATATGGGAATTGTTGGGTGCTATCAGTAACACCCCTATCCTATAACCGTACTGGTTAGACGCTCTGTCGAAGTTCATTGTCCAAATCTCTTCCTCAACTTGCAGAATGGCTTCATCTGGGAAGAAGTATTCTACCGCTTCATCCCCTTCTACTGGGTGATCTACCAGAAACTCCGCTACAGCTCTCCCCTTGACAGACTTGCGAGTAACATACTTCAGATCAAATTCGAAAAGAAGAAGCAACCAACAAGCTAGCCTACCATAAGCGCCGATTTCTCAAAGAGATATTTAATATGATCTAATCTTGAAACCAGAATTACGGAGTGAGCTAACAAATAGTGCCTCAACTTCTTGGTAACCCATACCAAGGCTAAGTAAGCTTTCTTCGATGGGGTATAACGGGTCTCGTAATCCAGCATTTTCTTACTCAAGTAGTAGATGGCTTTTTCCACCTTATCCTCAGATTCTTGAGCAAGCATGCATCCTATCGTTGTGTTCGTTATTGACAGATACAAAATCAGGGGCTTCCCCGACTCTGACGGTGACAACACAGGTGGTTCTGAAGGTACTGCTTGATCTGCTCGAAAGCGAACTGACATCGATCATTCCATCGGAATTTCTTTCCTTTCTTCAAGAGTCCACATAGTGGTTCACAAGTCAAGATTAATTTAGAGATAAACCACCTTATGAATTGCACTTTACCCAGAAAGCCTCGCACCTCTTTTTTAGTCCTTGGTGGTGGCATTTCTAGGATGGCCTTGATTTTGGAAGGATCTACCTCGATGCCCATCCGTGTGATCAAGAAACCCAGCATTTTCCCTACTGTTACGTCGAAAGTACACTTATGTGGATTCAACCTTAGTCTGTATTCTCTGATCCATTGAAAGAATTTCTTCAAGGAGGTGTAGTGGCCTTTTCTTTCCTTGGACTTGACAATCATGTCGTCCACGTACACCTCAGCCTCTTTATGGATCATATCATGCAGAATTCTGGTTGCAACCCATTGATAGGTAGTCCTAGCATTTTTTAACCCAAACGACATCACCCTGTAGCAGTAGGTTCCCCACAGCATAGTGAAGGCAATTTTCTCTCTATCTTCGAGTGCCATCAAAATCTGGTTATACCCGAAAAATCCATCCATGAAGGAGAGCAACGCATAGCCTGTGGTGAAGTCCACTAATTCATCGATGTGCAGTAGAGGAAAGTCGTCTTTCAAACTGGCTCTATTCAGATCCTTAAAGTCCACACACACCTGAATTCTGCCGTCTTTCTTCGACACCGGGATGATGTTGGCCAACCAAGTTAGATACTTAGATACTAGCAAGAATCCTGCGTCTATCTGTTTGGTGACCTCCTCCTTAATCTTCAAAGCCCAATCTGGACGTATTCTTCGCAATTTCTATTTGATGGGTCGAGCCTCAAGGTCAAGAGGGATCCGATGCTGTACAATCTCAGGATCGATTCCAGGCATGTCTTCGTAGGACCATGCAAAAACATCTTTGAAATCTTTTAATAAAGCGACTAAGTGCTCGTGCTGCTCCGAAAACAACATGGACCTGATTTGGACCAGACGCGGATCTTCTCAATACCCACATTAATTGTAATGATTTCGTCAACAATGGGTTTTGCAAACCTCTCCTCCTCTCGATTAATCAAAATTTTCAAAACCAGAGGAATTCCTTCCTTGTCATTTTCATCAAAACATTGAAAATCATGGTCAATGCAAGAAATAAGCGGCACAGAGAAATACTCAAAATCTGCAGTGGCATTCTCATTCATAAGGTCAAGCTCATCCAGTTCCTCGGTTACAACCGACTCAAAGGAAAAAGAAAAACACGACCTGGACAAAACCTCGGCATCCGGGTTATCAACCCTAGGAATACCAGACCCAGACTCAGAAGAACTGGAATCTGATTCCGACTTCACAGACTCTGTGGAATTGGATTCTAGTTCACTACCCGACTCAGAATTGCTAGACAGGTAGCCCTCCTCCAGCTACCAAATGAGTGCTGGTGCGTCAGATGCATCCAAGATACTGCTAGAAGGGTTCATACCCGGTTGGTCTCCGATCATGGAAACAGTCAAGTTATCCCCCAAGCTCTCTGAGTCGATCGGAGGATCCGAAAGGAGACATGACAATACTGCTCCTACTTCAAGCTCGCTGCTATTGGAATCACTTTCTATGCTCTTTGCAGCTTCAGCAGTCGGTTCAGCCATTTTCTCTGTATCACTGTCTTGCAGCTACAAGACAAAGAAAATCTCAAAGCCGGAAACATGCTGCATTTCTGAGTTGAACCAGGGTTTGGGGAAACCACAAGATGGGAAGTCTTCTCCTTCCCGAACAAAATAACCATTCAGGGTTCCTTAGATCGGTCGGTGCACAAGTTCGTAGTGCTTTCCAGTCTGCTTAGCTCTGGCTCTTCTGGCCATCTCTTTCCCTTTTCTAATCCAGTCTTCTTTGGTGGGCGTATAGCCAAGACCAAAGGCATGAGGGTTATGTGGCACGTTGGCCAATGTAGTGATGCCTTTTCAGCCGCTCCTTCCCAGCCCCATCCCTGGCATATGTTGAGGTTTGTTGATGAAGTATACAGATTGGGCGCTGACATACAAGTCCTCATCAACAACCAAGATATTCTGCACTACCCGGGCCTCAGCAAAAGTAAACCCCGAAAGGAAAACATCCTCTTCGCCATGCGCAATCTCCAGCACAGGTGTAGTGACCTTTGGCGGAGAATGAATAGATGAATTCCCGAAGACTATGGCTACCCCTTTCCTATGGAGGTACTTCAGCATTTGGTGGAGGGTGGAAGAGACAACTTTCACTTGGTGCAACCAAGGTCGCCCAAGTAGTAAGTTGAAAGTGGTCGGAACATCTAGGACAAGGAACTCGATATCCTGTTAAGCTGGGCCCACTTGAACTCTAATCTACACTGTTCTCATCACCTCTCTGCTTGTATTATCAAACGACCGAATCACCTAGGCTGTAGGCACAAAATCCACCAGTTTCAGGCCAATATCATAAGCTGTGCGACAAGGACAGATGTTGATTGCTGACCTGGTGTTGACCAATACCACTAGTATCCACTTTTCTCGGCACTCCACTGATATCTGTAGAGGCTTGTTGTGTGCAGAGCTGTCTGGCGACAGTTCTTTGTCTGAGAAGGTTAAAGTTAGCGCAATGCCTCTCGGGAAGACTAATCCCACCAGTTGTTCCGGGGTAGTGTCGATGGACAACTTAGCTTTATCCATCGCCGCCAATACAGCTTGTTTGTGCACTCGCGAAGCCATAAGCAAACCCCAGATAGATATATCAACTTGGATCTTCTTCAACTGTTTCAACACAGCCTCTTCTTCTAACTATTTTTTCTTCTGCTTCTCAACCTCTTTGTCATTTGCGGAGGCTTCAGGTTAGTCCAGATGCGGTAGTTTGAAATATCAACCACTTCTTGTCATATAGTCGACCTCTTTTACATGCCAAGTGTCATCAGGAAGGTCTTCACCCCAATCCTCATTAGTATGGGCCAGGTGTAGGTCGTCGTCATCCCACGAAACTCCTTTGGTAGCCGACAAGCATTTGTCTGGCTCCATTCAGATTACCTTATAATCACAAATCTCTCCCGCAGGCTATTGGACTTTTCCAGCTGTCTGGTCATTTTCACCTATTTCTTGCTCAAAACGATTCAGTGCGGCTTCTTGCTCTGTATGTACAATACTAACAATGCCCAGTTCCTGAACCCATTGTTCTATACCAATGTTTTTCGGCAGTTTACCCTTTCCATCGGCCATTCCGGCCATTGCAGTAGTTCCCACTTTCTGTTCTTCTAACTTCAATTCAGTTTCCTCATCTCAATCAGGTTCATCACTTAGCCATCCAGAATTGTCTGTCAACCGATCCAGATCAAACCAATCAATATGCACGTCCCCTTGATCTTGCTCCTCAAAGAACTGCAAATTGTCTATGTCTTCTTTTAGGTCGGCCAGATCATCTAATCCTTGGCTTGGGCCATCCTCTCGACCTACACTGACCTCCATCTCAGTTGGCAACACCACTTTTGACTTAGCTTGATTTATTGGCACAATATAACAGTATGGGTTGTACACACCTTCAAATAAGTCCTTAGAGCCCTCGGGCAACGAACTCGTACTCTCCTCGGCCAACCCCTTTTCTACTACCTTCATCACCAACATGGGTTCAGGTTGGAGTGTAGACGTGTTCATCATGCACAAGTCCATGCTCTCAGGGATGAACAACGCCAGTTTAGGTAGGTAGGAAGGGGTGATATATATATATATATATATATACTGGGGTTATAAGAGACGGCCAGTGTATGGATGAGGTTTATATGTCAGGGTAGAGGGACTTGATTATGTGGTGGGAGAGGATTGTACTGACATTGGGTTTTTGGAGAGGTGATATCACCTTATTGTCGATGAGATCTTGAATTTGATGACACAGCCTATAGCATTGATCAGTGTCATGACCGTGCTACTGGTGAAAAGCACATTATTTGGCTGGGTTGTGTTTCGGGGGGAGAGGATCGAGTAGAGGGCGAGGCTCCAGTGGCTTAAGATGTCCCCTTTTTATCAGGACCCCTAGGGCTTTGGATACAGGCATGTAGAGCGGAGTAAAGACCCTTTGAGATCAGGCCTGGCTGGTTAAGGTTTGTGGAGTTATGTTGGATGTATTAGTGAAAGGGTTGGCAGTTTTAGGTGTGGTGGTGACTATATTCACATCCGAAGGCCGTGCGGAGGTGCTACCACTCGTGGTTGCATTGGAACTGCATGTAAAGAGCCTCTTGGGCTATTCCTTCTCATTGGCTATAAGCCCCTGTTTCATCGCACCCTCAATTTGAACCCCTATCGCATGAAGCTCAGCGAATATAAACAAAGTTAAGACTATCAACTTCTGTAATAATCTTCCTTGCAGGTTATGGACCACCATTCCAATTTGGTCCTTTTCAGACAGCCTGATAGTCATCATAGAGGCCTTGACACTCCATTTCGTTACAAAATCCGAGAAGCCCTCCTTTGGCTCCTGACAAGTCGCTTCAAGATCACTGGTTGTGACCTCGATCTGGGTATTGTAGGAGTACTACACGATGAAGGCCTCAACCATTTCCTCCCAGCTCCGTTTCACAAAGTCCTTGAGTTTTGCATACCCGATGGCCACTATACCTGACAGGGTCCGGCCAAAAAACGACAGCTTCTGGCCAAAAAACGACAGCTTCTGAAGTCTAGTAAGACCTATTAGTCGGAGGATATCAGAGAATAAATGCAGATGGACCATAGGATCCCCAGAGCCGTCGAACCGGTCTATGTGCGGTATCTTGAATCTGTTCGGCAGAGTTATTGCGGAGTCTGTGTATCCATCCTCAATGTCAGGGATTGAATTCACGCCCGGTGCCCACTTGAAGAGCTTTTCTAGCTTGTTGACCTTCAGTGTAGTGGGGTCAACCTCAAATTCAAATGGCACCTCCGTTTGGTACACTTGTGCCTTGGAGGTCTGAGGTGTGATCAGATCTACCAGAATGCCCAGATTCTCTTGGACATTAACAGTGACTCCGAGTGCTGGAATACCTGCTAGAGGTGCATGGGATGCAGAGGCTACTGCTGGTTGTGGTTGTTGTTGTTAAAGCCTATTTATCACTTCCACTTGGTGGGCTGTGACCTCAGCTTGGCGGGCAGTATCTAGTTGCATAGTTTCTATGGTCTGCTGGAGCTGACGAAGCATGTCTTCCATGCCAACTGGGGGATGTTGAGCCATTAGAACTGGCGAGTAATCTCTCACTGGAGTGGAAGTAGAAGACTGAGCCTTACTGGACACAGGTGAAGTAAAAGGTGACTGCTAGACTGGTGAATTATGCTTGATCCTCCTCCGTTTGGTAACCGGTGGGAGTGAAGCAAACATTGGTTGTCCCCTGACAAGATCCCCAGACTTGTAAAGTCTTCTCACTCGGGTCCAGAGCAAAAGAAATTGTGAAAAACTACCTTGCAAAAAAGAAATAAAGCAAAAGAAAGCAAAAATCAGAAACCGCACAGCACCTCAGCTCAGATACTATCAACACACAGTTTCAATCATAAGTTATAAAACTACACTCAACACTGATTTCTATCCCCAAAATTGATGCCCAAACTTGAAACTGATACATACATTCCTATAGAGTTTCAATCTAAAAGCACATACCAGTTAAGTGAGAGCCAAAACACCCCTATGATGGAGTAGGGTTACTCTGTCCTAGTTTCGTCAAGAACTAGGGTTCGCTATTTAAGCAAAGTGTTTCACACAATCCTGAATTTGGGTAAGCAACCTGTCCTAGTTTGGAACAATCTCTATGACTTTCGATATGCAACTAAGCCAATTGGTCAAAAAGGGTACCTCAACAAGACTACCTAATATACCTCTCATACCTAACACCGAGAAGTGAAAGGAGGATCAAACGGTATAGCGGTAGTTCAGATCCAAGGGTTGTGTTCCCATCGTGGCAGAGCCTGTAACTGGTCAACCTTTTGGCAAGCTTTTCCAAGCAAGCCTCCGACAAACCGTTCAGGAATAGCAAATGGTAAACACAGTGACTTAGGCGCACAAATGCAAATGCAAATGCAAGAAAACACATAAGTGTAAATAAAAAAAGTCATATCATGAGTTCGAGTCAAGTTCTTTAATTCCCCAGCAAAGTCACCAAAAACTGTAGCTCGACTTTTTCGTGCCCCCTTTCGGAAACTCGAAAAGAAGCCTTATAGTTCAGACTCCCGCGGTTCTGAATCTAATCTCACAAGTACAATGTGAAACTGATAAATACCAAAGAGTCCAAATCCGACAAATTGTTTTGAAAATTTGATTTTCAATCAAAAGTGCCAAAATTGGACTGTTTTGCCAGATATAGAGTCGCCACCTAAATATTTTATTTTGGAAAAATCTAGGAAACCCATGACTCGTGCCAAAGGCCATGTGTCTGTCATCACCAAAGTTGCCTTAGCTCGAGAACTTAGGTACGGAGGAGAAGGTCATGAATTGAGCAACCCCGCTTGCCCGATCAAAGATCGGCCTCTACTAATCATGATATGATTTTTATGTACACTATATGCTCTTGTTCCAGTTATTGGGCTAGCATTACTATGTGATGCGCACACATAAGTATAGATTAACTTGTAACAATTGGAACACTTGACTCATGTTCGTTTTGAAAATTGTTTTGAAACACGTACAACTTGAAAAAGTGATCGCATATGAACATTACTCAAATTATTCCAATTCAAGCAGTAAGCCTTCATCCAAAGGCATACAAGTAGTTTATCAATTAAACATTTCGCCTCATGGCAAGCATGTTAGATATGACAACAATCACACGCATACGATATGCTAAAGTGAGTAAAGGCTCACATAGTACCCCAAGCCAAAATAAACAAAAGAGTTTAAAAAAAAAATGAATGATTCCTAACTATGCAATATGGCTAATGCAACACATGCGATACGCAATTAATAGGCTCAGCTACTTAATATGACATGAAACATTTGATAACATGCGGTCTAAGCACGTATTCAAAAAAGTATTAAACTAACGATGCAGTTAGAATGATGCGCCGAGCCTCGGTGCATGCAATACAAATGGATGCAAACATGGAGAATGCTAATTTAAAATGTGATGTCCCTAAACTAACCATCATAAGCTAGTAAATAAAAGGGAGAAAGACGTGGGGTTAGAAGACATACACATTATTACATTGCGCTCTCACGAAGGAGACTCCGAGAGAATAAACTAAGCTAACTAGCTAACTAACTAAAGCTAAGCTAATTAAGCTAATTATTACAACACTTAAATTAACTAACTATTCTAGTTAACTAACTAATTAAATAATTACAACACAAGTGCAATTAAAATAAGTAATTAAACTAAACAACTAACTACTATGCCTCAAGAAACGAGGGATGTTCGTGCGCATGCTCAGTTTCCACCCGAAAAGCCACTGTTTTGCTTCTGAATGCCTCTGTTTGCACAGTTGAACACCAACACTGTTGCCCACTTCCAGAACAACTATACTTTGCCTCAGAAACACACTGCTCAAATTTTTATCAGTGGCCAACCGGCCAGTGATGAAGGTTGCCGGCCATCAAAGGTGGTCTGCCGGCCATTGATGTTCAGGTTCATCTTGCTGCAACAGAGGACAAACAGAGCATATACAGGGTATTTCTAGGGTTTGTTTGCACAACTCACCCCTCCTTTTCATGAGCAAATCCAAGTAGTAGCAAGTTCGGTTCACAAACCATCAATGGATGCAATTTCATTGCATGATGACTTATGAAACCAAGTGTGCAATTTCAATAAATACAAAACAAGACACAAACCTCCTCCCTTTCATGAGTGATCAAGGGAACTGGCGACCTTGGAACCTTGAATCATTTCATCACTAATGAGTATGAAATGGTTCAAGTTTCCATGTGTTCAATTAATGTCCGATTGAACACAACCAAATTATTATCTTGCACACTTTTAGTCCTAAGTTTTAGTTACTCCATTTTAAATTACCAACCATTCTTTAATCGATTGAGTCCAAAGGTGAGTTTAAGTCCTCTAATGGAAAGAAGACTCAAACCAAAAGTTGTTGTAGGCATGAAAGAGACATTATACCATTGGTAATGAACCTCTTAAAGGATTAAACCATTAAGAATGACATTTCAATCTCATGCTTTAAACAAACAAATAGTTTGAACCTCTTTCAAAACAAAATTAAAAAAAAAGCCCAAGAAAGGAGGGAGGTTGCGGAGATGATTAAGTGTTGAAAATGAGTGAGAAAAGCATAAATAAATGTTATCAACTCAAACAAGATGGTGTCTAAGGCCTAGAACACCAAACTCGTGAGGGCTATTACACTACAAGCATGCAAAACAAAGCTCAAACGCAACTAACAGCCCAAAACAGTGCTAAAACAGGTTAAAAGCAGTCCTAAAACATGTTGGAATTAAGCTAAAAATAACTAGATTAAAATGCTAAAACATGGCATCAACTAGGCTAGTAAGCAAGACATAATGAGGGGAGGCTAACCCCTCCAAATTTGAACTTCAAAACATGATTTTGGCACCGAAAAAGCTCTGAAAATCAGTGTTTAAAAGCTTGGAAAAAGATAGTAAAAGGGTGGAAAACACAAAGGCAAAGGCCTCCAAAACAAGGTACAAAGAAGGGCTATCAACCCCTCAACCTTTAATGGCCTTAAACACAAGCTTCAGCCCAAAAAACAGAGAGTTTTGACAGCCCAAAACAATGGAAAAATAGTAGGAAAAACAATAGAGAAATTAAGCAAATAGGTAAAGCCTTATACCTCTTGAAGAGAAGAAGCAATTCCAAGCAACAAAACCAAGTAAACAAACCTTCTAGAGCTCAAACCAAGCTCAAAAGTACCTCAGCTCAAAGATGGTGAGATTTGGTTAAGGGTGTATAGGCAAAGGTTGAAGATTTGTAGGCAAAAGTGTAGAGATTTGGTAGAGAGAGAGAGAGAGAGAGAGAGAGAGAGAGAGAGAGAGAGAATTGTACAGAGAGAGGAAAATTTTTTATCTCAAAATTTTCTAACCTTAAAAAATTAGAGAGGGGGCTCCTATATATAGAAAACATGAAATTCTCTCAAGGAGATCCAGCCCTGCACGTAGGGATAGATGCATGCATCTGTGCAAACAGCTGGCATAACTGGCATAAAATATCTGCAAAACACATTGGTGGCCGGCAGCCCAAAAGTGATGGCCGATAGCCCAAAAGGGGTGGCCGACAGGCCACTAGAGGCTGCAGGCTCGAAAAGCTAGGCTTGGTCCAAAACTGGGACAACAAAGGTACAAGGTTTGAAAGGCTCAAAGTTATGGCATTCTGCTGAGGACTTCGAGCACTTTGCGAGCATATAAACTCATCATTGAGTGTGCATGCGAGGACGTCCAAGTCGTAAGGGCCGTCAAAAATGGGGTGTCTACAGTAGGCCATGAAAAGATTGCCTAATCGTCAAATTGCTTGGGAAAACTCTAGGGTATAAACTTCTAGTATCCAAATTGAGAAAGATGTAGGAACTACAAGGAGATTTTGAAACAACTAATTTAGGTTTAAGGTTCTTCTTGAACAAATTCGAAATGATGGTCGATTGTAGTAGAGTGCATACAGAGGGCCCTTGGATTATAATGGAACATGATTTTAAGCCGTCGGAGGCAGGAGAAGTGGCCACAACACTATGGGTTAAGTTTTCCCAGCTTCCAATTGAGTACTATAACAAGAATTTTCTCTTCCATATAGCAAAGGCAATTGGGAAACCCCTCAAGGTAGATCTTAATACTGCCATCTTTACTCGAGGAAGGTATGCACGCTTATGTATGGAAGTTGATCTAACAAAGCCATTAATTTTGACATTTGTTATAGGTAAATATACTTACATAGTGGAATATAAACATTTACACTACTTTTGTTTCTAGTGTGGGAAAGTTGGGCATCGAAAAGAGTATTGTAGTAGTAACAAATCGGCACCAGAGTCGGCGAAGGCTACCTCAATAGCCATAGCTAACGGTCATCGCACTGGATTAGATCAAGCTACAACGGCTAGTTCATCAGGAAGACAATCTAATCCTGACAGAGAGTAGATAGAAGAATTTGGGCCTTAGATGTTAGTGAATAAAATAAATAATAGGCCCAACCCCATTGCAAGACAAGCTAGGCCCAACAACTATAATCACAAAAGATCTGCTAATAGGTTTGGCCCTCTAGCTGAGAATGGGAACATGGAAGGAGCAAAAGAAAGAGCTGAGCATAAAGGCCCCATTGGCCCAAGCATGGAAGTCATCCACAGAAATGACTCTACTAGTGAGTCAGGCAATCCAAATAAAGCTTAGGAAATTTTTTTAGAAAGACAAGAAGATGAAAGACAACTCAACAAGGATAAAGATCTAGCTGTTGAAGGATAAATTTTACCTGAGAACCTGCTTCAAGCTAACCTAACCTGGTGCAAGCTACAAGCAAAGAACTAGAATTGATAAGTATAGAGGTTAGTACACCTAACCCTCCATTGTCACCTTTTAATCCCATTCCAACTTAGATTTCTTGTCTTACTTCTTCTCCATCTACCTCTGTAACTTCCCAAACTTCCATTGATAGTTTTGATCTAAAACAAAAACCGCCCGATATAAAACATGAGCATCCCCAGCAACACCAACTCCAACGACGACCCAGAGATACCAGAAGTGTAACTCACTAAGATGAGACACAGCTCTGTGGGGTCATACCTCGAACCAGAGAGCAGAGCCATTTACCAAGTAGGCATTGAATGGTGGATAGAAGAGATAAAGCTGACTATAGAGCCCATGTGGGTGAGCATAAGAGGAAGGCCGCTGCAGGTAACTCAAATGGAAGCCCTAAGGCCATCAGAACTACCCAAGAAGATAGTGCGTAATTTCATTGGTCTGGCTAACACAGATCCGTTACCCCACTTTCCTAACCGATCATCCATGAATGTTATGCTGTGGAACTGTCGGGGAGCTAGCAACAAAATACTTAGGAGAAACTTTAGAGAACTCATTAGAGTACATCGCCCAAATGTTGTTGCTTTTTTTGAAACAAAAGTCCCTTTCAGCTCAATGGGCCTCTTCTTCAACCACCTGGGGTTTACTACTTCTACCATTGTTGATCCTGTTGGACGTGTAGGAGGCATATGGCTGATTTGGGACCCTACACAAGTCTCAGTTAGTGCCTATATTGCCAACTCTCAAGTTATTCCTGCTACTATGAAAAGAGAGGACTATGAAGAGTGGGTGCTAGCTGCAGTCTATGCTAGTTCTAATATTGGTATGCGTCAAAATCTCTAGAATGATCTTGAAAATTCTGCAAACTCCATGGCTGACCCTTTGCTTATTGTGGGAGATTTTAATGATGTCATGGGTCATAATCAAAGGAGAAGCTACACGCAGAATAATCAAAGTAACTGTTGCAAAAGGTTTCTTGAAAACATTAACTGTTATGGGCTTATGGACCTAGGTTGCACCGGGCCGAAATTTACTTGGTCTAACAACAAGCAGGGATTGGCTAATACTATGGAAAGGTTGGACTGAGCCCTTTGTAATGTGGAATGGAGGACCACCTTCCCTGAAGGAGCAGTCGTAAATCTTCCTCGTACATATTCAAATCACTCACATCTTATGATCTACACAGAAGGTATAACTAAACTCTTCCCTATAAATTGCCCTTTTCGCTTTGAAGCAGCTTGGTTATCATATCCTACTTATAAAGATATTGTCAATATTTCTTGGAATCATGAGTGTTTTCTTCAAGGCAACCTGAATTCTCTTGCTACTAATTCTCTTGTTTGGAACGAAAATGTGTTTGGAAATATTTTTAAAAGAAAAAGGTGGTTGTTATCTCGAATTGAGGGAATCCAAAAAGCTCAACAATTTTTCCACTTCTCATAACCTCTTTTGTTGGAAAAAGATATTATTAGTCAATATAACAAACCTTTTTTTCAAGAAGTTTTATGGTTTCAAAAATCTATAGCTAATTAGATTACTCAAGGTGAGAGGAATACGAAATTTTTTCACATGTCTACTATTACTAGAAGAAAAAAAATTAAGGATTGATTCTTTGAAGAATAATCAAGGTGTATGGATTGATGACCCCTGTTGGTGAAAGACACATCCAAAATTATTTCATTTTATTTAACAATGAGCCTATTGATGTCCTAGATCATTGGTGTAATATTGCCACGCATAAATTTTCACATGATGAGAATAGATTATTGTTGAGAAACATTACTAAAGCTGAGATTTGGGAGGCCGTCAAGAATATTAATCCGTTCAAGGCACCAGGGAGAGATGGGTTTCAAGCCATATTTTACTAGAAATTTTGGGATGTGATTGGGACTAATGTTTGTGCGTTCATCAAAAAGTGTTTTCAAGAGAAACATATGCCTCCAGTAGTAAACCAAACCCTTCTTGCCCTCGTTCCCAAGACTGATATCCCTGAGAATATTTAAATAGTTTCTACCTATTAGCCTTTGTAATGTCTCTTACAAAATTTTGTCTAAAATCTTAGTCAACCGCATACGGCCCCTCCTTAATGATCTTGTTAGCCCCAATCAAAGCAGCTTCATTCCTAGTAAAGCCACTCATGACAATATTATCATTACACAAGAGTTGATTCATACTCATAGGCACAAGAAAGGTAATTATGGTGGTCTTATTATCAAAATTGACCTTGAAAAGGCTTATGACAAATTATCCTGAGATTTTTTTAGAGCAACTCTTGAAGAGGTCAATCTTAACTAGCATTGGATAGATCTTATAATGTCTTGTGTTTCTTCTGTTAGTTTCTCTATTTTATGGAATGGAGAAACCATGAATAATTTCAGTCCAGGAAGAGGTTTGAGGCAGGGAGACCCTTTTTCACCATATTTGTTTGTGTTATGCATGGAAACGTTGTCTAACATGATCGGAGTACAGGTAGAGAAAGGAAAGTGGAAGGGACTTAAAGCTTCAAATAACAGCCCACCAATCTCTTACTTGTTCTTTGCAGATGACCTCATTCTCTTTGCTAAAGTTGACCAATCTAATTGTGATACAATCATGGAAACTATGAATGAGTTTTGTTGCATATCAAGGCAGAGAATCAACCTACAGAAATCTAAGATGTTCATTTCCCCCTATGTCAACATAAATTTAGCTAAGGAGTTTAGTCTACAGTGTGGGATAAGCCTCATTCAAAACCTTGGTAGATATCTTGGAGTTCCTCTCATCCATAGTCGAGTTAGCAGAAATATCTACAATGGAGTTATTGAGAAAATCCAAAAAAAAATTGTCCTCATGAAAGGCTAAGGCCTTATCCTTAGCTGGTAGAGCAACAGTGATCCAATCTATGTCATCCCCCATACATTCCTACATTATGCAAACTGCTAAACTCCCTCAAAGCATATGCAAACAAATTGACAAGCTAAATAGAAATTTCCTATGGGGTGATCAAGAGGGAAGGAAAAAGGTTCACTTGGTAAATTGGAAGCAAGTTTGCAAGAGCAAGCAAGAAGGAGGTCTGGGACTTAGGAGGGCTGAAGAACAGAACATTGCATTGCTAGCCAAACTAGGCTAGAAAATAAATTGAGACAAAGAAGTTGTTTGGTCCAAGATTCTTAGAGGCAAATACCTTCACAAGCACACTTTTGCTAACTGGCTTGCTAATAAGAATGCTTCACAAACTTGGAGGAGCATTATGAAGACTAGAGATATTCTGGAAAAGGGCACAGAATGGACTGTTGGGAATGGGAAGAATATTTCCTTTTGGAAAGATTGGTGGTGTGGAGATGGGCCTTTAGCTTCTCTATTTCCAAGTCCACATACCAATGGGGCTATTAAGGTTGTTGATATGCTCAATGAGGAAGAAGGATGGCATCTATCTGAGGTAGTGAATATTTTATCACATTATGTGCTACAACAAATACAATAGGTACATCTTCCACAATTTTTTGAAATAATAGACAACCCCCACTGGATTGGATCCTCTAGCAGTGGGTTCTCAGTTGGGGCTACCTACAATCTAATTACCAAGCAAGATTCTAATCAGGCTAATGGCTTGGTCAACTGGAGTTGGATATGGAAACTAAAAATCCCTCAAAAATTAAAAGGGTTCACTTGGCTGCTAATGCTTAACAAAGTACTTACCAACCATCAAAGAAGGATCAGAGGTATCACCAATATTAACACCTGCCCCAGATTCCAACTTTACTGTGAGGATCTAAACCATCTTCTAAGAGAGTGTCAGAAATGGTGATTTGGAAAATTCTTAGTAATCACAGCTAGAGAATATCCAATGCTAACATGCCCTTGGATATCTAGCTCCAACACAACATAAAGAGCAAGAGTAAAGAGTTCTCTAATGTCCCTTGGGGTACTGTTTTTGTAATCGCTTTGCGGAGATTATGGAAGGTTAGAAATAATGTGGTTTTCAGACAAAAGGAGTGTAATGCTCAAGAAACTGTGAGACAGATTCATCAACAAGTTGCAAAAATTTATCATGCCTTCTAAACCGATCATTTCACATGTGATACTTTATTCTATAAAACTAACTGGTGTTCTTCTTGTGCAGTGAAAATCAAACTTAACACACATGGATGCTCCAAAGGAAACCCTGGCCCTGCTGGGTATGGTGAGCTGTTCAAAGATGCTAGAGAAGCCTAGATTCTTGGATACCATGGGAAATTGGAGGTACCTACAAGTGAGGAAGCTGAGCTTTGGGGAATTTGTAGAGGCCTCACCATTATCTTGGAGAAAAGCATGCAAGATATTACAATTGAAACAGATTCAGAGCAAGTGGTGTTGAACATCAACAACAACACTCCCAGCCATTATCCACACAGAGCCTTGCTAGAAGACATCAAATTTCTTATGCTGAGATGCAATTGTGTTGTTATTCACATTCTCCGGGAAGGGAACAAGTGTTCTGATGGTCTTGCAAACATGGGAGTGAATCATGTAGAGAACCTGGTAGTTTTAGATAACTCCTTAAAAGAAATTGCAAGTCTAATGATTGCAGACATAGTTGGGGCTTCCTTTGAAAGGGCTTAACCTATTTAGCCCTCTTTTGGTCTATTTTGTTTTTGTTGTGTCGCTTGAACTACTTCATTTGAATCACAAATAAACAAAATTACAATTTAAATTTATGAACTGAGTGTTCAATATAATATACTATAATTAATATAAAAAGCCCTAAAGTGAGAGATATAAACTCAATAAATATACAGAAAATTAAACCTATACATAATGGCAGAGCTTTGACTAATTGGATTAACCCATTGGTTAACTAAACTTATCACTTGATCTACTCAGATGTTGATTATATTTTTTAAAATGGTGAATTATACTAATAGTCCCTATAGTTTGAAATTTGTGTCACTTTGATTATTGACCTTTTAATTGTGATACATTTGATCTTAAATTTTAAATCTTGTTCAAAATAAGGATAATTGAAGACATTGTTGCTTCATTTAAAGGGTAAAATGGTTATACAACTTATTTTGTATTTGTTAACTTATATGTTATTTCAAATATAATGGCCTTTTTTTTAATGAATAATATTGAAACTTATAAAGTTTTATTTCGTTTAGTTTTCATAATCTATTTTCGAAAAAATCTTATAAGAAACTTGTTAGAAATTGGGCGCCCATGTGGCATGGCCCTTTGAGCTTTTTGAGCCTGAACCTCTTGAACCTTATCCATGTAAGTTTGAATTTTAATTCAAACTTATTTGGATAACCATTCAAGATATATATATGTCTATCATATAATTGATATGATAAGATAGATATTTGGTTATATATCAGATATTGAATCAGATATTGAACATACATATATCAGATACGTTATGGGGTTTTTACCCATAATCTTTTTCCTGCACTCTCCTCTCTCTCGACTCTCTCCCAAAAACAACGATCAAGCTTATTTGCCTGTGGTTTGTGTGGGTGATATTCACTATTGTAATATCACCCCATTCTTTGGGTTGATTGATCGATTCGTGAAGCATGTGATTTACCCACGAGGTTCTATCGCTAAAAGGTATGATCTAAATACTTTTCATCCGCTGCGTATTTACTGTTTTTTGATTTACATTGGTATCAGAGCCATGTATGGGTTTTTCGTGCTTTCTTTTATCATGTGTATATTTATATATATATATATATATATGTACACATCGATACTCATGAATATTTATAAAGAGAAAGAGATCCAAAATATTTCATTTTTTATGATTATTAATGTAATTTTTAAGACCATAAATGATTTTATTTTGGAAAATGGAGTTCTAAGTATAAAAATCGGACGAAAACACGAACTTTGAAGGCGCATGGGATTCCGACGCTACCAAGACGCTACCACGCTGGCCGCCTCCGCGCCCACGCTTATGAGCCGTGTTGGCGCCACGCACGCGCGCCACGTGCCCAGCCGCGTGCCGAGCCGCTTTCTGAGCCGCGAGCCGAGCCGTTTCCCCAGCTGGCTTGGCTGTAAGGCTCTGTTTGTTTTTTTTAAATTCTGAATCGCGTTAAATAGCCATAATTTATTCGTTATAGCTTTGTTTTAAGCATGGTTGGTACCGTTAGACTCAGAATTAAATTTTGTATCTTCTGTAAAATTTTGAAAATTTTACGAAAATAAAAAATATTTTTTATGTGTTAATAATTTATTTTTTATGCTTTAAAATGATTCTGGTATTGCATAAATAATTTTCTGAGATTGAAATTTTTATTGTGGACTTCTGAAATATTTTACTATTTACTGGTATAATTGTTTCAGTTTATCAGTTTCTGGATTTTTTATTTCTAATTTTATGTGTGTTTATTAGTTATTTAAAATTCCAGAAAATTTCAGAAATATTCCAGAAAATTTCAGAATGATATACATTTTAATTATGGCATAATCTGAATATTGTTTCAGTTTATCAATTTCTTGATTTTTTATTTCTAATTTTATGTGTGTTTATTAGTTATTTGAAATTCCAGAAAAATACCAGAAAATTCCAGAAGTGATATACTTTCTGTTATGGCACAATTTGAATATTAAATACAGCATGTTGTTATTTTTTGCCTAGAATTTCTAAATTGTTGTAATAAGAATAACATGATTAATTGTTTTTTATTTTAATTCCGTTATTAAATATAACATAGCATGTATTGATTGTGAATCTACATTATGATGCTGTTGTATGGAATTAGAATTTTTTATCATGCTTTTAAACATGCCATAATCAGTGGGAGGTTATTCAGTTTAGAGAAATCTTTGTAGATTAACTCCCAAAAACCAATATTTTGCGCATAAATTAAATTAAATTTTGGATAATTGTCACCTGTGGCGCAAGAGATGATTACGAGCTTAGCGGATTTTCGATCTTGCGACTTGTGTAATATTGTCACTATTTAATTTAGGTTTTTGCGGCAAAATTATATTATGCTAATCAAATTAATCCCAATGCGAATTTCTCTCTAAATTGACTTAACTTATGGAAGTTAATTTGGTTGACCTAGACTTAGTAGAGATGTTCAAATGTGAACAATGTAATCCCATTCTTTAGATGAGCAAAAGTCTTGGAGACTTTAGGTCAAACCTTAATTGAGCCAAAGTAAGGAAAAATGACTCAAAGTCGCCGTGGTTTTGTTGCCTTATTTGGCACAATAAAAACTAATGTGTGCGCTATGGTTAGCGGCATGCTACGTAGTTTTGGTTGGCGAATTTTGGAGTTATAAAATTATTAAGCCCTCAATAGATCTGTATATGATCTTGACTATTGAGCTGCGCGGATTGACTTTGTAATTTGACTTTTAATAATGTTGCATCATTGGATGAAGTAACATTCAAGAGTCACGTCATCCAAGAAATGCGAGCTTAAATAAATTAGTCATTAAAGTGTAAGACGAGTAGCCAGTATGAGCAGTGTTTTGCTCTCTACCCAATTACTGGGAGTGGATGGAGCAAAATTTCATGCACTATTATAGTGTGCATTGAAATATCACATGAAGTTAAAAGATTAGCGCTTAGAAGCTGCAAAATCTATTAACACTAAGTGAAAGATTAGCGCTTAGAAGCTGCAAAATCTATTAACACTAAGTGAAAAGATTAGCGCTTAGTGGCTGCAAAATCTATGAGCATTGCCAACTTGTCTAAGTCAGGACACTTACTGTTTCCACACTTAGGTGTGAGACATGAGGAGGGGCTTCTTTGTATGATTCCTTAGCTAGGCTAACGTTTTTGAATAACATTTACCACTAAGCGCAAACGTTGCAGCATAGTAATGAATGGTCAAGACCGACAAGGTTGTTATGACTCTAAGAATTTGACGCATCGCTTGTGAGAGCATTGTGTTGAATTAGACTCTTTAGCCTAATTTCCGCTTAAGTTACTTCAAGAGCTGTCAAAGATTGATAGCTTATTCTCTCCTTCTTGTGGATAGTAGAATTAATTGCAAGTAACTATGAAGCGAGAAATAGATATGGCAAGAGGAGTATCGTCATCTTTCAACTAGATGCATTAAAGTGTATGGAGAATAAAATTGACTTGAAGGTGCAGGGGATTAGCACTTACTAGTTAAATTTGCGACTTAGGCGCACTTGATATCTCCATGACATTCTTTTATGATCTAGTGAATATGAATTAGTCCTGAGTCATTACCTAGTTGGGCCTAAACCTTTTAAACTTATCTTCGAGAACTCACACATTAAGATGATTGGAATTAGTTTATGACATTGGTCATGAACCGGTGGCTTATTATACTTAATCACATTAATGAGATGATGACACGATGGTTTGAGTAGGCCTTCTCGGGCCCACTCGCTTGTGACATCCTGCTCTCATATAAATGTGTAACTTTGTTCGCAATGGGTGCGCACAAGTAAGTAGGAAAGCCGTAGAAGGTCATTTGTATTGGCGCATTTAGTCCACTATGTTTTTTTTTTGTGACTAGATATGTGTAAGGGTATGATAGCTAAGCCTCAATCTCGACACATGTATAGATTACGATACGCATCTGAGTCAAGACTATTTGATCTCTCATAAGTCAAAAGTTGTGAGATGATTTTTGACATTGCACATATGAGGTTGAGATCAATCAGAAAATAGCTTTCGAGCTTTTAGTTTTGACCAAGGTGGCGAGTATCTATTTGAGTTATTTTAGAAAACTCTGTGAAGAGAAATGGATGCTTAGAAAATTGATTATTCCTAGTACTCAACAACATAATGGTGTAGTAGAGATAAGGAATTAAATATTGTTAATGTTAGGTGGATAATGGCGCAAATGTTTCCCAATTGGGAATTGCACTAGTTTATTGCCTATATCCCTAACTCAGTGCCCTCCATATCAGTTTTTACACTCCATTTTGAGTAATGGGTTAGCAGAGAGCCATCTATGGGCGATCTGGAACCGTTAAGCAGCTTATCTTTATTTTACTTCTCATAAGATTGCGAAGTTAAGACCTAGGGTTCTATAGCGCATTATTGTATGCTGTCATGTAAACCCTCCAGGTCATATGCATATAGGTAAGCAGCTTTGTGGTAGTGTAACTAAGTCACATAAAGTTTTCTTAGTAAAGGTGACGTGAATAGAGTTTTGGAACTGTAACGACCCGGATTTTAAATTCACATCGGATTGATGTATAGTGGTGCCTGTCACCTTAAACCTTGTATGGTTGTTGGACTTTTGATATTGATGGGTTGGCAAGTGAACTTTAAATAGTATGATTAAGGACCCTTGGATAATGTTTGGAACTTTGATTGAAGCCTTAAGAAGATATATATAGATAAGATTAGATAAAAAGTTCCAAATTCGAGTTTGAATTTTTGACCAACCATCACTCTTTTGCCCTTTTCTTTTTCCACACTTTGAATTTAGATGTGAGGTTAGAACCATTGGAAAGCTTATTTCCGGGGCTTCAATTTGACCACAAGAATGACCTAAAACGGAGTCCGGATGGGAGAGTTATGCCTGTTTGAAGTTTCGCAATCTGTGCTGAGGGCAGGCCCGCCCGAGCGGAAACCAGTCCGCTCGACCGGAAATTACGGGACAGCAGCTTTAAACACGGGTTTTTGAGATCATTTCTTCCATTTTTCTTTTCCCCTCTTCTTCCCTTTGCTTGAGTCCGAAACCCTAGCCCCAAAACCCTTGATTTCCTCTACTTTGAACAACAATCTACCATGGTTTTTGCCTCAAGGATGGAGAGCAAGAGAGGACTAACGTTTTTACCCGATTGAACTTCGGATTTGCGAAAATTCTGCTTAAAGCTTGTTCTTATGTTTGATTCTTGAGGTAAGGGTTCTATTACTCTTCAATACGTACATCTATAGATAGATTTGAAGTATTTCCATTGTATAATTGTACAAATTTCCTTATTGAAGTATATAGAAGAAATTATGAGTTTTTGGGGGAATTTCGGGTTAGAGCATTGGGGGTTCAATTGATGGGTTTAAGTGATGAATTATGAATCTTAGATGTTTAATCAATGAGAAAATTGGAACAAAGAGTGATGGGTTCATAAGTTTGCATTTTATTTGAAATTTCATGAAACCCTAGGTTGATTAAGGATGGTAATCAAGGATTTGGCCCAAATTGAAAATAGAATAATGAAATTGAGATATTGAATTATATGTGTTCAAGTTTAATTGGGATTTAGAAATGTTTGAAAGTTATGTTTAAAATTTGCGATTGAACCTTGTTAAATGCATTGTAAATTATGTTTTAATAAAAGGGAAATTGGGGGAAAAGATTTGTTGATGATGTGAATGATGTAAATTCGGTTATGGAATGTTGAAATGGAATTCCTTTTAAAATATGTTGGTTTATATTTAATAATGTTGAGTTGAATCAGGTTGTCTATATTGAATTGTGTTTGATGCCTTAATGTATAAGTTGTGTACATGTGCAGGACATAACCCGAGAAAGACAAGCACTTCGTTATAGCACTGTGAGTAGTGATATGTTTTATATCTAGCTAAAGATTGTCATTAGCAGCTTATGAATACGTGATTTCTATGTCACTAAGTGAAAGAAGTTAATTATGTAACGGAACGATGGAATCAATGAAATACCTTCAGTAAGTAAAGGGGTAATGGAATGTTTCATATGCAGTTAATAATTGTCACTATCATTTTGTACATGGACAATATGTAATGATGTTCATGTACTACCGTATGGAAATAAGAAAGGGGGAAGATGAAATCCTTCCATTTTGTAAGACTCGGGCCTAAGGCCGCTTAGCTTTAATGTTTGATTTTATGTTTCTACATGAATGAAGTTACTTATGTAAAGAAATAATAAAACGAAGGAAATACCATGTAAGGAAGTAATGGGTTGAATGTTATATAATTACAGTATGTTTCGAGAAATGTAAAGTAACCATGAAAATGTTATGCAATTATGTCCATGTTTAAAGTATGGAAAGAATGTTATACAAATATGTAAATGTTTCAAGTATGTTACAAGGGCCTCGTGCCAAATGTTTCAAGTATGTTACAAGGGCCTCGTGCCAAATGTTTCAAGTATGTTACAAGGGCATTTTTAATGCCAATTTTCAAGGGCTTCATGCCAACTTACAAGGGCATTTTTAATGCCAACTTTCAAGGGCATTCTTAATGCCAATTTTCAAGGGCTTTATGCCAACTTTCAAGTATACAAGGGCTTAATGCCAATTCTCAAGGGCTTTATGCCAACTCTCAAGGGCTTAATGCCAAATTATTCAAGGGCCTCGTGCTACAATGTATAAGGGCTTTAAGCCAAAGTAAGATGCTCAAGCTAATATGTTTCAAGATGTGTAAGTTATATGTTTAAGTTATATGTTTTAAGTCGTTCAAACTAATATGTTTCAAGATGTTTAAGTTATATGTTTGGAGATGTTCAAGCTAATATGTGTCAAGATGTTGAAGCTGATATGTTTTAAGATGTCCAAATTCATATGTTTCAAGAGGTTCGAGCTGATATGTTGTAAGATGTTCAAGTTAATCTGTTCCAAGATAGAGCCTAAGATCATCACAAGGTAACACAAACTCACATTAACTATGTAGACCTCGCATTGTATGCTTAAGTATATGTCTTGAAGTTATTTGAAGTTTGGTAAGTATATGTTTTGAAGTTTTATAAATATGTGTTCTGAAATTTGTAAGTATACATTTTGAAGCTTTGGATACCAGGTTGGAGCTTTAAATGAAATTGAAAAGTTTCGGAAATTGCATGGTCCGCTCGAGCGGGAAAATTGACCTCCCAGCAATTTTATTACATTGTACAGTCTGCTCGAGCGGCCAAAGTGGCGCTCGAGCGGGGACCTATTTTCAGGAAACTTTGAAAAGTTACATCTAGTTCATATGTCTTTCCTCACTTATTTATATGGTTTAATAAGTACAGAGAAGCTACGAATCCATGTGTAATTTCAAGGATAGTTCAAGTATGGATTCAAGTATATTTCAAACATGTTTCAAGTATGGTCCTAAGTATATACAAGTTCATGTATGCTTCAAGTCTACAAGTCTTCAAGTATACGCATGTTACAAGGTCATGTCTATTACAAGTTCAAGCATGTTATAAGTATACGCATAGTTGAAGTTCAAGTATATTACAAGTCTATGCATGTTAAGATAAGATTACAAGTATAATACAAGTCTATGCATGTTAAGTATATTACGAGTTCAAGCATGAGTATTTCTATTATTACAATATTTTAAGTTAAGATTGCTTTATTCACGTATGGCTATTCACTGAGCTTGGCTCACCCTCTATATGTTGTTTCTGTAGGTACCAATCAGAAGGTCAGTCATAACCCAAGACGTCCATTCCTTTTTGTCCACCTTTAAGAGTCCAGGCACTAGACGAGACCACTCAGCTTTGTGAAGCTTTATTAAGATGTTATCTTGTATTTTGAGTCTCATTTAAGGTTAAACGTACAAGATTTAAATGTTTTTTTTAGATGCCCAACCTTAGAGTTGGGACTGTATATGTATGTCTATATGATTGAGGCTCACTGTATAATTTTGGCCTGTGACTGGTTATTATGATGTATGTGATGCATGTGATCCTGGCATATTAGAGGTAGCTCAATGGAGTTTTGTTATTGTGTTTAAATTTCAATGCTTCCGTTCAGGCCCCGTATTATATGTATATCAGGTTTAGTGTCTGATTTTGAATGGGTCATGCCCAAACTTTTTGGGGCCAGGTTTGGGGCGTGACAGGAACTCTATAAGATAGAGAATTCTAAGCATAGCGCTTTATGTAGCCTAGTTGAGAATGGAAAGAAATTTCCAATATCCTAGGGACAGTGGGAGCGATATGTGCCTACTAATGGATTACTCCATTAGAGAAGAATACTCTACATTCATAGTTGCGTGGTAGCAAATGTGAAAATTTTCCACGTCATCACTGGGTGATTGAGAAGGAAATATTCATAATTGCTCCGCAAGATGATAAAGAGCCTAAGATAATGCTAAAGGCTCTAGTCCCCTGTTTTTAGTAAGTGGATTAATGTTGCGCGGTTTAAGACAAAGTCTTTGAGGATTAACCATTTCTATAATTTGATTGACTTCCCATTACGACGCGAAACTATTCTAAAGTTATGCGTAATTTGGATAGTCATTATTGAGGCATAAGGCTTGCTAGATACCGAAAAGTCGCACCATTGAGGAAAGTGTAGACCATGAGAAGACTTCCTCCTGGGAAGTGAGGTTATTTTAACTTCCTTCTAGGGAGTGAGGTTATTTTGACTTAGGCCATGATTGACATAAGTTCGGAACATTAATTTGTGGACATTGTGACCCAACTTCTCGTTGGAGAATTGGATAAGTAGATCCGTAGGGATTTACCTTATGTTTTTATGGTGAAAAGTTAGGAGCGCAAAAAGGTTGCTAGTTCCAATAAATCTTTTACAGCCTAAAACAGTTATCCAAATAGTGGTTCTTAGATTTCGTCAAGCCATGATAGGCAAACGATAATCGATGAAGACCCGAGGCATGATCAATGGTCCAAAAGAAATTTTTCCTTACTTAGTCATTATAAGCCAGGAATTTATAGGGTTGTCGCCACCTAGGGTGAGCAGTCCTCTATTTTAGATATGATGGACATGGGTGATGTAATTTATATGCTCGGATGTACGATCCTTAGGGATTGTTTTGGGAGAATTCCTATTTTGTCTTTGATGACTTACATAAGGAATATCCTAGAATGATTCTACATGCAAAATTACAAACCCATTGACTTACCTATCGGTAAAAGCCAGAGCCTTAGCTATTAAGTGTATCCTCGGATTGTCTTTGGGAGAAACAAATGACCTATATTCCTTGATCTTTTTCTTTGTGGTGGGAGCCTAAAACGCTATGTGGGCGTATTCGCATGATAAGTGTTATCTTTGGTAAATGGTCAACGAGTTGTTTAGACATTGACCTTGCTCATTAGACTGTGGATAAAATGCTTTACTAGTAGTATATTAATTTGCTCCTTGTAAGATTCAATGCGCTAGTTAGGCGATTCTGCGCTAGTTGGGCGCATCAAGAATGAACGCAAATTGGTCACCAAAACATCTTTAGAGAGGTAATTATGCAATAGGTAGTGATCTTGAACCACTTTATGTGAGGCGCAAATGGTGGATTTCGTTGTATATGCTTATCGCAAGAGGTGTTGATAAGGCTTATGCTTGGAATCTATAATTGCGCAGACTGTGGTCGTTTTTTAGAAAAATCGATCACTTATTTGTTATGAGATGATGGGATGTTGACACTATTATGATTTGTGTCATAATGATTAGCAGATGATGATGTCAGCAGGCAAGATTGGCTCACTCACACGAGCAATCGCCCTTGGCGCTTGGGAGCGAGCAAGGATGAGACTAGTGGTTTATTTTTGTTTGGAACCAAGAGAGACTGAAATTATCCACTACGCATGTCGCCTTGGTTACAACCAAGATGAGGTCGTGTTAAAGACCAAACATGGATGTTAGTACCCACTTTCCATGTTGTGCCTGTTATGATTAGCCAGATGCGAGATCTCATTTGGCGCCTAGAAGGCGAGCAAACAGAGAATTCGGGTTAGGCGCTAGAAAGCGACTAGACTAATATCTGTACGGTGTATCGACTATGACGTCACTCTTTTGGAAGAGTTACTCCACCGTAGCATGTATTCATACTACATGTGCTTGGCGAGCAAGTAATGAGGTGAGAGAATGGATCCCTGTTTCCTCACCGTGTGAGTCTTACGTGTCATTATTGATATGACTTTTATTGATGTACCCTTTTGTGACTTTTGACTATGTCATAAGGTAAGGGGTTGATGTTCTGCTACTTTGGTATGTTGCATGCGGTTATGTATGATTCGGCCTTAAGGGACATCACTGGGAAAGCGGTCAATCCTAAACTAAATGGCATGAGTGCAAAGGGAAAATCATCTAGTATTACACCACCACTGTTGTATATTCATTGCCGGCAACTCACATCGCTCTGTATGAGAAGCGGATTGAGTGTGAATATATTGCAAGAATTGAGAGGGTCAAACATGCTCTTTTTGAGGGATTAGAGATGTTTTTTGGACCGGTGTAATTAGATGGGTCTGGGGTATATGAGACACTATTTTTGTTCCTTTTGGGTTGATGTCTCTATGCTGGCTCATTTTGAGTTTCTAGTATAGAGCTCCCACATGCAGGTGTTCTCAGCAGTCGCACGGTGCATTGGCTAGTATGAGATTGTTCATTTTTTGGGAGATTGAGATAGAGATGTGGCAGTGTCATGCCAACTCATGTGCGAGTGGGAGATGTTAGAAATTGGGCGCCCATGTGGCATGGCCCTTTGAGCTTTTTGAGCCTGAACCTCTTGAACCTTATCCATGTAAGTTTGAATTTTAATTCAAACTTATTTGGATAACCATTCAAGATATATATATGTCTATCATATAATTGATATGATAAGATAGATATTTGGTTATATATCAGATATTGAACATACGTATATCAGATACGTTATGGGGTTTTTACCCATAATCTTTTTCCCAGACTCTCCTCTCTCTCTGACTCTCTCCCAAAAACAACGATCAAGCTATTTGCACTGTGGTTTGTGTGGGTGATATTCACTATTGTAATATCACCCCATTGCTGGGTTGATTGATCAGATTCAGGAAGCACGTGATTTACCCACGAGGTTCTATCGCTAAAAGGTATGATCTAAATACTTTTCATCCGCTGCGTATTTACTGCTTTTTGATTTACAAAACTAAAAATTAAAATAGTGAAAAAAAAATTAAAACACACATCATTTTATATAATTTTATCTTTTGAGAGGGTAGAAATAATTTTTTTAAATAATTTTTTTTGATATTTATTTTCGTTGAATTAGTTTTTATTTTTTCTAAAGTCAAACATGATGACAACTTTTATGTCATTATTAAATCAATCCATTAAATCAAAAAATTCAAAACTAAAAACATTTCATATATTAAATATATCGATCATACATTAAAAGCCTAATAACCATCCATTACATGATAACCATCCAAAAATATCAATAAAAACAACCACCATTACATGATCATCATCCAAATACATACTAAAAATTAATTTGGTAAAAAAAAAAATATGTAAAAGATTTATCATTTTTATATAATTTTATCTTTGGTGGGTAGAAATAATTTTTTAAAATTGAAAATAATTTTGTGACATTTATTTTTGTTAAACTAGTTTATATTTTATCAAATTGATGACTTTACCCTTGAAATAGAGCAACAATGTCTTCAATTGTCTTTATTTGGAACGAAATTCAAAATTCAAGGTCAAATGTATCGAAATTTAAAGGTCAGCAATTAAAGTGATAAAAATCCCAAATTATAGGGACTGTTAGTGTAATTCACCCATTTTAAAAAATAACATATATCGTAATAAGCCTCATTATTACTCTTGAATTTAATAAAATAATAGGAAGAGTCACCAATGGTAAAATTTAGAAAGACTCACTTCTTATACAATTTGAAAAAAGAAAAAAAATTATTAATGTTAGATTTTTAACATGATATAATATTGATTTTTTTTTTTTTTAATAAAGTTAAATGGGTTGAAACTAATATAGATAGATAGTAGAGGTGTAAAATCGGCCCACCGACCTGTGGCCCACCCGAAAATCCACCTATGGCCCGAGCTCAACTTGTGACCCCAAGCCTAGGCTGTGTGTTTTGAGGCCTGACCTAGCCCAAAGCCCGTCTCACTGGGCACTTGAGACCCAATGTCATTTTAAAACTATTTTGGTAGAAAAAAAAATTACAAAAAGGGCTAGGCCTGGCCCAAACCTATCCAAGCCCAAGCCCAATTGAGGCCCGAGTACCCCCTAGACTTGGGTTGAGATTTTGCATGAGTGGGCAGGTTAGGCTCGGCACAATTTTTGTCGGAGTCCGCTAGGTCTAACGGCAACTTTGACCATTTCATACCCCTAAATAATAAATATAGATACAGATAGACATTGAATAAATAAACATAAATATATATTTTATTAAAAAAAATATGAGAATTTTTTTGTTTTTATTGATAGTGATAATGCAATATGGTCAATTGAGGATCGGTCGGACTAATCTACGCGTTCCACAGGTCTGCTAGCCTTCGTCTTCTTATTGCGTGCCTGCAAAATGTCCGGTGGCAAGGCACCAAGATTGGAGTGGTTTTTCCCCCGTAGAGACTCTGATGATCAAGTTAGATTGGAAGTGATAGAGATAGTAGTTTGAGAGAGAGAGAGACAGAGAGAGTATTACTTGTTGTCGTTAATGTTCTTCACGAGCTTCCTTATATCTTTTTCTCATCATTTTCTTGTCCATTCAAGCTGTCTTATTAACTGAAAGTCTAGGGTCTACTTATCGTCGGCCATGGCAGTTTTACCATACCCCGGAGTGAGAGGCCTTGTTGCATTTAATGCCATGATAACCTCATTTAATACTTGATGTCTGGACTCAAGATGCTTGGACTCAATAACTCTGCAAGATTTTTGTCTGCCAAGTCGCTAGCTCCCTATCTAATAGGTGTCTAAGTGTCACAAGATTTGGACCAATGTGGGTTCTTCACTAGACTGTAACTAAATGCCTATTTGTGCCATCCAAGGCAGTTATGGGTTTGACTGTCCTAGGCCATGTGGGCCAATAAGGCAGTTGTGAGTTGGACGGTCCTGGGCTATGTGGGCCATGCCCATCAGATAGTTAATGAAACATGTCTTAAATATTATATAAATTAAAATCTCCTTAGAGATTAATATAATTATGTAAAATTGTCAGAAAAGTGAGAGTAAGGATAGAAAGTTCCACTTTTAAAGCTTTCATGAAAATAATCATGAAAGTTGTGTGACCCTTGGATTACACTTAAAATAAAGCACCACACACTAATCAAGATAATCCAAGGATCATAAATCTTTCATGATCATTTTCATGAAAAAAATTTCATGATTCCTAACTTTTCTCTTTGTAATTAGCTATTAAATTCTCTATTGAAATCCTAAAACACATTGGGGTGTAATTGCCCCATCTTTTTTCCTGTAAACCGTAGCAACTGAGCAGCGTCGTTCCCTTCTATTGCTCTCTCATCTCTATCTCTCTCTCTCTAGAAAAGGGTATTTGTGGCTAAAAATCCCCCCAAAAAATGTAAAGTGCAACTGATTTCATGACCTAAAATAAAAGCAACAATTTGTGGCCCTAAATTCATTTCCGTTTTTTTTTTTTTTGGCAATTGATTTTTTGTAGCATTCTTCTATTTGTTGGTTCTTGTCTGTTTGTTTCCAGACAACTTTCCTCTGCAAAGATGAACATAGATGAGATGGAGTTGGATCAGGAGGATCCGCGTCTGGTTGCGGGGAGAAAATTTACATGTGATGAATTTTATATGAGATGCCAAATTGAATCACTTGCCAGTTGTTGTTGTTGTTGTTGTTACACTTTTGTCTAATACAAAACAAAACCATAAATCATCCGAATAATGTTTTAGAGCACTAAATTGGGAGCTCTAAAGCATCACTAATGATGTGGCACAGTGGCCCCCACCAAAGTGATGTGATGTTTTGGCCTGAGTTTGTTTTTCTTTTTCTTTTTTTTTCTTTTTTTTAGCTCATTAGAGCTATTAGTGATTCAAAAATTAGTGGGATGAATCACCACTCTAAATCATCCCAACAAATTTGAAAAAAAAAAAACACGATAAAGTGAAATAACAGTAAACAAGCATAAATGATAATTCATGGCTAATATTTATGTTTTTGTTTCCACCTCAGTTCCAATTAGAAGTCTGTGGAAGTACGACAAGGCTGCTGCATTAAAGTGTCATAGATGTTCTAGATGCTTCATTTACATGCACTTTGGCACTTTTTAAAGATTCAAGAATTTTTTTTTTTTTTTTTTTTGTTACAGGAAAATCCTCCCTACCCTCCCGCAGGTCCATGGCAGCGCCCCTTGCAGAGATCACCAAGGTGTCCTGTTAGCCGTTCCGAGCGAGGAGACTATAATCTGGGAACTTGCCCCGACCTCCCAAGACAAGCTCCGCTTAAGTCAGGACTCGCACAGCGGGGGAGCATTAAACCCACACCAAGTGCTGACTAGACAACTTGAGGTCCAACCTCCTAACCAACAGTGCTTCGCCCAGGAGATTGGCCCAAGGAGGGAATTGAACTTGTGACCTTGGGGTTTAAACCCCAAGGCCTTACCACAATGCCACAACCCCTTGGGTTAAGATTCAAGACTTGAATGCTAATCAAGTTGCATTAGAAATTGACTATAGTAGGTGACCAGTGGATGAGTGAACCAACTCATAAGTTGTAAGATTTTCCTTCTCTGGTTTTACTTAGGCCTCGTTTGGGAATAGACTATTTTAGTAACTTTTTGACTTTTTAGTTAAAATATGAGGTAAAAAGAAAAAATACTTCATACCACTAATTTAGCACCACTAATGCACCACTAATGATGTGGCATCATGTAGACCCCACCACTAATGTGATAGTTTGGCCTTTGTTTTTTCAGCAATGATTCATACCACTAATTTTGATGCTCTAATAGAACACTAATGACATGGCAATGAACAAAAAAAAAAAAAAAAAAAACAAACCAAGACTAAAACATCACATCACTGTGAGTGGTGCCCACTGCCAACTCATTAGAGTTACTTTTAGAGCTCAAAAATTAGAGCTCCAAAGCATTTTTCTTTCTTTTTTTTGGTTTTTTTTTTTTTCTTTACACTGCCACCTCATTAGTGGTCATTTTAGAGCTTCCAATTTAGTGCTCTAAATCGGGATTGGTAAAAAAAAACTAGTATGTTTGGGATGACTTTTTGGTTTATTACGAAAAGATATGTAAAAAGTAAAGAAAAAAGAGAATCTTTGACTTTTTAATATAAGTTGTTGGTTTTTTGATTTTTTTAGTAACTTTTTGACTTTTAGGCTGAAATAGCCACTTGCCAAATGAGGCCTTAAGTATAGTCAGCATCTCATAGACATATATGTATGTGTGTGTTTGTGTGTAGAGGGGGAGATAGTGTGAGAGTTTCTTATGCATTTTACATCTTTAAGAAGATTAGCAAAATCATTCAATTGATGGAAAGGTACTTTCAATGCCACGGGACAATTATAAAATTTTCAAAATTTTTGAAAACTGTGCAGACCGATTTCCGCAATGGAGTAAGATGGAACTTCGTGGACGAACCCTGGTGCACCGATGGTGGAGGCCTGCACAAGGAATAAATAGTTAGGCTGCCCGACCGGAGGTTGGTCGGAAACCTCTCCGACGGTCGAGTCAATACCGAAGTTTGGTAGAGACAAGATAGAGAAGACTAATGTGTTTTTTAGAGTTCAGAGATCTCCCCCTTTCAAAGAGAGTCAGGTTACCTTTTATAAGGATTGTATGACTTATCCATCAAGCTCCCTCATTCTACGCCTGGTCTTCAGCCGTGATTGTAGCACATCCCTTACTAGAGGGGAGCAAGATCCGTCATTCGCGGACACCACATGCCTTTTACTTTACAGAGTATTGACTAATCTGTTAGCACTCATGTTGTCGTTGAGTGGGAGCCTTGAATCCCATGTTATGGACTTACCCGCTTTGGAGTGGGAAGTGGTGCTATGGTCAGGCCTATGGTCTTTCCCTCTTCGGAGTGGGGAGTGGGCCAAGACTGATCCCTTAGCTCGGCCCATCATAGAGTGGAGAGAGAGAGCCCACTTCGGAGTGGGGACCTTCGTCCAGTCCAACAAGGTTCCATACAACTAGGCTTGAGTACGGAGTAGGGACCTTCGTCTAGTCCAGTAAGGACCTTCGTCTAGTCTAGTAGGGACCTTCGTCTAATCCAACGAGGTTCCATACAAATAGGCTTGAGTACGGAGTAGGGACCTTCGTCCAGTCCAGTAAGAACCTTCGTCCAGTCTAGTAGGGACCTTCGTCCAATCCAACGAGGTTCCATACAAATAGGCTTGAATAATTATGTCTCCTTCATTTGCCCCCTGGCTTGCACTAAAAAATTATTAAGTGGAAGCCATTATTTGTATTCAGTCTAATTTATTCAAAGTATAGTCTGACCTTCAAATTTAATTATATATATATATATGTATATATTTTTAATAGATATCTCGGCCCACTTTAAGATTTTGATTTGGCATGAAAGTTTGTCTAGACTGCCATATTTGGACTTAGAATTGCATTGTTTATTAATTCAAATGCTTGAATTTGCATAAATTAGTTAGGTGGGCCCGAATTCCACCTAATTCCTTATTTATTTATTATTATTTTATTTATTTATTATTTTTTATTAGTTTGGCATTGTGTATATAGACTCCAGCTTTTTCTTTGAAAATAACACATTTTTGAATATTACCTGGGGCCCGCCACTTTATTATTTGCAAATTGTTTTCCAATCTGTGCAGAGTTGTATGTTCGGCCTTCTTGACTTGTCTTTGATGTTGCACTGGTGCTCGGTTGGCCGAGCTGAATATTTAAAATTGATACAACTCGGTCTTGTAGCTCAGTTGTACATTTTTGTTTTTTTTTTTTTTTTTTTTTTTTTTTTTTTTTTTAAGGATGCTTTATAGTAATGCCATGCTTTGTTGCATTTTTGTATGTCTTGAACTTCAATTTCTAATTTTTTACTTGCATGTGTTATGCTTGCCCGCGACTGAGCAGGGGCTCTCTAGAGAAGGAGGCCGCCTGTTCGGTCTGACTAGGCTCCATGCCATAGAAAAATTAGAAGAAATAACTTCTGATGCCCCCAATCCGAGCAGAGACATCGTAGGGAATTTGTTCGGTAAAACTAGGCTTTATGCCTTAGAAAAATTTGAGGAAAGAACTTTCCATGTCCCTAGCTGAGCAGAGGCTCTAAGACTATATAGGGCGTCTAATCTAGCAGACCAGGCTTTGTGCCTTAGAAATGTCTAGTTGGATTCGGCCGGGCATTTCGTTGCTCGGCTTTTACTTGATTCGGTCAAGCTTAACTCATTGTAGAGTGTAACTCGGCTCT
The DNA here is from genome assembly GCA_025200525.1 of Camellia lanceoleosa. Lineage (NCBI taxonomy): Eukaryota > Viridiplantae > Streptophyta > Magnoliopsida > Ericales > Theaceae > Camellia > Camellia lanceoleosa. The sequence continues at coordinate 39,833,059 of CM045762.1, forward strand.
TCGTTGAGCGCGAGTTGTTACCATGGACCATGCTTTCAAGTAACGATACTTGGCACAAATTCCACCAAGCTATACCACTTGGCGCCCTACTCCAACCGAAAGGCCGAGTTTGCAGGCTGGGGCGTAGGTTAAGACCTGTAACCCGTTCTTGCTCAATTGTCGAGCGAAAATATGTACGACACATATGAAAAAGAACACAATTCATAGGAAAAAGGTGATTTCAATAATACTTAGAGAATTGCGATTACATTCAAAAGTTGTTTAGATCATTTCATCACTGATAATATTTCTTCAAGTTGGCAACATTCCAAGGACGAGGAATGGGCTTGCCTGCTAGGTCAGTCAGGTAGTAAGCTCCGTTGCCTAAGGCAGAGGTAACTCTGTAAGCCCCTTCCCAGTTAGGGCCGAGCTTCCCTTCACCAGGGACCTTCTTATGATCCATGACCTTCCTTAGCACCAGATCTCCAGGTAGAAATTGGCGAATTAGCACATTTTTATTGAAACTTCTAGTAAGTTATTGCTGGTATGCTGCCAGACGAATGAGCGCGGCTTCTCTGCGCTCCTCTGTCAGGTCAAGAGCCTGGGCGATGGCCTTATCATTGTTTGCTGGTTCAAAGATTTCAGACCGAATAGTGGGAAAGCCGACCTCCAAGGGGAAGATGGCCTCCATCCCATAAGTGAGAGAGTAAGGCGTCTCCCCTGTCGATCGCCGTGGTGTTGTTCTGTATGCCCACAGAACGTTTGGCAGTTCTTCCACTCATTTGCCTTTGGCTTTCTCCAACCGCTTCTTCATCCCATTGATGACCGTCTTGTTAGACGCTTCAGCTTGACCGTTGCGTTGAGGGTAGACTGGAGTAGAATTTCGGAACTCAATTTTTAAGTCAGAACAGAACTTCCTGAAAACCTTTCCATCAAAATGGGTGCCGTTGTCAGATAGTAAGGCCCTTGGGATGCCGAATCAAGTAATGATGTTCCTCCAAACGAACCTTTTCATGTCAGCTTCCTTTATGCTTGCTAAGGCTTCAATCTCCACCCACTTAGTGAAATAGTCAGTGGCAGCAACGAAGAACCTTTTGTTAGCAGTACCCCTTGTTAGAGGCCCAACGATGTCCAGACCCCATTGTGCAAATGGCCATGGACTGGTGAGGGGAGTTAAGTTCTTGGCTGGTTGATGAATGAGTGGGGCAAATCTTTGGCACTTGTCGCATTTTTGGACATACTATTGGGCATCTTTCTGCATACGCGGCCACCAGTACCCATGAGTGAGGGCTCGGTGTGCCAAGGACCGACCTCCAGTATGACTGCCACAGATCCCCTCGTGGATTTCATAAAGAAAGTTTTCCACAAGATTGGGGTGAACACAAAGAAGATACGGACCGAGGTAAGACTTTTTATAAAGCTTGCCCGAAGGTGAGACCCAAAATCGCGCAGCTCGGTGCCTTGTTTTATGTGCTTCTTTCTTGTCATCTGGAAGGGCACCATTTTTTAAGAAAGCAAGGAGAGGGTCCATCCAGCTTGGACCAAGGTCAGTACAAAGGACTGAGCTGGGTGGATCGATGGTCGGTTGAGGAACAAATTCGACCCATATCTTGCGACCATTTCTGGAGTCCACCGAAGAGCCAAAACAGGCTAACGCATCGGCGTGGCTATTTCTATCACGGCCAATTTTCACAACCCTGATAGCTTGAAATTTACGGATTAAGTGCTTGGCTTGTTCTGCATCGGATGTCATCCGGTCATCGCGAGTTTCGTATACTCCTGTCAATTGGTTCACCACAAGTTGGGAGTTGCTATAAACGAGCAACTCCTCCGCATTAAAGTGTTCAGCGCTACGGAGACCAACTAACAGAGCCTCGTACTCCGCTTCGTTATTGGAAGCCTTCCATCCCAGTCTGACAGCTTGCTCCCAAATAAACCCCTCTGGTGAAATAAGGACCATTCCCGCTCCAGAACCCTTTTGGTTGGAGGATCCATCAACGAACAGCTGCCAAACGTCTCCAATGAAAAGTTTCCATGCCTCAGCGGGGGTTTGATGAGTGTTGTGGATTTCGGTTGCTAAGGCCGAGCTCCCTTCGGAGGTGCCAGTCGATCCTGGAGTGAACTCAGCTACGAAGTCTGCTAACACTTGAGCTTTGATAGCAATCCGTGGCTAGAATTTAATGTCAAACTCCCCTAATTCTACTGCCCACTTTGCTGTCCGGCCCGAGAAATCAGCTCGGCTGAACACAGACTTTAGAGGGTACTCTGTGAGGACATTGATAGTGTGTCCTTGGAAGTAGTGAGTAAGCTTCCTAGAAGCTATCAGTAGGGCATATGCCAGCTTCTCTAGAGGTAGGTATCTGGTTTCGGCATCCAAGAGGGTTTTGCTAACGTAGTAAACTGGCTTTTGTTCTTTCCCTTCCTCTCTAATCAAGACTGCACTCACAGCGTGATCGGAGACAGCCAAGTAAAGAAAGAGCTCTTCGTTGGAGACCGGAGTAGACAAAAGAGGAGGGGAAGAAAGATACTTTTTCAACTCTGTGAGTGCTTCAGAGCACTGGTCACCCCATTCGAAGTTTGCCTTCTTCCTTAGGAGTTGGAAGAAGGGTCTCATTCGATCGGAGGACCGACTAATGAAACGATTCAATGCTGCAACCATACCAACGAGCTTTTGGAGTTCCCTAGCCTTTGTAGGTGCCTCGATATCTTGGAGGGCTTTGATCTGGTCGGGATTGACTTCGATACCTTGCCTGGTCACCATATATCCCAAGAACTTCCCTGAACCGACCCCAAATGCACATTTCGAGGCGTTCAAGCGAAGCTTGTGAGTCTTCAGGATTTGGAACACTTCCTCCAAGTCTCTCAGATGATGTTCGGCCAATTTATTTTTGACCACCATGTCATTTATAGGCCTCCATAGTCTTGCCTAGTTGGTCCTTGAACATTTTAGTGACCATCCGTTGATAGGTCGCACCGGCGTTCTTCAGGCCGAAGGGCATCACTTTGTAGCAGTAGGTGCCCCTTGGGCTAATGAATGCTATCTTCTCCTAGTCTAGGCCAAACAGGGGGATTTGATGATAGCCACTGTAGGCATCTAGGAAGCTCATCCGTTCATGTCCGGCAGTTGTATCTACCAGTTGGTCTATCCGTGGGAGAGGAAAGCTATCCTTAGGACAAGCTTTGTTGAGGCTGGTGAAGTCGACGCACACCCTCCATTTTCCATTCTTTTTCTTCACCACGACGGTGTTGGACAACCATTTTGGATATTGTACCTCTCGTATGACCCCTGCCACCAGAAGCTTGTTTACCTCTTGGATGACCGCTTCTGTATGTTCTGCAGATGATCGTCTGCTCTTTTGGACTACGGGCCGAGCTGCTGGTTGGACATTGAGTTGGTGACATGCAAAGGTTGGGTCCAACCCAGGAGTCTCGTAAGTAGACCAGGCAAATACTTCTATATTCTTGTGGAGGAGAGTTAGCAACTGCTCCTTCTCTCCAGCGAGAAGCGAAGTACCGAGTAGAAAGAACTTGTCTAGATCTCCTCCGCCTACCAAGATCGTTTCAAGGTCCTCCACCATCTTCTCTGTTGGCACTCTACCAACGTCTTCCAGGACAGGCTGATCAAGCAGTTTGACCATCTGGACTTCTTTACATGCTTGTTTAGACTTCATAGCGGCGATGAAGCAGTGCTTTGCCGCTACTTGGTCACCCTTGATCTCCTCCACCCCATTCTTTGTTAAGAAACGGACTACCTGGTGGTAAGTGGATGGCACTGCCTCCATTGTATGAATCCAAGGTCGACCGAGTATTGCATTGTAAGGAGATGAAGTATTGATCACCAAGAAGTCGACAGGGACCACTTTGGACTTTGCTGTGACGGACAAGGTGATCCGGCCGAGCAGCCACTCTGTTTGTCCATTGAAGCCGACCAGAGGAGAGACTGTAGGGATTAAGTGTTGCTCATCAAGACCTAGCTTTTTGAAAAGGTCATAATACATAATGTCAGCGGCGCTCCCTTGATCAATTAGGACCCGTTTCACATCAAATTTGTTCGCCATACCGACGGTGACGATCAGGGCATCAGTGTGAGGATGTTAGATCCCTTCTAGATCTTTCTCGGAGAATACAATGTTGAATTGAGAGGGCTTTGCTTCCGTTCTAGACCTTTTGAGCAATGGTCCTACTGACATGACTTGTTGCAAATGTGTGGCTCTCTGAATCTCGCCACGAAGGGCATTCTCCCTTTGGGGGTCGGTCATCCCATGGATAACGTTTATCACTAGCCTTGGAGCTTGGTCCTCTAGTAAAGGGGCTGGGGGTTGTCCCTGTTTTGCCCTTGTCTTTTCCATATCGATCCATTGTTGGAGCTGGCCGACAGTAACCAAGTCTTCGAGATGCCTCTTAAGGTCTCTGCAGTTCTGCGTCTTATGCCATTTCTCACGATGGTAGGTGCACCGCCACTCCTGGTTGCGCCGAGCAGGGTCCCCCATCATCTTAGGAGGCCAAACGAAGTAGGGTTCTCCCTTGATTTTTTCCAAGAGCTTGTAGATCGGCTCCGTGAACACAGTGGTTATGGCTTCGTAGGATCTACTCCTTTCTTCTTCGGTTTGCATGGTCGGTTGCTTATTTTGGCCATACCTCTTTCTTTGGTCCTCCCTCCTAGGTTGTTCGGCTCTATGTTGCCAAGAGTCCTTAACTCCCTCATCTGCAACTGACACTTGTATAGAGGCTGTGTCATCTTCCACACGGGCTCGCTCCTCTATTCGAGCCCTCAGCTCTTTCAAGTCAGAGGCGGGTCGTTTCGTCAATGACTGCCTGAGCTTATGTGAATGGGGGAGGCCTTGTTTGAAGTATAGAGCTGCCAACGGCTCACTACAAACATCTTCTTCCAAATCTCCATATGCCTCCCAATATCGCCGAGCGTATTCGCGCAAAGACTCCTTTTTATCCTTCCGAGTATTGAACAAGGTATCCAATCCCTTTGGGATTCGGCTATTAGAAACAAACCGTGCGACAAAGGCTTCGGAGAGCTAAGCCCAATCATAGATTGATTGAGGAGGAAGCTTGTCATACCACCGGAGGCCATGCTCACCAAGGCTAGAGGCAAAAACCTTGCATATGAACGCATCGTTCTGATTCCAAAGTGACATCATTTGGCGGTAATGGCTGATATGAGTCAGGGGTTCTGACTTCCCATCATAGAGGATAAACTTCAGTGGACTGTACTTATGAGGAGCTTCCACCATTTCAATCTCGGTGCAAAGGGGGGAAGAGACTAGTCGGTCCAAAGCACGACGCTCTATCTGATGAACAGACCGATCTAGATGCCTCTTTTCCCTTTCTAATTGTTGTTCTGCTACTTTGTTCGACCGTCGGTCATCCTCTTGGTTGTCGTTCAACCATGTCCTAAAGTCACGCGGTCGCTCGTCACGATGGCGCGGAGGAGGAGAGATTGCTGAATAACGACTAATGGATTTTTGTCTCTTGCGAGAGTTTTCTCGAGGATTCTCTGTCCTACTACTGGCTCCCTCACTACGTACCGGAATCGGCCGGCTACGCTCACCATGAGCAGGACCGTAGTTAGACCGTTCACGTCGTGGGGGTAGAGGAGGAGTATACCTCCGTTGCTGCGACGGTCCCCCTCCGGACTTCCTTGGCTCACCCTGAGGTACCATCTGCTTCCTCAGTTGAGCACGTAACTCCTCAATCTCCAGACTCATCGAGTCGATGACACGATCACGGTGGTCCTTCTCAACAAACAGCCGTTGAGATGATTGATAGGCGACGGCATGACGTCGCTCCGCCGTATGGAGGGTCAGACTATCGTGGTCCATCAGGTTGTCGTTCCTGGTAGGGAAGGCCAGACCCTTATCTTTGGTTCTCTCCGTTCCTGGAGTCTTCTCTCCAATCCCTGGTTGCAAAGTTCCTTCAACGTCCATCGTCGGAGTTCGTCACAAAGCAATCAGAGAACGATTCCCACAGACGGCGCCAAATGTGCGGACCGATTTCCGCAATAGAGTAAGATGGAACTTCGTGGACGAACCCTGGTGCACCGATGGTGGAGGCCTGCACAAGGAATAAATAGTTAGGCTGCCCGACCGGAAGTTGGTCGGAAACCCCTCCGACGGTCGAGTCAGTACCGAAGTTTGGTAGAGACAAGATAGAGAAGACTAATGTGTTTTTTAGAGTTCAGAGATCTCCCCCTTTCAAAGAGAGTCAGGTTACCTTTTATAAGGATCGTATGACTTATCCATCAAGCTCCCTCATTCTGCGCCTGGTCTTCAGCCGTGATTGTAGCACATCCCTTACTAGAGGGGAGCAAGATCCGTCATTCGCGGACACCACATGCCTTTTACTTTACAGAGTATTGACTGATCTGTTAGCACTCATGTTGTCGTTGAGTGGGAGCCTTGGATCCCATGTTATGGACTTACCCGCTTCGGAGTGGGAAGTGGTGCTATGGTCAGGCCCATGGTCTTTCCCTCTTCGGAGTGGGGAGTGGGCCAAGACTGATCCCTTAGCTCAGCCCATCATAGAGTGGAGAGAGAGAGCCCACTTCGGAGTGGGGACCTTCGTCCAGTCCAACAAGGTTCCATACAACTAGGCTTGAGTACGGAGTAAAGACCTTCGTCCAGTCTAGTAAGGACCTTCGTCCAGTCTAGTAGGGACCTTCGTCCAATCCAACGAGGTTCCATACAAATAGGCTTGAATAATTATGTCTCCTTCAAAAACGAAAATATATATATATACTTTCACTTCACTTGTTTTCAAAACAAATTTCCATTCTCTCCTCCCTCTTCCATCACCCACTACTGCCACTTGCCATCGGTGACCACTGATCCTCCAACCACCTTCAGGGAAGCCTTCGGCAGGCTCATTTGTGTACATGAATTTATTTATTTTTTAATAAAGAAAAAGAAGCAAAAGCTTGTTATCTGTTTTTGTAAATTGAAAGTAAAAAAATTGACAGCATTACCAAATGATACCTTAATATCTAGTAGACAACCCAACAGGAGTTGAAAATTGATTAGGGACATATCATATTTCTTACCTACTAGACAAAATTAAGTTGATTCATGTGTATTTATGAATGAGGAAATATCAAGAGAAAAGATTGATTAAGCACATAACATATTTCTTATCTACTTGAGATAATTATTTTGTGAATGTCTTTCACTGATTTGTAATTTTATTTTATTTTTTTGTTGTCAATTAATAGGAAACAATTTATAAATATCATGAAAAATATATCAAATTAGATATTCAATTATGTAAAAAATGTCCACAACGTCATCTATTTCTAGAGAAATCAAATTCAGAATGTCAACAATCAGAGATAGAAATATTACCAACTGAATGTCTCTTAGCGACGAGTATCATGGTCCACCAACACCTTATCATTATTTTTAAAAAGTTAGAAGCGTATTTAATGAATTAGAAAGATAGATATGTATAGCATTACTCTTAAAGTCATATTTGACGAAATGCGATTAGTGCCAATTCGAGATCTCAAATTATTTTATTTTATTTTATTTTATTTATAATACCATAAGATTATTGGGGTAAGATTATTTTCCCCTCCCAAACACATATTAATGCACGTTAATTGGGTGCTTTTTTTTTTTTTTACCATAAGATTATTGTACTATACTATTTCTTCTTAGAATGAGATAAAATATGAGATAAGATTTGTTTTGAAAGAAAGTTCTAAAAAGGGTGTTTTAAAAAGAATATTTAAACAATGTTCTAGTTACATCTTTTTTCTATGATAGATATAAGACTATAGGGGTTGTAGTATGATTGTGTGCCATGTAGCAACATGGATCTCAAACAAGGAAATCTTGTTCAAGAAAGTAATAAAAAAAAGCTTTTACTTATGGCTAATCATAGCAAATTGTATGGCCTTTTTGTTTCCTCATATGTGCTAAATTTAATGTTGTACTTCACATGTGCATATGTTTGACACTCTCTTACTAACCAACCACACGTACCATTGTATTGATTTTTTTCTAATTCAATCAAATTTTGATGAATTGCTTGGACAAAGAAACCTCATATATGAATATGAGGCTTTTCTCAATACATTACAGGAAAAGATATGTATCGTCAAATTTGTCGAGAGTTGGGTTTGTATCGGTGTTGCCTAGATTTGGATTCCAGTTTCCCTGTTGTGATTCACCACTATCCTCTCCAAAAATAAAAATAAAAAAATTGGGAAAGGTGAATTTTTAAGACAACCAATTTTCCCTTTTGTACGATAAAAATTTAATTTTTTAATCTGTGTTTGAAAAATGATTTGTAAGCCGAAATTGGCTGAATTTTTTGATTGAATTAAGCTGTGCCATATCTAGCCCAATATACCATCCAATTGTATATTCGGTTTTGAAAAATAAAAAGATTTAAAAAAAATCCAATTCATACCGAACATATCAGTGAATTTGGACTTGGAAAACACACTATTTTGCTATTTTAATGTGCTGCCCAACTAAGTGTACTGGGCCAATAGTATGAAAGGGTAGTTCACTTGGCCTGTTATATTGATTGGCTCCTACTATTTATTTGGTAAAAAAAGAAATAGATATAGGTAGATAGGCTATTCCAGATACCCGACAGAGAGTATTGTCTATTAGTGCCCACAGGACATCTGTAGGGAACCTCACTGCATCTACATTAGGGCCGAAACTAAGGCCTCTCTCATGCTTTGGGTGCTACAAAGTATATTTAACCTCAATAAGGGATTATGGATACTCGAACTCAGAGTTTGAGTGACGATTTCGAAGGTTTTACCGCTGAACTAACCCTTGTTGGTATTTGGTAAGGATATTAATTGGCTGATACATGCCAATATTGGTAAGTTCACATTTAGGGGTTATTTTGATGCAGCTTACCTAAGCAATTTTTTTATTTTAATTTTTTTTTTAAAAGTTTGAAAAGTCTATGTTAAATTATTTGGTACAATTTTTATTCACAGTTTGTCAGGTAAAAATAATTTAAAAGGCTGAAAAAATTGATTATCTAGAAACGAGAGGAGGGGTATTTTTTACTTCTATTTTTTTGTTGTCAACTTGCAATAAATTATACCAAACAAGCCATTATCCTCACTAAAATTTTAGATGCGCCTTGCTAAGGAGATTCTATTTGCAACCAAAAAATTATTAAGTATGCCTAATTTCTTAATACACTCTATTAAATTATGTAGGATTATCATTTACTCTTAATGCACTCTATATTTTTTTTTCCAAATTAATCTTTAAGGTACACCCAAATAATAAACAAATCAAAAATCTCAAATTTTGAAAGCCCTTTTGTTCACATACAGGGAACGAAGGCACAAGCGATGACGACATTGCAAAGAAGAATGACGTCAGCAAACCTCAACCCCTAGTCGCTGGTCCCCATCGCATTCAAGCTTGAACTCCGCGTTCGTCTTCACTGACCACTGACTAGTGTTGATGGGGTGCTACTGCTGCTCCTGCAAAGTGTTGTTGTTGGCGGCTTTGGGCAAAACCAGTCCTGGCCATTGAGGCCTATGCCTTATGCCCTAAAAAAATAATTCAAAATAGAGCCTCCAAATTTAGTAGTATCTTATAGTATATATATTACAAATTCAAATAGGCTCAATTTATTTTTGTTGTTTTAGGCCAGTCTAAAAGGCTCGAAATATTCTGTTGGGCCCATATGAAAAGAAAATTTTATTTATAAGTGTGGTTTAACCCAATTGAAATTAAAATGGGCACTTACCAATAAGTCTCATACACAAAATTCAAAATCCATCTAATCCCAAAATAAAATACTTCCGCCAATTAGTCCTGCATATTTTTAATTGTTATCAAAAGCTCTTCTTTTCTTTACGACTTTCGTCAGACTCACTGAAAACTAGCCGGAATATTCAACATCACTGGGAAGTCGCCGGAGCATCACTGGAAGTTTGCCGGAGTGTTTTGAGCATCGTCAGAAGTTCGTCAGAGTATTTTGAATGTCACTGAAAAATGTCAAGAACATCATTGAAGACTCACCGAAATATTCAAAATATTGCCAAAAAAAAAAAAAAAAAGAATAAATGGAGAAAGTATAGTTAAAAAAACATAACAACAACAAACAACAATGGGAAAAAGTATATATTATTTTTCAATTTTTGTAGGATTTAAGCAAATAATCTGTAATATTGATCAAACTGAAAAGTATGCTTTGAAACTGTAAAATGTTACAGTTTCAAAGCATTATTCTATTAAGCTGGAAAACATGTTATAAAACTATAAAATTTTACAGTTCTAAAGAATGTTATGAAACTGCAAAAATTTTCAGTTTTAAAGCATGATTCATTTCAGTACCAAAAAAGCTGAAACTATAAAATTTTATAGTTTTCACCGCCTGTAACTAAAACTTAAAAATAGCTTATTCAGAATTTGAAATTTTTCTCCATTAAAATAGAAAAATAGACGTGTGTAACAGAGAAAATGTAAAAATGAGAAATCGAAGAAAATAATAGATATAGAAAGAATATTGTACTCCGGCAATTATTTTTTATTTAGATCTAATCGGATCTCATGTAGATCTACTCAGATCGATCTATATCAGAATTGAGTAGATCTATTCATCTTCTTCGCCGTCGGTGAAGATGAAAAAATGTAGGAATGAGAAATCGAAGGAAATAATAGATATAGAAAGAATATTGTACTCCGGCAACTATTTTTGATTTAGATCTAATCGGATCTCATGTAGATCTACTCAGATCAATCTATATCAGAATTGAGTAGATCTATTCATCTTCTTCGCCGTCGGTGAAGATGAAGTAACGAGTTGATGTCGGTGGTTGGTGATTACCGGTGAACTCCAATCAATGATAGTCGTCGTTTACCGGTGACTATATATTAGAAATAGAAAGAGAATAAGGAAGGTGTGATCACCGGTTGTTGGACATAACAAAGAGAATGAGAGGAAAACTCATAAAAAAAAAAAAGAAGAAAAAAAAAAGAGGAAATGTAAAAGATGAGAGAGAATGCAGAGAGAGAGAAAGGAAAACGTGTAAGACTTTTGAGTCTACTCAAAAAATTATTAGATTAAATAGTATACACATATTTCAAACAGGACCTACGGGTAATTTCCTCAAATTAAAATATATAAAAACTAGCTGTTTTAGCTCAGTTTTAATATTTTTGTGTATTTGCAATGATTTGTTCCTATTTTAGTATATAAAAATAAATTTTAATTTATAATTTTAATTATTATATGTCAAAGTAAATTTAACTAAAAAACTTGTTGATACTTAAAATTTTATGTATAAATTTTTAATTATATATATATATATATAAAAGGTCCATTTTTATAATTCGCCGCCTCCTATCCGACAACGGGTTAATATTTCAAACTTTCTGCAAACTTGAAATTTAACAAACGAAAACAAATTGAAAAGTTTAACTTTAAATTAAAAAATTAGGAGTGTTGATTTGAGGCTTTGATTTGTACATGATTTTTTACCTATTACAATTTTATTCAAATTTTCTTGTATTTACAAGTAATAATACAATAATAAATAATGATGTTGATAATAATAGTGAATTTTAGTGGTGTGGATTAGAGTTTTGAAGTGAGAAAGAAGATGAAGATAAAATAATTGAAACTTAGGGAAGTAGATGAACAGACTTGCATATGAAGAATGCATATAGGTATAAGTGGCTGGGTGTACTATGAGGAGAAAAAAAAAATTATTTAGGGTTTGATTTGTATTATCCTTATCTATAAATTTACATTAAAATATAATATGAATTAAAATTTTAAATGAGACATACTAGTTATTATTTGAGTGCAACACTCTGTTTGTTTTCAATTTTTAGAATTCACTTTTTAGAAAATTTTACTTTTTCGTTTTCCGTATTTTTTTTTTGTTTTCATTGAAATTTTTTAGTATTTTAAGCAATTTTTTAATTTTTAGACACACCTAACATAAATATACTTAGAAACTATAATATTTACGAAAAAAATATTTTAAAATTTCATTAAATATCAAAAATACAAAAAAAAAATTCAATATATTTTTCGTATTTTTGTGTATTTATTAATTTTTTAAAATATTTTTTTACAAATAATTTACTATTTAGATAGATCTAAAGAAGGTACATCTTAAAAAGTTAAAAAAAATATTACGTAAAGTTTAAAAAATATTCACTAAAAATAAAAAAATAAAAAAACTTATTTTTTAAAAAACTAAATTTAGAAAATTGAACTGTCCTTGCTGGGTTACTTTTATCCAGGGCAGCTATATTGACAATGCAAATACATTTTTTGAGCCCTTTTTATGGGTAACCATTTTATCTAGGCCCAGCCCAATTAACAAAGCTACCCAATTTTGGGGCCCCTTTTATGATATCTATCTAGGGCCAGCCCTATACTGACAATACTATCCAATTTTTGGGCCAATACAATGGTGATGTTGATGGCAACAACATGATAGAAGTGGTGGTGGACCTGGGCGAAGCTATGGGTGATTCTATTTATACCTAAAAAGTAAAAAAGTATACTTTTTTAGAACATTTCAAGTCAACTCTAATAGTATGCTTAATTTTTCAGTATCTTCTATTAAATTATTTAGGGTTATAATTTAGGAAGACTTACATGTAAATCTTAATAAGTAGACTTATTATTGATAATTAATGACATTTTCATTAAACATTATTAAAAAAAAGTCGTTAATTATTAATTTTCAGGGATAGTTTAAAAATTTTATTATAAAAAATGTCACTAATTATGAGTTTTTACGACAATTTAAAAAAATGTCACAAAAAAATCACTAATTTTCAACTTTCCGAGATAATTTGAAAAATTCGTCATAGAAAAATATCACTAATTGTAAATTTTAGCGACAATTTATAAAAATTACAATAAAAAAGTCACTAATTGTCAATTTATAGTGACATATGTAAAAAATTGTCCCAAAAAATTATTTTTAACAATGATTTTATTAGGTCTTATTTTCAATAGGATTTGATGGAAATTAAATCTAGTTATTAGGACCTATTAGTAGTTTAATCTTAATTTAAATTGCTCTCATTTGAAAACAATTTCTTTATGCCATTAGAAATTTTACATGTGTAAGAAAAAAGATTGAGAGCTCTAAATTAAGAGCTCTAATTGCTCTAATTAGTGTGTGAGTCCCATGTGATGTGATATTTTGATTTTTTTTTTTTAAATAAAAATTTTTCACATCATTAGTACTCTTTTAGAACTTGCAAATTAGAGGAATATATCATTTCCGCATATGTATAACCCAAGCATGCACTAATTTTTAATTTTGTTTGGTTATTAGAAACTTTTAAATACATAAATAGTTTTACAGAATCAAATTAACATCTTTACTATGAAAAGACATTACAATAATTGCAAACATGAAAAAAATATCAAACTTACATTACAATGAGTTTAAATTTAAAAAAAAAAGAAAAAAAATTCTATCACAATCACTTTGACTTAGGTCAAACACTCCAAATGCAAAAAATAAAATAAAATAAAATATAAATAAATAAAAATAAAAAACTATATATACACAGTACAATATTATATTATTTTTAAAACTATTTGAGTTAATATGTCAATTAATACATATTTTCAAATTCAATTTAACTATTGTTGACGTCTTATTTTAAAATGATTTGCAAAAAAAAAAAAAAAAAAATTGTTTGGATAGATTAGCAGGATAATTTTGTACAATTTTTATCAAAACTTCAATTTTAATTTTAATTGAGAATATAAATTCTATTTTAATTTATTTTTATAAGTTTTTATTCTTTAGCCTTTTTTATAATGTTTTTTTTTTCTATTTATTTTTTTACTATATAATTATTTATATATAAATGAATTTTTTACACGCAACCCGTGGGATTCAAAAACTAATTTTGTTTTGATGACTCGGTGTAGAATTCTTAATTTTCACTCAATAGAATTCTTAACTTGCACGCAAAGCCCCTTTGCAATCCTGGTCCATTTTATAAATTTGCCATAGGCCACCAAACGTTTTTGTTTCGCGGCAACAAAGACAATATGAATATGGTGGTGAAGTCGAACTCTGTCCAACCACAACCACCAATCAAAATCAACATCTTGGAATCAATCTTGGTTGCTTCCTTTACAATCACCGCACTTCTGATCATACTTCCATGCGAATTCATAAATGGCAGCCCAGTTCCAAGTCTCATATTCAAGGGACTCCCCTCCGCCTTCCATGCCTTCGTTGTCTGCCTTGTTTTCGCCTTTTCTGGCGCGTTGAGTGCCTTGTTAATCCACGACAATTCGTTTATCACTAAGTTCTTCAAGTACTCTTCTATGGCTTCCATGACATCTGCTCTGGCATTGTTGATTTGGGCCATTGTTAAATGACGATTTTCAGGCAGCCATGGATATCACCACCACAGGTATACAATGATCTTCAGAAACTACTAATAAGGTTTGGTAAATTTTGTGTGTTTTGTGATTGTGTGTGTGTAACTTTAGTGTTGTAATATGATTGATTGATGAGGCGTTCTCTATACTCTTCCACAAAATTATTGGTCATTGTTGTATAAAACATTTATTATTCAAATCATTGGGTTTCTTGGCATGTAAGAAAATATTATTTGAACCACAAGGGTTGGTTTGGGAAGTGGGTTAGCTTTTTGATTTTTTGGTTATTTTAACTTATGGTTAAAAAGTCTCGTCACTACAAGAATTTTCACTTTTAACGACTAAATTTTTAGTCACCAAAAGTCAATTTTTAATCGTCGAAGGGCTTTAGCAACTAAATTTTTTGGTCACAAAATTAGTAGCCGAGGAGTAGTCGGGAAAGCTAATTGGCAACTAAAATTATTATAGTCGCCAAATGTATTCATTTGCCGACTAAATATTTAGTCGCCAAAAGGTTGAACATTAAATTAAATTAAACCCTTTTCGGCGACCAAACTTTTAGTCGCCTAAGGTCCCACCTTTTTAGCTACTAAAATTTTAGTCGGCAAAGAGTTCTTTTTTGGCTACTAAAAATTTAGTCGTCGAAAGTCCCCATCTTTGGCTACTAAATGTTTACTAAATATTTGGTCGCCTAAAGTTCTACATTTTTTGCTACTAAAATTTTAGTCGACAAAAGTGTGTTTATAATTTAATTTTTTGTTTTTAGCTACGAAATATTTTAGTCGCTAAATGTTTGATTTTCTTTTGGCTACTACAGTTTTAGTCGCCAAATGTCTTTTTTTTTTCTTTTTTTTTTTGGCTACTAAACTTTTAGTCGCTAAATGTCTTCTCTTTTTTTTGCTACAAAACTTTTAGTCGCCAAATGTCTTTTTTTTTTTTTTTTTTGCTACAAAACTTTTAATCGCCAAATGTCTTTTCCTAATTTCTTTTTAGCTACTAATTGTTTAGTTGCCAAAAATATGATATTATGTTTTATCGCGAAATTATAATTTCTCCACAACCAGTCTATATACAATGCAACCTGTAATATGTATAAAAACAAAATGATATATACTATCAATCATTCCACAATCTGCATCCATATACCAAAAATAAATAACATTAAATATCAAAGTCCATACAAATCAACTATTGACCAAACTATAATAATAATTCCACACAAAATATATCATACAAAAATCAAATTCCTCCGTATACAAAAAAATACATTTACGACCAAGCGAAATTATCACGACAGAAGGTGATCTATGTACCACGACAGTCATTATCTATTGATTGTCAAAAGTTTTCTATATCAATAATAATGAACAACACAAAAGCCGAGGACAACAAAAGTATTATATTAGTTATACACAAAAGTGAAAATTCTTCTCCATACACCAATATAGATTATTCACAAGTCCACACAACAAAGCCATCTATAAAGAAAAACAACAAACGAAACATTAGAATTGGTTACAAAATATCAATTCAGTCAGCCATATAGAATATGTTCTAATATGCATTTAAGGTAAAACAATCGAGAAATGTCTTCTTGGAAAAAAAAAAGAAAGTATATATATATATATGTATCATGTAATATTTATTCCAACCAACTGCACAAACAATGTAATATGTAATTTCTTCGTCCTATAAATATATAAAGGCAACTATTAGAATATGTAGATGTTATTTTAATAAACTTGTTGCTTTTTGAACTAAGTGTTACAAGTTTTTCGACTAAGTGTAAGGCGTATTCAGGGACTGTTATGAATTTTCGCCCTCGGAAAGCCCTTTTTCGAGTAAGTTTGGGGCGTATTCGGCTCTAACTCCCAACCTACGGGTCCAAATTACGTTCCGTTAAATCTCACAAGTCCTATTTGTCATGGCGAAGCTATCCATGTGAGCCACACGGTCGTTCAGAGGTTGTTTAGAATTTTCGCCCCCCAAACGCCCTTTTTCGACTAAGTTTAGGGTGTATTCGGCTCTAACTCCCAACCTACGGGTCCGGATTACATTTAGTCAGTTGTCATAAGTCCTATTTGTCATGGGGGAACTGTCCGTCTGAGCCACATAGTGGTTCGGAGGCTGTTTTGAATTTTCGCCCTTGAAACGCTCTTTTTCGATTAAGTTTAGGACGTATTTGGCTCTAACTCCTAACCTATGGGTCCAAATTACGTTCCGTTAGTTCTCACAAGTCCTATTTGTCATTGGGGAACTGTCCATATGAGCCACATGGTCGTTCGGGGGCTGTTTTGAATTTTCGCCCTCGAAATGCCCTTTTTCGACAAAGTTTTGGACGTATTCAGCTCTAACACCCAACCTATGGGTCCGAATTATATTCCGTCAGTTCTCACAAGTCCTATTTTTCATGGTGAAGCTATCCGTGTGAGTCACATAGTGGTTCAGGGGCTGTTTTAAATTTTCGCCCTCGAAACGCCCTTTTTCGACTAAGTTTTGGACGTATTCAGCTCTAACTCTCTACCTACGGGTCCGAATTACGTTCTATTAGTTCTCGCAAGTCCTATTTGTCATGGTGAAGCTATTCGTGGGATCCACATGGTCGTTCAGGGACTGTTTTCAATTTTCACCCCCGAAACGCCCTTTTTCGACTAAGTTTATGGCGTATTCGGCTCTAACTCCCAACCTACAGGTCTGGATTACATTCCATCAATTGTCACAAGTCCTATTTGTCATGGGGAAACTGTCCGTGTGAGCCACACGGTAGTTCAGGGGCTGTTTTGAAATTTCGCCCCCCGAAACGCCCTTTTTCGACTAAGTTTTGGACGTATTCAACTCTAACTCTCTACTTACGAGTCTGAATTACGTTCCATCAATTCTCAAAAGTCCTATTTGTCACGGTGAAGCTATCCATGTGAGCCATACGGTCATTCGGGGGCTATTTTGAACAAGTCCTATTTGTCATGAGGAAGTTATTCGTGTGACCCACACGGTCATTCGGAGGTTGTTTTGAATTTTTGCCCTCGAAATGCCCTTTTTGAACTAAGTTTAGGGTGTATTCAGCTCTAACTCCCAACCTACAGGTCCGAATTACATTTCGTGAGTTCTCACAAGTCCTATTTTTCATGGGGAAGCTATCCATGTGACCCATACGATCGTTCAGAGGCTGTTTTAAATTTTCGTCCTCGAAACACCCTTTTTCGACTAAGTTTAGGGCGTATTCGGCTCTAACTCCCAACTTACGGGTCCAAATTACATTTCGTGAGTTCTCACAAGTCCTATTTTTCATGAGGAAGCTATCCGTGTGACCCACATGGTTGTTTGGAAGCTGTTTTGAATTTTCACCCCCGAAACACCATTTTTTGACTAAGTTTAGGGCGTATTCGTCTCTAACTCCCAACTTATATGCGCTAATTACATATCGTCTGTTGTCACAGTTCCTATTTGTGATGGGGAAGGTGACCGTGACATTCGTACGGTGGTTCGGGGGCTGTTTCCCATTTTTGCTCCCTTATCGCCCTTTTTCGGTTAAGTTTAAGGCATTTTCGGCTCTAACTCCCAATCTACACGTGCTAATTACATTCTGTCTATTGTCACAGGTCCTATTTGTCATGGAGAAGGTGGCCGTGACATCCGTACGGTGGTTCGGGGGCTATTTCGCATTTTCGCCCCCTTAACATCCTTTTTCGGTTAACTTTAATGCATTTTCGGCTCTAATGATATAAACTCAAAATAATTACAAAGAGATGGAAGTACCAGACCTAGTTACACAATTCAAAGCATAAATTGGTTGTATTTGCAATTCTCCCATCTTATTTCATGGCCTTCAAAAAATATGAGACTTTCACCAATAAGAATTTTTAAAAATTTTAAGCAATAGACTAAGTGGTCTAATGATTGACTCACCTCTAATTTTATAAATGTGGAGTTTATCTGTATAAGAAGGTGCACCTGTTACATATGATTATTTCACTTGCTAATGCCAATATGTATCTTTTCACCGTATTTAAATCATGAATTTAGAGAGTAAATTAAAAATAAAATGGAAATAGAAATGAAAAACAAAAATTAACTTACATTTCATTCTTGAAGGGATGTGTTTGGTGATAATAATTTCGTGTGTTTTGTTTTGTATTCGATTCTATGTCTTTAGACTTCTTGTTAATTTAATAGTAAGTTTGAAGACATAGATCTGACCACATAAGCAACACCATCAAAATAGATGGAACAACAATTTGAGTGAAACTATTTTTGTATGGCTAGAGATCATTGAAATGTTTCAATGTACTGAGAGATCATTGAAATAGTTCAGGGGTTGTTT
Organism: Camellia lanceoleosa; assembly: GCA_025200525.1. NCBI lineage: Eukaryota > Viridiplantae > Streptophyta > Magnoliopsida > Ericales > Theaceae > Camellia > Camellia lanceoleosa. Next base: position 39,851,732 of record CM045762.1, read on the forward strand.
TGCATTTTCGTCCCCCGAACGGCCTTTTTCAACTAAGTTCAAGAAGTTTTTCCTCCAACTCTCAACCTACGTGTGCTAATTACATAATGTGTATCCCCACGATCCTATTTCTCACGATGAAGCAACCCGTGACATCCATGGAGTGGTTCAAAGGCTACTTTGCATTTTCGCCCCCCGAACGGCCTTTTTCGACTAAGTTTACTGCGTTCTTCACTCAAATTCCCAACCTACATGTGCTAATTACATCCCGTCTGTCCGCACAGGTCCTATTTGTCATGAGGAAGTTACCCATGACATCCATAGAGTGGTTCGGAGGCTACTTTGCATTTTTTCCCTCTGAACGGCCTTATTCGACTAAGTTTAAGGCGTTTTTCACTCCAACTCCCAACCTACGTGTGCTAATTACATCCTGTCTATCCCCACAGGTTTTATTTGTCATGAGGAAGCTACCTGTGACATCCATAGAGTGGTTCGAGGACTGCTTTGCATTTTCGCCCTCCGAACGGCCTTTTTCGACTAAGTTTAATGCGTTTTTCACTCCAACTCCAAACCTACATGTGCTAATTACATCTCGTCTGTCCCCACAAGTCCTATTTGTCACGAGGAAGCCACCCGTGACATCCATGGAGTGGTTTGGAGGCTACTTTGCATTTTTGCCCCCCGAACGACCTTTTTTGACTAACCTCGTTTGGCAATAGGCTGATTTAGCCAAAAAGCCAAAAAGTTACTAAAAAAGCCAAAAAGCCAATAACCCATACCAAAAAGTCAAAGATTCTCTTTTCTCTCTATTTTTTGCACATCTTTTCGTAAAAAGTCAAAAAGTCATCCCAAACATACTAGTTTTTTTTAGCTCATATTTTAGCCAAATAGCCAAAAAGTTACTAAATTAGCCTGTTCCCAAATTTTAAGGCATTTTTCACTCCAACTCCCAACCTACATGTGCTAATTACATCCTATCTGTCCCCACAGGTCCTATTTTTCACGAGAAAGTTTCCCATGACATCAATAGAGCAGTTCGGGAGCTGTTTTGTATTTTCATCTCATGAATGTCTTTTTTCAACTATGTTTAAGGCATTTTTTACTCTAACTCCCAAACTACGTGTACTGTCCCCACATGTTCTATTTGTCATGAGGAATCTGCTTGTGACATCCATAGAGTGGTTCGAGGGTAATTTTGCATTTTCGCTCCCAGAACGCCTTTTTTCAACTAAGTTTAAGGCATTTTTTACTATAACTCCCAACCTACGTGTGCTAATTACATGTCATCTATCCCTATAGGTTTTATTTTTCATGAGAAAGCTACCCGTGACATCCATGGAGTGGTTCGGGGGTTGTTTTGTATTTTTGCCCCCCTCCCCCCGGAATGCCTTTTTTTGACTAAGTTTAAGTCATTTTTGACAAAGTAAACTAGTTGTTTGGTTTGGTTTTGCTTTTTTTTTTTTTTTCTTAGAACAACTAAAGAAATCTTGGTTTGATTGAATTCAAAGTTGTACAAAGCTTTATTTGCACTTTCAGAAGCTCAAAGTAAAAAAGTAAGCAAAATAAAATAGTAACTATTGTCTGAATTCTGAAAACAAAGCGGAGGAACGTGCCAACTTGAAGATTGTTTGCTATCTTGTTTTCTGTTTTTGTTTACTCAGTTCCCTCTCCGTAACCTAAGGCACAATTATAAGATATACAAATTTGGAAATAAAGATCATAAAATAATCTAGAAATATTTCCTAACTGTAAGATTATATTTATTTAAATCTTCTCAAATCAACAGCTATATAACATGTAGTATGCTTACAGGAACAACACACAAATAATGGAAGTTATGAAACCATAAAATCTTGTGAGCAGAAAAGTATCTAACAACCACTAGAATTATTTGATTTGCAAGAAAATTGACGATACAAACCATTCATTGTGAACTTGCTAAAGTCATTAATTAAACAGAGCATAAAGTCATTAAATTTAAACAGAGCATAAAGTCATTAATTAGTTTGTTATTCTAATAAATCCTATATACATGTGACAGATGTGAAAATTTATTTTAAAACCAATGACCTTAACTACTCAAATGAATGAATAAACAGATTACATCATCCTATTTAACTCAAGCATTGACAATGAAACAACTAGTCAAAACTTTGAAATTATAAGAAATTTAGACATTGTGTTTGTTCACAAGACAAGAGATTGGGGGTATACATGTTGTGCCCAATTGACTTACAAACTATCTATCCATCATTTACGAATTGCTGCTTAAAAATTTTACTTTACTTAAACCATGCAGTCAAAAAGTAAAAGAATTAAATAGTTCTGCTCCTCCATTCACAATTATAAATCATGAAATAAATTCTGCACTTTAGAATGGCAAGTTTGACAAGCAACTAGAGAAAAAAGAAACTGTTACTATTATTATTATGAAGAAAAAAATTATAAACCAAATTAATATTTCTACTTCTTTTATATATTAAAAACATTTACAGTACTTGGACAACTAATTTTTTGATAAAAATTTACAACTGAACACCATATGAAATCAATAGTGCAAATTCAATAAGGGTTGTTAACCCAAGTTCTTGTTTGTAAATGGAACAGTTAGTAGTTCTATAGATGCAAAAGAATAAAATCGCCACCAGGATAGATAGCAAGGATCTCACGTACCAAACTTTGTAAATACTTTTTTGTGATTATTTTTGTGCTGTAAATATGAAGACACTTCAAGAATGCCTGGTAATCATCTGAACTATGCAACCTCTCGTTCACTTGCTCACAGAAAATAAACTCTTGCTTGTACATGCCTAGAATGATATTGAGCAAACCACAAATAAAAGAAGTTAAGAAATAAGAGTATAGCAAGCTTATTCAGCATGTGGCAGCAATCCAACTGAAAACCATAAGAGACAAGCTAACATTTTTGAATTTCAAAGTAGTGAGATAAAATAAAGCATATGCATGTTCTCCAAAGAAATCAAACAATAAGCAACATGGGCAGATCAGAGTTCAGGAAAAGGGGAAATGAGATAAAATGAAGCATATGCATTCTCCATCAGTGTAGTCATTTTCCAACCTCTAACATATATTCCTCCAAAAACCAATAATAAATAATAAAAAATTCCACAACATTTTAAAAGATTTAGCATTATATATGTATGACATAAAAGTTGACTTCCCAATGACTACAGAACATAATAAATCACAACTGCTTTTACATCAATAAGGCTAGAATCACAAAAAAAAAAGACTAAAAGGAAAAATCAATATCATTTTTGGAAGGCATCTTTATAATCATAAGTGGCATCATCAACTTACTTCTCAAGGCTTCTTTATTATCATAAGAGGCTAAAACAAGATTGACTCCAAAGTCTTCAACCTTCTAGGCAGATTTCCTTTTGTCATGAAACCTTTGCATGTTGAAGTCCTTATTGCTATCATGCTTGGTAAACCTTCAATCCAAATTCAACCAAAAATAAGACAAACAATCCCAACCATATAAAAAAATTCAGATTGTTTAATATGAGCTTATATAGGTGTAGAAGTGATTTACTCAAAGTTTAAAATAACTAAAGCCTAAATGGGTATGGAAACATGGAATTAGGAAATGGTACAAAAGATTGTATAGCAAATACAAGTAATGTCAGCACAAACCTAAAGCAAAATTGCCAGCCTAAATACTCTACCCCAGGCCTACTAACCAATCCCCCCAATGCAAACTTTGACTTTTTGCAAGTTGAAAATAATATCATTAATTGAAAAATCCAAAGAGAGGCAAAATACTTTGATCCACATTGCAATCCTTAATTTAATAGTCTCACATAGCTCCCCTATATATGGCTGTGACCCCTTAAAAATAAAATTATTCCTCTATTTCCAAATAGACCAGAGCATAGCCAAAGGAATGGCCCTCCACATGATATTATTCTATTTTTTAAATTTAATACCAGCCCACCATTGTAGTAAGCAATTCACAGAGCCAGGTAGTACCCATTGCAAGCCCCACCATCTGATAATATGAGACCAAACCTTCTAGATAAAAGGACAAAAGAGCAACACATGGTTTAAGTCTTTCCCCTCTTCATTACAAAAAATGAAGTTTACATTAGCTTCACCACTTAGAATGCTTCATGTGATAGTGTTACTCATGCATATATCTAAGGTGTCTTGTATAATAACCCACGCAAAAAAAAGTTAGAAGTCAAATAAAGCTAGTAAAGAAATGGTGATAAAGAAGGAAAGCCTGCAATGCAAGGCATGGACTGAATTTGTCATAGTTAGTAATGTGATAGGACAGAGTGATAACTTCTTGAAAATCAACAATATTTTGTCATAGATATATTATGAAAGCTGATCCATTTCTGGATAGATAAGCTAAAGTAGATTAGGTTTAAATTGTTGCCTTTTGTTTTGTTAGTGCCTTTTGCTAAATCCAATTTATTTATTTATTTTCCTGTTAGATGGGAGGAAAAAAGACTATTTATAAATGCATATGTTACACACAAACACATAAAGAAATATATCTTCTACCTTTTCAACTGTCCCTCCATTAATGTAATCACTAAAGCTTTAGGTAGAAGTCAAGCATCATGCGTAGAAAAAACAACCAAGATAGCCTCATTTAGAAATTTTCCCCAAACAAGCTCAAATGGTTTATCAGATTGTACAAATCAATCCCCAAAAATAAATATAAAAAAAAGGCAAAAGAATCAATAGATTTGAAGCAAAGAGACCCATTTACTTGATAATCAGTTCAAAAAAACCCTAAATCTAGAACAAAAATCAAAACCCATTTACTCGAAACATAGAAATCAAAATCCTACAGCATCAAAAAAAAAAAAAAAAAAAAAAAAAAAAACCTAGAGATAGAGTGAAATAGGGAAATAGAGGAAGGGGGAGAGAGAAAGAGAGAAGAACAAAGAATAACTTGAATGTCGATGGGAGGCGAGACAATGGTGAGCTGCGGTGGCGATGTTCGACAATGGAAGACTGACAGACACTGTGGTCGTCTGCGACGGTGAGATGAGGGGTGGTGGTGATCGATTCTCTATGAGAGTGAGAGAGAGAGAGAGAGAGAGAGAGAGAGAGAGAGAGAATAGAACCGTGTGAAAACTAACAGATTTCAGCAAAAATTTAGGCGCCAATATGAAATATTTCCCACTAAATTTTTATACACATTTGGCAACGAAATTTTAGTCTTGAAATATTTCCCACTAAATTCTTTCTTTGAAATTTTAATTACAATTGGCGACTAAACATTTTAGTCGGAAAAAGTCAACTAAAGGCGCCTAAAATAATTTTTTGTTGTTGAAAGTAGTTTTTGGCGACTAAAACTTTAGTCACTAAAGAGAAAAAATAATTTTTTTATTTTCCATTTGGCGACTAAATATTTTAGTAGCCAAAAATCAATATACGGAAACTAAATTTTTTTTTGTTGCTGAAAGTAAGTTTTTGGAAACTAAAACTTTAGTTGCCAAAGAGAAAAAATAATTTTTTTATTTTCCATTTGGCGACTAAATATTTTAGTAGCCAAAAATCAATATACGGCGACTAAATTTTTTTTTTGTTGTTGCTGAAAGTAAGTTTTTGGCGACTAAAACTTTAGTCGCCAAAGAGAAAATAATTTTTTTATTTTCCATTCCGCAACTAAATATTTTAGTAGCCAAAAAGTCAGTATACAGCGACTAAGTTTTTTTTTGTCGCCAATTCTGACATTTTTAGCGACTAAATTTTTTTTTAGTCGCCAATAATGAATATACCCCTACTAAAAAAAATAGTAGCTAAATATTTTACTTTTGGCGACTAAAAAAATGTTGGTCGCCAATTCTATAACTTTTGGCGACTAAATTTTTTTTAGTCGCCAATTTTGGTCTCCAAAGGTGCTTTTTGTTATAGTGCGTTTGGAATAAATTTTTTGGCTTTTTTCACTTTTTATGAGAAAGAATGTAATGATTATGGGTTAGATGTGATTTTTTATCTTATTAAGCTAAAAAATTTACTTTGTCTTTTTGTGGCTAAAATAACTACAAATCCAATCCAACCCCAATTGCCAAACGAAGGCTAAATGAGCTGAGTGTTACGTGTATTTTTGTCTAGAATGAGAAAATGGAGTGAAAATATAGAATTATGTATAGGTAGATGTGTTGATGCCACATTTAGAAATGCTATACTGTGCTTTTGCACTTTGTAAGAAAAATTATGATTTTTGTGATTAAAGTTATCAATTTTTGTGATGAAACTTATGAATGGTAAAGTTATTACGTGCACCCCTAAACGTTATGTATAATATTGAAATTATGTTTTTTTTTTTTAATTTTATTTTATAAAAATTATATTTTTTGTAAATGAAGAAGTTAGATTTTTGTGATAAAAATTATAGGCTCTAATTGGTAGAGCTTTAGAACTTTAGTTTCAGTCATTGGTTCTCACGTGGTGTTTGTTTGCAATTTTTAAAAATTAACTCCACACTCACTTTTGAAAACTCGATCGAAAGCGAGAAAATTTGAGTTAACCGGTCGTCCTACCGGATGCCCGGCTGGTTGACTGGAAAGTGCAATTTTTTTTTTTGACATATGTTAATTTTTATATATTCAACAAAAAATATTTTTCGAATTTTTTAAAATTTTTTATGAGTTTTAATAAAATTTTGAGTTGTGTGTTTGGTTATGAATTGTAAGTTTTTGTATCAAATATCATATGTCACATCAAAAATTTTCCACTTAATTCAAAACTCATTTACCAAACAAATTTTTCACACTCAAATCATAATTTCAAAACTTACAAACTCAAAATATAAGTCTTATTCTCAAATTATATTTAGAAAGCTCTACCAAACGCTACTATTTTTTTTTTTTTTTTGTATAAAGTGCATATCGTATGTACCCTTTTAACACAATACCATAACATGAAAAATAAATGAATTTAATTAATACTAAGATAATTTTAACACAAACTCAAAATAACATGTCACAATACCCACCTAAAATAGGAGCCCTAAATTTATTAAAATTTAGGTATCGCAGACAGCCAACCACCTTGGTGACGTCTCCCAAGAAGTCGACTAACCTTAAATATCTGAATCAAGAAACAAGTTTGAAACGGAATCAATTCAAACTTTGGGATCAACATTTGAAATTTAATAAATTAAGGCTTCGTTTGGTATGTGCTAAAATAATATATGTTATTTTGGCACATTATCTTATTTAGATCACAATCATCTTATTTAAATCATAACATCTCTCTATCACATCGCTTCAAATCTAACTCATATTTCATATTTTTCTTTTCTTATAAAAAATCAAAAATTATAATCTAACACTTCTCAAACAACCCCTACATTTATCATACTTGAATTAAGGACTTGCTGGAATTTAAGGACCTGGTAGCTTTACTTGTTGGAATTTAAGGACTTATATCTAGGCTTTATAAAGTCTGAAGATTTGGAGGCCTTGTTTGGGAACAGACTTTTTTAGTAATTTTTTGATTTTTTAGCTAAAATATGACGTAAAAAAAATTAGTATGTTTACGAATATTTTTTAATTTTTTACAAAAAAATGTGTAAAAAGTATAAAGAAAATGAAATATTTAAATTTTTGATATAGATTATTAACTTTTTAATTTTTAAATTAAAAATATTTTTTCCCAAGCGAGGTCTGAAAGTCGATTTGAGTTGAGCTTTTTTAGGCCTTTTTGGGATTTTACTTGGTTTTTGTGCTTACACATTTGAGCTCATAAAAGGCAAGCTCACAGGCTTTTCTAGACTAGAATTATGGCTAAGGCCTGATTTGGGATGTTTCCAAAAATCAAAAAAGTAATAAAGTTATAAAAAAAAAGGGTAAAAAAATTATCATTATTCACAAATTAAAAATATAAAAAAAATTAATATACATAATATTTTAATACAAACCAACTTTACACTATTTTCGAGACTAAATTGATGGCTTCAGTACCGTGAAAGGAACAAAAAAAATACATATATATATTCACTAAGTTGGATGGTAATGTTGGGCCTGTGGGGGCCCACCACAGGTCCCGTTTTGATAATCTAAACTATTGAATGTGTAGAATTCGTCCAGTACTATATGCTTGTAAAAAATCACGTTGATCGGATATCACTAACTATATGATCAAATCAGTTTTGTATAAAAAATGAATGGTGATATAGTTAACGGTTGACAAAAAAACTAATCCGATTAGATAGCTATAAATATTCGATTAATATGATTTTTTACAAATATATAATACTCGACGAGTTGTATATATTGAACAGGTCCAATTAGCAAAACGGGACTCATGGTGGCCCCCACTGGTCAAAGAGTACCGTCCAAATGGTTGCCGGAAAAAGAGGCAATCATTTCCTATTACATCACTCAACAAACCAAACCTGCCACAGTACAGTCAAAAAGTTAAAACTTTTCCTACATACTAATTTATACAATTTTTTACTACACATTTTTTCGTAAAAAGTCAAAAAATTATCCATCTTTTTTTTCTCAACTTTTTAGTTCAAAAAATCAAAAAATATACATATTTAAGACACTTCAAACAACCTCTAAATGTTGGCTGTCCCTTCAAAACCTTGAGACCTAATTGATCTTTATGTGCTGTGGGTGTTTTTTTTTTTTTTTTTTTTTTTTAAATTATATTTTTTGGGCTATTTATTTCAACTAGTTTTGGGCCTTCAATGGGCTAAAATTCATAGCTTTTAAAGTTTTTACTTTTCGGCCTTATTTGGCAAGTGGGTTTTTACCTTTTTTTTTTAAATTAAAATTTATAAAAATGATAAAATAGTTAATAAGATAAAATGTTACATCAAATTTATAATCATTTTACTTTTTCTCTCACAAACATCACATTCAACTATAAAAAAATCTAACCATCTTTTCAAACACAAAAATTTTAACCTTTTAAAATAGTCAAAGATTAAAATAATCTACTGAAATAGCTAACTTTTCAAACGAGGCCTTATATGGTGTACAAGTTTGAAATCAACTCTCTTTCTTTGTCACAAACAACTTACTGCTAAAAACCAATGGTGTAGCCGACTTGATAAGGATATAAAAATTGAGATCTTAGGTTTTCAAACGAGGCCTTTGTATGGTGTAAGAGTTTGAAATCAACTCCCCCTTTCTTTGTCACAACAAAAAACTTATTGCTAGGACCATTGAAACTTACTGCTATGATATAAAAAGTGTATTTTTTGACTTTTTATAAAAAGATGTGTAAAAAAGTAGAGAGGATATGTTGATTGATGTGACCTAAAATAGATAAAAAGAAAAAAAGATAGTCTTATTTAGTCCATGCCAAACAAGCCTAGTTGGTAGAACAATTTTTTTAAGTTTAAACTAACCGTATATAATATAAAAACTGTGGATTCAAATTTCCACTTGTATGTGAATTTATAATTTACCGCTATATGATTAAGTAATTCTAGTGCAAATCTATAATTTATTACTATATAATTAAATAATTCCACTATATTGTACTCTTTAAAACAACCTTCAGAATCTCAACTTCTTAGGAGTTTTTTTTAAAGTTTTGTAAGAGAAAAAATAAAATGATTGTGAGTTAAATGTGATATTTTATTTTATTTGACTAAAATAACTTATTTTATTTTATATGACTATTTTGATCCAAATATTCTTTCCAAATAAAGGAGTTGTTTGAGATGATCTAAATAAGTGCACTTTTTGACCTTTTATGAAATATACGTTGGGTATGGGTTGGGTTTGATGTGATGTGATAAAGAGGTGATGTGATTTAAATAAGATGATGTGACTTAAATAGGATAGTGACTTTTTTACTTTTTAACTTTTTTAAGTTTTGACAAACAAGACCTAAGATCTATTTCCGAACATCATCTATCTTTCTCTCTCAACTTTTTTAACTTCTTACCAGGAGGTTTCCTTATCACTATTGTTGGCTTTTTTTGGCTTTTGAAGGTTAGTATTGTAATTTTAAGCGTGCCAACAAGGATCAATCAATCCTTACAGAAGATTAAGTGCCAACCAATTATCAGGCGATTGTGTTTCAGTTCTTTCAGCCTCAATGAAGAAAACTTTTACCGGTGGCTTTGTTTAGGAGAATTTAGCAAAAAACAATTAAATGAAGAATAGTTGTAGTATTTCATTAAGTAAAAAATGAAATAAACTTACAATGATCTAATTTAGCCTCGTAGAGGTTTACAGCAACCAGCTACTTGGAACTACTCCTATGAATGAAGTGCAGTGCAGGAATTTGAAGTACAGAAATGTAAAAAACAAGAAATATAAAAACTAGAAGGAAAATAAAGTAGATAAAAACTGGTTTCTGGATCTGAGTCTAGGGACTCTTTCTGGGGCGTTCTCTACTATTTATGCTTCTTAATGATAACCGTCGAAATGAGTTTCTAACCGTCGAATCATCCCTCCATGATCGCTAATCATATTTCCTCATAGTTAGCTCCACTACGCCATGTCTGCAGTTAGGCTTCCCTCCTGATTTTGAATTTGAATTTATGAATAACTATTAAAGCCACGTCATCTTGCATATCTTTGCTGATCCAGTGCTACGCAGATCCACAATAACCAATACTAACTGCCACGTGTGTGATTACAATTGAAGATTTGAATTGTCTTCCCGTATTGCCCTCATCCTGCCACATGTTGAACTGTGATTGGCCTATACAAAATATCTAGCCAATATTACCCCCCGCACTAATATACCCAATACTTGGTGATATTAGTGGATCAAGGCACTTTATCTATGTTTTAGAACATGCATGGCTTCGCTTTCTTTTTCCAGAAATGCAACCGCCTTTCATTAATGAAACATTTGCATTAAATTTTCTTTTTTTCCATGAACGTTCCCACTATCTTAGTATATGAAAAGACTAGTACAGCTTTCATGGCCAAACAAACCTTTTCTTACTTTGATCAAGCATATGAAGAGTTGTTTGATAATGCTGTTCGTCCTCGAAAGAACCTTCATGCATTAATTAGCCACCTTTACCCTCCTTCCTATATTCAAGTCATGGAAGCTTTTGCAAACTATCAACTTTTGGATTACGAACCTATTGTCCACAATTCTTTAACCCAAAATTTTGCAAACATGGATATTGAAAGCTCTTCTTCTGACCCAAAACCTTCTGCGTGTGATGAGGTTGCAGCTTCTTCTTCTTCTGGGGCTTTTGGTTGGAGAAGCTGGCCAGAACCTGAGGAGTCCAAGTTAAGAGAGCGAGTCAATCATCATTTTGTCGAATTTGTTGATCCTCTAACTTTCCCTCTCTCTGCTCGGAGCTCGGTGGTTTACCCATATGTACCCATAGACCACTGACGCAGTTTGGAAGAAAATTTACTCGTAGCATAATACACATCCTCCATGCCTACGAAGATAGTACAAGCCACTCGCCGTCTAGAAGAGGCACAAGGGTATAGCCCATCGTTCTTAGCCCAGAAGGAAAAACTTTGCTCTTCTGAATAGCTTGATTGCGTCAACAACCCCTAGTTCCCTCATTCTTTCGAGATGGAAGCTCCTACACCTCCTCTTCCACAAGACCCTCACTGGATAGAGGAACTGAGACTTACTCTCTTTGAGGACCAGTTCCTCTACTCTTATAGCCCTCCATCTCCCCCTACTACATCTCAGCGACATGAAGCCCAACTTCTGCTTGTGACTTTTTCTCACTTGCCCTTCAACGTTCTCGAGGATGATGTTCCTCTTAAGAACTTTCGATGGGCTTGTGATGTTATGACCCGGGGTCATGTCCTCAACTCCATCGCCTAAGCAGAGCTCCAGATGTTTTTGGACCAACTCCCACTACTTCTTTAATGGCATCAAATTTCTGTGGCCACCACCCGATCTTTGGACCAAATCTCAGCCCGTCAAGTTCATACTCGGTATGAAGCAGAGAACCTTGTCGATGAATATAATGATTTCAAGAATAAAGACTCTGCATACTGGGATGACTTGGACATGGATGAGATGGAACAGGGGTTGAAAGAAACAGAGTCTAAGATAAAGGCTGAAAAGCTTTTTTATCAAGTAAGAGCATATCAACTTCAACAGCCTAGCCTGGAAAAGATAGAAGATAGAATAAAAAAGGAACAGAAGTTTATTAACCATAGTTGGACCAAATTCCATGACCTTGTCGCTTACTCTGTTCCTTATTTTTATGAACTTGAATATGTAGCCAAGAAAGGCTTCTGATGTAATTGCTTTTGTCTTAATAAAGCTCATATGTTTTCTCTTTATTTGGCATGGTCTGATTTTACTCCATTTGTCAAAAACAAACAAAATTAGGGCTTCAAATTCACCAATTTTGTCCTTCGAAACTTGACACCCAATGGAGTACTGGAAACCCAATTCGAACTTTTCCAACATATGGAGGTCTCCTTTCAGAATCAGAGCTTTGAATTCACCAATCTTGCCCTGAGAAACTTGATTTGATCATATTCAATTCCCCAACATATGGTTAATACGATCAAGTAGTTTCAATTCAACTAATTTTGCTGCGAACAAATAGTCTACACTTTCCAAAATATGGAAACCCCTTATAAGGATTGCACTATTTTTTTTTTAAAAATGACTCCTTTTGTATACTACTAAACCAACTATTGGTTTGAAACCTAGAACAAACAAATTCTAACCGTAAGGTATTTCAAACTTTGCTTCGAAGGATTTTACTCTCATCAAGAAACCCTAAAAGTAGGTCTTTAATTCTTTTGAAGCAAACAAATACCTGTGCATTCCTACATCCTTAGGTGTGAAATGTGCTTCGAAGTCAACTCCCTGTTTTCGAAGCTGTTTGTCACCTGATTTTGGCGCCAAAGCTTGGCTTCGAAGCCAAACATTTGATCTTGAAGGCCAATATCAGTATTTGAGATACGTTTCCCTCTAAAATTAACAACATTGAGGGAAACCTTTTGTATCTGTGCCTTTAGCACTTCTTTATGAATTCAACCCACTTAAAGCGATTGGGTATGTTTTCAGACCAAAAGGTTTAAAACCCTTTATTTTGTGCTTTTAATTCACTCGTTTGCCTAACACACAAACCCTTCATCTCTATTGACCTTCTCTTTCTTGTTGCCTCTTACCAATGGAATCTTCTTCCTCAAAAGTACCAGCCGGTGAACATATAAGCCCAACAATGGCTTGAAAAGATGTATTGAGGAAGAAATTGCTAAATTTAAAGCTGGTGGATCGAGTGCCATAGACGGACGCCTCTTTATTTCTCACCACAGCGAAAAACAAGAATATGTCCTAGGTCTTATCTTTCAAGAGGTTCCTGCTCAACTTCCCGCTTTGTACCCTCGTTTGGAGGACCGTTTTCTTCTCTATGAAGGGGGGCTTGACTGGGGAAATTGGAGGGTGAATCGAACCTCACCGTTGCTGGCCAACATTGAGGGTTGAGTGGGATGAGTGGTATGGCAGGGTCATGCTTGTTAGAGAATGGGACCTACAAGAGCTCTGTATTCTCGATGCCCTTCGTCTTTCCAGGTTTATCATTCCTGAAGACCCTTTTCTAATTCCTGCCGCTCTTTGTTTTTGGAATATGGCCTCTAATTTTTTTCAGTTTCGGTGTGGTATGATGGCCTCTACCATTCTTCATATCTGCCACCTCTTAGGGCTTTCACCACTTGGTACTCCCTTTACACCTAGTTATCCAGACCTTTCAGATGATTTTTCTCTTTGACCTTTGAATTCTTCCTTCAGTGACTTCGTAAAAGCTAAGAATAAAAAGGAGGGCCTTGTGAGTGATCGAGAGCTCTTCTCCTTTATTTTATATTGGTCATGTAAATTTATCTTTTGTACATCATCCCAACGAATCATGCCTAAGTTTGCCCCACTTGCAAAGGCCCTTGTTTTGAAGAAGCGAGTAGCCTTGGCCTCTTATCTTTTAGGCCATGTCTATAGAGCATGCTCCCAATTCTGTGAAAAACCTCTTCATGTCAACCAGGGAGGTCCCCTCTAGGTGCTTCAACTCTGGCTCTTTGCATACTTCACTAATTTACATCCCAAGTGTTTAATGTTCTTAGTTCAAGAACCTAGCACTTATGAAGAAAAGTATGCTAGAATTGCCCTTTATCCTATTTCTTTCGCCTACTATCTTACTTTTTTTCACTAGGTTCCTATTTCCCCATCTGCCACATTCTTTTACCCCTTTGATGCCAATAGAGGACCGACTTGGCTAAAGACATTCTTGGCTAATAGACAGTGTTCTAACCCATTACACAAGGATATGTGGGCTTCTATCTTGTTGCCAAGGAAACTTTAATTGGTACTTTAAACCCTCGAGCTTATAAGTGCATATCTGAGGTATACTGTCTCTCCTAGTTTGCCAGGGAATTTGGGCTTACCCAAGGAATTCCCATTCCACTCTGCAGTCTCTCGAACATCCATCTCATAGCCAGAGACCTGAGAGTACCCAAACCTAAGCTAGAGGAGGCAACATTTAAACTGTTGAAAGATTTGAGTGAGTTTAAATTTACACCCTTCCTCTCCTCTGGCTCAGTTTTAAAAAGATTTCAAAATTGGTGGACAGTCAATATAGAAGTGCATCTAGCAATACATCCCCATGATTTACTAATAGGGCTAGGTGTGCCTTCTAAGGCTCAACCAAAAGAAACTAGGACCATCCATTCTCCTCCTACAGTTACAAAGACTATTCCTGCAGTTTCACTCCTTCCTTCCAGAGTTACCAGAGCTGCTTCGAAGAAGGGTATGCACTTTTAGGTTTCCTTCCTTTCAAAATTTTCTATTTGTTTTCTTCATATTCATACTACTTGGTGTAGGGTCTCCACAAGAAGAATCTCCCAAAAGAGCTGAAGCTCTGGCTATTCTCAAAGACAAACGCTAGCAGAGAAAGAAAAGAAAACTACTACTCACTCTTGAAGAGTCAGAGTCTCAGATTGCAGAGGAAGAGACAAAGAAAGAGCAGGAAATACCACTGCAGAGGAAAAAGAAAAAGAAAACAACCGTCTCTTCTTCTGACTTGGCCGAAGATCCCACTCATGAGGCAGCTGCCAAAATAGTGGAAAATGAACACTCTAAAGAAATAATTGTTTTCCAGAGGGCTGAAAAAAGACGGCAGCAGCAGCTACTAAGGGATGAAGCTGCTACTGCTGATACAACCCAAAGAGAAACTGCAAGAAGGCAACACATTGTTGAGCATTATTCCCTTCGTAGTTCTCCCATCATTGCCACCACTTCTGAAACCAGTAATTTCCTTTTGTGTCTCTATTCACCTTTCCCAAATTCTTGATACTGAGACTTACATTACTTTGTATTTCTTCTTTTGCAACAACAGCTACTCTGCCTTCTCATCCAATGAGGACTACTTCAGTTTCATCTGAAGTTGAAAGAACTCAAAATGTAGAGCCAATCCAAGCAATATTCCCACTTCCTGGTCCTACAGTTTCATCTAAAGTTTAAAGACCTCGAAATGTGAAGCCAATTCAAGCAATATTCCCACTCCCTGGTCCTATATTTTCTATACCTTTCTTGAGGCAAAGCATTCCTGCATTCCTATCTTTTGGCTTAACTCCATACTATCCTTTTTTATCCTTCAATTCTAGCCAAATTATTCTCCCTTCAAGCCTTGCTGCTTCTTTCCCCCTAAGGAAATTCCACGTATTACTTCATCTCCAGTGATAGCTGATTCCTATAGAAAAGGCACTGGTAGTTCACCAGTTCCTTGTCCACCATCCCTATCTAGCTCCAATCCCTCTTCTCTGGACTTACTGGTAGCCAAAACTATGGAGACTGCTAGGGATGCTTCACTTTCCTCTCCTATTCCTATGCAAGCATCTATTCCTTCTACCAAAATCCTTTATGCACCCTCCATGTCAATGGAAGAGGTGGACATCTTCGAGGGTAAGCTAGCTAGTCTTTTTGACATACCTACCACTATTCCAATAGCTAGTAATGAAACTGAGCCATTAGCCCTAGCTGATTCTCTTTTAGAAATTTTTGAGAGCTCTTCCTCCACCAGTAGGACTTCCATGCCATCATTAGACTTGAATAGCTGTTTGGAGTTGCTGACACTCTTATCGAGGATACCTTTCGAAGCTTTGCAAAGGCCTATTATCAAGAATGGTTTCCTCCAGTGCTGCAAGGTTGTTGAGCAATCTAGTATGACTATCTTAAGTCATTTATCTCAGGCAATAGTTACTATTGACTTTTATATCATCTGCCATGCTGCCAAAGCTACGGAGGAGAAATTGTTGAGAGACTAGAGATTTGTTTCTCAGATACATGCTAAAGTGTCAGATTTGAAAGAACAACATTCCTCTGTCTCCCAATTTCGAGTTTAACTACTGGAGAAGAAAGCTCAGCTAGAAGAGGAATTATCAACAATCAACCTAGCTTTGGATCGAACTGCCACCAAGCTGAAAATTACCAACCAAGGTCTAACTGATTGAAAGCAGGAAATGACTACGGCCATTTAGTTGTTCCCATCTCTCAAGAGTAGAGAATTAATTGTAAAGGAACAACTGAAACATTGTACTGATTTTTGGGTCAATCTATGGCTGCATGTATTTAACTCATTATGAAATAAAAATCTTTATTTATTATTTGAGTGTTTTCATGCTCCTTTTGTTTAGCACTTATTATACTCTTTATGTTTCCCACACAGTTGGATAGTAAGGTTTCAAATATCTGCCATTAATTTTCTTAGGGTGTACATATCCATTCAAGCTTCTCAAATAATATAAGCTTGATATGGTCCTTCCCAATTAGGTGACCATTTGCCAAACTTATGGCTTTTAATACCTATTAGAAGTATTGTTTTCCATACCAAATCACCTTCATCAAAGCTAATGTGCTTGACTTTCTTATTATAGTTTTTGGTTGCTTTCTTCTTTTGAAAAAGAACTCTATTTAATGCCAAAATTCTAGCTTCATCCACATTTTCTAATTCTAAGCACATACTCTAATGGTACTGCTCAGGAACTAACTGATCCTGGCCTCTCACCCTCAAGGACTTGATGTTAATTTCTATAGGTAACATTGCATCTTGCCCATATACCAAAGCATAAGGAGTAACTTATGTACTTGACCTTGGAGAAGTCCTATAAGCCCATAATACATCCAATTGTAAGTTATGCCAATCCCTGGGATTGTCTTCCACAACTCTCTGAATTCCTTTTTTCAAGGATTTATTGGATGATTCTGCTTAACCATTTGCTTGTGCATAATAGGAGGTAGAATTAATAAGGCTAATTCCAAATTCTGCCACAAAAGACTTTACCATCTTCCTATCAAAGATAGTCCCATTATCAATAGTTATAGTCTGAGGGATGCCAAATCTGTGGATTAGATCTTTAATGAATCCAATAACTTCAGTTTGATCTACAGACTTATATGGCTTAGCTTTGACCCATTTAGTGAAGTAATTGGTGGCCATTAAGATAAAACAATGGTGCTTCGAATAGGGTGGATGTATTTTCCCTATCATGTCTGTAGCCTAGCCTCTAAATGGCCAAGGTTTCACAACTGCATGTAAGTCAGTTATTGACACATGTCTTATTACGCCATGTTTTTGGCATGCTTGGCAACCTCTAGCATATTCTATGAAATCTTTAAGGATGGTTGGCCAATAGTAGGAATATCTTCGAAGCAGCCATCTCATCTTCACACCAGGCTGGTGAGCACCACAGATGCCTTCATGAACTTCAGCCATGGCTATTAATGCCTCCTTTGCCCCTAAACATTCTAATAATAACCCATCTGCTCCCCTTTTGTAAAGAGCATTACCATACACTATGTATTGCATAGATTGTAATTTGACTCTTCTGCTGGCTTTCGAAGATGGGCCAGTTAGGTATTGCATTATTGGATGCCTCCAATCTTGTTCTTGTAAGTCATTATGATTGACTTCTAACACCACATTCCTCTTAGTTAAGGGTCGGATTACTTTTTGATATGTTGTTTGACTTATGTTCATTTGAGTGCCATCCCTTCTCTTGAAATTCAAAGCTTTCTAAGCCATATCATTAGCTTTGTTATTCATAAATTTTGGGACATAAGTCACATTTGCTATCTGGAATTGAGAAAGCAAATGTAATGCAACAACATAGTAAGGCAACATGCTTGCACTATTGCAGACACCCCATTTTTGACCGTCCTCAAAACTTGGACGTCACCGCTTGAACACTCGATGATCACCCATGTTCGTGTTCGTTTTCAGTTCCCGAAGGCCTCGGCTATGCACCTTGCCTCAAGATCTCTCAACTCGACTGTTTTGTGCTTGATTTTGCACCAAACGTTTGTGTTTTTGCTTCTGAGGGTAGAGAGTAGCTTGTTAGCTACCCCTGACACCCACCGGCCCTGAATTGAGGCCACCAGCCGTGTCTTCTTGCTACCGGCCATTGGTGAGATATACTATTGGCCGGTCGACATCTTGTGTGGTCGGCCGGCCATTCGATTGGCCGATGGCCTCCTTTTCTGTTCGGTACCACCTTTTTGCCTTTTTTAGGCATAATGCATGCCAGCTATACCAACTGGAATGCACGGACCCCGGCCCCCATGCACAGGTGTGGCTGTTTTGAACCGTTGACCCTTTTGATCTAACTTCTTGCACCCTTTGCTCAAGCTTCTTGAGGAAGCTTGACCCTTTGTCTTAGCTTCCTCAAGAAGCTTGCACCCTTAGCTTAGCTTCCCTTGGAAGACTTCACCCCTTTAGGATAGCTTCTCTTGGAAGCTTAGCCTTTCCCATTGTCCATATAAGAGTCCCCTCCTCCTCCTTTGTGTTGGTTCAGCAAAATCAGACCTAAAACATATATATTCTGATATATACATCTTCTCTCTCTATATCTCCCTCTCTCTCTTCATTTGTGTGTGTTTGAGAGCCTAAAAGTGTATTTAGTCCTTAGTTTTGCACTAAGACACACACCATTACACCATACTTCGACTTGGGAGGTCTTGAGGGTTTGTTCTTGAAGCTTTGGGTTGGTTTTGACCAGAAGAAGAGGGCTGAGCTTGCTGTTCTTGAAGTGTTCTTCAAGGGTAACACTATTTACTTTATATTCCCCAATCTTGCACTAGTCTTTAACCTATCTTGCATGCTGTTTTAGACTTTGTGTATAACTGAAAAGAGTTTTGTATTTATATTCTTAAGATGTTTCATTGAGGTCATTTTGGTGTTGGGGGTCGACCTCCCCTTCTTAGGCGTTGTTTGGCCTTTTTTGTGCTCTCTTTGTTAAGCTTTGGAGACTTTTGTGTATTAGCCTTCTCACCACTGAAATCCAGTGGATTTTCAGTGGTGATTAAGGGGTTTTGAGGTCTTGCATAGGGGAGGGACACCCCTCTCCCTTAGTCTCTCTTTTGTTTGCATTTTTGGCTCATAAGGGTAGCATGCATGATTAGTTGTTCTTGGCTTCATTTCAGAGTTTTTTGGGTGTTATTGGGTCATATTATGCCTCTATTTTTGGCCAGATTGGTGACCCCTTGCATGCCTAATGTACTTGCTTTGTATTCCCCTATTTTGCTTAGAAATGCATCTTGCCATTAGACCATCATGCTTGCATATTTTTGCCTAGCTTTGTGAAGTTTCTAGTCATATTTTTCCATACTTGAGGTCTGTTGGGTGTTGATTTGGTCATGCATTTCATGCTTTGTATAGCCCCTTTGCATTCTAGCATGTTGGCATCGGGTGTGCGAGTCATGAGCATGCTTGAGTTGGCCTATTTCAGTGATTTAGAATCACTTATGATGTCATTTCAGTCCATGTTTTGTGCTTACATGCTTGCATTTGTTACCCTTTTAATGCCTTGATGGGATGTGGTCTTATACTCCATGTTTAGGCCTTAGTGCATGCCTTTTTGTTTAAGTCATTTGGGATGCCATTCATGTGGGTTTCGGGGTGTATTTTGCTGCATTAAAACTCTGTTTTTGGTTGCTTAGCCCATGCCATGTGTGGTCATGATAGTTGTAGTAGAATGCTCCTTGTTTATGCCTTAGTCTTAGGCCCATTGGTATGCATGTTTGCATGAGCATTTGTCCACCATTTGCATCATCTTTGGCCACTATTTTGGGGTGAGGCTGAGGTCTCCCATTTCGGTTTAAGTCCCTCCTTGTGTATAGTTGCATGTTTGACATGTTGTCTCTAATTAGATGCTTACATTATACCATGTTTGCATTACATATTAGATTGCATTGCATTGCCTCTTGTATGATTAGTGCATTGCACATTTGCATATTAGGTTGCATTGCATTTGGCATGCCTTGCTTACTTAGTTTCATATCGCATATGTGAGGTACATTGCATACTTAGCATTTTGCTCGGTTTGGGGTGTCAAACCAAGCATGAGGGGTGAGGTGTGTTCGTACTCAAAGTGACGAAACACGCCTCAACCCTCACTCGCCAATGCCCTTGATCTCAACATGATAGGTTGTTGGCACTCATTTGTTTAGTTTGCATGCATTTACATTGATTTGCAACTTGGCCTCTTAGGCCATCATGCATCGAAATGCGCAATTGATGGCCCGAGGGTCGAGGGCTACACCCCCTTGAGTCCATTACATGATTGGGAGAGTGGCCATGCATACATTTTCTTGAAAATTCCATGCCGTACACTGCTTGCCCTCTGCTGCTGTCAACTGCAAGATTCTGCAGGAAGCAATGGCCGACCGGCCACATACAGTGCCGACCGGCCACCAAAGTCCAGCCGGTGATACCATCTTTGGCCGATAACTTTATTCCCATGGCTGGTGTCCTTTTTCTCTGGCCGGTGGCACTCCATAGCACTCAGAAGGAAGTTCAAAGCAGTTCTAGAAACTTCCACAATTTTCAGAGGGGTGAGGCAATGTAAACAGAGGCAACAGTGGTATGGTATGGGTTTTCGGGCGAGACGGATCGAGCATGCATCATTCACGCATTCCGAGGCAGAGCTGCGGCAGTCTCTTTAGCTTCACATTTAAATTATTTTTGTGATTAATTTGTTAATTAATCAAAGGGTCTATAATAATTAATTAGCTAGGATAGTTGATTCATTATTCGGACTGTATTATTCTTTCGGACTCTCCGACCGAGGGCAATTGTGTAATAAGTGTGTGTGAGTGTGTGTATGTTTTCCAACCCCCACTTCTTTCTTCCCTTTTATTTACTAGCTTTCGATGGTTAGTATTAGGGCATATTTAAATTAGCATACCTTATGTTATGCATGCATGCATTCATACATTTGTCTTGCATGCACCGGGCTCAGCGCATCATGCTAACTACATTGTATTTCAATTCCAAATTGAATACGTGTTATCTGTTGCATTTCACATGCCATGTTTGGGATAGCCGAGCCTGTCTAGATTGCATCTTTGCATGTGTTGCACATTAGCCATTTTTAACATGAACTAGGATCATGCATATGATTGCTAACTAGTTTCTATTTTGGCTTGGACTACTAGGTAAGCTTTTATGCTTTAGCATGCCACATGTGTGTGAATGTTACCATGATAGCATAATTACCATGAGGCTAGCTGCTTATGTGATTTAACTGCCTGAATGCCTGTGGGTGAAGGTTGGATTGTTTGAGTTGGGACAACTCATTGAAATCCGTATTTTAGCCTACTTGCAAGTAGCAAATTTCAAATCGTTTTTTTTGTTTTTTTTTTCAAACAAACGGATATGCAATGCTTCGTTCCAAATTAGGCGATCTAGTCTATACTTTTGTATTGTGCGCATCACATAGTAAGATTAGCTAATTAATCGGAATAAGAACACATAACATTTTCAAAATCAGATATCATGGTTAGTAGAGGCCGATCTTCGGATCGGGCGAGAGGGGGTGCTCATAGCTGACCTTCCCCAATCGTACCCAAGTTCCCGAGCCGAGGCAACTTTGGTGATGACGGACACGTGGCCTTAGGCAAACGAGTCAGGGTTTCCTAAATTCCCCCATTAAAAAAATATTTAGGTGGCGACTCTGTATCTGGCAAACCAGTCCATGTTTGGCACTTCTTTTCTAAAAATCTGTTTTCTCAAAACGATTTGCTGGATTTGGACTCTTTGGTTCAGATTAAGAACCGTGACAAATTGAGTCCGAACTGTAGCGCGGAGGCCCTGACGCGGGGCGCGTCCACAGTTTCTGGCGACTCCGCTGGGGATATTAGAAAACTTGACTCGAACTCGTGATATCTTGATTTGGCTACACTTATGTGTTTCTTTGCATTGCATGTGCATTGGTGCGCTTAGGACACCGTGTTGGCCATTTGCTATTCCTGAGCAGTTTGCCGGAGGCTTGACTTTGTCAAAGCATGCCATAAGGCTGGCCGGTTGCGGGCTCTGCCAGTATGGGAACACAAATCCCGGTTTTACTGGGGCACCCTTTTGACCATTCGACCTAGTGCATATTTGGAATCCATAGTGACCATTCTAAACTAGGACAGGTTACCTACCCAATATAAGTTGTTTGAAACCGCTGCGTGCGTAGTGAAACCCTAGCTCCTGACAAAATAGGACAGGGAAACCCTACCCCAACATAGGAGTGTTTTGGCTCTCACTTATCTGCTATGTGCTTTAGAGTGCGTCTCTATAGGAAGGCGTGTATCAGTTTGCAAGTTTGGGCATCAGGCCTGTAGGCATCAGTGTTTTTCGGGGATCAGTTATCTGCGGGTACCAAATTCAGACTTGGGGGCAATGATTTGGAAACAATGATCAGTGATTGAGGAACAGTGTATTTAGCTTATCGACAGTGTGTTGTGATACCCAACCGTGTGTTGTGTGTTTATTTTACACTGTTATGTTGTCCGTTTATCTGGTTGTTTTACTTCCTTATTATCACTTTATTTATCTTTTTGCTATGTAGTTTAGCACGATTGCTTCTAACCCAGTAGATATTCCCCAAGCATTCTGGACTAGAGGTCGTCGACTCCATCGATCTGAGGATCTGATAGACGAACAACCAGTGTACTACTCACTACCCCCGGTTACTAGACGAAGGGCAGTTAGGCAGAAGATATCAGTCCAGTGATCAATACAAAGGGCTTTGTCTACCCCACCTGAGTACAGTAGGGATCAGGGTTTTGTTTCTCCTGCAGAGAGGGAATATATACTGGAAATTCAATAAGATCAGAACTGTATGGCAAGCTTAGAGGAGATGGTGCGCCAGCTCCAAGAAAGCATGAAAACAATGCAGCAAGACGTTGTTCGACAGGCGGAGTTCACCAAACAACAGTCCATGGTTATGACAGAACCAGCAGAGTTAATCGTGAGGCTACAACAGTAAGCCGGAGCATCTGCTTCGCATCAAGCTCCTCCCTCGCCAGGAGTTCCAACACTCGAGGAGACAGCTAATGTTCAAAATGATACAGACGTTCCCACAGGGCCACCTCCACCCCCGATCCTACCCCAGATCCTAACCCAGTTATCCAAAACACCCACCAACCTACCGGACTCCCCCTTTGAGTTCGAGACAGATCCTACAGCATTGAAGTTGAGCAAGCTTGAAAAGTTATTCAAGATATCCCAAGGAGTCAAGACCATCCCTGACATTGAAGATGGATATACCGACGCAGCTCTGACGCTACTGGACAGATTCAAGATGCCGCATATCGACCGATTTGATGGATCCGAGGATCCCATGGTGCACCTGAGATTGTTTTTAGATATCTTAAGGCCAATGGGCCTCACTAGACTACAGAAGCTGTCTCTATTCGGCCGGACCCTGTCTAGCGTGGCAGTCATCTAGTATGCCAAATTAGAAGACGATGTCAAGAGAAACTGGGACGAGATGGCTGAGGCCTTCATTACACAATACTCATATAATACGCAAATCGAGATTACGACCCGTGATCTTGAGACAACAAGGCAGAAGCCTAAAGAGAGCTTTTCGGAGTTCGTGACCAGATGTAAGGCCAAGGCCTCGATGATGACCCTAAGGCCCACAGATAAAGATCAGATTAGAATGATTGTGCGCAATCTCCAGCCTAAGCTGATGCAGAAAATGATCGTGCTCCCCTTCCCTACCTTTTCAGAACTACATGAGATGGGAGTACAGATTAAGGATGCCTTGAAGCAGGGCTTGATTGACAATGACAGAGAGCAACCCCGGAGAACCTTTAACTGCAACACCAATGCAGGCCCGAGCGGCGCTACAACTGCGAGAGCCTCAGAAGTGAGCATGGTCACCACCAACCCCCTTCCAAGAACCATGGCAGCTACACCATTCTCCGGTGCATCCGGAAACAATACACAAACAGCCAAATACCCACCCAAAAACCAAAGAGCCTTCGCTCCACTATATATGCCCCTGTCCAAAGCTCTGGGGGTTTTAATCAGAAAAGGGCACTTGAAACCCCGAGAGCCGCGACCATTGCAGGAAAAACTTCCCCCTACCCACAACCCATCCAAATATTGCACATTCCACCAACAGCATGGTTATGACACCGACCAATGCTACCGATTACGTCATGAGATTCAAGATCTCATTGATAACGGGGTGATTGTGCCTCCCGAAAAACCCAATGTCACAACAAACCCTCTCCCACCACACCACCAAGCTCCACCTCCCAAAAGAATCAACTTTATCCAGGCTGGGGTCGTGGCTTACGATCCTAGCATATATATCACCCCATCCCACCTACCCAAGCTGGAGGTGGTCCTTCCTGACTGCACTGACTTGTGCATGTTGGACATCTCCAGAACCCAACCTGACATCTCCAGAACCCAACCTGAGCTAATGGTGGTGACTGTCGAAGATATAAGAGGGGAGATTTCAGAGGAAAATGGGATTGTTGAGCCAGAGTCCGAGGAATCTGGGAGTCTTTCTGAGAAAGTATACAGTCCAAGTGACTACATTCTATCAGTGGGCCAGGTTGGGCCGAACTTTGAATTGCCGGCAGGGGCAGAGCTTTGTATGATATAGGGGGATGAATCAGGTCGGAGGATAGATGACCTGGCAGCTGTAGAAGGGGACTTGGCTGACTTCCAATTTTTCAACGAACAAGGCCTAGGGGACATGGCCGTCAACTGGTCGGATTTCGAGGAATCAGTAGAGGCCACCGAGTGGCTTGATGACCTGCTAGACATTGTCGAAGAGTCTCAGTTGAAGCAGGGCCCGGCAGGGGCAAGAATAACAGTGGTGGCCAGAAGGGCCGGAAATCAAGATACATCGCCGGAGAGCGCCGGTGTCGAGAATCTCGCTCAGGATTGGAGCATTTTGAATACAGGAATTGTTGAACAAACAGCTGTACTGACGCAGTTGGAACAGGAAAGGTTTGGGGATTCTGAGAGAATCAGAAAAGTTAAAGCCCATGTGGGGTAAGCGCTATGTACACGTAAGCGAGAATCTGCGAGCATACGGATAGAGATGCTGCATCTGAAAGCGATCATAAGCGAGCCGGGCAGGTATCTGTCGGCTGCCGATGGAATGTGGTGGGAGGACGATGATCTATGTCTTGCCCACACGGATAAGGATTGGGGGAGTAACCAACCAGATGATACCTGGTACATTGGTGAAGTCAACCATATGACTAGGAGTGGACGGTATTTCAAGCCTCTGCATCTAGATCAGCTAGAGGCGTCTGGGAAAGATAAGGAGGCGGAGAAATAGAAAGAGAAGCAACTCGAAGAAGAAGCTGTACTGAAGCAACTGAAAAAGATACAAGCAGGCATCTCCATTTGGGGACTGCTTATGGCATCGCGGGTGCATCGACAAGCTGTCTTATCGGCCATGGACAAGGCCAAGCTCTCAATAGAAACCACGCCAGAGCAGCTGGTGGGATTAGTTTTTCCAAGAGGAGCTATCCCGATGTTGACTTTCTCCGACAAGGAATTGCCACCTGAGGATGCGAACCACAATAAGCCACTCTACATCTCTGTGGAATGTAGAGACAAATGGATACCCGTGGTACTTGTCGACACAGGGTCCGCCATCAATGTGTGCCCGGCAAGAACCATGTATGCAATCAGTTTAAAGACCGTGGACTTTGTACTAGTAGCCCAGGTGATTCGGGCGTATGACAACACAAGCAAAGAAGTGATGGGAACAGTGAAAGTTCAGACCAAGGTTGGGCCGGGACAGCATGAGATAGATTTCCATGTCTTAGAGGTTCCTGCAACTTTCAATCTACTTTTGGGGCGGCCGTGGCTGCATTAGGTGAAGGCAGTGTCATCCACCTTGCATCAGATGGTGAAATACCTCCATGGGAAGGGAGTAGCCATTGTTTTTAGGAATTCGTCGATCCATCCACCACTAGAAATATCTACGCTAGTTTTAGAAATTAAGCACGGTATGGAGGATGTATTCATGTCAGGTTTTACCTTGGCCGAGGCTCGGGTAGTTCAGAATATCATGACTGTTAATGAGGGGTTATAAGTCAGTGCTAAATCAGTATACCTCATAAATAAGCTCCAACACATCCCCGGGATGGGATTGGGAAAGAGTGGCCGGAAGGGCGTCGCAGTATTGGCCGAAGTGCCACACAACCCACATACATTTGGCTTGGGTTACCTGCCCACCAAAGAGGATTGGGTAAGGAAAGGTAAGGAGATGGCTGGGAGAGCCAGAGCGAAGCAGGCAGGAAAGCCTTTTGAATTAATGCACCGGCCTATCCAGGGTACCCTAAACGGACGCTTCGTCCGGGAGGGGGAGGACTTTCCATTTTGTGGCTTCCCCAAGCCGTGGCTGAACGCGGAGAGGAAGCGCGTGCCAGGTTTTGAGATCTTCTTTGACCTGTAATTATCTGGGGGTGATGTTGCCGAAGAGCAGACAGACCCAACAGTTGAGGTTAAGCAGAGCAAGAAGGTAGAGGCTGAGGACGCCGAAAGTGAAATGGGGGCAGCACTGGCATGTCTACTTTCAGATCCTCCGATCGAACAGAAGTGCTTGGGGGATAACTTCTTGGTGTCCATGATCGGGAATGAAACGGCTACGGGCCTTCCAGCAAACATTTTGGATGCATCCATCACACCCTCCCTCATTTGGCAGTACGAGGAGGGATTTTTGTCAAGCAGCACCGGGTCAGGTAGTGAGTCAGAATCTGATTCCACCGAATCTTGTGAGTCGGAATCAGGTTCCAACTCAACTAAGTCTGACTCCGGTATTCCTGGGGGTGATAACCCGGATGCCACAGTCCTATCCAGGTCGTATTTTTCTTTCTCTTTCGAGTCTGTTGTAACAGAAGAATCGGACGGTTTGGAAGTACTTAATGAGAATGATGTGGATGTAGTTTCTGAGTACTTTTTTGTGCTTTGATTTATTGCTTGAATCAGGACTTTCAAAATTTTGACAAAAACGACGAGGAAGAAATTCCTCCGGTTTTGCAATGATTAATTGATCAAGAGCAGGAAAGATTTGTTAAACCCTTAATGAATGAAATCACTACTGTGAATATTGGTACTGAGGAGGACCCGCGGCTGGTCCAGATCGGGTCCACGTTGTCTTCGGAGGAATGCGAGTGCTTAGTCACTTTATTAAAAGATTTCAAACATGTTTTCGCGTGGTCCTACGAAGACATGCCTGGGATCGATCCTGAGATTGTACAGCACTGGATCCCTCTTGACCTCGAGGCCCGACCTGTCAAACAGAAACTTAGAAGAATCCGCCCTGACTAGGCCATCAAGATTAAGGAAGAGGTCACCAAGCAAATCGATGCTAGTTTCCTGCTGGTATCCGAATACCCGACTTGGTTGGCCAACATTGTTCCGGTACCAAAGAAAGATGGCAAGATCTGGGTGTGCGTGGATTTCAAGGATTTGAACAGAGCTAGTCCGAAGGATGACTTTCCCTTGCCGTATATTGATGAGTTGGTGGATTTCACACCAGGGCATGCTTTGCTTTCGTTTATGGATGGCTTCTCAGGCTACAATTAGATAGTGATGGTACCTAAAGACCGGGAAAAGACTGCCTTCACCACCCCGTGGGGGACCTACTACTATAGAGTGATGCCATTTGGGCTGAAGAACGCTGGAGTTACATATCAATGGGCTGCGACCACAATATTGCATGACATGATCCACAAAGAGGTTGAGGTGTACGTGGACGACATGATTGTCAAGTCTAAAGAAAGAGAGGGCCACTACACCACCTTGCAAAAGTTCTTCCAAAGGATAAGAGAATTCCGATTGCGGCTGAATCCTCAGAAGTGTACGTTCGGTGTTACAGCAGGGAAAATGCTAAGGTTTTTGATTACACAGAGAGGTATCGAAGTCGATCCTTCCAAAATCAAGGCCATCTTAGAAATGCCACCACCAATAACTGAAAAGGAGGTGCGAGGTTTTCTAGGTAAAGTGCAATTCATAAGAAGGTTTATCTCAAAACTAACCTTGACTTGTGAACCACTTTTTGGTCTCCTGAAGAAAGGAAAGAAATTCCAATGGGACTGCCGATGCCAAGCTGCTTTTGAACAGATTAAGGAATATTTACAGAACCCACCCGTGTTGTCACCACTAGAATCGGGAAAACTGTTGATATTGTAACTTTCAGTTACTGAGACTACAATAGGCTGTATGCTCGCGCAAGAATTAGAGGACAAGGTGGAGAAAGCCATCTACTATCTGAGCAAGAAGATGCTAGAGTATGAGACTTGCTACACACCGCTGGAGAACACTTGCTTAGCCTTGGTATGGGCTACTAGGAAGCTGAGGCACTACCTGTTAGCTCACTCCGTAATGTTGGTTTTACGACTGGATCCCATCAAATATCTTTTCGAGAAACCGGCACTTACGGGTAGGCTAGCTCGTTGGTTGCTGTTGCTTTCCGAATTCGATCTGAAATATGTGACACGCATAAGTCGATCAAGAAGAAGCGATGGCAATTCTTAGCCGATCATCCAGTGGAAGGAGGTGAAGCAGTTGAGTACTTATTCCCAGATGAGGCCATTTTGCACATCGAAGATAAAACTTGGACGATGTACTTTGACGGTGCGTCAAACCAATACGGATATAGGATAGGAGTGTTGCTAATAGCACCTAACAATTCCCGTATCCCTCTAGCCTTCAAACTCCGGTTCAAAGTCTCGAACAACGAAGCAGAATATGAGGCATGTATTGCCGGTCTAGAAGCAACCCTCGAACTAGGGGCAAAACGGTTGGACGTCATTGGGGACTCGAACCTTGTTGTATCTCAAGCAAAAGGAGATTGGAAAGTCAAAGAAGAAAAGATGATAATGTATCACCAAACCCTAGACCTGTTAATTCCTCGGTTTGAGAAGCTAAACTTTGCTCATCTACTAAGAGAGAACAACAGGTTCGCAGATTCACTAGCAACTCTATCTTCCATGATAGACATTCCGTTTGGAGTCCGGATGCGTCCAGTCAAAATTTGACCAGAAGTTTGCGCCAGCATATGAATCAATTGCTGCTATAGATGAGGTTCAAGATGAGAACCCCTAGTATTACGACATTTGGAACTTCTTGGAGAAAGAGGCGTATCCACCAGGGGCAAATGCCAAGGATAAAAGGGCAATCAGAAGAATGGCCGTTCAGTTCATCATCTGCGGGGGTAAACTATATAAGAGAGGTCATCTGGGAATGCATAAGCTGTGTGTAGAAGCCGAAGAATTGAAGCACCTAATGGAGGCCATCCATGGAGGAGAATGTGGTGCACATATGAACGGGGTAATGTTGGCTTGGAAGATCCTCAGACAGGGTTACTATTGGTCCACCATGGAGGAGGATTGTATCGGCTTTGTTCGGCGATGCCACAAATGTCAGATCCATGTAAACCGCATGAACATCCCGCCGTTGAAACTATACAACATGACTTCGCCATGGCCATTTTCAGTTTGAGGAATCGATGTGATCAGGGCTGTCACTCCGAAGGGGTCGAATGGGCATGAGTTCATCCTGGTCGCGATAGATTATTTTACAAAGTGGGTCGAGGCCCAATCTTATGCGGTGTTGAAGGCTTCACATGTCGCAAAGTTCATCAAAAACAACATCATCTGTCATTATGGAGTCCCAAATGAGATCATTTCAAATAACGGTTCCCACTTCAAGAAGGAAGTGATTGACATGTTGGAGAAATACAATGTGGCTTTTCATAAGTCATCCACATACCAGCCACAAACCAATGGAGCGGTTGAGGCCGCCAACAAGAACATCAAACACACACTGCAGAAGATGGTGGAAACCTACCGGGACTGGCCAGATAAGCTGCCGTTTGCTTTGTGGGGCTACCGGACTTCAATCAGAACTTCTACTAGGGCGACTCTGTATTCATTGGTTTATGGGATGGAGGCCGTTCTACCTATTGAAATTAAGGTTCCGTCTTTGCGAGTATTGGCTGAGTGCCAGATAGCCGAAGTAGATTGGCAGCAGAGCAGATTTGAAGAACTCATGCTCTTCGATGAAAGAAGACTGAAAGTACTGTACCACGTTCAAGGTTATCAGCTTAGGATTGCCCGGGCTTTCAACCAGAGAGTTAAGTCCAGGAATCTAAAAGAAGGAGATTTGGTACTCAAGGACAACCGAGCTCCCATCCATGACCCAAGGGGCAAGTTCAGACCCAATTGGACTGGTCCCTACATTATCAAGTTTATTTGGTCAGGTGGAGCTGTCGTTTTGATGGACCTAGATGGCCTAGAGTTCTCACAACCAATCAATATGGACAAGTTGAAGAAATATTATCCTTGAGAGGCTCGCTAGGCCGAAAACCTGAAAGGGCGACCTAGGCAAAAGTTAGAGCACGAAAAATTTGAAATTATAAAAACTGAGCTCGCAAGGTTGAAAACTCGCAAAGGGCGGCCTTGGCAAAAGTTAGAGCGTAAAAGGAGAGTGAAAATACTCGAGTGAACCCAAGCCTAAACTACGTAAGGCTTGATTTCCATCTTTGGGATACATAGGCAACTTCCTCCTGAAGTTCAGCCATAAACTTTTCCTCGATCAACTTTGTCTATTTGATCATCTCGGTCATCTTTGTCTATTCAGCATTCAAGAGTTCGGTTATGATCTCCGGTGCAGTGCTTTTCAGACTACGGGCAACTTTCCATTGCTGTGCAGTGCTATGGTGTTACTCAAACTAGGGGCAACTTTCCCGTTGCGGGAATCCGATGTTGTGCATCTCAGTGACAGGTCTCAGGCGTATCCAGTTCTAATCCATATAGAAAATAGTTTTGAAAAGTTTTGATAAAAGTTGACTTTGTTCAAATTAATCTTTTTACAACTAAGACCATTTTTGGACCAAAGTGAAAAACTTTCAGTACCCACAACCTTCAATTTCATTGATTTCAACACAGAGTTCTCCTGCTCTTGCATACAAATTGAAGTTGCTTTTTATTACGTTCATAAAGAAAACTTGGAAGTACTAATAAAGCAATAAATCCGGGGCATAGTTAAGTCAGGTGTTCCTTCCCCCCCTCCCAGAGCTGGTCGAAGCCTCTGATGCCAAGTTAGGCCCAATTTGTGCCTCCTCATTAAGCCAATCTATGCACTCATCAGACAAAGTGCAACTGAAAGTGGGAGCGGGGGCCAGGAGCTCTCTAGTCCTCCATGCTGTCATATACCGGGCAAGCTGTGCGCCTCGGATCGGGAATGTAGCCGGGTACTCTATCCCCCCTGGTGGACAAGTCTGATCATGACCAAACTGGCACTAGAACTGGAATGGGAAGTAGAACACACAGTGAGTCAAGCCAATTAGCTGAATCCTAGGTTGGCGGGTCATGCTATAGCCTATTGCCGGTAGATTGAGCCAAGGGCACCGCCAAGCAATCCGGTCCGCGGACAAGCTGCACATCCAGTCAAACCACCAACTCTCATCAAGGGCATTGACTAGGCATTGCCTGAAGAAGTAATCGCAAGCTGAGTAAGCTGGGCAAGAGTCCACAACCTGCAACTTGTCCATCAACCACACCTAGGAAGGGATGAAAAATTAGAGAATAAAGAATAGAGAGATGTACGATCAGAGAAAAAGTAAGAAGAGGGTTTTGTGAGAAAAACCGAGCCTGAGGGCTGAGTGATGTGAGCAATACATATGTGAGAATTGGGTGGGAAACATTACCTGCAGCAGTAGTGGACCTCCCGCAAATTTGGTCGTTTCGCGGCGATGGAAAGCGTCCAAGCCCATCAACGTCTCAGCCAGAGTCATGGCGATGCAACTCTTACCCTCCTTCAAACCTTGGGCAACCTCAATCAACCGAACACTAGATCCTCCGGAGCCTGAGGCAAGTAAGAAATGAGATAGCATGCACAAACAAAGTGCATGTTGCCGAAAACCTTGCCAATGATGGTCACTGCGGTCACCGGCACCAGAAAAACGGCAAATCAAACTCGGAATATCTAGCATTCCGTCATAAATCAAAGATCGAGCGTCGGGTATTGAGAGCCCACA
Organism: Camellia lanceoleosa; assembly: GCA_025200525.1. Lineage (NCBI taxonomy): Eukaryota > Viridiplantae > Streptophyta > Magnoliopsida > Ericales > Theaceae > Camellia > Camellia lanceoleosa. The sequence goes on from CM045762.1 coordinate 39,883,957, forward strand.
CATTTGTCCTAAGGCTTGCGCATAGCCAAAACGAAGTTGAGGCAAGATTTCTTCGTTATGCTCGGATTCTGTCAAAACTTGGAAATCTTCGAAGGTAGGACATACCTCTTGCCCGCTAAAGCTAAAGACATGTGTTATCGGGTTCCAAAACCTTGCCACGGCATGGAGGAATGGAAAGTGCAGCGGAGTACGACTCAGAGTGAATAGTGTGTTTATGCCGAACCCCCAGAAATTCATCCTTTCCGAGCCATCCAAGTTGGCAATTCGAGTCATGAGATTTTGGGCAAGAAACTCTTCTATTTGGAGCAAATCAATGTTGAATTGAGAAAAACCACAAAGCTGAGGCCTTTTGTAGAAGATAAGGTTGAGTGGAGAACAGATGTCAGCATTCTGCTGGTTCTTGCAATTCATGGTCGGTCGGCCAAATATAGAGCCGACCGACCACCACTTTTGGCCGATAGACATTTCTCATGGCCGATGGCCTTTCCTTATGGCCGACGGCCTTCCCCCTTCCTGGTTCCATGAGCTATTTATGAGTTGAACATGCTGAGGGATTGTGGTTGGAACCTCTACCGATGCCCTCCGGTAATTGATTCTTGCGGTGTCACACCCTTTTGCTTATCGAGTTGTTGTACATTTGCTTATCGAGTTGTATTTCACTCTCTTTAAGTCTTTGATTTGCTTATCGAGTTGTACTCGCACTTGGTTGACTTATTGAGTTTCTTTGTTTTGCTTATCGAGTTATAAGTCGGTTCACTACCTGATTATTACGATGCGAGTGCTCAATTTTCAAACAAAGTTCAATTTCATTCACATTGTTATGTGATACCATGCGATGCGATGCATAGAAAGTACAAATGTAACACCTATTTGAACAAAATAATTGTTTCATTTCCATCATGTGTTTTGCAAAAATACACAGTTTTGAAAAAATAATAACCTGCCTAACGCAGTGCGATGTGTTTAAACTACCAGTAAAAAGGAAAGTAAAGTAAAAGGAGAGTAGGCCAACAGAATATCGGGATTGATACCAGTAGCCCCCCCCCCTTTTTTTGTAGTCGATGCACTTCTCGCGCCCTTGTTCGGGTCAACTATATGGTTTGACACCTTCATTACTTAAGACAGTGCAAGGAAGTGCACTTTTTTCGGAACATTAGTAGGCCTTCGAGTTGACCTCAGGCCGTGTCTTTTTGATCGATGCTCCGTACGTGCAAGGAACACCCCTTCCCGTATCCTTTTTGTATCTTGTGAACTCCACAAATTGCTTCAATTATACTATGCTGCAGTGCTTTGCATTTCAACATCATGAATAACTTGTCTTTACTATGCTTCAAGTTCCTATACACATTGCATGTGTTGTCGCGTTATGCTTTACTTATATGTGTTCAAGTTCCTATACACATTGCATGCATTGTCGCGTTATGCTTTACTTATATGTGTTCAAGTTCCTATACACATTGCATGCGTTGTCACGTTATGCTTTACTTATATGTGTTCAAGTTCCTACACATATTGCATGCATTGTCGCGTTATGCTTTACTTATATGTGTTCAAATTTCTACACACATTGCATACGTTGTCGCATTATGCTTTACTTACATATGTTCAAGTTCATTTTATACACATTGTATATGTTATCACGTATACTTTACTTACATGTGTCTACATCTTCACACATTGCGCACGTTGTCCCATGTTCTTTACTTACATGTATTTGCGCCTTCATAGCATTGTTATGTTTGTTTCAAATCGTATTGTTATGCGTTCTAATCGGTTTGCGTCGTCACGCACTTTCAATTGCATTGATATGCATGTTGCTAACAATATTGTACCTGTTAAGTTTTCTTTCTTCTTCGGGCATGATATTGTATGTACGGTTCATTTGAAGCCGGCACGACCAGACGAACCGCACAGGTATTGTATTCTCCACGTGAAACGTAGCCAGAATTGCATGATTCTCTTACACTCTCTCCTGCATTGTAGTGTAGTTTGGTGTGTGCTAGCTTAAAACTGTTGCATTGTTATGCTTCGTTACAGCTTTCTTTGCATGATCATAAGTTATGCTCGGCTTTTTGCATTGTCAGTTGCATTTGCCCCTGCCTTCGGGCGTATATCTTTATCTGCAGCTTGTATGTTTTATCTAAGTCTTCGGCCTTGTCAAAAATGGGTCGTCCCTGGGCTTTGACAATCACTCCCGTCATTGTTATGACTTTCGAGTTCTGTCGAAGAGGGGCAACTGTAAACACCCCATTTTTGACCATCATCAAGACTTGGACGTCACCGCTTGAACACTCGGTGATCACCCATGTTCGTGTTCGTTTTGAGTTCCCGGAGGTCTCGGCTACGCGCCTTGCCTCAGGATCTCTCAACTCGACTGTTTTGTGCTTGATTTTGCACCAAACACTTGTGTTTTTGCTTCTAAGGGTAGAGAGTAGTTTGTTAGCTACCCCTGACACCCACCGGCCCTGGATTGAGGCCACCGGCCGTGTCTTCTTGCTACCGGCCATTGGTGAGATATACTATTGGCCGGTCGGCATCTTGTGTGGTCGGCCGGCCATTTGTTTGGCCGATGGCCTCCTTTTCTAGCCGGTACCACCTTTTTGCCTTTTTTAGGCATAATGCATGCTAGCTGTGCCAGCTGGAATGCACGGACCCTGCCCCCATGCACGGGTGTGGCTGTTTTGAACCTTTGACCCTTTTGATCCAACTTCTTGCACCCTTTGCTCAAGCTTCTTGAGAAAGTTTGACCCTTTGTCTTAGCTTCCTCAAGAAGCTTGCACCCTTAGCTTAGCTTTCCTTGGAAGACTTGACCCCTTTAGGATAGCTTCTCTTGGAAGCTTAGCCTTTCCCATTGTCCATATAAGAGTCCCCTCCACCTCCTTTGTGTTGGTTCAGCAAAATCAGACCTAAAACATATATATTCTGATATATACATCTTCTCTCTCTATATCTCCCTCTCTCTCTTCATTTGTGTGTGTTTGAGGGCCTAAAAGTGTATTTAGTCCTTAGTTTTGCACTACGACACACACCATTACACCATACTTCGACTTGGGAGGTCTTGAGGGTTTGTTCTTGAAGCTTTGGGTCAGTTTTGACCAGAAGAAGAGGGCTGAGCTTGCTGTTCTTGAAGTGTTCTTCAAGGGTAACACTATTTACTTTATATTCCCCAATCTTGCACTAGTCTTTAACCTATCTTGCATGCTGTTTTAGACTTTGTGTATAACTGAAAAAAGTCTTGTATTTGTATGCTTAAGATGTTTCATTGAGGTTATTTTGGTGTTGGGGGTCGACCTCCCCTTCTTAGGCGTTGTTTGGCCCTTTTTGTGCTCTCTTTGTTAAGCTTTGGAGACTTTTGTGTATTGGCCTTCTCACCACTGAAATCCAGTGGATTTTTAGTGGTGATTAAGGGGTTTTGAGGTCTTGCATAGGGGAGGGACACCCCTCTCCCTTGGTCTCTCTTTTGTTTGCATTTTTGGCTCATAAGGGTAGCATGCATGATTAGTTGTTTTTGGCTTCATTTCAGAGTTTTTTGGGTGTTATTGGGTCATATTATGCCTCTGTTTTTGGCCAGATTAGTGACCCCTTGCATGCCTAATATACTTGCTTTGTATTCCCCCTTTTTGCCTAGAAATGCATCTTGCCATTAGACCATCATGCTTGCATATTTTTGCCTAGCTTTGTGAAGTTTTTAGTCATATTTTCCCATGCTTGAGGTCTGTTGGGTGTTGATTTGGTCATGCATTTCATTCTTTGTATAGCCCCTTTGCATTCTAGCATGTTGGCATCGGGTGTGCGAGTCATGAGCATGCTTGATTTGGCCTATTTCAGTGATTTGGAATCACTTATGATGTCATTTCAGTCCATGTTTTGTGCTTACATGCTTGCATTTGTTACCCTTTTTAATGCCTTGATGGGATGTGGTCTTATGCTCCATGTTTAGGCCTTAGTGCATGCCTTTTTGTTTAAGTCAATTGGGATGCCATTCATGTGGGTTTCGAGGTGCATTTTGCTGCATTAAAACTCTGTTTTTGGTTGCTTAGCCCATGCCATGTGTGGTCATGATAGTTGTAGTAGAATGCTCCTTGTTTATGCCTTAGTCTTAGGCCCATTGGTATGCATGTTTGCATGAGCATTTGTCCACCATTTGCATCATCTTTGGCCATTGTTTTGGGGTGAGGCTAAGGCCTCCCATTTCAGTTTAAGTCCCTCCTTGTGTATAGTTGCATGTTTGACATGTTGTCTCTAATTACATGCTTACATTATACCATGTTTGCATTACATATTAGATTGCATTGCATTGCCTCTTGTATGAATAGTGCATTGCACATTTGCATATTAGGTTGCATTGCATTTGGCATGCCTTGCTTACTTAGTTTCATATCGCATATGTGAGGTACATTGCATACTTGCATAGCATTTTGCTCGGTTTGGGGTGTCAAACCAAGCATGAGGGGTGAGGTGTGTTCGTACTCAAAGTGACGAAACACGCCTCAACCCTAGGTCGCCAATGCCTTTGATCTCAACATGATAGGTTGTTGGCACTCATTTGTTTAGTTTGCATGTATTTACATTGATTTGCAACTTGGCTTTTTAGGCCATCATGCATCGAAATGCGCAATTGATGGCCCGAGGGTCGAGGGCCACACTCCCTTGAGTCCATTACATGATTGGGAGAGTGGCCATGCACACATTTGCTTGAAAATTTCATGCCATACACTGTTTGCCCTCTGCTGCTATCAACTGCAGGATTCTGCAGGAAGCAATGGCCGACCGGCCACATACAGTGTCGATCGGCCACCAAAGTCCAGCCGGTGATACCATCTTTGGCCGATAACTTTATTCCCATGGCCAGTGTCCTTTTTCTCTGGCCAGTGGCACTCCACAGCACTCAGAAGGAAGTTCAAAGCAGTTCTAGAAACTTCCTCAATTTCCAAAGGGGTGAGGCAGTGTAAACAGAGGCAACAGTGGTATGGTACGGGTTTCCGGCGAGACGGATCGAGCATGCATCATTCGCGCATTCTGAGGCAGAGCTGCGGCAGTCTCTTTAGCTTCACATTTAAATTATTTTTGTGATTAATTTGTTAATTAATCAGAGGGTCTGTAATAATTAATTAGCTAGGATAGTTGATTCATTATTCGGACTGTATTATTCTTTCGGACTCTCCAACCGAGGGCAATTGTGTAATAAGTGTGTGTGAGTGTGTGTATGTTTTCCAACCCCCACTTCTTTCTTCCCTTTTATTTACTAGCTTTCAATGGTTAGTATTAGGGCATATTTAAATTAGCATACCTTATGTTATGCATGCGTGCATTCATACATTTGTCTTGCATGCACCGGGCTCGGCGCATCACGCTAACTGCATTGTATTTCAATTCCAAATTGAATACGTGTTATCTGTTGCATTTCACATGCCATGTTTAGGATAGCCGAGCCTGTCTAGATTGCATCTTTGCATGTGTTGCACATTAGCCATTTTTAACATGAACTAGGATCATGCATATGATTACTAACTAGTTTCTATTTTGGCTTGGAGTACTAGGTAAGCTTTTATGCTTTAGCATGCCACATGTGTGTGAATGTTACCATGATAGCATAATTACCATGAGGCTAGCTGCTTATGTGATTTAACTGCCTGAATGCCTGTGGGTGAAGGTTGGATTGTTTGAGTTGGGACAACTCATTGAAATCCGTATTTTAGCCTACTTGCGAGTAGCAAATTTCAAATCACTTTTTTTTTTCTTCAAACAAACGGATATGCAATGCTTCGTTCCAAATTAGGCGATCTAGTCTATACTTTTGTGTTGTACGCATCACATAGTAAGATTAGCTAATTAATCGGAATAAGAACACATAACGTTTTCAAAATCAGATATCATGGTTAGTAGAGGCCAATCTTTGGATCGGGCGAGAGGGGGTGCTCATAGCTGACCTTCCCCAATCGTACCCAAGTTCCCGAGCCGAGGCAACTTTGGTGATAACGGACACGTGGCCTTAGGCAAACGAGTCAGGGTTTCCTAAATTCCCCCATTAAAAAAATATTTAGGTGGCGACTCTGTATCTGGCAAACCAGTCTATGTTTGGCACTTCTTTTCTAAAAATCTATTTTCTCAAAACGATTTGCCGGATTTGGACTCTTTGGTTCAGATTAAGAATCGTGACAAATTGAGTCCGAACTGTAGCGCGGAGGCCCTTACACGGGGCGCGTCCACAACTATGATATTTGAAGATTCCTTTCACTTGGTTAACCACCAATTGTGAATCCCCAAATATATTAACTGCATGAGCTTGCAATCCAATAAGTATTTCTAGTCCCATTATTAAAGCTTCATATTCAGCTTGATTATTGGAACAAGTAACTTCATCCACTCTGAAACCATGTGTGGTTTCTACCCCCTGTGGTGACTTAATCACTACACCAATTCCAATTAGACCATTGGCTTTTGATCCATCGAACCACATTTGCCATGGTTCAATACTAACCGTACCAAGATCCATTGTCTCTTGGCTTTCTATCTGACATGGATGATCTGCCAAGAAATTAGCTAAAACTTGTCCTTTTTCTACTTTTTGGGGGACATATTCTAGATGAAATTATGATAAAGCTAGTATCCATTTGCCAATTCTTCCTCTCAACATAGGTCTAGACAACATATATTTAACCAAATCTGTGGTTACAATTACCAAGACAGTTGTAGGCAAAAGATAGTATCTTAGTTTCATTGCAGCAAAATATAATGCAAGGCACAGCTTTTTCACAGCTGAATATTTACATTCACAAGAATTTAAGAACCCACTAAGGTAATAAACTGCTTACTCTTTGCCTTCTTCATTGTCCTGGGCTAAGAAAACTCCCAGTGAATCTTCTACTGCAGCAATATACAACTTCAAGGGCTTACCACGCTTTGGTGGCATCAGCACTGGAGGCTTGGCCAAGTAGGCTTTGATTCCCTCAAAAGCAGTTTGATGCTCTACTATCCACCCAAACTCCTCTTCGTCTCTCAACCTTAATAAGGAAGAAAATACTTTAGTTTTCCCTACAGTATTAGAAATAAATCTTTGAAGAAAATTAACCTATCCAAGGAACTTTTGTACTTCTTTTTTACTTGATGGAGACTTGGCTTCAATGATAGATTTGGCTTTGTTTTGATCAATCTGTATTCCCTTCTTGCGTACTACATAGCCCAAGAAGTTTCCAGCTGATATGCCAAAAGCACATTTGAGAGGATTGAGCTTCAATTTGAACTGTCTCATTCTTTCAAAAGCTGATTGGGACTTTACTACAATGTCATCAATATAACACTCCAAATATCCTCCAATAAAGTCATGAAAGATAGTGTTCATAGCCCTTTGATATGTAGCCCCAGCATTCTTCGGGCCAAATGGCATTTTAACCCATTCGAAGGTGCCAATGTTCCCAGGACATCTGAATACTGTCTTATGGATATCCTCTTCTGCAATGCAGATCTGGTTATAACCAAAGTGCCCATCCATCATTGATAAAACCTTGTGCCCTGCTGAACTATCTACCAATAAATCTACTATGGACATGGGGTACTCATCTTTGGAGTTGCTAAATTCAGGTTTCTAAAATCGATGCATGCCCTCATTTTACCATTCTTCTTAACTACAGGCACAATATTAGACAGCCATTCAACATACCTAGCTGTCTTAATGAAGCTACTTTAAGGAGCCTAAGAATTTCTTCCTTGACTTTTTGAATCACTTCAGGACTTTGGTTTTTGCTTGTATGGCTTGAAATTAGGCTTCATAGAGAGCCTATGTTCTACTAATGACCTATCTAATCTTGGTAGTTCATTATAAGACCATGCAAAGCAATCTTTATATCTCCTTAAGACTACCAACAATTGGTCCCTATTAAGAGCACTTAGCCGAGCACTTAGCCAAGCACTAATGTAGGTAGGTTGTTGTGCAGAACCTTCCCCTAAGTTAACCTCTTCCAAGGGGTCTTGTATCTGAGAACTTACTAATGCTTCTTTTTTGATTTCTTCTATCTTCGAAGCAATTTCTTTGCTTTGTTCTGCTCCCAATTCCTTTGATTCAACATCTTTGCCCTCCTCCTTATAGACAAAGTCTGTCCATAAGGCTTCTTCTTCTTGTGTCTCATGAACTTTTGTTTCGATGTCCAACGCACAATATTTATCAAAGGCCAAAACCTGACCTGTTGCTGCTCCTGTTTACAGCAAACTACCATGGCTTCTTTCTCTTGCTCTTGCACCTTTTGGACTATTGATTCTATGTCCAATACTGAGAATTTAATTAAAGCCAAAGATCTGGCCTCCTGGGTTCCATCTTTTTGCCTACAACCAAGCATCATTGTCATCCTTGGCGACAAATTATTCATCAGCACTTTCCTGGACTAAGTGCTTCAGGCGTGCTAATTCCTCGTCAGTCGTCACTTCGGCTAATCCATCAGGTTTTCTGAGTATACTGAGTGGTGTCACTCATTCAATATACAATTTGGCCTCTGCAAAGTCTGCATAAGCTATAAAGGGTTGAAGGTCTGCATTGATCTTCTCTATCTCTCTATTGCCCAAGGCCATCATTATCTTCTGATATAGAGAGGAAGGCACACATTTGTTGGTGTGAATCCAATCCCTACCAAGTAGAGCATTATACTTAGCATTGCTGTATAACGAAGAATGCCGTCATGCAATCCCTGGTTCCCACACTCAGGTTGATGGGCAAAATACCCTGAGCCATCTGTTTGTCTCCACCGAAACCAGCAATAGTTGTGCTGGTTGGGATTAATCTGGGGTTCTTTTTCCCTAGTTTCTTCAAAGAAGATTTCGGAATCAGGTTTACTACTGCCCCATTATCTATCAATACTCGGTTCATCTGTATCCCATCGAAGAAGGCCTTGATATACAAGGGTTTGACATGTTGTGTCATGGATAATGTAGGATACTCAAAAGGGTATGAGAGGTTAATACTCACATCTTCCTCACTCTCGTCTTCAGTTTCCATTGGTGTGGCCACTTCGGATTCATCTTGCACCATACTAACCTGTGAGTCTTCACTAGAAATTGAAATTGGGTCGATCTCTTAACCTTCTTAGTTCTCTTCTTCAACCTGGAACTCCTGTGGTAGTATATGCACCATATTTACTGACACCAGTGGAAACGAGCCAAATTAGACCACTGGTTGTACTTGCTTATTTTCCAAGCCAACTTGTTCAATTACTTCAGAAACATCTTCCATGCTACATTCTGGCACTTCAGTACCAATGGCTTCCTTTGAATGGTCTATTTCTACTGGTTTTCCAACCAAAAATGTCTATTCAGCCATGAAGGCTTCGAACATTTCCTCCTCAATCATCTCTTTCCTTTGGCCTAGGCCAACTTCTCCCTCTGTCTCACTATCACTCTCCATCAAAGCCCTTTCCAATCCTGTTAAACTAGATCTTTCTTTGGCTTTTAGTTCGCAGTGAACTTTGGCCAACTGCTCTTTGCCACAACTTCTTTTGTCTTGAGGAGTTGATTTTGGACTATGATCTAACTTTGGACTCTTCCTTCTCTTTGTCTGGCCCTTTGGCTACACCAACGAAGAGCTTCCTCCACTTTCTTTCAAATCTTTCTGGTATTGAGTGTACCTTCGCTGGATCTTCCTCCTTTGGGATCTAGAAATCATTGGGACCATGTTTGGTTCCTTTGTTTTTGGATGCTTTAGTAACACCCAATTATTTGGAGCCACCAAGAGAGGTTTAACCATCCTACCCTGGTTTCCAACAACACTCCTTTGGGTAGGTATTTCCTTAGGTTTGCTCTGTATGACAAACCAATCTGGAACCCTAGGCACCCATGAATCCACTAGTTCAGTTATCGAACTGTCTCTTTCTTCTTTCAAAGCCAGTTTCGAAACTGCTTGTGAAGGGCACTGCTTGGCCCGGATTCCCTGTTTTAGGCCTAATTCAGGCCTTCCATGAAGGTGGCCACTTTCCATTTTGTGTGAGGCTGGTCTAGGGGCCAATCTTTGGCTTTGATCCCATAACTTAAGCCCACTTCAAGTCTCCTCTCAGGACGATTGCCCTCCATTCTGTAATAGCTGGGTGGTCTGAACTCATGTAAAGGTCTCTTGCCCTTGGAGTGCATTCTCGTGGCTATTGGCCTAGCCAGGAATGGTTGCTGCCTAGGACCAGTTGGATATGGCCTTTTGTTATAGGCACTGGTTGGTTTATGATGCCTCTGCACATCCCTGTAATATTGCTTCCCATCAATCGGGAGCCCTTTCAACCACTTGTAGCTCAACCTGCACCTGGGACACATTCTTTGCATGATAGTTGCCTCCAAAGAGTCATCATCTAGTGCCTCCTCATCAGAGTCTTCCCTTTGGTCTGCAAAGCCCTGTCCATTAGCTGGTGAGCTTCTAGCCTCTTTCTTGGCAGTGGTCTGGCTAGCAACATGCATTTGCACATTAAACTCTTCCAATTCCTTCAGGGATAAGTTCTGGAAGTCTAGCACAATAACATTGGCTACAACTTCTCCAATTTCTGGAAATGAATTAGTGTCAATCCCCATAGCCTTTTCCGCTTTAGCTGGAAATTTTAAACTCCCATTTCGAATCTGTTCTTGGATCCTGTCCCGAAAAACAATACAGTTTTTAGTTGAGTGAGACCAAGAATTATGCCATTTACAATACACTTTTCCTTTAAGTTCCTTTGGAGAAGGAATTTTGACTTCTTTTGGTAACTTTAGGAAGTTTGCCTCAAGCAAATGATCAAAAATCTCATCTGCCTTTGTTAAATCGAAAGAATATTTCCTATGAAGGTCTTTCTTTTTAAATTGCTGGTCTATTGTAGTGTCTTTATGAAGTAATGCCTCACAGATCGCAGTCTCTTTCCCTATGATCTCTACTGCATCAATCTCATAATTAGGATCTCTATAATATGTCTTATATGATGCATTACTTTGATCTTGTTCTTCCTCTAGTAATGATTCGTACCCAGACACCTTATAGGTTAACTCCGCTAAGTCTCGAAACTCGGTTGAATCAAATTTCTTTCGAAGCCTAAACTCTAAGCTTTTTTGAGCCAATCTCACAAATTCAGGCTCTGGAAGAATGACTCTACACTTGTTTCGTGCTCTTTTAAATCTGGCAATAAATTGAACAGCCATCTCATCAAGCCTTTGACTCAACCTTGCCAAGTCTGCCATGGAAATTTCTGGTTCCGTTTGGAAGAATTGGGCATAAAATGCCTTCTCCATCTGTTGCCAAGTTTGGATAGAGCCAGGTGTAAGGTTAATATACCATACAAAAGCTGCCCCAGTTAGAGAATTTGGGAAAGTCTTAATTTCATGTAATCATAATTGGTAAACTCACCACATTGGGCAGCGAACCTAGCAATGTGTTATACTGTGGACTAGTTTCCGTTCCCACAAAAAAGAGTAAAGTTTGGTATTCTAAAACCTCTTGGGTATTCATGTACCCTATCTACTTATTCTGAGTATGGTTTCCCATATACAGGAGTTTGAACCCCCCAAGCCATAGGTCCACACATTTCTCTAACAATATCAGCAATTTGGTCTCTAGGGACCATATTTTTGTGCTTTCTTGAACCACCACTGGAGAAGCAAACACAGGATTTGGTGGAAAACCTTGTGCCTGAGGTCCTCTTGGTCCATAGGGAAGTATATTTGGGATTGGTTGTCCTTGTGGTGCTGGCTACTGTTAAGGGTATGATTGACCTCTCTGAGCCTGTCCTGCAAAAAGACTTGCGAAAGGTGCTGGAACAGGTGTTGTGTTTCTTCCAGCCGCAGGAAACCCTCCCAACCCCCCGGGTACAAATTCGAATAAAGGATTAGTGAACCCCCTCATGCTAGGTATGGTTTTGAACATAGGATTTGGAAACATCTTTATGCCATTTTCTTGTGTTGGCCCAGATCCACCAATTTGCATGACTTCACTATTAAGTAATGAGGCATTTTGATTTGTCACAAGCCTCGAAGAGGCTCATACCAAGACTGAGGTGATGGTTTTTCATAATTTTGATTACTAGTTTGACCATTAGTATGTCTATTATTTTGCATAGGCTGTTTATCTCTAGTCAATCTTTGCTGAGGGACATTTGAAATTTCCTTTATATGCCTTGTATTAGTTGGTTAATGGGTATATATTCGATCCATAAAGGTCTGTTCGACCATAGGTTCTGATAAGACAGGTACTTCCACAGGATGTGTTATCACATTATCCTCTAGATTAGGTATTTCTACCTCTCCTTCCACGTCTTCTTCCAAGCGTTCATTTTCTCCTTATCTCCTACGTCTAGCCATTTCAAGAAGTCCCATTAGGCGTGCCAAAAATATATGTTGGCTTTCGAAGGTTAGTATTGTAATTTTAAGCGTGTTAGTAAGAATCAATCAGTCCTTATAGAAGATTAAGTACCAACCAATTGTCAGATGATTGTGTTTCAGTTCTTTCAGTCTCAATGAAGATGACTTTTACTAGTGGCTTTGTTTAGGAGAATTTAGCAGACAACAATTAAATGAAGAACAGCTGTAGCATTTCATTAAGTAAAAATAAAATAAACTTACAATGATCTAATTCAGCCTCGTAGAGGTTTACAACAACAAGCTACTTGGAACTACTCCTATGAATGAAGTGCAGTACAAGAATTTGAAGTATAGAAATGTAAAGAACAAGAAATGTAAAAACTAAAAGGAAAATAAAGTAAATAAAAACTGATTTCTGGATCTGAGTCTAGGGGCTCTTTCTAGGGCCTTCTCTACTATTTATACTTCTTAATGATAACCATCGAAATGAGTTTCTAACCGTCGAATCATCCCTCCATGATCGCTGATCATGTTTCTTCACAGTTAGCTCTACTACGCCACATTTGCAGTTAGGCTTCTCTCATGATTTTGAATTTGAATATATGAGTAACTGTTAAAACCACGTCATGTTGTATCTCTTTGCTGATCCAGTGCTATGTAGATCTACAATAACCAATATTAACTGTCACGTGTTTGATTACGATTGAAGATTTGAATTATCTTCCCATATTGCACTTATTCTGTCACGTGTTGAACTGTGATTAGCCTATACAAAATATGTAACCAACAACCATGTAAAGTAAAAACTTTCAAAGATGCTATCTGATTCAATAACGTTATAAATTTATTCTTATCCATTCAAAATTTATTCTTATCCATTCAATAACGTTATGACTTTCAAAGATGTTAACACTATAAATTTATTCTTATCCATTCAAAATTTATAGAAAAAAATAAATAGTTTAAATTTATTTTATTTATGAATCACACATTTTATCAATTTAATTGTTACCACATAAATATATTCAAAATAAATTATAAATTTACAAGAATGGGTTCTAATTAGTATGTTTGATTTTAATTTTTTGAATTCAATTTTTTAAAAATTAAATTTTTTATTTTTAATGAATATTTTTAAAAATTTTAAGTAATTTTTTTAACTTTTATTAGATGCACCTTATATAGATATATCTAAAAAGTAAAATATTTGTAAAAAGTATTTTAAAAAATTAATAAATATATAAAAATATGAAAAATGTATTGAATTTTTTTTAATTTTGGCATTTAGTGAATTTTTTTAAAAAATTTTTACAAAAATTATATTTTTTAAATATATTTATGTTAGGTATGTCTAAAAATTTTAAAAATTATTTAAAATATTAAAAAATTTTAATAAAAACAAAAAAATAAAAAAAATAAAATTATTTAAAAAGATATTTTTTAAAAAGACTTTTATTAAGTGTGCAACTTACACCTTATATTTACGCCTTTCTATTTACTATCTTATTTTATGTTTACACCTTCTACTTACACTTTTTATTTTAATTACATATGATGTGAAACCTTAAAAGATTATACACCACCACAACAGGACCCTTTCTAAAAACCACAACTAAACCGAGTGAATATTATTCTACCTGATTTGGATAAGTACAACACGTGAAGGCTATGTATTTGTCACTTTCGAGGAAATTGTTAGCGTTGGACATACGTATATTTTGTCGGACCCATCAATTGACAAAGAGTACACCATCACTTTTTTATTAGAAAAATTATAAACACATTTTTTGAGATTTATTTAAAATATAAATTATTTTTTATAATTTTAAAAATTATATTATACCTTTTAATCTTTCTAATTTTATAATAAATAGGTTATTTTATTAATAAATCATCAAGTTAATTAACAGTATTTAATAATATTAAAATTTTATTTCAAATAATAATTTAGATAATTTTATTGTTATATAGGTGAACAGTTAGAAACTTTACCTTCTCAATTAATTATGTGAAATAAAAAATTCTGATTAAAAAATATTTTTAATTTTTCAAATTATAAGAAACAATTTATATTTTAGCAAACATTTAGATGTATATTTGTAATTTAACCTTTTTTTTTTCTTTTTTTTTTATCCGAAGTACTCCATCACTTTAAACATCACTATCGTATACATATTTACCGTAAAACATAAAAACCTAAAGTAAAAGTATAAAAAATAAAGAATGGGTAAATTACCTCCGTTAAGGTTTATATCATGGCTTTTGACATTTTAAAATTTTTATTTTTATTTTTGTGTTTAATAATTTTATTTTTCAAACCTCTTTATTTATATAAAAGGTAATAATTTTTAATATAAAAATAGAAAAAATTACATTGAAAAAAAAAAAACAAAGAAAAGGGGAAAAAAAAAAACAAGTAAAGCAAAATAAGAAAAGAGAGAGTGCATGAATTCAATGTTTTCATAGTCTAAATAATTACAATAACAGGAAGTTAGTGTAATTTTCCAAACGTCAAGGGGTGGTATGTATTAAATCCAAATCTCAGGCTATGTAAACGTAATTTATCAATAAAGAATATAAATTTTTATAAAATTTTTAGTTTAAGTTCCTTAATATTAAAATTTTATAAGATAAAAAAATATGTAACATTTTCAAAGTAGTTTATTTAAAAACAAAATTCATATTAGTTGGGATCTCTTAATATTTTTACAGAGAAATTTTTTATTTTTCACAGAGAAATGACGAATTGAAATTTTTCTATAGCAAATTAAAATTTCTCTAATAATGTTATTGAGATACCTTGACTAATAAAAAAAACAATATATTGAACCTTTCTTACTATCCAAAGTTAAAGATGGATGCTTCATTAATTTTTTAATTTTTATTTTAAGATTTAATTTTTATAATAAAATAAATTTTAAAATATTAATTTTTATTGAATTTAAGATGAGTTATATACGAGTAAAATCTACATATATATATATATATATTAATATATTTATATTATATAAAATAATTTTTCAAAAAAATCACCATACATCGGGTTCGTTTGGGAAATGAATTGGCCTTTTGCCTTTTTGGCTATTTTAGCCTGAGGCTAAAATGTCTCGTTTGCGAAGAATTTTTTGACTTTTTGTGAGTAGGTGTTAGGGAAGTTGCTATCTTCGGAGGCTAAAATTTTTGTGTTTGGAAAAATAGTTAAATTTTTTTTGTAGTTGGATGTGATGTTTGTAAAAGAAAAAGTAAAATGATTATGGGTTTGATGTGATATTTTGTTTTATTGGCTATTTTAGTCTATTTTGTCTTCTTCCCAAACACCCCCAAAGAATGTAATTATTATGGATTGTATGTAATATTTTGTCTTATTGGGTTAAAAATCCTATTTTGTCTTTTTGTGGCTAAATAGTCCCAAACCCACCCAACCCACTCTTTCCAAACCAAGTCATCATTCTGAAAAATCTAAATAAACCTTGAGATATTGATTCCTGATTATGTTTCAATTTAAAATAGTGAATATCAATCACAATCACAATCACAATCACAATCACAATCACAATCAAACAATCAACGACAAATCGACATAACTTGGTAAAAATCACAATTGAAGCACCTCCAATTGATAGGTCAAAGCCATAAATAATCCACTAAGAAGACAAAAAAGAATTACACATGAGTACCCTTAATTACCAAGTGAATCCACACATGAATTGAACCAAACACAATGTGTCTCTTCCAACACTGTCTTCATCTCGGAATTGCTTTGCCCAACGTTGAATCCACAGTACCAATGTCGAATCCATGACGATGAGCTACTTCAGAATTCACCACTATCCTCTCAAAAATAAAATTAAAAAAATTGAAAAAGGTGAATTTTTAAGACAACCAATTTTCCCTTTTGTACGAGAAAAATTCTAATTTTTTAATCTGTGTTTGAAAAATGATTTGTAAGCTAAAATTGGCTGAATTTTTTGCTTGAATTAAGCTGTACCATATCTAGCCCAATATACCATCCAATTGTATATTCGGCTTTGAAAAATAAAAAGATAAAAAAAAAAAAAAAATTCCAATTCATACTGAACATATCAGTGAATTTGAACTTGAAAAACACAATATTTTGCTATTTTAATGTGCTGCCTAACTATAGTGTACTGGGCCAATAGTATGAAAGCATAGTTCACTTGGCCTGTTATATTGATATTATTTATTTGGTAAAAAATATAGATAGGTAGATAGGCTACTTCAGATACCTGACAGGGAGGATTATCCCTTAGCATTTGCAGTGCATTTGTAGGGAGTCCCACTATACCTATGTCGGGACCGAAACTAAGGCCCCTCTCATGCTCTGGGTGCTACGAAGTATATTTAATCACAACAAGAGGTTATGGATACTCGAACTCAGGCTTTGAGCGATGATTTCGAAGGCTTTACCACTGAACCCTTGTTGGAATTTGGTGAGTATATTAATTGGCTAATACATGACAATATTGGTAAGTTCACATTTAGGGTTTATTTTGATGTAGCTTACCTAAGCTATTTTTTTATTTTTTATTTTTAAAACTTGAAAAGTCTATATTAGATTATTTGGTACGATTTCTATTTATAGTTTGTAAGGTAAAAATAATTTAAAAAGCTGAAAAAATTGATTATATAGAAATGAGAGAGGAGGGCCATTTTTTACTTCTATTTTTTGTTGTCGACTCACAATAAATTATACCAAACAAGCCCTTATCCTCACTAAAATTTTAGATGTGTCTTTCTGTGGAGATTCTATTTGCAACCAAAATATTATTAAGTATGTCTAATTTCTCAGTACACTCCATTAAATTATTTAGGATTATAATTTAGGAAAAATTAGTCTAAGGTCCATCTTCTATTTTTAGTAATGAAAGAGACCCACAATATTATGGTGTGATGTCTAAGGTCCCTCAGTGAGATGCTTCCCAAAGCGCATGAGATCAATTTATATAGTTCAGTGAGCTCTCTCTATCTCTTTCAATTTCATAAAGACTTGTTGGGCTTTGATTTCTAGGGTTTCTTTCTCTTAGATTCTCCTGATCAACTCCCTTTTCCTTTGGATTTATACTTTTGGAGGTCTTTGGGGTCAAATTTGCAGCTGATTGAGAGAGATTGATGGTTCAGTTGATGAATTCTGGGAAATCTCCACCAGAATCGGAATCTTAGAGCATGAAAATAGTACCGGTGAAGCTAAAAGTGGAGGACCCCTTAGAGGACAAACATGGCCCACTCGACAAACAATCTAAGCTCTTCATGGCCCTAGTGCAGAGGCTCACTGGTCTTTCCTCTTCCTCATGATCATCTGAAAAGAACGAAACTTCACAATCTCAACCTAGAAACAATACTAATAGTTATGAAATGAAAAGTATCAAAGTTGATGATGATGAGTTCTTTTCAAGCCCAACAGATCAGAATTGTGGTGGTCACAAGTATTGCTCAGTTTTGTTGAAAGTTGAAAGATGAGGGCATCAAAGTTTCATGGTGATGAAAAGGAAAAAATGGTAATCAACAAAGACTCACATGTCATCCACAAACAGCTCTCATGCCCTGGTTTGCTTTCTCTCTCTCTCTCTCTCTCTCTCTCTCTCTCTCTCTCTCTCTCTTTATATATATATATATATACATGGTTGATTGCTAAGTGGATGTGAGAGATAAGTAGAGACCTGCCATTGGAAATTACAGAAAATGAAATTTCTCTGGACTTGAATTTCTTTAACTAAAAAGAAGACCGTGTGCATTGTGCATGCCCATGCTCCAATTCATGGTGCACACTTTTGTTTGTCCTGTAATAACTACTCTAGAAACAAACAAGGGGAAAGAGACCTTTACTAATGAGAACATACTTTCAAGATCTTCAATTGTCTTGGCACTTCCTTTTTTCTGAAATAGTTTGAGAGATAAGTAGAGACCTGCCATTGAAAATCACAGAAAATGAAATTTCTTTGGGTTAGAGAGAATTTCTCTAGAAAGGTTTCTCTGGGAATTTCACTGATTTTGAGAGAATTTCTCTGGAGAATTTCTCTGGCTTAAAGTGATCTAGAGAAATTCTTCCTTCATTTTCTCTGGAGAGAATTTCTATCTAGAGAAATTCTCTGGGATTTTGGCCATTGTGTAAATTTTTTCTCAGAAATTCTCTGGGAGATCCAAAGAAATTCTATTTCTTTGGAGAGAAACCTCCTAGCTAAATTCTAGTTCTCTAGAGAGAAATTCTCTCAGAGGTCCAGAGAAATTCCAAAGAAATTTTCAAAATTTCTCTAGAGAGAAATTATTTCTCTAGAAAAGAAATTCTCTAGGAAGTCCAGAGAAATTCTCTGGATGAAATTTTTTTGGATCAAATTGAGGGACCTTAGACATTATGAAAATATTCGGTATCCTTTATGTTATAAAATCTTAATACCAGGGACCTTAAAAAAAATCCCCTATAATTTAATCTCAATACACTCTATGTTTTTTTTTTCTTTCAAATTACTTTTTAAGGTATACCCAAATAATAAACAAATCAAAAGTCCCAAATTTGGAAAAGTCCTTTCCTTTTGTTCGCATGCAGCGATTGCAAAGGAGAATGACATCAGCAAACCTAAACCCCTTGTCGTTGGTCCCCATCTCATTCAAGCTTGACATTCACATTCACATTCACTGACCACTGACTAGTGTTGATGGGATGCTGCTTCTGCTGCAAAGTGTTGTTGTTGTTGTTGTTGGCTTTGGGCAGAACCAGCCTTGGGTTAAGGCCATTGAGGCCTGTACCTTAGGCCCCAAAAAATTGGTCTAAAATAGAATCTCCAAATTTAGTAGTATTTTATATTACATATATTACAAATTCAAATAGGCTCAATTTATTTTTGTTATTTTAGGCCAATCTAAAAGGCCCAAAAAATTCTATTGGGCCCATATGAAAAGAAAATTTTATTTATAAGTGTGGTTTAGTCCAATTGAAATTAAAATATATACAAACAAGTTGTTTTGGCTCAGTTTTTAATATTTTTAAGTATTTGTAATGATTTTTTTCCTATTTTAATATATAAAAATAAATTTTAATTATTATATGTGTAAGTAAATTTAAATAAAAAACTTATTAATACTTAACATTTTATGCATAGGTTGGGGAAGTTACCCATAAATCCTAAATGTTGTACTTGTGTTCCATTTAGTCCCAAAAAATTTCTTGTGATCCATTTGGTTCTTTATATTGGAAAAATACGGAAGTGCCCCTGGTTTGTGTTGATTAGTTTGACAGCTGCGTTGTACATTATGTTTTAGCCCAAGTTTGATCAAAATGTGCAACGGTGTGTGCGTGGTTTTGTGACACAGTGCAAAAGTACACTAAGGGTTTCTATTCTTTTATAATTGTTTTTGTTTTACTGGGTTGGTGAGATGCGCGTAATGCACAACACGTTGGATCCCATTTTATCCGAATCCGACCCATAAACACGCAGAGAAAATGGTACGCGTATGTGAGCCGTTCCACTTTTGAATGTGGGTTTTTGTTTGTAGCCCTATTTTGTTGGGATTTACATTATCAATTCCCCCCAAATCTGCGAAATTCCAAAATTGAGCTTCGATGTCGTCATTGATTCAAGAATTAGATGTGAGTTAGTGAGGGAGAGGATCGTGTGAATCTCGTGTTACGGTGCCACATTTTGATTTTGGTTTTCGGAGAAGGTGCTACAAGGGGACCACACTGTACTAGGGTTTTTTGGCGTGTCGTTGTTAGTAGTCACTGCTAGAACGATGAAGGTGGCAGGTACTATATCACCCATTGTTGTTTATTTGTTCATATGCTTTTGTATGTTAGGGTAAAAAAATTGGGGGTTTTTACGATTTGAATGTGTGTATATGTACGTCGTGACACAATTATTATGTTTTACCATGTTTGGTTTGTCATTTGCGGTTTGCGTATTGGATGTTACCCATCACTTTTGGTCGGCATGATTAGGGTTTGTATGTTGATTCTTTAGTTGTGGTTGTGTGACGATCCTCTGTTTCCACGATTGCGGTTGTAAGCAGTAATGTTGTAATTTGTTTTTGTTTTCATGCATTGGGGTGCAGTAGTTGTTGTTATAATACGCATTGGGAAAACATAGAATTGTGGTCCTTGTGTTGGTGTTTGTATCCTGGTGTGTGTCTGTTAATCGTGTTGATTTGTAATGAGTCTGAATTACTGTTGTGTGACACATTTATGTTCTGTCTGTCTGTTTTTGTGGTTACACAGTTGTGACTGGTCGCGTAGTTATTTTGGGTGTTGGTTTGTTTTTGGTTGTGACACTCGCTGAGATGGGTGTTATGGTAAGGCATGAATGGGTGATGTTGTGGGGGTAATATGTGTGTTTTACGATTTAGTGAAGTGTGATGTGTTATGTTGACTGGGTTTTTTTGTTTGTTTGTATTACAGATAGTGGCATTTAGCGAAGCCCGTGGACACGATCATGTGAGCGAAAGCGAACTGATG
The DNA here is from genome assembly GCA_025200525.1 of Camellia lanceoleosa. Classification (NCBI taxonomy): domain Eukaryota; kingdom Viridiplantae; phylum Streptophyta; class Magnoliopsida; order Ericales; family Theaceae; genus Camellia; species Camellia lanceoleosa. The sequence continues at coordinate 39,904,709 of CM045762.1, forward strand.
GGGCTGGGGGGGGCGAAGTTGAACAACATGGGGGTGGAGAAGATGCAGGGTCGTATATTGTTTAAGCAAACGAAGGTCATTAATAATGCCGTCAGTGAAGAAAATGGCAAACTTGCAGTTGTTGTGTCACGCACTGCGCCAGCACGTATTAATTTTCGTTCGAATATCGCGTGGATTGTGAAGATTGTCACAATGTCCCCGTTGAGGGCAGGTCATTTCGAATAATTGAGAAGAACCCCTTTTTGGATAATGATCGAGGCAATTCGTGTTAACAAGCTCAATCATAATGGTTTTAGAAAGTACGATGAGCTTGTTTCGAAGATCATTCGGACATATGATGAATAGTGTAACGCATTCAAGATTGGCGAGAAGTATGTGAAGATTGGTAGGAGTAACATAAGGCTGTTATTCGGAATACAATGCGGGATTCGGTGCCTTGATCTGTCTTCTTGCCAAAGGCCAGAATCGGATTTTGTATAACGTAGATGCCACAACGTCGTTCGTATCCTCGAAGCTGGTGAAAATGTTGTTTGAAGAAGCTGTGCGTGGTCGGAGTCGGGTAGACGAAGAGGACACGGTGAAATTATTGGTGCTGTATGTATGTGGGAAATTATTTTTTTCCAATTCAGGTGAGACGATAAGTTGGGCCTTTGTGCGATATATTGATGACTTGCATGATATACGAACATATAATTGGACCGGTGCAATATTGCAAACACTGATGGGTTCGATCAAAGATTTCTACCGTATGCCAGAGAAGGTCACCGGATGTGTGGTCGCATTGTTGGTATGTCCGTCATCCCTAAATGTATGTATAAAATCGTTTAATTATATTGTAGGTTATTGTATGTAGATAATTGGTCTGTTAATTTGTTTGTTTGTCATGCAGTATCGGTTTTGTGAACATTCGACAATAGTTAAACCCAAAACGGAGAATATGTTCCCTCGGTTCCTGAAATGGGATATAGGGAATTTGTTATCCAGGTCACGGGGTTTTGATTTTGCTGCACTAGGCAAATTCGAGGTATGTAATACATAGTTAAAATGTCGATTGGTGAGTAGTGGGGTGTTTGGGAGGTGTATTGTGTGGTTGTAAGTGTTGTAGGTTATGGGGTCTCCATCCCCGGACTGTTGCTTGTTGTTTGTGTATAGATATATGTATTGTGTATTTTTGTTTTGGGTTGCAATTTATGTGTGGTATGATCTGGATAGGTACATGTCAACCGGTTGAGGTCGTTGGGGTTTGAGCGTGACATGTTGGTGATAGACATTGAAGTACAGACCGGGGATGGAGAAGACATAGATGACACTATTTTAAAAATGGTCCTGTTTGTGGTGAAGTTGAAACAGTGAAAAGTAGGAAAAATGAGGGCATGGAGGAGGCAAATGATGATGTTGTTGGTGGTAGTGGTGGTAGGGTTAGTGTGAGGTGTGCGGTGGGGATTGTAATTGGGAGGGCATGCTGGGGATGTGCGTGGCAGTTTACCTTCCCTGAAGGGGGATAGTTGGTGTGCAACATTGTTGGAGGAAGCGTTGAATGCAAATGCAGCACTCGAAATGCAAAATAAAAACAAAGATGTTGCAATAGCAAAACTGGAGGAAGAAGTTGGAAGTTTGCAAAAAAAATTAGAGATACAAGCTGTGAACATTGTTGGCGGGTTCGGGTGCGTGTTGGAGGTGAAGGATGACAAAATACATAAGTTGACAATTGAAAATAAGGAATTGAGGGAGACAATATCAGTACTTGAAGATCAGCTAGCTGATCAACATGTTCACAGCGCTATATAAGCGTACCGTAACGTTAATGCTGGTTGTGATAATGGGGTTAACTTTGTTGGTGGAAGTGTGGGTGATGGGACGGTGGTTCATGATGTGACGCCGATTGCAGCAGCCAGAACTGAAAAAACTGAAGAAGAACATGTTTTCGTGCAAACGTTGTTAGATTCTGGCCCGGTAAATGTTTATGGACCAACTGCTGTAGATGTGTCAGATACTGAAATGGAAGTCGTACCGTACATGGTGGAAGGCATCCAAGGTATGGGTATACACAATTCGTTTGTCCACAACATCAAGAACAAAGTCAAAAAAGAACGAAAATTGTCAGACTATGAGTATCCTTTGGCTTGTGGACGTGTGAGAAAGTCGGGCACGCACATGGATGCAATTGGGGTCAGTGACAAATGCGGTGTAAATGATGTTGTCGTTGATGTGGAAACCGTTGTGGTTCCTGAGAAGAAGTGGTCTGGGTTTGACATGAACAACTGGTTTGGAGCTTGGAAAATGATGACGACCGAAGAAAAAGCAAAAATAACCAAAGCGTATGAGCAGGATGGTGACGGGTATGCATTTGTTTATAGCCACGTTTGTGTGTTTAATTTTTGTTAATGTTATTATGTTGATTTGTTGTGTGGTTTGTGCGTAGGGCTGTAATGTGGGCTGGCAATGTGAGTGGTGTTGTTGTTTACTTTACTGATGTTAAAGATCTTGTACGGGGGGACAGTGTGTGTGGCAATGTAAGTTGGGTTTGATGGTTTGTTTTGTTATTTTATTTTTATTTTTTATTTTTTTGTTGTATGTATATAACCTATATTCGTGGTATTACATTACCGTGATATTGGGGTCAATATGTATTGAACATGGTGAGATGGTATGGCAGGTGATTGATGCATATGCAGAAATATTGTTTACGAACCAGTCACAAGGTGATGGGGGGGAAGAGGTGGTTGACAAATCATACTTTTTCAGCAGTGTGTGCATGGTTAGTTATTTTGTCTTATTAGTAAACAGTGTTGTATGGTACGAAGTGTTAAATGCATTTGCATTGGTTGTGTTGCAGGACATGTTGAGGAACAGCAACATGAAGACAGTGGAGAAGTATGTGCTTAAAAAATTTTCAGCATCAAAGGAGTGTCGGTACATACATTTCCCCGTGTACCATAATACACACTGGACACTTGTGGTGTATGACATGGAGGATGGAAGTTGGCAACATTTTAATCCGATGAGACAACATTCATCTGGTAGAACATATGTGCATTACAATGAAGCACTTGTTTTGGTAATGTGAACCTTACATTTTATTTGTGAATTTTGTTGTTTGGGAATGATTGTTGAAGAAAAATATGTATGTATGTAATTTGTTTGGTGATTTTGATGTGTGACAGAAAGAGCGTGTCTCAAATGTCATGAAAGAATCATTACGTAAGGACGGGATGAACAAGATGAGCATTGCGAAAGCTTTCAACCACCCTTTGGAGGCTGTTGCAAATTGCCCCCAACAGAAAGTGGACTCGCAAGTATCTTTAATTTTGTCACAGCAACCGGACGTATTGTTTTTTTTTTTTGTATGTTGGGTTAATTAGTTTAATGGTTGTCACAATGACTATGTATTACTTGCTTCCCCCCTCTAACCACCCCCCACCCCGCGCAGGCTAGATTGTGCAGTCATTGTTTGTGCTATTATGAGGCAATATGTGTACCATGCAGACGTGGGCCGTTCATTGCAAGGTAACAATAGCTGCGTTCTATGAGCGAATATGATTAAGGGGTTCATCAACGATCCAGTCATGGGGCTGAAATATTGAAGATGTGAAGCTACTATAACAATGCCTCATTGAAAGTAGGAAGTTAATATTAATATCGAACAATCTATTTTTTGTTTTAGAAGTTTGATTATGCATTTTTTTTGTCTTATGTGCACCGGATGTTTCCATCTTATAGTTAGTGTTATTTATGACGTTGATACGCGGTGGATGTGCTTATTTATTTTGTGGTTATCGTGGTCGAGCTGTGTGTCGGTGACTATGGCGTTGGAGAAGTGGAATAAAAAGTGTTTTTTTGGTTGGATATTATTTTTGTTGTGTGGGTTGGTGTGGGTGTCGAATGTGTTTATGTCAAACAGCGTATTGTTTTATTTGTAGATGACTTGCGTGAATATGCAAAAAAAAAATTTCTTTGTGATAGGATTGGGGTGTTGCTGTTGTGGAGAGAGTAATTGTGGGTCAATTGGCCGATACATATGGTTTGATAGGTTTTTCATTATTGTGTAATTAAACATGCGACAATGATGAAGTACTGTAGGGGAGTTTGCATTGTATGACAGGAAGTTAATGAGGCAAAATACGTTTGGAAATGAAATGGGAAGGATCAAGAAACGCACAACCATAAAGTGGAATGACCTGAAATAAACATTTGGATTGAAACGACTTGAAATTAGATTTTGGATGTAAATGTTACGTGAAAAATTGAGAATTGGTTGTAATTTAGAATAAGTTATTACTACGAAGAACAAGACCATTAGGGTATATGATGCACACATTATTTGCAAAATGTTCATAGGTATATGGATGGGTAGGCTATGTGTTGCACACTTTTGTTTGCAAAATATCTTTAAAATGAAACATGTAAACAGACAAACAAACACATAATGTTTATTTTTTTCATTGTTGTGTAACAAAACGTGCGACAATGGCGAAGTACTGTAGGGAAGTTCACCTTGTATGACATAAAATTGCCAAGTCAAATTACGTTCATAAGTAAAATAGGAAACATCAAAAAACCGCAAAAAAACAAAATGTAATGACCTGAAATAAGCATTGGGATTGAAGCGATCAGAAAATAAGCATTTGGATTTTTTATGTGAAAATTGAGAATTGGTTGTAATTTAGAACAAGACATTATTGCGAATAACGGGACAAGTAGTGTGTGTGATGCATACTTTATTTGCAAATGTTTGTAAGTAAAGGACGGGTAGGGTATGTGTGACACACCTTTATTTGCAATGTTCATAAAAGTGAAACATGTAAACGAAAAACAAATGCATCACAATGTGGAAGGTGCTGTTGATGTGGCACAACATTATTAAGGGTGAAACAGTTTAGATAGCGATAAGTAGTTATAACTCCCAAAAATTAAAAGCTCTGCCAATGTTGGGAATGCTAAATTGGTTCTTTGCATGTCTTCCTATTGTGGTTCCCCATGCGTTGACAACGTCCACAATGAATTAGCTGCACTTCTTCTCCCCTAGAAAGCATACATTTTTTCTTTGGCCTCCCTGGCGGACGTTTTACAACCGGTGGGTGTATGACGAAGTTGTCGAGTTGGAATGATGGTTTTTCAACTGTAGGAATAGGGGTTATGCTTGAAGCGTATGACAGTCGATATGTAGCTGCATGGTAAAATGGCTCAACCAAATCATACAAATCTCTACCACTGTTGCGTATTGCAACCATCGCGTGAGCACATGGTAACTGATTAATTTGCCATTGAAAACACGAGCACGTACGCCTGTCAACATCAACCAACACTGATGGATACGAATGTACCTCGTACACATTATCATTTGATTGGCTTACAATCCATGCCCTTCCTTGGTTATATGCTTTCACCAATCGAGCATCCATCTTGCGACAAAGAACTCCGGGCCATGCTGCTGACTTGCGTCTGCGTTTCGACATTTGGTTCATGATTTTTGTCCGAATACTGTCAACCATTTGGGTGATGGGAAGATGTTGTGCCTTGCGGATCCATGAGTTGAATGACTTAGTGGCGTTAGAACACATCTCACCGAAGCGTGCACCCCTGTTACACAAATCAAAACCGTTATGTTGTAACTTCTATAGTATTTGTAACTGGTTATGTATAATTACAGTGTGTGTACCTGAAATAAGCATTTGCCCAATATTGTGGGGGTATATCTTTCAGAAAAGATGTTGCCACATTCCTCCCAGACTTGTTGAATCTCTCGATGCTAGCATTGAATCCTGTTACAGTAGGTGCATATGCGCATTGCCGAAATTTACTTAGCAATCCCGCTTGGTACGCACTGTTTACGTACCTCATCTTGTCCTGCAGATTCCGTTGCAAATGTTGTAAGCAAAACACGTGGTGGGCTGATGGGAATATTTTGGGTATTGAGTCGATAAGGCCTGTGTGACGGTCAGACAAGAATGTAAGTGTCCTTTTGTTGCTAACAACGCTGGCGAGGTGTTGTAAGAATCACAACCAGTTTGCAGTGTTTTCAGAATCCACAATTGCTATTGCCAATGGAAATAAACCTATGTGAGAAGCTGTTAGTCAGCAAGAATGACAAACATGACAGTGGTATGACACAAACCCATACAACACTTATACAAGCATGACATTATTATGCCACAAACCAATACAACTTGTGGAAAAAAAAAAATTGAAAGTATTATGTGTGCAGAAGGAAAATCCAACCTTGGTTGCCATCCTTCGCACTGGCAGCTAGCAAGTTGCCCTTAAATTTACCCTTCAAAAAAGTACCATCCAAAAATAATAAAGGGCGACAATGGTTGAACCCATCTATACATGCTTTGAATGATATGAAAAACCGTTCAAATCGGTGATTTTCTTCATCGTAATCAATGTTTATGTAGCTACCTGGATTGTTGTCCATAACGGCATTACTATACCACCGCAACTGATCGAATGAAATAGAATGTGCACCAAACATTTCGCCATGCGCTTTCTCAACGCCCAACCATGCGACCCGGTAGCTAATTTCTAATCCATAATCTTTCTTTAAGTCGTACACCACATCGGTAGGACGTGAAAACGGTCTATCACGTACCCGTTCGGATATAACATTAGGCACTAACTCAGACCCAGCCTTTGGGTTTTTTGCTATGCGAACGACAACACCGCAACTGTGCTCCTTATTCCACTTGCGAATGTAGAAAAAGTCATCAGCACGTAGGACTCGTGCATGTATAGACCACATGTATTTTTTCGATTCCCTTATCATACATACTGTTGTAATCCGAACGGAGTCATTTTGCAAAAATTTGAATCGAAATCCACACTCAACAGCATATTTGCGAAGGACACATTGAAATTCATTGGCTCCCCCCTTGAAACTTTGCCCAACGTGTGTGACACCATGAGCCCATTGGGCAGACAAGAAAACCTTATCGGCATGGGGACAAAATTTGGGAAGCAAATCTTGTTGGTCATCATCAATGTCTGACTCATCTTCAAGCACAGGCAAGTTACACGTATCGGCTTGTGGGCTTCAAGTTGCGTCACCAATGTCAACTGCACCTTGCGTTATCCGAGATTGAATGATGACATCAATGTGGTCTAATCGAAAAGACCGTGCAAGGCAAACCATGTTGTCCATATCGATATCATTCTGTAATGTGAAATTATTGTATGCCGGCATCTTGAAAAACATGGACACATGAGCATCTATTAGACCATCAAATTTCCTCCATACACAATTGAGAAGATCGTCAAATTGATACGGGAAATACAACTTGAACGCAGCGTTCATGTTGCGATAACAACAGACCAACATAATATGCATGTCCACACCTGCCAAAAAAGGACTATGTGACGCCGAAAAACTATGGTGACCACGGATACCGACTTTAATGTATGAACACGGTACATAACTGAAAGAAACAGACAGACACATAATTACCATGTCACACAACAGTTCTTCACACTTAGTACAAAGCAAAATGGTCAACAGACACACACCAACCCACATACCAAGATACACACACCAAACCAAGGACCACAATTCCATTTTGCCCAATGTATATTTGAGAAACTTGGTTGTGGTTACCTGTGTTTTACATTATAACAACAACGCCATTACAAAACAAAACAAGAAATCACTAACCACACAAACACAGAAGAACATAAATACATAAACATACCTTGGCAACTCGGCATTACCGACGACATACTTGATTAGTTTGTCAGCGTGTCACACAAACAAAACAAACACACAACCTCTCACGCCTCCCCAAAACCCTAACGTAACAACCTGAAGTTACCTAATAGAAATATACGGAAATACCAAATGTGTGCAAGTAATCCTATGGAAATCGGTCCCGCAAGAAAGGAAGGGTATAATTGTCCCACTAAATGAAGCAAAACAAATAAATAGGATCAACCATGAATACATTTCCTCATTTGGTAGGACTAATGAGAACAATAGAATAAAATTGGGACCAAATGATAAAACTGTTTGTAGGATGGAATTTATCGGTAAATATCCCTAAATTTTTTATTAAATATATATATATATAAGGTCCATTTTTATAATTCACCGCCTCACAATTGTCATGCCGGCCCTGGCTCTGGGGTTGTGTTGGTATCATTGGAATTATCTTTATCAACCTCCTTGGGTATTGGTCATGGTGACTAGTATGTGTTTTTGATAGTGAATGCTATGGCATCTATTCAACAACGGTTAATGTTTTAAACTTTTTGCAAACTTGAAATTCAACCAACGAAAACAAATTGAAAAGTTTAACTTTAAGTGGTGTTTTGGGAACATTTCAAAAAAGTCAATTTTTTGACTTTTTAATTTTTTTAGTTATAAAAAAGTCACAAAAAAGTTGACTTTTTAACACAAAAAAATCAAAAAGTCATAAAAAGTCAAAAAATCAAATTTTTATCAACTTTTCAAAACATCACTAAATTAAAAAATAAAAAAAAAAAATTAGAAGGGTTGATTTGGGGCTTTGATTTGTCCATGTTTTTTTAGCTATTACAATTTTATTCAAATTTTCTTGTATTTACAAGTAATAACCCAATAAGAAATAATGATATTGATGATAATAGTGAATTTTTGTGGTGTGGATTAAAGTTTTGGAGTGAGAAAGAAGATGAAGAAAAAATAATTGAAACTTAGAGAAGTAGATGAAGAGACTTCAATATGAAGACTACGTATAAGTGGTTTGGGTGTACTATGAGAAAAAATATATATTTTATTTAGGGTTTAATTTGTATTATCCTTATTAGTAAATTTACATTAAAATATAATATGAATTAAAATTTTAAATTAGACATAATAGTTATTATTTGAGTGCAACACTCTGTTTGTTTCTAGTTTTCAGAATTCACTTTTTAGAAAATTTTACTTTTTGGTTTTCTGTATTTTTTTGTTTTTACTATTTTTTAAAATATTTTAAGCAATTTTTTATTTTTGGACACATTTAACATAAATATACTTAGAAAGTATAATATTTGTGAAAAAAAATATTTAAAAAATTCACTAAATATCAAAAATACAAAAAAAAAATTATGAAAATTCAATATATTTTTTGTATTTTTGTGTATTTATTAATTTTTTAAGATATTTTTTTACAAATAATTTACTATTTAAATAGATTTAAGTAAGGTACATCTAAAAAAATAAAAAAAAATTACTTAAAATTTTAAAAATATTCACTAAAAATATAAAAATATAAAAATAAAAAAATTAATTTTTAAAAAACTGAATTCAGAAAACTGAAATCAAAACAATATAGAATCACCCATCTCTCTGTCCTTGCTGTGTTACATTTTATCCAGGGCAGCTATATTGACAAAGCTATTTTTTGGGCCCCTTTTATGGGTCACCATTTTATCTAGGCCCAGCCCAATTTACAAAGCTACCCATTTTTTGGGCCCCTTTTATGAGTCACTATCTATCTAGGACCAGCCCTATATTGACAATACTATCCAATTTTTGGGCCAATACAGTGGTGATGGTGGTGGCAACGACATGGAAGTTGTGGTGGACATGAGCGAAGCTATGGATGATTCTATTTGTACCTAAAAAATTATTCAACACGTTTAATTTTTTAGTATTCTCTACTAAATTATTTAGAGTTATAATTTAGGAGGACTTACATATAAATCTTAATAAGTAGACTTATTGTCTAATACATGATAATGACATTTTTCATCAAACACTATTAAAAAAAGTCACTAATTATTAATTTTCAGTAACAGTTTAAAAATTTTATTATAAAAAAATATCACTAATTATAAGTTTTAGCAACAATTTTAAAAAATGTCACAAAAAAATCACTAATTTTCAACTTTCAGCGATAATTTGAAAAATTCATCACAGGAAAACATCATTAATTGTTAATTTTAACGATAATTTATAAAAAGTGCGATAAAAAAATCACTAATTGTCAATTTATAGCGACATATGTAAAAAATCGTGCAAAAAAATTATTTTTAACAATGATTTTATTAGGTCTTATTTTCAATAGGACATGATGAAATTTAAATCCAATTATTATGACCTATTGGTAATTTACTCTTAATTTAAATTGCGCTCATTTTAAGAAAATTTCTTTATGCCATTAGAAATTTTACATATGTAAAACCCAAGCATGCACTAATTTTTAATTTTGTTTGGTTATTATAAGCTTTTAAGCCTATGTTTGGGAAGATGGATTGGGGGTGAGTTTGGAGCTATTTTAATTACAAAAAGACAAAATATCACATTTAACTTATAATTATTATATTTTTTCTCTCATAAAAAGTCAAAAAAGTTAAAAAGTCCTTCCCAAACGAGATTTTTTAATCTTTGACTAAAATAGCCAAAAAATCAAAATGCCAACCTACTTTCCAAACGAACCCTAAATACATAAATCGTTTTACAGAATCAAATTAACATCTTTACTATGAAAAGACATTACAATAATTGCAAACATGAAAAAGTACCAAATTTACATTACAATGAGTTTAAATTAAAATATATATATATATATACACAATACAATATTATATTATTTTTGAAAATATTTGAATTAATATGTCAATTAATACATATTTTCAAATCCAATTTAACTATTCTTGACGTCTTATTTTAAAATGATTTGCAAAAAAAAAAAAATTAAATAAATAAAATAAAAATTTGTTTGGATAGATTAGTAGGATAATTTTGTATAGTTTTTTTTAATCAAAATTTCAATTTTAATTTTAATTGAGAATATAAATTCTATTTTAATTTATTTTTATAAGTTTTTATTCTTTAACCTCTTTTATAAGTATTTTTTTTCTATTTATTTTTTTACTATATAATTATTTAAATATAAATGAATCTTTCACACACAAGTCTTGCATAGCACGAGTCAAAAATTAGTTTTGTTTTGATAACTTGCTAGCAGGCTGAATAAAATTCTTAATTTTCACTCAAAGCTTCTTTGCAATCGTTGTCCATGTTATTTTTACAGTGGATGTGTGTGTAAATTAAATGTGTAAATAAAATAAAAAATAAAACAAAATAATTCAGAAAATAATTATATAATTAAATTCTAAATTAAATGCATACAGAAATTAAAGTCAAGGCTTGTGTTAAACACAATCTCCTTAAAGTAGATTTCGCCATCGCTTCGGTACTTCGAGTTTTAATGGCATCTACTTCCCAGGATGCAACGACTAACACTTGATTTGTAGCACTACAAAACCAAGTCTGGCAAACCAAAGCTCTGCTGTGACTCTCTTTTTCTTCCTAAAAATTAAATGCAAAACAGATGCAGGAGCACTGGAGAAACAGAAGAAGAAGGGCGAAATTCTGAGAGAAAAATTAGATGCCAAGAATTGCTAGAATGCCAGGCTTTATATAGGAGAAATGGTGGCTTTGCCGAACAGGTACCAACAGGAACAACCTGTTCAGAACAGAAACAGATCTATTCGAGTGGAAATTGCACCTATTCGGGTGGACTTTCGGAACCTGTTCGGATGTGGACCTTATGAACCTGTTCAGATGTGTTTGGGTGAAGGAAAAAAAAACTGGACCAATTTATTTTGAATTTTCAAACCAAAATTAAAAATAAATAAATATATTACAAATGTTTTGGCCCAAAAAGATAAGTATTGGGCCGGACAAGCCCAACCCAACCTCACCTCATACTACGCACCCACGCCCACGCCCAGGCCCAAGCCTAGCCCGCCCGACCGACCGGAACGATGGACGACGGCGGCAGCGCACGCGTGATTTTTGTTTTGGGTCCAATGGGTCTAGCCCACTTTAACCATAACCTCACCCTTCCACAAGCTTGGGTACTCCTTGGGGCCCATCCCAAATATCGCAAGCTAGAGTATATAAACCTATTCAAAACCTTAAGTCATTCCAATGTAGGACAAGCACATATCACAAATGTGTAGGAAACCCAACTAAAGCCATTTCCACGAACTCAAAAACGCGTGTTAAATTCTCATTCATCCGAAAATGGTTTTGAACAACCAAATACACGATTTTATTCACTACGCAGCATTAAACGTAAACCAAATTGGTAACGTTAAAAATAATGTTTGGGTCCCACCTTAATTAATGTTCAAAGTTAGCAAAAAATAAATTTTTTTTTCCAAAACATCAAATCCATTTTCCAACAATCCCCCACATGAATGGAATTCACGATAACGAACATGCAACAAGATGCAAACAAAGAAAGAGTACATTAAAAAGATACACCAGATCGAAATAGGTAGCTTTTGGCTTTGAACCTCCTCTAGTGAAAGCCTATTGGACTTACTGGCTAACCAGTGGACGCGATGCCTTGAACTGTTTAGCTGTTTGTGTAAGCCAAGACAATAGATTACACATAGTGTATTTGCAGATACAGTTTGGTTCTTACAGTTATGTCCATTTTGGCCCTGAACAACACTTGGTAATTCATGAGTGCTCTAGAAAATTTAGCCTTCTCAATTCTCACATAACTGGCCCTGTTCACACTCATGTAGGTGACGTCATTTTAAGAATATCCTGCTATATCCCACTTGGATGTCCAAACTATAAGAATCATTAAAAGCAAAGCTTATCCTACTAACGCTACAAGTATCACTCTTCTTATCATAGAAATGGGTAGGAGTAAACCTCCTTAGTGATACGTGAAGTCATCAATAATTCAGTTGTCCCTTTGAACCTAGATCTTGGGATCTCCAGTCAACTAGGTTGGGTTGCCATTATGGCGACTTTTAACTAATAGGCTTTAATCTTATTCCCCTCGATAAATGGTACACTTGCTCTCTGGCTAGCCCTTTAGTCAATGGATCCGCAATATTCTTCCTTTACTTTATATATTCTATGGATATTATTCCATGTGAGAGCAAATGCCTAACGGTATTATGTCTTCAACGAATGTATCGAGACTTACCGTTATACGTATGATTATGTGTCCGTTCTATTGCTGCTTCACTATCATAATATAGTTGGCATAGGTTTAGGCTATATTGGAATGTCTTCTGAGAAATTACGAAGCCATTCTGCTTCTTCTCCTGTTTTATCTAATGTGATAAACTCAGATTCCATTATCGACCTTGCTATGCATGTCTGCTTGGAGGATTTCCAAGAGACTGCAGCACCTTCCATGGTAAAGACGTATCCACTAGTGGATTTTGAGTCTTTAGTATCCGATATTCAGTTTGCATCACTGTACCCCTCGAGTACTGCTAGATATTTGGTATAATGTAATCCACAATTCTGGGTATGTCTTAGATACCTAAGTACCCTAATTATCACTTTCCAATGATCAGACCCTGGATTACTTGTGTACCTACTCAATTTGCTTACAACATAGGCTATATCTGGCCTAGTGCAATTCATTAAGTACATTAAGCTTCCAATTATCCAAGAGTACTCTAATTCTGATATGCTTGCACTTGTATTCTTTGACAAATGAAGACTAATGTCAATAGGTGTTTTAGTAGAACGGTCGTCATGCTTTCCAAATTTCTCCAAAATCTCCTCAACGTAATGAGACTGAGATAAAGCATATCCTTCAGATGTTCTAGTAATTTTTATTCCTAGAATTACATCTGCTATTCCCAGATCTTTCATATCAAACTTTTTGTTCAATATTTTCTTTGTGGATTTAATCATGTCATTATTGCTTCCACTAATGAGCATGTCATCCACATAAAGACAAACTATGACATAGCCTTTGTCTGTATTTTTAACATAGACACATTTGTCACATTCGTTTATCTTAAAGCCATCCTAGAGCATAGCGTGATCAATTTTTTCATGCCATTGTTTTGGAGTTTGTTTTAATCCATAAAGGGATTTGACAAGCTTACAAACCTTTTTCTCTTGGCTGGGAACTTGAAACCCTTCTGGTTGTTCCATATAGATTTCCTCATCTAACTCGCCATTCAAAAAGGTTGTTTTAACATCCATTTGATGTATCTCCAGATTATACAAAGCTGCAATCACAATTAGCATGCGAATAGATGTTATTCTTGTCACTGGTGAATAAGTATCAAAATAATCAAGGCCTTCCTTCTGCCTGTATCCCTTAACAACAAACCTAGCCTTGTATTTATCAATTGAACCATCTGCTTTTATCTTTCTCTTGAATATCTACTTATATCCAAGAGGTTTACACCTTGGTAGAAGATTCACTAACTCCCAAGTATGATTTTGCAGTATTGATTCAATTTCACTATTCGCAGGATCTTTCCACAATGGAGCTTCAGGACTTGACATTACTTTCTTGAAGTTTTGAGGCTCATTTTCTAACAGGTATGTCAAAAAATCTGGACCAAATGATTTAGAGATCCTAGCCCTCTTGCTACGTCTAGGTTCATCTGCTTCATTATCATTGTGGTCTTCACTGTTACCCATAGCAGTATCAAAAGTTTTTTTATTTGAACTTGTCTCTTCAGTTTCCTTGTAAGGAAAAATGTGTTAAAAAAACAACGCATTCCTTAACTCAATAATAGTGTTTACATATATATCAAGATTTTCATATCTATGAACTAAAAATCTATATGCACTACTATTATTTGTATAACCAATTAACACACAATCAACGGTTTTTGGTCCTATCTTAATCGTTTTGGGACTAGGGATTGCCACCTTGGCCAAATACCGCCACCCTTTGAGGTAATTGTGGGAAGGTCATCGACCTTTCCATAATTCATAAGGTGTTTGATTAATTTTCTTGTGGGGTACCTTGTTAAGGATAAAGTTAGCAGACAAAATCGCCTCCCTCCATAAGTTCTAAGGTAACCTTGAACTAATCAACATGACATTCATCATCTCTTTAAGAGTTCAATTTTTTCTCTCAATAACTCCATTTGACTGAGGAGAATATGGTGCAGTGGTTTGGTGAATAATACCACGTTCAGAACAAAATTCCTCAAATGGTGCATCATACTAACCACCTCTGCCACTCCTTACTATGTTAATAGTTTTACCAAGTTGATTTTCAACCTCAAGTTTATATTGCTTAAAAACTTCTAAGGCTTCATCTTACTTCTCAATAAGTAAACATAGCAATATTGAGTGCAATCATCAATAAAAGTAATAAAGTACTTCTTACCTTATCTAGTTTAAACAAATTTTAAATCACAAATATCTGTGTGAATTAAACTTAGAGGTTCAGTACTTCTTTCTACATTATTAAATGACACCTTAGTGAGTTTTGCCTCAACACAAATCTCATATTTATGATTAAGATCAAACTCTAAGTTTGGCAAACATTCTAAAGAAACAAGTCTATACAAAGAATTAAAATTAACATGTCCTAATCTACTATGCCATAAAAAAGAAGACTCAACAATATAAAACAGAAGATGTGATTTTATTATTAATAGCCAAATTAGGTATAACAGTTATTACATTGTGCTTAAAGAGCCCATCACTCATGTAACCTTGCCCCACATACATTCCATTCTTGGAGAGTACAACTTTATTAGATTCAAAGACTAATCTAAACCCATTCTTAATCAACAATGATTCAGAAATCAAATTCTTGCGAATTTCTAGCACATAGAGTACATTGTTGAGCTTGAGTTCTTTTTCCAAGGTTATTTTTAGCACAATCTTTCCTTGTCCTTCTACAGTTAATGTAGAGGAGTTTCCCATAAAAAGTTATTCTCCACTTTCCACCACTTTGTAGGTTGTGAACATCTTTTTATCTGCACAGATATGGCAGGCTGCTCCAGTATCTACTCACCACTCCTTGGGATTGCCCACCAAATTTGCTTCGAAGACTACTGTAGCAAGATTGTTACCTGCTACTCCATCGAAAAGATAAAAATCCTCGGTTATGTTGGCTTGCGTTGGCTTTTTTCTTGAACTCCCTCTGTCCTTGCGAACATGACAATCCTTATCATGGTGTCCATCTTTGCCAAACACAAAACACTTGCCTTTGAACATCTTGTTGTACCAGTTGTTAATCCCTTTGTTGATCTTACTAGTGGATCCTTGTTTGGGACCATTGCCATCATGCTTCTGCTTCTTGTTGTTGAACTTTGACCCTTGTTCATATTCCACAACATTTGTTGATACCACATTTAGAAATGCTATAATGTGGATTTGCACTTTGTAAGAAAAATTATGGTAGCGTTTGGTAGAGTTTTAAAATTATGATTTGAAAATAGAGTTGTATTTTGAGTTTGTGAGTTTTGGAATTATGATTTGAGTGAGGAAAATTTGTTTGGTTATGAGTTTTGAAAAAGAGTTTTGAATATAGTTTGAAATTTTTGATGTGACATATGATAGTTGATTCAAAAACTTACAACTTATAACCAAACACACAACCCAAAATTCTACAAAGCTCATAAAAAAAAAAATAAAAAAAAAAATCAAAAATATTTTTATTTAAAATATAAAAATAATAGGTGAAAAAAAAAAGGAAAAGAAAAACTGTTCCGGTCAACCGGGTAGACGAGTTTTCAAACGCAAGTATGGAAATGATTTTTGAAAACTAAAACCAAGCGTACTATTCAAATTAGTGGGTGAAAAATTGATTACAAAGCCCCACCAAACACAGCCATGATTTCTGTGACAGTGTTTGCACTATAAATAAAATTTATGTCGATTATAACTAGGTTTAAACTTTCTATTACTTATTATTGTTGTTGTTGTTGTTGTTGTTGTTGTTATTATCATGATTATGCAGGAAAATCTTGAAAATTAAGAAAAGTTAAGTCAAGTTTTGAAGATTCAAGGAATGGAGGATAAGTGGCAATGTAAGAAGATGGAAGTTATATGAGCGGTTAGCGGATGGTTAATAGAAGCTTTTTTCTACATTTTTGTATAAATTGTCATTGATGGCTCTATTGTAAAAATCACCAACAAATCAATACATGACTTGATTTTCATTTGTTTTCTGTCCTAGGAGTAGATCTAATCTATATAGGAGTAGTTTAAACTTAAATAAGAGTAGTCTTAATGTACTTTACTTGTATTTGATTATTCATTCAATCATTTAAATTATCATCTTATTCTCTATTTCTCTTTTTCTTGTTTGTATTGCCATTATTTTTACTCTAAGGAAGTCCTTGAACTTTCAAGGCATAGAACCTTAACACAATTGCTTGATCATTGTGTTGTTTGGTGAGATTTTGGTTAAGGCTCTGTCGATCTAAGCCTAACAAAAATTTTACTAACATTTTTGGCACGCCCCAGTGAGACATCGTCCTAACTTGGGGGGGGGGGGGGAAATGATACGAACAATAATTATTATAACAATAATTCTACCGTCTATTGCCAACATAATGGCTTGACAAATGATATGGAAAGAATAACTCGGCGTTGTGAGGATGAAATTTATTGGCGTAAGAGTAAAATTTTGGCTCTACAAGAAGAAATTAATTCTCTTGATTGGAAAAAATTGTAAATAATTTCATCACTGTCATATTATTTGATGCAAAAAGATATAAATTACTGATAAAAAATTTGTCAACTTAGTTGTCAATTTTATCAAGTTGATGGAGAAATTCAACATTGGAGTAAAAAATTAGAGAATCTTAAAAAGCACAAAATTTATGTGTTTCTAAGATGCTTTTCCAAGCAAAACTTTCTCTCCACAAAAATCATGGCCAAGGAAAAATTAAATTTTGAAAATGGCATGCCTGGGGGGTAATTTTTTAAGCCATTGATTGAAAAGGAAGACAAACTTCTTTTGCCAAAAGCTATTGAGCATTTTAATCCAATCGGAGGATATGGTTTTAAGTTAAATATAACAAAGAATGTTAAACAACCATTACAAAATGATGGTGAACATTCAATTGGAGAGTATGATTTTAAGCCAAACATGGCTAAATTTGATGAATAACCATCACAAAATGATGATGAAAATCTAATTGGAGGGCATGGTTTTAAGCCAAATATGGCTAAATTTGATGAAAAAATATCACAAAATGATGGTGAAAATACAATTGGGGGGTATGATTTTAAGCCAAGCATGACTAAAAATTATGAACAATCCACATTGATGAATTTTAATTTTTCGACATTGTTAATTTTGTCAAAAAATTTAATTTTATAAAGTCAATTGACATTATGATTTCTGTCATCCAACAACTACAATGGCTTTGTGGTTCATATCAAAAATTTATTTTGATAAAGTGGTTTACAAAAAGAAATTCTGAATTTTATTTCTATTTTTTATATAACAGTAATGGGAGAGTATTTCGATATGGCCACAACAACAAAACACTATATATATGGCCAATCGATTATAATTTTCATAATCTCTATTATATAATTATGTTTAAACAACTCTTCAAGAATTTGAATACTCATTCTTAAAGAGTTGGGGGGAATTGTTTGTACCATAAATAAAATTTATGTCTATTATAACTAGGTTTAAACTTTCTATTACTTACTATTATTATTATTATGATTATATAGGAAAATCTTGAAAGTTAAGAGAAGTTAAGTGAAGTTTTGAAGATTCAATAGATGGAGGATAAGTGGCAATGTAAGAAGGTGGAAGTTATATGGGTTGTTAGATGATGGTTAATAGAAGTTTTTTCCTACATTTTTTTTTTTTTTTTTTTTTTTTTTTTTTTTTTTTTTTTTGTGTGTGTATAAATTGCCATTGATGGCTCTATTGTAAAGATCACCAACAAATCAATACATAACTTCATTTTCATTTCTTTTCTATCCTAGGAGTAGATCTAATTTACATAGGAGTAGTTTAAATTTAGATAGTAGTTATTTAATGTACTTTACTTGTATTTGATTATTCATTCAATCATTTACATCATCATCTTCTGCTCTCTCTCTCTCTTTTTTGTTTGTATTGCCATTATTTTTACTCCAAGGAAGTCCTTGAACTTTCAAGGCATAGAACCTCAACACAATTGCTTGATCATTATGTTATTTGGTGAGATTTTGGTTAAGGCTTTGTCAATTTAAGCCTAACAAAAATTTTACTAACAGATAGAAGTTATGAATTTTTGTGATGAAAATTATGAATGGTGAAGTTATTATGTGCACCCCTAAAAGTTATGTTTTATTTATTTATTTTATAAAAGTTATATTTTTTGTGAATAAAGAAGTTAGACTTTTGTGATAAAAACTATACTTCTTGCATAAAGTGCATATCATATGCACCCTTTTAACATAATACCATAACATGAAAAATAAACGAATTGAATTAGTATTAAGATACACAAGCTCAAAATAGCACGTCACGATACTCACCTACAATAGGAGCCCCTAAATTTATTAAAATTTGGGTATCGAAAACAAGAGACCACCTTGGTTGCTTCTCCTAAGAGGCCAACCAACCCCAAATATCCGAATCAAGAAACAAGTTTGAAACGGAATCAATTCAAACTTTGGGATCAATATTTGAAATTTGACAAATTAAGGCATTGATTGGCATGTGTTATAATGTGTTAAAATAACACATGCTATTTTAGCACATTATCATATTTGGATCATAATCATCTTATTTGAGTCACATCACTTCTCTACCACATCATTTCAAACCCAATCCATGTTATTTAGGTAGGCAACCCAAGAGGGGAGGCTGAATTGGGTAATTTAAAAATTTGGTCCAAGAATAAATTAGCAAAGACTAAGTGATTAAAAATATGATAATAAATGAATGCACAAAAAATTAACGGAAAGGAAATAAGAGCTTGACACAAGGATTTATAGTGGTTCGGGTCACCGGCCTACGTCCACTCCTCAAGACACCTTCTTGAGAATTTCTTCAGTATGAATAGATGCACCACCAAGCTTCACCTAGCTTGTGGATTTTACAAGGACTTACTTCAATCTTTTGAGGACCTCTCAATTAAATGCCTCACCTTACAGGTGTGTCACTCAGAAAATAAGAAGCAAGAATAAGAGGTACAACTGTCATCTTTTACAAATATTCTCTCACAAGAGATGGATATGAAAGTGTAAGCTCTCAAGTAATTTAAGTCTCACTCAGATATGAAAGTGAAAGTACAAATGGAGTATAATAAAAGCTCTTGATTGCTCTTGAATGCACTAGGCTTGTTGTGTTCAAGGAGTGTGTTTAATGAACAGGAAGAGCTTCATCTTTATAGCATTAATGGCTTCACCATTGGAGAGAGAGAGGTTTTGAAAGTTCTGGCCATCGAAGAAGATCAAGCATGATATATTCCAGCTGTTATTTGATCAGAGTAGGGTGAGTTGTAGATTGTGGATAGGTCTTGGGAAGGGAAGAATCATTTAATGCACATGCTTTTTATTTAATGCTCTTCTTCATAGGTCAACTTCTTGGAGGGGATATGGTTCTAGAAGATCTGTTCAGAGGTCAGAAAAGATGACATATTATGCACAAAACTCTGAAAAAATGACTGAGAAACGATCTGCAGCAGTTTGGATCTGATTTGGCAAGTTGAATTTTTAAACCCAGATATTACAGGTGTCGACCCCTGCAGATTTGGGTGTCGACCCTTTGCTTCTCTCTCTTCTCTGCATTGAGTCTCAAATGTCTCTGGTGTCAAACCTTATGTTTCTTGGTGTTGACCTTTGCTGCTGAATTGCATTTTGAAATTTGGTGTCGACCATTGCAATTCTTGGTGTCAACCCTTGCTACTGAATTGTATTATGAAATTTGGTGTTGACCCTTGTAGTTCTTGGTGTTGACCCTTGCTGTTGAATTGCATTCTGAAATTTGGTGTCGACCCTTGTAGTAGAACACTTGTGCATTTTGAGCCTCATTCTGGTGTAGACCCTTGCCATCTTGGTGTCAACCCTTAGACCTGTTTTAAGTATAGATAGAGTTTTGCAACCAAGTTTTGATGCTCATGTTTTGAAGTCCCAAAAATCACTAAAAAAGATACTTTAGAGTCATATGACTTCTAAAATTTATGAAGCACAATTTGTTATATTTTATTTTGAAAACTTCAAATAACAAAATAGGTTCAAAATATTTGTTCATAATCAAAATCAATACAAATTTAGAATTGAATAACTTTGGGGCTAACAATCTCTCCCTTTTTTATGATGACAAATATTTAAAATTTTCAAAGAATGAGTAAAAGCATTAAAAAGAGTTGTTTTAAGGAATTTTTGTATGATAAGGGATTTGAAACATGAGATCAAAAACTCCCTCTATAAAAAGGGCTTTATGACCAAATCAAAGAAGATGAGAAATAAATATAACAAGACAATAGATTAAGCTCCCCTTGTCAACATGTACTGAAGTAATTATTAGTGAAATCAATTTCAACAATTTATTTTCATTGAATGAAATCACAAGCATTTAACATAGATTCCATAATGCTTCAAATATAGATATTCACAACACATCACATGCATTCATAATCAATCGCAATTAATAACAAAATGTTTCCATACCATAATATATTTGTGTTTCCAAAATATCAAGAACTTCAATTTTTCAAATGTTTGTGTGCCCAAAAGTAAACGTTTCTAAGCATCCACATCTAAGCTTTCTAAGCATCTAAGCATCCACATCTAATAATTGTTCATAAGCATCCACATCTAATAAGTAACCAAGTACAAGTAAGACAACTTAAAAAAAAACTACAGTGCAACAACTACAACTTTCTCCCCCTTTGTCATCATCAAAAAGAGGTAGCAGCTAGCGGAAAGGTGAAGGAGAACGCGGCCAATGAGGAGCAGCTTCGCACCAGCCTTGAGCAAACCATAGCATAAATTTCCTAATCTGTTTCGGTAAATCATCATCCCAGCGCTGTTGAAAGATTTGATGAGATTCTTGATTGGAGGCTTTGTTCCCATAAACGGTGACCACCATACTTTCAACACTTTCTTTAGCAGCTGCGATGACTTGGTCTTGTTGCAGTTTCATGCGATCAATATCATGCTACATTTCAGTTTGCTGAGAGACAAGTTAGAGAACCAGGGCGCTCAACTCATCTATTTTTTCTTCTAGGGCAGAGGAGGATGATACGGGAATAGAGTGAGAAGATGATGGAATGTCAATGGTAGGGATGGAGTGAGAATCTAGGTTGAGATTGTTAAGCCTAGAATTAATCGAAGCAATCCCATCCATCAGGGGACCCTGAACCATAAAGTCAAGATGGTCGATTTTTTGAGAGAAAGAGAAGAGGTCAGAGGAAGGTGATGGAGAAGAAGGACCAGGGGTGGAGAAGGGAAGTGGAGGACTGTGAAGAGAAGACCCAGAGGTAGACAGACCAGGGGAAGACAGAGGTTTCTTGGTCTTGGTCCAAACGCGCTTAACAGGAGAATATCCCATGTTTCGAAGAGTTTTAGCCCCATAACATGAGGGGTCTCTAGGGACTTTTTCTTCCCCTTTCAAATCAATTTTGAAATGTTTGAAGATTTTAGTGAAGACCATTCTGTAGGGAAGAGATTGATTGTTCTGTTTGTGGGCATTTTTGATACAATGGATAACCAAAAAACCAAAATCAATGGGGAAACCAGTGGTTAAGGCCCAAATGAGATAAATGTGGTCGTATGTGATGGCATCAAAATGGCCAGAATGAGGAATGATGTTATGAGTGATGATATGATGTAACAGTCTCAGTTCTAAGGAGAGATGTTTCCCAAAGACTGTGACTAGGTGATCTAAATCAGGGTTGTTTGTGAGGAGGCGGAGACTAGTGAGATAATAGTATTGAGGTGGTTTGAGAGTTACAGATGGATTTACCCGATATCCATCATTGGAGATTTTCAAAATAGAGTTAATAACAGATGATGTTAGAGTGAAAGGGACACCTTTTACAAAACAGTCAAGGGTGTGTGGAGAGGTGTCCTCATCACAAGATAGATTTGCAAAAAACTCTTTGATGAGTGTAGGGTAAATATCAGAGTCGAGTTTCAAAAGGGATGACCACTTTTGATTATCGAACCATGTTTTTACGGGTATAGAATGTTTTTCAAAAAATGCAAGATCAATCGTACGACCAGAAATTACCTTTCGAAGATTAAAGTCCTTGTTGAAGGCAGATCGACATTCTATGTTCTTGAATCGAAGAATAGGAGGAGAAGCAGGGATTATGGTGGAAGTGGAGGAGCTTCGAGGTAGCTTTCATGTTGCAATAGGAGGAGGGGCTTGAGATTCCATGGAAAAGAATGATAGAGATTGAGAAAGAGATGGAAGATGATCGGAATGTGGATTGTCAGAGAGAGTCACCTAAACTGAAAAAGGGGGCTAGGGCTAGATTTTAGGAGGTGACGAGAGAGAGAAAGGAAGGGTCACGGGGTATAAGTACCCTTGAGAGGGTGTCGACCCTTAGAATATGAGCAGATCGCGTGGCAAACATTTTACTCAAAAGGCAGGTGTCGACCCTCAAGGGAAGGGGGTCGACACTAAAAAGCAGTGTCCACAGATTCATCAGGTGTCAACACCTTAGAAGAGAGGTGTCGACCTTAAGCAACAAAAAAGCACAAGCTTAGTTCACAAGGTGTCGACCCTATAGAGTAGGAGGTCGACCCTTAGGGTCTTGGAAGGCAAAAACTAGTGTTTTTCTCATCAAATTTCTCAAATAAGCATAATAACACATAGTTTAATAAGCATAATAACACATAGTTTAATATCACTAGTGTTGACTTGTAGACACAAATTCGAGTTCAATGTCACCTTTAAGTACATGATCTCGTAGAAAGTGATGCCTTATTTCAATGTGTTTAGTGCGTGAGTGCTGTATGGGATTTTTTGAAAGATTAATGGCACTAGTGTTATCACATTTAATAGGTATGTGATCAAAGTGAAGTCCAAAATCAAGAAATTGTTGTTTTATCTAAATCATTTGAGCATAACAACTAGCAGCAGCAATATATTTCGCTTTAGCTGTAGATAAAGCTACATAATTTTGTTTTTAACAAAACCAAGATGTGAGTGAATTTCCAAGAAAATGACAAGTGCCACTAGTGCTTTTACGGTCAAGTCTACATCCCGTAAAGTCGGCTTCCAAATAACCATAAAGATCAAAAATATTTGTTTTAGGGTACCAAAGCCCCAAAAGTTGAGTGCCAACGAGATATCTAAAAATGCGTTTTACTACGGTGACGTGTGATTCTTTTGGAGATGATTGAAAACGAGCACACATGCAAACACTAAACATGATATCGGGTCTACTAGCCGTTTAGATAGAGTAAGGAACTAATTATACCTCGATATTTCTTTTCGTCTACCGATTTACCTTGCTCATCTTTGTCAATTTTAGTGAAAGTGCTCATAGGAGTTGCTGCAGGTTTGGACAAATCCATTTCAAATCTTTTGAGGAGATCTTTGATATATTTGGCTTGAGATAGATGAATGCCATCTTCGATTTGTTTTATTTGCAATCCAAGAAAGTACGTTAATTCTCCCATCATACTCATTTCAAATTCGCCCTGCATATCCTTACCAAATTCTTCGAACAAAGATTCATTAGTAACTCCGAATATAATATCATCAACATAAATTTGAACAATAAGCATATCTTCATTTTTAGTTCTTATGAAAAGAGTGGTATCAATTTTTCCACAAGAAAAACCTTTTTTAATAAGAAAATTGCTCAAGTGTTCATACCACGCTCTAGGGGCTTGTTTCAAACCATACAAGGCTTTTGAAAGTTTATAAACGTGGTCCGAGAGTTTTTGGTTTTCAAAACCGGGAGGTTGTTCAACATATATGTAGACACCCCATTTTTGACCCTCCTCAAGACTTGGACGTCACCGTTTGAACACTCGGTGATCATCCATGTTCGTGTTCGTTTTAAGTTCTCGGAGGTCTCGGCTACGTGCCTTGCCTTAGAAACTCTCAACTTGACTGTTTTGTGCTTGGTTTTGCACCAAACACTTGTTATTTTGCTTCTGAGGGCAGGGAATGGCTTGTTAGCCATCCCTACACCTCACCGGCCATGGCTTGAGGCCACCAGCCCTGTTTTGTTGCTACTGGCCATTGGTGATGGCCGGTCGGCACTCTTTCTAGTCGGCCGACCATTGCTTTGGTCAATTTGTCATTTTTGGTTGGCCAACCACTGTTCATCTGCTTTTGGCAGATATTTTATGCCAGTTGTGATAGCTGGCATCCGCAATGCACTCCCTCCATACACGTGTATAGAAGGATTTCACTCTTGCTTAGTTTGTTTTGTAAGCTTTGCAAGATTGGAATTCCTATAAAGGAAGGGCTTCTCCTCCTTCCTGAGGGGTTGAAAAAAAAAAGTTCCAGTGGTCTGGTTTTAGGGTTAGGAGTCTTGTATCTATCCTATCTCTATATATCCCTCTCCTTTTGATTTGTGTGTGTATAAGGTGTGTTTGTTCTTAGTTTTGCAGTAAGGCACCTAGTGTTACACCATACCTTGGTTGCTGAGGTGCCAAAGGGTTGTTCTTGGAGTTCTTGGGCTGGTTTTGACCTAAGGAAGATGCTGGAGCTCTCTTCTTGAAGAAGGTCTTCAAGGGTAAGAACCTTACCCCTTTATTCCCCATTTTTGCACAAGGTTTTGACCTATCTTGCATCTGTTTTTAAGCTTAGTGTATAACTATTAAAAGTTTTGATTTTACTTGCTTTTGAACTTTGCTTAAGGTTGTTTTGAGGTTTGGGGTTGTTTGCCCCCCTCTTAGGCCTTATTTGGCCTCCTTGTTGTGCTGTTTTTGGTGAGCTCTGGGACCACCTTGTATTGGCCTCCTCACCACTAAAATCTAGAGGGATTTCAGTGGTGGGGATGGTGCTTTGACGTCCTAAGAAGGAGAGGGCTATCCCTTCTCCTTGTTGTATTCAAAACTTGTCATTTTAGCCTCATGTGTGAGCACCTTGATTAAGTCCATGTTGGCCATGTCTTAGTTGGTATTTGTGGTTATTTTGCCATGTTATAGCACTATTTTAAGTTGGTTTAGACACATCATGCATGCTTTGCATACTTGTCTTGTAATGCCATGAAATTGCCTTAACATGCATCATGATGTACCATGACTTTCTAGCATGATTTTGGCTTAGCTTTGTGAAGCTTTTATGCATGATTTGGTGTCCTTAAGGTTTGATTTTGGTTATTTGGGTCACCCATGACTTGCTTTGTATAGCTACCATGCAATCACCCTTGTAAGCTTTGAGTATTGGATTCTCTAGCCTGCTCTATTTGCATCATTTCAATGGTTTGGCACCATTAATTATGTCATTTCAGTCCGTATGGCATGCTTGTATGCTTGCATTTGATGCTCCTTCAGTGCTTTAAAAGGTTGATGTCTTATGCTCCATGTTTGGACCCTTGTGTATGCCATCATGTGTAGGACATTTAGATGCCATATAAGTGTGTCTTTAACCTTGTTTTGGTCTGCCTTGGAACTATTTTGAGTCCCTTTGGCCCTTTGAGGCTTGGTTTGTATGGTCATGGCTTGAGCCCCTTGGCTAGCCTTGAGTTTTGGGCTTGGTTGCATGCTTTGCTTGATTTGTTTAATTGGTTTGGCACCTTTTCTAACATGATTTCAGAGCTTACAATGCTTGCCATTTGTCCATGTTTGCCTCCTTTTAAGCGTGCTTAAAAGTTGCCTATTTATGCTTAAGTATTAGACCAGTCTCCATGCATGTTTGTATGTGACTTTGTCCCTTATCCTTTAGTACTTTGGTCACTGTTTTGGGCCTATTTGAGAGCTGCCCAAATTGGTGTAAGTCCATCCCCGCATGTTGTTGCATGTTTTCCTTGTATGTTGTCACATACTTGTTGCATATTTGGTGAATTGCATATTGTAGCAAGCTAGTTCAATTGTGCCTCATTGTGTACTCAATCCATTACATATTGTTGCATGATTAGGTTGTAATGCATTTGGCATGCATTCTTTCTTTTGGTCACTCAACATGTTGTTACATGTTTGAATATTGTTGCATGCTCACATGCTTGCATGTTTGTTTGCATGCTCATATTGCATACTTAGCTCGCATGCTTAGGTTGCATTTTGCATGCATGTCTTGCCTCTTAAATCACCATGATAGAGGTTGGGTCCCTTGTTTGTTTGGTGTGCATTTCATTTAACATTGAAATTTCACACTTGGCCTATTGGGCCATTACGCATTGAAATACGCGATTGGTGGCCCGAGGGTCGAGTACCATACTCTCCTGAGTCTTAAA
Organism: Camellia lanceoleosa; assembly: GCA_025200525.1. NCBI lineage: Eukaryota > Viridiplantae > Streptophyta > Magnoliopsida > Ericales > Theaceae > Camellia > Camellia lanceoleosa. The sequence continues at coordinate 39,931,745 of CM045762.1, forward strand.
CATGATAGGGAGGGTGGTTGTGCAAACATTTGCTTGAAAATGCATTGCCATGCTTTGTCTGCCCTCTGCTGCTGTCAAAACAGGGTTCTGCAGGAAGAGATGGTCGACCAGCCATTCTCAGTGCCGATCGACCAACAATGGATGGCCGAGAGCATCATAGATGGTCGATGACCACTTTTCCATGGTCGGTGACCATTCCTCTTGGCCGGTGGTCTCCCATAACCCTCAGGGAGTATTTCAGAAGCAACCTTGGGACTTGTGCAGTCTTCAGAGGCATAAAACAGTGCAAATAGAGGCAGCTTGTGCATGGTGGTGGATTTCCGAGCGGAGCCGGGCACGCATGCATTGGACCCTCTTCCCGAGGCTGTTTCACCACTTTTTTTAGCTTAGTTAATTTGCTTAACTAGTTAAGTGGTCTGTAACTATTTAATTGGCTTGTTAGTTAGTTAAATTTGTATTATTCTTTTGGTCCCTTCGAGAGAGGGCGAATTGTGTAATAAGCATGCGTGTGTGTGATGCATGTCTTCCAACCCTCACTTCTTTCTCCTTTTTACTTACCTGCTTTTGATGGTTAGTATTAGGACATGTTTTGATTAGCATACTTATGATAGCATGTTTGCATCCATTTATTTGTATTGCATGCACAGGACTCGGCGCATCATACTAATTGTATAGTATTTCAAATCTAACTTGAATACATGTCGTCTGCTGCATTTCATATGCCATCCATAGATTAGCCAAGCCTATTCTAGCTGCATTTTGCCTGCGATGCATTAGCCACCTTAACATGGACTTGGATCATACATTTGATTACTAACATGTTCTTTGCTTTGGCTTGGAGTACTAGGTCAGTGTTTATGCTTTAGCATCTCGCATGAGTGTGAATGTTAACATGAAAGCATGCTTGCCATGAGGCTAACTGCTTAGTTGATTTACTGTCTGAATGCCTGTGTGTGGAGGTTGGATTGCTTGAGTTGGAACAACTCGTTGAAATCCGTGTTTTAGCCTACTTGCGAGTAGCAAATTTCAAACTGTCTTTCAAACGAGCAGATATGCAATACTTTGTTCCAAATTAGGCGATCTAGTCTATACTTTTGTGTTGTGCGCATCACATAGTAAGATTAGCTAATTAACCGGAATAAGAATGCATAATGTTTTCAAAACTAGATATCATGGTTAGTAGAGGCCGATCTTTGATCGGGCGAGCGGGGGTGCTCATAGCTGACATTCCCCAATCGTATCCAAGTTCCCGAGCTGAGACAACTTTGGTGATGACAGACACGTGGCCTTAGGCAACAAGTCAGGGTTTCCTAAATTCCCCCATAAAAAATATTTAGGTGGCGGCTCTGTATCTGGCAAAGCAGTCTATGTTTGGCACTTCTTTACAAAAATTTGTTTTCCAAAACGATTTGCCGGATTTGGACTCTTTGGTGATTTATCAATCTCACATTGCACATTGTGAGATCAGATTAAGAACAGTGACACAAAACGAGTCTGAACTGTGGAAGAGCATGGAGGCCCGAGGGCGCATCCACAATATACTTCCTCCAAAATATATCCATTTAAAAAGGCACTTTTCACATCCATTTGAAAGAGTTTGAGATTTCTAAAACAAGCAAATGCAAGCAACATACGAATAGCTTCAAGGCGTGCAACGGTTGTAAATGTCTCATCAAAATCAATGCCCTCTTTTTAGTTATGACCTTGGGCTACAAGTCAAGCTTTGTTTCGGAAAACAACCCCGGTTTCATCCATTTTATTTCGAAAAACCCATTTAGTTCCAATAACGGGATGATCTATAGGACGAGGAGTCAAAAACCAAACTTCATTTCTTTCAAACTGATTTAACTCTTCTTGCATAGCAAAAATCCAATTTTCATTGTGTTCAGCATCAGAAAAGGTTTTTGGCTTAATTTGAGAAACAAAAGCTAAATTTCCACAAACATTATGAATAGAGGAACGAGTTCTTACTCCTTATGTGGCATCTCCTATAATGAGGTCTTTGGGATGTCCATAAGCGTACTTCCATTCTTTGGGTAGATCATTTTCCTTTGTTGGATGGGTATACTCTTTTTGAAGATCTTCTATAGAGACTTCAATATTGGGTTCCGAAGAAAGAGGTTCAGCATTTTCCGATAAGTAAATGCCTTCAATACTTGGATTAGAATCTGCAACATTATCACTAGCAGTATTCTTGGAAGTAAAGGAGTTAGATTCATCAAAAGTAACGTGTATAGATTCTTCAACAAGTAAGTTTATTTTATTAAAGACACGATAAGCTTTACTAGAATTTACATATCCAAGAAACACAGTTTCATTAGATTTTGCATCAAACTTCCCAAGATTTTCTTTATTATTATTAAGTACAAAACATTTACATCCAAATGCACGAAAATGACCAATGTTGGGTTTTCTATCCTTCCGTAATTCATATGGCGTTTTCTTAAGGATGGGTCTAATCATGGCATGATTAATAACATAACAAGCTGTATTTACGGCTTCCGCCCAAAAATATCTTGACAAATTATTTTCACAAAGCATAGTCCGAGCCATTTCCTCGATAACTCTATTTTTTCTTTCTACCACACCATTTTGTTGACGAGTTCAGGGAGCAGAAAAATTATGATCAATACCATGCTCATTACAAAATAAAATAAACTCATCATTATCAAATTCTTTACCATGATCACTTCTAATGCTACAAATAGTAAGACTAATCATGTTTTGAATACGTTTACAAAGAGCAGTAAATGTAGAAAAAGTGTCATTTTCGTGTGCCAAGAAAATCACCCAAGTGAATTTACTAAAGTCATCCACACAAACAAGACAATAAGATTTACCACCAAGACTTCAAGTTTTAGAAGGTCCGAACAAGTCAATATGCAACAATTGAAGAGGTCTAGAAGTGGAAATAATATTTTTAGATTTGAAAGAAACTCTTGTTTGTTTTCCTTGTTGACAAGCATCACAAAGTCTATCTTTTTCAAAATCAATTTTTGGTAAGCCTACAACTAAATCAAGTTTTGAGAGTTTTGAAAGCAAATCCATATGAGCATGTCCTAGCCTCCTATGCCATAGCCAACCGGATTCATTCATAGCAGATAAGCACTTAATATCATGATTAGGAGATAAACTATGCAAATCAAATATATATACATTTTCATGCCTATAACCAACAAAAAACACTTTGTTTTCAGCAGAATTTTTAATGGTGTAGTGAGATTTTTCAAAAGTGACATGATTGCCTTTATCAGACATTTGACTAATACTAAGCAAGTTATGTTTCAATCCTTCAACAAGCAACACATTTTCAATGATGGGTGAAGAAGTTTTACTAATACTACCTTTGTCGATGATTTTTTCCTTACTATTGTCTCTGAAGGTCACGTGCCCTCCTTCTTTGGATTTAAGGGTTGAGAACATTGCTCTATCTTCGGTCATGTGCCTTGAGCACGCATTGTCAAGGTACCCTTGATTGTTGCTAGATTTTGACCTAAAACGCACCTGCAAAAATCAGATTTTTGTTGACCTTTTGACACCCATTCTTTCTTGGGTCCATGAGAGTTAGGAGTTGAAGTGTTTTTGGGAACCCACTTCTTTTTCATTCTATCAAATGAATTCTTTTAGTAGGACAAGAAGGAGAGATGTGACATTTTCTTCTACAATAATGGCATGTGAGATGAGAATAGTTGAATGATGTATAAACAAAGCTCTTTTTGGAAAAAAATTTTCTTTTGAAAAAGGTTTATAGCCAATTCCCATTCTTCCAAATGTTTCATTTTGACTTTTGAGAATTTTATCTAAGGTACTACCTTGAGTAAATTTTGAAAGAACATTTTTTTAAATCTTTTATGTTTTCATTTAAGACAATTTTCTCCTTTTTCAAAATTTCATCTTCTTTTTGCAAATCATCTACTTTTTCTTCTAAAATAAAGAATTCTTTTTTCCTTTGAAAATTCTTTCTCCTTTTCTAATGTCAAGACTTTATTTTCCAAAGTATTGATCTTAGAAGTCAATGATTCCTTTTCTTGAGATAGACTTGAGATCATTTTCTTTTGACAATTACTTTTCATACTTAATTTTTTAAATTCAGCATGCAATTCATCAAAAGTAGTTTGTAATTTATCAAAAGTGAAAGAGTCATGATTTACCTCATCTTCAAGTGCCACCAAGCATAGATTTGCGACTTCATTTTTGCAAAGATCCGTCTCCGAGTCACTGTCATCACTATCTTCTCCCCAAGCTGCGATCATGGCCTTCTTATTATCCTTCTTGAATTGTTTTTTGAGCTCTGGACATTCCAATTTGTAGTGTCCCAGCTTGTTACATTCATAGCAAGTAATTTCAGTTTGAAGATCTTTGTTGAAATCTTTTCTAAAGAACTTTCTTACACCTTGTTTCTTCTTTACAAACCTTTTGAATCTTTTAATAATGAAAGTCATTTCTTCATCTTCCTCTAAAGCATCTTCTTCTTCCTCTTGAAACTTTGAGGTAGACTTGAAAGCTATCCCTTTCTTGTTATTTTTGTCTTCTTCTTCTTTTCCTTCTTGCATGATGATTTCATGGGTTAGGAGAGATCCCATTAGCTCATCAAGACTCAATGTTGACAAGTCTCTTGCTTTTATCACTGCAATAACTTTGTTCTCCCAACTTTTTGGCAATGATCGGAGAATTTTTTTGACAATCTCTGCATTAGTATAAGTCTTCCCAAGAGATTTAAGACAATTTATAATGTCTGTAAATCGAGTGAACATCTGGGATATATTCTCATCAGGTTTCATCTTGAAGAGCTCATAATTATGAACAAGCAAGCTCACTCTAGACTCTTTGACTTGAGTAGTTCCCTCATGAGTTACAACAAGTTTATCCCAAATTTCTTTTGCAGTTGTATAAGTGCATATTCTATTAAACTTAGTAGTATCAAGTACACAATATAACATGTTAACAGCTTTGGCATTGGATTGAATATCTTTGTAATTAGCACTAGTTCACTCACTTTCAAGTTTGGGGACTAACATACCATCTATGGTTTTAGTGGGGACTTTAGGACCATCACATATGATTTTCCAAACCTCATAGTCGATAGATTGAATATGCATAGTCATGCGGGTTTTTCAATAGTTGAAATTTGTGCCATTGAAGAAAGGTGGTTTGTTTGAGGCTTGACCTTCAGGAGGAGAGGAGCTAGGGATTGCCATAAATCACTCTAAGACGGTTAAGTCACAATACTATAAATGAGGCTCTGATACCAATTGTTATTTAGGTAGGTAAGCCAAGAGGGGGGGTGAATTGGGTAATTTAAAAATTTGGTCGAAAAATAAATTAGCAAAGACTAAGTGATTAAAAATATGATAATAAATGAATGCACAGAAAATGAAAGAAAAAGAAATAAGAGCTTGACACAAGGATTTATAGTGGTTCGGCTCACCGGCCTATGTCCACTCCTCAAGACACCTATTGAGAATTTCTTCACTATGAATAGATGCACCACCAAGCTTCACCTAGCTTGTGGATTTTACAAGGACTTACTTCAATCTGTTGAGGACCTCTCAACTAAATGCCTCACCTTACAGGTGTGTCACTCAGAAAATAAGAAGCAAGAATAAGAGGTACAACTATCCTCTTTTACAAATATTCTCTCACAAGAGATGGATATGAAAGTGTAAGCTCTTAAGTAATTTAAGTCTCACTCAGATATGAAAGTGGAAATACAAATGGAGTATAATAAAAGCTCTTGATTGCTCTTGAATGCATTAGGCTTGTTGTGTTCAAGGAGTGTGTTGAATGAACAGGAAGAGCTTCATCTTTATAGCATTAATGGCTTCACCATTGGAGAGAGAGAGGTTTTGAAATTTCTAGCCATTTAAGAAGATCAAGCATGATATATTCCAGCTGTTATTTGATCAGAGTATGGTGAGTTACAGAATGTGAACAGGTCTTGGGAAGGAAAGGATCATTTAATGCACATGCTTTTTATTTAATGCTCTTCTTCATAGGTCAACTTCTTGGAGGGGATATGGTTCCAGAAGATTTGTTTAGAGGTCAAAAAAGATGACATATTATGCACAGAACTCTGAAAAAGTGACTGAGAAACGATTTGCAGCAGTTTGGATCTGATTTGGTAGGTTGAATTTTTAAACCCAGATATTACAAGTGTCAACCCCTGTAGATTTGGGTGTCGACCCTTTGCTTCTCTCTCTTCTCTGCATTGAGTCTCAAATGTCTTTGGTGTCAGCCCTTATCTTTCTTGGTGTCGACCCTTGCTGTTGAATTGCATTCTAAAATTTGGTGTCGACCCTTGTAGTTCTTGGTGTCGACCCTTGCTACTAAATTGCATTTTGAAATTTAGTGTCAACCCTTGTAGGTCTTGGTGTCGACCCTTGCTATTTTGGTGTCGACCCTTGCAGGTAGAACACTTGTGCATTTTGAGCCTCATTCTGGTGTCGACCCTTAAACATGTTTTAAGTATAGATAAAGTTTTGCAACCAAGTTTTGATACCAAGTTTTGATGTTCATGTTTTGAAGCCCCAAAAATCACTAAAAAAAGATACTTTAGAGTCATATGACTTCTAGAATTTATGAAGCACAATTTGTTATATTTTTATTTTGAAAGCTTCAAATAACAAAATAGGTTCAAAATATTTGTTCATAATCAAAATCAATACAAATTTTAGAATTGAATAACCTTGGGGCTAACAATTCATATTTTACATTTTTCTTGTAAAAAATCAAAAAGTATTCTAATCTACTACTTCCCAAACAACCCCTAAATTTATCATACTTGAATTAAGGACTTGCTGGAATTTAAGGACCTGGTATCTTGACTTGCTGGAATTGAAGGACTTATATCTGGGATTTATAAAGTTTGAAATATTGGGCCTGAAAGTGGGTTTGAATTGAGTTTTTATAGGCCTTTTTCGGATTTTACTTGGTTTTGGGCTTATCATATTTGACCTTATAAAAGGCAAGGTCACAGGCTTTTTTGGACTGGAATTATGGGTAAATGTTGGCTGCCCCTTCAACGGGTGATGCTATTTGCACTTAAAAAATAACTTAATATGTCCAATTTAATTTTTAAAATTTTAATTTCTATTATATCCTAATATGAATTTACTAATAAGGACAAAACATATTAAATCTTAAAGTAATTTTTTTTTTTTCATAATACACCCTAATCACTTATATGTATTCTTTAGATTCAAGTCTCTCATCTTCTTCCTCAAGTTGCAATTATTTTATCTTTTTCTTCTTCATTTCAAAACTCCAATTCTCCTCACCAAAACTCACCATTATCAAGACCATTATTTTTTATTGTATTGTTACTAGCAAATAGAAGAAAGTTTAAACAAAATTAAATGATTGATGAGAATAATAATCAAAATTATATTTTGAAGCAACCCATCAAAAATGATGTAAGCATTCTCATAAATATCAAATTACAATTATTAATTTTTGTGTTTAGGATATTATTTAGATAAAAGAAAAACTCTTTAAAATTGCATTTGGATGGAAAAAATTAAAATAAGGATTCGAGACTAAGATAAACAAAAACTATAAGAAGCTTAGATATAAATATTGTACTGAATATATAAGGAGAGTTTCGAGAGACAAGAGAGAACTGAGCATCGTTCAAAAAAAAAAAAAAAAAAACAAATAAACAAACAAACAAATTGGGCAACCCATCAATGATCTTCTCAAATGGGCACTTGGCATGGTAAACACAATTGCTGAGACTTCCCAGAAAAACCCTTTTTAGAAATCGATAAAATAATTGCTTTATATATTCTTTAAAAAAAAATTAATGATAGGTTTAATTGAAATTGAGAAATCTATATGTGAATAAAAAAATAGTTGTGAGAAATCTATTTAAGAATTTTTGAAAGGATTTTTTAAAGTGATGTAATTTGAAAATTTAGGAAAAACATATAGTGTATTAAGAGTAAATTATAATCTTAAATAATTTAATAAGATGTATTGAGAAATTAAGTGTACTTAATGATTGTTTGGGTGCAAATAGAATGTGGATTTAAATTCCCACTTGTATGTGAATTTACAATTTACCGCTATATGATTAAGTAATTCTAGTGTAAATCTATAATTTACTGGTATATAATTAAGTAATTCTACTATATTGTACTCCTTCAAAACAACCTTCAGAATCTTAGGATGTACTTGATTTGTGTTTTGAGATAAATTTTTTTAAAAAAAATTTAAGAAGAGTTTGTTTGGTTGTATATTTTGAAAATAGTTTTAGAATTTGGGAGTTTGGGATAATTTGTTGTAGCTGAGTAGATGTGTGTAAAAAAAAATATATAATTGAGAAGGAAAGAGGAGAGAGAAAGAGTGATTGATTGATGTGTAAGAGAGATAAAGTGATTTAAAATTTTTTTTTTCAAAAAATTTAAACCAAAGAAAATTTTGAATTTTTCTTTTCAAAAATATCTCAAAATACAAATCAAATAAGCCCACCCATCTCTCTCTCCCTCTCTAACTTTTTTAACTTCTTACTGGAGGTTTCCTTATCCCATCTAAAGTAAAAACTTTCAAAGATGCTACCTGATTTAAGTCTTATTTGTCATAACTTAAAAAATTTAAAAAGTCATTATCCTATTTAAATCACATCATCTTATTTAAGTCATATCATCTCTTTAATACATCACTTCAAACCCAACCCATACCCAACTTATATTTCATAAAAAATAAAAAAATTATACTTATTTAGATCATCTGAAACCATCCCTTAATAACACTATAAATTTATTCTTATCCATTCAAAATTTATTCAGAAAAAAATAAATAATTCAAATTCATTTTATTTATAATGTCTCATTTAGTAATAGGTTTTTTTTTAATAATTTTTTAGTTTCTTAACTAAAATTTGACGTAAAGAAATTAGTATGCTTAGAAAGAATTTTTTAACTTTTTACGAAAAGATGTGAAAAATAATATAAATGAAATAAAAATAAATAAATTTTGAAAATAATTTGAGAGTTTGGGATAATTTGATATTTTGTTATAGTTGAGTAGATGCATGTGAGAGAAAATGTGATTGAGAAGGAAATAAGAGAGAGAAAGAGTGATTGATTGATTGATGTATAAGAGAGATAAAGTGATTTTGAAATTTTTTTTTCAAAAAATTTGAACCAAACAAAATTTTGAATTTGTTTTTCAAAAATTATGGGTTTGTTTGGTTTGCTTTTGAGAGAGTGATTTTCAAAAAATGTTTTAGGGAGAGAGTTTAGAATTTTTTTTAGTTTGTTTGATTGTATATTTTGAAAATAGTTTGGGATGATTTGATATTTTGTTGTAATTGAGTAGATATGTGTGAGAGAAAAAGTGCTTGAGAATGAGAGATGAGAAAGAAAAAGTGATTGATTGATGTGTAAGAGAGAGAAAGTGATTTTGAAAATTTTTTGAAAAAAATTCTCAAACCATTCAATTTTTATTTTCAAAACTTCTTTCAAAGCTAAACCAAACACACCCTATATCTTGATATACAAACCAAACGAGTCCACCTTTCTCTGTCTTTCTGAACTTTTTTAACTTCTAACCAAGAGGTTTCGTTATCACGATCTAAAGGGTTCGTTTGGGAAGTGGGTTCACTTTTTGATTTTTTGATTATTTTAATCTGGAGTTAAAAAGTTTTATTCGGGAAGAACTTTTTGACTTTCTTTTATTTTTTGTGAGAGAAAGAATGTAATGATTATGGATTAGATGTGATGTTTTATCTCATTAAGCTGAAAAACCTATTTTTATGTTTTTGTAAGTAAAATAGTCCCAAACCCAATCTAATCCTTCTTTCCAAACGAAGCCAAAGTAAAAACTTTCAAAGACGCTACCCGATTTAATAACACTATAAGGGTGTGTTTGTTCTTATCCATTCAAGATTTATTCAGAAAAAAAATCAATAATTCAAATTTTATTTTATTTATGAGGTCTCTTTTGAAAACTGGTTTTTTTAAATAATTTTTTAATTTTTTAATTAAAATATGGTACAAAAAAATTCATATATTTAATTTTTTTAAAATTTTTTTATGAAAAAATATAAAAAAAAATAATATAAATAAAATAAAAATAAGTAAATAGACATTTTTACCTTGAAAAAGTTGCTGTTCAATCGATAAGCATGTGACTTCACCCAAAAAGCATGTGACTTCACCTAATATGCTGTCCAGGGGTGGGCATGGTCCAAATTAATCGGATTAGGATAAAATTAAGAACAATTTATTATCTATAATTTTTAAAAAATTGGAACTAATCTAATCCATTTAAATTGTGAAACCAATCCGAACCAATCCATTTAAATACGGATTGGATCAGTTTAGGATCACGGATTTATACAATTAAATTACAAAAAAATATATATAATATTTTAATTTCATAAAAATATAAATATAGCATCATATTAGTTTCACAATAACAACATGTCTTTTCATAATAGCGACATACTGTTTTAGAATTTAAACAATTATAAGAAAACTGGTTCCACCATAAGAATTTAGACAATTACAAATTAACACTAAAAACTAACAAACAAAAGTAATAAAAAAAGATACTATGCGAGTTTATGTTTTGATTTAAGTTTTATATGAAATAAGAGAATATACTATGTAGGAGGGTGTATAATAAAAATATAGACTATTTGTATACAGTCCGGATCGGTTCCAATTCGGAACCGTGGGATTCAATCCAGAACCAATCCATGAACTATGGATTTTTAATTTTTCAATTCGGAACTGAACCACGGATTCAAAAAATCAATCCAAACTTACTGGATTGGACTGAACTGGATCGGATTACGAATTTTACGGATTTCTTACTCAGCCCTAATGCTGTCAGGGTGATGCAGCAAATATTATTACAATATGTCAGCTAAATAGGCTTAGGTGATATGGGGGTTGTTGGAGGAAGCATCTCCTCCTTGGCTTTTCTACATAACTCCCTATTTGATGGGCGATTAGATCTATTTTTGGACTCAATTTTGATGATCCGAACTGTTTATATTTTAAAATTTGTTATGTATATCATACTTGTAAAAAATCAAGTCGATCGGATATCAAAAACTATGTGATCTAAAAGTTTTATTAAACAATAAAACTATTTATTAAATTTTTTTATAATAAACGATTTTTAATTCTTCTGATATTTGATCAATTTAATTTTTTATAAATATAATATACATAATAAATTTTAAAATATAAATAATTTGAATCATAAAAATTAAATCAAAAAATGAACTCAATGACCCATCTAATATAGAGAGTCAAGTAAGGGAGTCGAGGAGATCTTTTGCTCGGGGTTGTTGCAGCATAATTTTGCCTTCACTGATTTTTGGTATGTAAAAATGTATATATGTTTTTTTAAATGTACAAATCGGTGATAGCAGTCTACCAATAAAAAAAAAAAAATCAGCCACGTGATTGACATAAAGGAGGGTTCGGACAGAAATTAAAAAAAAAAAAAAAAATATTAATGATATTAAATTTTTTATTAAATAAATAATTAAATATCTCACATAGGCGTGAAATGCATAATTTTGTAGATCCTATATTTATGAGATATTTGGTCATTTATCTAGAGAAAATTTAGAACTTATGACATTTTTTTATTGGGCAAATTACATATACCTCTCTTGAGGTTTAACTAAATTACAAATACTCTTAAGATTTGAGAAATTACAGATTCACCTTGAGGTTTATATTTTCCTAACAAATTGTCCTATGAGGTTTATATTTTCATAACAAATTGCCTCTGCTGGGTCATTTGACCTCTGGTGTGTTGCATAAAATTGTAGGTTTTTTTTTTTGGTAGATGATTAAAGTTATTTTTTGGGTTTTTTTTTACTCTTTTTTTTTTTTTTTTTTTGAAAAAATGTAAGAGAATATGATTTAAAATGAAATAACTTTTAACCCACTTTTTAAAAGTAGCCTTAGGCTTGGTTTGGGAAGTGGGCTGCCTTTTTAATTTTTTGACTTTTTTGACTATTTTAGTCTGGGCTAAAAAGCTTGGTTTGAGAAGGATTTTTTGACTTTTTGGTTTTTTTTAACTTTTTTGTGAGAAAAAAGTGTAATGATTACAGGTTAGATGTGATGTTTTGTTTGTTGTGGCTAAAATAACCAAAAAAAACCTCAAATCTTGCTTCCCAAACAATGTCTAATTTTTTAACTTTTAAACTAAAATACTCATATGTCAAACGAGGCCTCGCACACTTTATCAATTTAGTTGTTACTATACGTATATATTCAGAATAAATTATAAATTCATAAGAATGGGTTTTAATAAGTGTGTTTGGTTTTAATTTTTTAAAATTGATTTTTTTTATTTTTCGTATTTTTTTTTTATTTTTAGTAAATATTTTTAAAATTTTAAGTAATTTTTTATTTTTTTAGATACACCTTACTTAGATGTATCTAAAAGTAAAATATTTATGAATTAATATTTTTAAAAATTAATAAATACACAAAAATATGAAAAATATACTAAATTTTCGTATTTTTGGTATTTAGTAAATTTTTTAAAGGTTTTTTTCAAAAAAATTATATTTTTTAAGTGTATTTATGTTAGGTGTTTAAAAATTTTGAAAATTACTTAAAATATTTAAAAATTTCAGTGAAAACAAAAAGAAAAATATAAAATAAAAAAGTAAAATTTTTTAAAAAGTATTTTCTGAATCAATCCGAATAAATAGTATAATGCTATATGCATCAACTAGTATATTAACTAGTGTATCAATTATAATGTGGCATAATTTAAGAGATTTTTGAAATTTATAATATGTATAATAAGTGGGTCAATAATAATGTTACAACTAGTTTTTGGTACACTAATTAATATATTAAGAGATGCTTTGAAAAATTGGTTAAAAATTAAAATTTTGAATTTTTTAAAAAAAAATTTGTGATTTTTTTAGCTAAAAAAACTAATTTTTGTGATTTTTTTATTTTTATTTTTTAACTAAAAAAATTTAAAAAAAACTAAAGGATTGTTTGTGATGTTCTAAATAAGTGTATTTGTTGACTTTTTATAAAATATGAGTTGAGTTTAAAATGATAAGATAGAAAAATAATATAACTTAAATAAAATGATGTAACTTAAATAAAATAATAATTTTATTTTTATTTATTTTTTTATTTTTTTTAACGGATGAAGTTCCAAAACAAGGCCCCACGTACATGTAGCACCACCGGAGCGAATATTATTCTACCTGATTGGGATAAGTAGAACACGTGAAGACTCTGTATTTGTTTCTTTCGAGGAAAGGCTCTGTATTTGTTACTTTCGAGGAAATTGTTTGGAATGTTGGACATACGTATCTTATGTCAGACCCATTCACAATTTCATTTTTAATTTTCAGTTTATATTTATAAAAATTTTAAAAATTATTACAAAAATTTATTTGATAATTTTTTTTTTTAATTTATAAATAATTATCTCAATTTATAAATTTGAAAAAAAATATAAATTAAAAAAATGAATTTATACTGATTTTTTAAACAAAAATTTAAAAATTTGACAAATAATTTTTTTTTTCAATTAATTTTTTTTCAATTATTTCTTTTCAATTAATTTTTTTTCCAATTAATTTTTTTTTCTAATTATAATATGTATGATCCCATTGTCATAAATAATAAAAAATAAATATAAATATTTTAGACCCGAACAAACATATTTTTTAGTCTATGTTTTTAAAAATTTTCAAACGTTTTGTTCAAATCAAATGTGTTTGTAGTTTATGTTTTTTTTAAAAATAAACAAAAATCAGTTTATAAAATTTGTGTAAACATAAATAAAAAACGTAAACGTTACCAAACGCTATCTAATAAAATAGAAGAGAGATGGAAAGAAAAGTGTGGGCTCTATTTTTATATTGGCACTTTTCACATTATTAAAGTTATATTAGAGAATTCAAATTAAAACTTTCAAACATTATTCAGTGAGTGATGCTACATGCATTAATCAGTGTATCAACACTAGTTATAATATTATTATTCACCACACTCATTTTATAAATTATAAATATAAAAAACATCTCAATTATACCATATCATCAATTAATACATTAATTAGAGAATCTCCAACGGTTCACCTAATGTTTCACCAAATCTGAGTAAAAAAATGGCTATTTCCTCAATCTGATACTGAATGCTCCAATGGTTCACCTTCATCAAATCTCTTTCAGGACAACCGGATGGTCGCCCGGCAGGTCGACCGGGTAGGGGAAATTTTTTTTTTTTTTTTTTATAACCTTTTTGAACTGTTTGAACCTACCTCCGTGGGTCAACCGGTTGGTCGACCGGTAAAGCCAAATTTTATTTTATTTTATTTTTTTTTACCTTTTTGAACTGTTTGAACCAACCATCGCACTGTTTGAACCAACCAATTTTTCATGCACTGGTCGACCGGTTGGTCAACCGGGTGGTCGACCAGGTGGACATCCAGGTGGTTGACCACCATGTGTAACATTCTGAACCTTTTCTGCTCCAACGGTCAGTAACAGTGATTTGGTAAAATGTATATCTTGTTCTCAGTTTGATGCTTTTTTTGCTGAATTCTCATTTTGATATCAATTTGGTACAAAGGTTGAAGCATAAAAAAGTGCCTTTTTCATCAAAATTTGAATCTGATGCCAACTTTAATTCACCGTTGGAGATGGTCTTAATGGACTAATTAATATATATATATATATATATATAACATTACTCTTATTCAATTGACAAAAAGTACTCAAATCACTTTTAAATATCACCATTGTATACATATTTACTGTAAAACACAAAAACGTAAAGTAAAAGTACAAAAAATAAAGAATGGGTAAATTACACCCCTTTAAAGTTTGCTCAAGGAATGGCAACGGGGCGGGGCGGGGCAGAGCGAGGCCGGGGATCACCCTCTCCATCCCCGATCTCCGATTGTGAAAATTTCCCCGTCCCCAACCCCGATTCCCAACGGGGAGCGTATCACTGTCCCCACTCCCACCCTCTAACGGGGATCGAGTTTCCTCAATCCCGAATTCCCCAACCCAAATCTGTTTCAACTACGCCATCAACAACAAAATCATTATCATCCCCAATTGTTTCATTTTCAACGTTAACAAAATCATCAATAGATCCACTACCAAAAAAACAAAAAACAAAAAAAAAAAAAATTTGGACAGATACATCTATACACAGATTTGAGATGTGTCAATAGAGATGTGTCAATAGACCTACTACCAAAAAAAAAAAAAGGACAGATATACATCTATACACATATTTGAGATGGATATATATAAATACACAGATCTGAGATAGACACACACACATACACAAAAATGGACACACACACACACACACACACACACACACACACACACACACACACACACACATGTATACATACATACAAACAGATCTGAGATTTGTGTATCTGTGAGAGACATAAAGGACGATGGAAGCGATGGCAAGTGAGGTGAACGACGGTGACTGCGATAAACAAGAGTGGACGATCGGCGAACGACTGTGACAACGACGACGGAGGCTATGGACGACGGAGGAAGGGAAGTGTGAGAGTGAGAGAGAGTAGAGGGAAGAGAGAGAGAGAGAGAGAGAGAGAGAGAGAGATAAGTGAGATCATTCACTGAGATAAGGGTGTAGGTTTAATATATATATAGAGGGGTAAAATAATAATTTCACTTCGGGGGACAAACGGGGACGGGGACGGGGACGAGGACAGGCTGGATACGGGGCTGGGACACTTATCCCCGTCCCTGGCCCAAAACTAATCGGGGATTGATTTTTGAATACTATCCCTGCCCCATTGGGGATATTTTTCGGAGAAAAACCGCTCAAATCGGGGTCGGGGGTTTGGTCCCCGTCGGGCGGGGTTGAAATTGCCATCCCTAGTTTGGTCTAGTTACTTCTTATCTTTGGACGTTTGGAAAGTTATATTCTCATTCTTGTGGTTAATAGCTTTATTTCAGTAACCTCCTTATTCATATAAAAGGTAACAATTTTATTAAAAAAATAAAGAAAATTATATTGAAAAAATAAAAAATAAAAAATAAAAAGAAAAAGAGAAAGAGAAAGAGAAAGTAAGGCAAAACAAAATAAGAAAAGAGAGAAAGTGTATGAATTCAATATCTTCATTTCATCTAAATAATTACAATGACATGGAGTTAGTGTAATTTCTCAAATGTCAAGGGATGATATGTATTAAATCCAAATCTCAGGGGGTGTAAGTGTAATTTACCAATAAAGAATATAAATTTTTAGTGTAAGTTCCTAAATATTAAAATTTTGTAAGATAAAAAAATATGTAACATTTTCATATTAGTTTGTTTAAAAAAAAAAATCATATTAGTTGGGATCTCTTAATATTTTTATAGAGAAATTTTCAATTTTTCACAGAGAAATGATGAATTGAAATTTTTTTATGACGAGTTGAAATTTCTCTAATAATATTATTGACATACCTTAACTAATAAAAAAAATAACATATTAAATCTCTCTTACTACCTAAAGTTAAAGATGGATGTTTCATTAATTTTTAAAATTTTTATTTTAAGATTTAATTTTTATAATAAAATAAATTTTAAAATATTATTTTTATTGAATTTAAGATGAGTTATGTATGAGTAAAATCTACATAAATATATTTATAAAATAATTTTAAAAAAAAATCACCATACATCATTTTGAAAAATCCAAATAAACCTTGAGATATTGATTACTCATTATGTTTCAATTTAAAATAGTGAATATCAATCGCAATCAAACAATTAACGATAAATCGACATAATGTGATAAAAATCACAATTGAAACACCTCTAATTGCAATAAAAAATCATCGGCCAAAATCACAAAACAATCCACTAAGAAGGCAAAAAAGAATTATACATGAGTACCCTCAATTACCTAGCAAATCTACGCTTGAGTTGAACCAAACCCAATTTGTCTCTTCCAACACCGTCTTTACCTCAAAATTGCTTTACCCAACGTTGAATCCACAGTATCAATGTCAAAACCACGACAATGAGCCGCTTTGAAATTCACCAAAACTTCAGGCCTAAGTTCCTCGGAATTTACCGAATAACTAAACAACCCTTGATGTTTGACAAGGGGTGTAAGTGTAATTTACCAATAAAGAATATAATTTTTTATAAAATTTTTAGTTTAAGTTCATTAATATTAAAATTTAATAAGATAAAATAATATGTAACATTTTCATATTAGTTTGTTTAAAAAATACATATCATATTAGTTGGGATCTCTTAATACTTTTATAGAGAAATTTTCAATTTTTCACAGAGAAATGACGAATTGAAAATTTTCAATAACGGGCTAAAATTTCTCTAATAATATTATTGAGATACCTTAACTAATAAAAAAATAACATATTGGACCTCTCCTACTATCCAAAATTAAAGATGGATGTTTTATTAATTTTTTTAATTTTTATTTTAAGATTTAATTTTTATAATAAAATAAATTTTAAAATATTTTTTTTATTGAATTTAAGATGGGTTATGTACGAGAAAAATCTACATAACTATATTTATAAAACAATTTTTTAAAAAAATCACCATACACCATTCTGAAAAATCTAAATAAACCTTGAGATATTGATACCTCATTATGTTTCAAATTAAAATAGTGAATATCAATCACAATTAAACAATCAAAGATAAATCAACATAACATAGTAAAAATCACAGTTGAAGCACTTCCAATTGTGATAAAAATATATGAGCCAAAGTCATAAAACAATCCACTAATAAGACAAAAAAGTATTACACATGAGTACCCTCAATTACCTAGCGAATTCACGTCTGAATTGAACCAAACCCAACGTGCCTCTTCCAACACCGTCTTCACCTCGGAATTGCTTTGCCCAACGTTGAATCGACAATGCCAATGTTGAATCCACGACGATGAGCCACTTTGGAATTCACTAAAACTCCAGGCCTAAATTCCTCAGAATCCACCGAAGAACACCTCTTTCTTTATGAATATAAAAGAACTAAACAACCCTTGATGTTTGATACTATATAGTTCGTTGATCAAACGATCACCTTCTATACAAGAAAACTTATATAAAAATACCCTCCAATATAGAACACTTTGTATTTTTCTCCTTTCTAAAAATCTGGATGGGTTAAACCCTAAAAATAGCAAACGATGCATTTTATAGAAAACAGAACTGCGCTGACCGCTCGAGCGATGTGAGTAAAGGCGGTGCAACTCATATAGGCTAACCGCTCGAGCGCAACATCCACCGCTTGAGCAGTAAAAGTTTTTTAGAAGTTCTGACTATAGGCTGAAATACTGGAAACTCCACTTTACCACTCGAGCACATAAATGCCGTTCGAGCGGTCAAACTACTTTAACAAGCTTGATTCCCATATATAGTTAGCGAAGTGACAAAGAAGAAAGGCTCAAGATACAGAATGTCAGCATAAACTCCTTTGCACAGTCACCATTCTGGTTGGATTCACATCTAAACACTCATAGCCTCACTGAAATAAAAGTGCGAATAAAATTATAACTGAAAAGAGTTTTGTCAAATAGGATTGTCAATTGCAAAAACCTAACGCATTCCTTTTCTTTCTTTTTTTTTGAAAAAATTATTTATCAGTGTTATTCTTCAAAAATAATTATTAATTGATAAAAAAAATTATAACATTAACTATTAAAATTTATAAATTGTATCACAAATTTAAATTACAAACTAACACTAAACAGTTACTTTCTCTTTTTTTTCTTTGTTTCTGCCATCGGTGTCGCACACAAACAGCAAAGTCATTTTTTTAAATTTTTTTCAGGTAAGAAGACACCAAAGTTGAACTTTGATGTTTAGAAAGGTCCAAAAATTATTACAAATTGTCATATTATTTTTTATTTTAATTAAAATTGTTAATTTCTAAAGGAGACCTCATTCTCTATTTCTATAATTTGACCTCGTAACAAAATAACATGAGTATTTAATTTTATTAATTTGAACCCTAATCCTTTAATTTATTTTCAATCTAAACTATCAGTCTATTTTCGTTAAGTAAAACCAACGAAAAATAAGTATTTTAATAATTAAACTTGAAAAAAATCAAAAAATTCTCAAGATTGTGATTTGTAATTAGGATTAAATTTCAATAATAAACAACAATTCTCAATCAAACAATCATAGATCTAATCCAATTATAAGAGAAATTGAATTTGTTTTACTATTAAGCAACAATAAGATCACACAGTAATTTAACGTGAAAAAAAAATCACAATTTGATTCCTCTAATTGTGATAAAAGTCGCAGACCAAAATCACAAAATAATTCACTAAGAAGACAATGGAATTACATAAGAGAACTCTCAATTAGTTAACGTTTTGATATCCAAATTGAACCCAACTTGTTGTGTCTCTTCCAATACCGTCTTCATTTTAGAATTGCTTTACTCAACATTGAATCCATAACACTAATATCGAATTCATGACGATTATCCACTTCGGAATCCACCAAAGCTTCCAATCTTAAGTTCTCTGAAATCCACCAAATCACATCTCTTCAGAAACGTGTATTTAAATGATAATTCCTCGATGATTTTCAATATAAAGCGCATTGATCCATAGATCGCTCTTAATTCATCAACACATACAAATCACACTAGAGAACACACACTCTCTCTCTCTCTCTCTCTGTTTTTTGCACTTCAAGAATGAATATATTAGAGTCTCACCTTAGATTTGACCCAAAAATGCATTTTTAAGTAATTGTAACCACCTTGGTTGCTCGAGCACACATTTGGTCGCTTGAGCAATTTTTTTGGGCTTGTAGAATTTTTCTCTTCTAAGAAGTTACAAGAATGCAAATTTAGTCAATCAAGCAAACTATATTACTTTATTGGATTGTCTTTAACATGGGAGAATAACTGTCTAATGATTGCTAGAGACAAACTGAGTCGGATTCACATCTAATCAACTGTCAATCTCGCAAAAAAAAAAAAAAAAAAAAAAAAAAAAACACAAATGTGATTATAATTTGATGATATTTTGCTCAACGAGATTGCCAATCATAAAATTCCTAACAAAACTCAATATGAGTGTAGAGAAAACGTCTAAAATATCAATTTTTGTTCAATTTAATGACTAAAATATTTTTCTTATCATTTTTGCCTAACTGAATGTAGCTTGGCTTTTTCGCGCCTCCTTTCAGAAGCTCGAAAAGAAAGCCGTATAGTTCGGACTCCAGCGGTTTTGAATCTAATCTCACAAGTGCAATGTGAAATTGATAAATACCAAAGAGTCCAAATCTGGCAAATTGTTTTGAAAAATTGATTTTGAATAAAAAATGTCAAAATTGGACTGCTTTGCCAGATACAGAGTCGCCATCTAAATATTTTATTTTTGGGAGAATTTAGGAAACCCATGACTCATGCCAAAGGCCACGTGTCCGTCATCACCAAAGTTGTCTCGACTTGGGAACTTAGGTACGAGAGGGTAAGGTCATGAATTGAGCACCCATGACCATCCCCGCTCGCTCGATCAAAGATCGGTCTCTACTAATCATGATATAGTTTTTTATAAATATTATGCGCTCTTGTTGATTATTAAGCTAGCTTTACTATGTGATGCGCACAAGCAAGTATAGACTAGTTTGCTCAATTTGAAACAATTCAACTTATGTTTGTTTGCGAAAATTGTTTGAATTTGCCACCTCAAGTGGACTTAAAGTTTGCAGATTCGCCACCAAATATAGTGGGCATAAAACATGATTTGCAACTCAACAAAGTGGGCTTAAAACGCACAATCGTTGAATTGTTCCAATTCAAACAACAAGCCTTCATCTACAGGCATTCATGCAATTTAACATTTAAGCACATAGCCTTATGGTAAGCATGCTAATCATGGAAACATTCACACTCATGCAAGTATGCTAAAGCATAAAAATTCACCTAGTACTCCAAGCTAAGAAAACAAAGTTTAAAAAATATGCATGATTCCTAGCTATGTTAAGTGTCTAATGCAACACATGCAATATGCAATTAATAGGCTTGACTACTAATGTGGCATATGAAACAATTAAACAACATGCGATTAAACACGTGTTCATATAAGTATTGAAATGGCAATGCAGTTTGAATGATGCGCTGAACCTCGGTGCATGCAATACGAATGCATAGATGTCAAGCATAAGGCATAAGGTATGCTAATTGAAATGTGTCTCTAATCTAACCATCAAAAGAGATTAAATAAAAGGGAGAAAGACGTAGGGTTATAAGACGTACACACATGCACGCACACTTATTACAACATTACACCCTCGCGAAGAAGGGTCTGAATGAACAAGCTAACCAAGTAGCTACGCTAATTAAACTAACTAATTATTACAAAACTCGAATTAATTAACTATTCTAGTCAACTAATTACAAAATGAAATCGAATAACTGTTAAACTAACTAATTAATTACAACTCTTAACTAGCTACAACTAATTAATTATAACATGTATTTGATCTATTACTAATTAAACTAATTAGCTAATCTCAGGAAGCAAGGGAGGCCCATGCATGCTTGGTTTCCACCCAAAAAGCCACTGCCTTGCTACTGAACGCCTCTATTTGCTCATTTGAACACTGACAATTCTGCCCACTGTAGATCGCCCGAACTCGCTCTGCGCGCGAGGACGCGAATTGGGTTCATAGCTACTACAGTTCGGACTCCCGTTACGGTTCTGAATCTAATCTCACAAAGTGCAATGCAAGATTGATAAATCACCAAAGAGTCCAATCTGGCAAATCATTTTGGAAAACTGATTTTCAATCAAATAATGCCAAAATTGGACTGCTTTGCTAGATTACAGAGTCACTACCTAAATATTTTGTTTTTAGGATTTAGGAAACCCTGACTCATGCCAAAGGCCACATGTCCGTCATCACCAAAGTTGCCTCGGCTCGGGAACTTGGGTATGAGGGGGGAAGGTCATGAAATGAGCACCCCCGCTCGCCTGATCAAAGATCAGCCTCTACTAAACATGATATGTTATTTTTGTAAACACATGTGTTCTTATCCGATTATTAATCTAACTTTACTACGTGATGCGCACAGCATACAAGTATAGACTAAATTGCCTAAATTGGAACAAAACAATTCAATGTTTGTTTTTGAAAATGGTTTAAATTTGCCACCCTCAATTGGGCTTAGAAATGCAGATTTGCCACCAAACAAGGTGGGTTTAAAACATGATGATTTGCCACTTCAAGTGGGCTTAAAACTCACATTTTGTGGAATTGTTCCAATTCAAGTAATGAAGCCTTCATCCACATGCATTCATGCAGTTAATCATTTAAGCATATAGCCTCATAGAAAGCATGCTATCATGGCAACACTTACACACATGCAAAGATGCTAAAGCGTAAACACTTACAGTGTACTCCGAACCAAAACAGAAAACTAGTTAGAAATCAATGCATGACCCTAACTATACAAGGTGCCTAATGCAACACATGCAAAAAATACAACTAAATAGGCTCGGCTATCTATGATGGCATATGAATGCTACAATTTGATACATGTATTCAAATAGGAATTAAAATACAATGCAGTTTGAATGATGAGCTGAGCCCGGTGCATGCAAAACAAAATGAATGATGCAAACATGCAAGAATAAGGTATGCTAATTGAAATGTGCCCTAATCTAGCCACTGAAAGCGGATAAATAAAAGGGAGAAAGATGTGGGGTTGGAAGACATTCACACACACACGCACACACACTTATTACAACATTTGCCTTCTCGAAGGAGGGTCCGAATAAATGAGCTAAGCTAGATACGCTAAGCTACTTATTACAAACCAACTAATTAACTAACTTAACTAATTAATTATTACAACATAAATTGAATAACTAGCTAATCTAAGCTAATTAGAACAAAGTACTTTAAACTAATTAATTACAAAAACATGTAATTAACTACATCTAGCTAACAAAGTGATAAATGGCCTCGCGGGCGAGGGAGATATGCATGCTCGGTTGCGTCCTCCCGGAAATCCACCGCCTTGCCTCAAGACGCCTCTGTTTGCACTCCTTAGACCTCTGAAAATTATGCCAACTTCTAGATTGCTTCTTTCCAATCTCAAGAACACCTTGAGGGGCCATCGGCCAGAAATAGCGGTAATCGGCTAGTACTTCCTTGAAATTCCTCTTTTTGCTGCAACAGAGCACAAACAGAGGCAAGACAGTGTATTTGCAAGGAAATGTATTCACTTCCACACTCCTTATCATATCTCAAGCTCAAAGGAGTATGGCACTTGACTCTCGAGCCACCAACCAAGCATTCTCAATGCATGGTGGCTAAAGAATCAAGTTTGTGCAAGCTTTAGTGAATGCACACACAAGACTCGAAAGGCCTCCACCTTGTCATGCACAATCAAGGGCGTCGACGACCGAGAAACACAACACGTTTCATCACTTTGAGAATGAAACATGCCACATTCCTCGTGTTTGGATTAACGTCCGATCCAAAGACATGCAATGGAACACACATATGTTATCTTGGCATGTTTTACTTTGCTCAATTCTTGTTTACTCATTTACATTACCAAACCATTTCTTAATTAATTAAGTCCAATGTGCAAGTCCTCTAAGGAGAGGAGGTCAACCAAAAGGGGGATTTAGGACATGAGAGGGATTATGCCCGTTGACTAGGAGGAACCCCCAAGAGAGGGTTAAAGCCATTTGGGCACAAACCCTACTTCATACTTAAACACAAGCTTAAGGCCAAACAACCCTCAAATCAAATTGAAAAATGAAGAAATGGAGGAGGTTGCAGATGTTCAATGCTGAGATGGTATGCTAAAGACCTTAAAGTATGCAAACTATGCAAGCATAACATGTTAAGAGACTTAAGCATTGAAACTAGTGAAGGACACAACACTAGGACCATGCAATACAATGCTCAATAGACTAAACCAACCCTAAATAGATCTCATGCATGCCAAAATAGTGGCCAAAATGGTCCGAAATGATAGCATGAAAGGCAAGAAAATGATGTTCACGCATTAGCTCATCAACAAGGCATGAGGCACAACTCTTAAAATGAGAGTATGACAAGGCTATATGCTCTAAAATTACATGACAAATGATGCCATATCATGTAAATAGCTCAAATAAAGCATGTCAAGAGACTTGAAACACAAAGCTAGTCAAAGGCTTTACACAAGAGGCATGCAATACATAGCCTAAACAACCAAACCAGTTCTGGACAGAGCTCAATCATGCCAAATCAAAGGCCAAAACATGCTGAAATGATATCCCAAAAGCTTAGACAAACATGTATGCAAGTTGCTTATGAGCAAGGCATAAGGCACATCTCTCAAAAGCATTGAAAGAGTAGAACATATGAGAGTGTGACCACACTATACATACTAAAATCATGTAAGAAATGAGGCTAAGGCATGCAAACATCACAAGCAGAGCATGCTAGGGACTTTGAAACTCAAAGCTAGTTAAGGCCCTTTACACTACAACCATGCAAGGCAAGGCATATATGATAAAGACCACTCAAATCAAACCTAAAGCATGCTAAAACATAGCCAAAAACATGCTAGAGTAGAGCATACACATGCTAGATCAATAGGCTAAAACACCAAACATGCTAGGCTAGTGAACAAAATTGCACTACAAGTGCAAGAAGCATGCAACAGGTAACCAAACCAGCCAAAATCAGAGTTAAAGCATGTAAAATAATGGCCAGAAACATGCTGGAGTGGAGCCAAAACATGCTAGAATTATAGACTAAGACATTAAACATGTTAGGCTAACAAGTAGGATTACACTACAAGTGCATGAAGCATGCAAGAGATGACCAAACCAGCCAAAAATAGAGTTATAGCAGGTCCAAAAAGTCACAAAAACATGCTCAAACTAATCCTCAAGAATGGAGAAATACATGCTCATTTGGTGAGCCATCAACACATGCAAGAAAGACAAGAGGAGAGGGGACCACCCCCTCCTATTTGGGACCTCAAAATAAGCTTTCCACCACTGAAATTCCTCTGGAATTTAGTGGTTAAAGGGCCAAAAAGAGATGGTTTCAAAAGCTTTAAAAGATAGCAAGAAGCTTAGCAAATAAGGCACAAAAGGGGGAGAAACACCCCTAACTCAAACAAGGCCTCAAACAACCATTTTTAACACTTAAAAACAAAGGTTTTTGTAGTTGAAAGCTAGGCCTAAAATAGCATGCAAAGGTGGCTAAGTAAGCAAATAAAATAAAGCTTTAAAGAGGATATAGGACTCACCCTTGAAGCACAACAACCACAGCAGCACTTTTGAGCCCAAACCAACTTCCAAGACTTCAAATCAAGCTTCAATGGGTCTCAACTCCAAAGTAAAGGTGTTTGACTTGGTGTCTTAGTGCAAATGTATGAAGAAAATACACCTGAAGGCTCAATATAGCACAATATAGAGAGAGAGTGAGTATTCTAGAGAGAGAGAGAGAGAGAGAGAGAGATTTTTTTAGCTTTGAAAAATCTGAACCCTCAATAAGGGGGAGGCACCTCCCCTTTTATAGAAATGCAAGCAAGAGCTTGCTAGAATCCCTTCCTACAAGTAGGGAGGGATGCATTCTGTGCCCAACAGCTGGCACCAAAAATATCTGCAAAAATAGGAAAATGGCCGCTGACCACCTTCCCTAGTCAACCGGCCACATCAAGTGGCTGACAAGGGAGAAAACTGGTCGACAGGGGAGAAAAGGGGTCTACAAAGAGAGGAGAAGAGGGCGGTAGGCTGCTGACCACTTAAGGTGGTCTACCGACCACCCACCCTAGTCGACCGACCACCACAAGTGGCTGGCAAGGAGAAAAAGTGGTCGACAAGCCCTATTTCTTTCTGCAGGCAAAAGGGGCACCATGGTTTGGCTTAAAACAAGCACAAAACCAAGATAGTTCAGAGACTCAGAGGCAAGGCGCGCAACCGAAAACTCCAGGGACTCCAAATGAGCGCAAATATGCGCAATTATCGAGTGCTCAAATGATGACGTTCAAGTCTTAAGGACAGTCAAAAATGGGGTGTCTACACCCACTTCCAGAACACCTCTTCTCCACCTTACCAATACACTGTGCAAATTTCACTGATGGCTGACAAAGGGCTGGTCGACTATCACTGGTGGCCGGTCAGCTACTGGTGGTGGTTGTCGGCCACTAATAGTCTGGACTTCCTTGCTGCAACAGAGAGCAAACAGAACAAAACAGTGTATTTCTTAAGGGTTGTTTGCACATTTTGCCTCTTATTTTCATGGAAAAATCAAAGGAGTGACAAAATTTGATTCATAAACCATTAATCAAGCAATTTCATTGCATGATGGCTTGTGAAACCAATTGTGCAAGTTTAATAAATGCAAAATGAGACCAAAATGACCATCACCCTATCATGCATGATCAAGGGCAATGAAGACCTAGGAAAATGGCACATTTCATCACTTTTGAGTATGAAATGTCCCATTTTCCTTGTGTTCAAATTAGTGTTTGATTTGAACACAGGCAATGAAACACAATGGATTGTTTATCTTGCCATTTTTACTTGCTAATTTTGTTTATACATTTTAGTTACCAAATCATTCATTAATCAATTTGTCCATTGGTGAGTGTCTTCTAAGATGAAAAAAGTGTCAACCAAGTGATAGTTTAAGGCATGGGAGAAACTTCATGCCATTGGTAATGAACCCTCAAAGGAGGATTAAATCATTAAGCATGAGCCTCAATCTCAAGCTTAAACAATCATAAAGTTGAAACAACCCTCAAAGCAAATGAAAAAGTGAAGAAATGAGGGAGATTGTAAAGATTATAAGTGCTGAAATTAGGTGTGAAAAAGCACTAAAACATGCAATCAACTCAAACCAATGGTGGTTAAAGCCTTAAAACACCAAGTTAGTGAAAGGATTTACACTACAACTATGCAATACAAGACTTAAATGACTTAACCAGCCAAAAATAGAGTTACAACAGTCCAAAAAAGAGCCTAAATCATGATGGAATTAAGCTACAAATTGCTAGAAAAATAGACTAACACATAAAGCTATCTAGGCTAGCAAACAAGACACGATGAGAGGAGGCTAACCCCTCTTATTTTGAGACCTCAAAACAACATTTTTAGCCTTTGAAAACCTCTGAAAATCAGTGGTAAAAAGTTCAAAAAAAGTTAAGAAAATAATGGGAAACACAAGTGTAAAGGCAGGGAGAACAAGGTTTAAAGAAGGGTGATTAACCTCTCAACCTTTAATAGCCTTAAACCACAAGCTTCAGCCCATAAAAACAGTTGAAAAACACTTCTAAATCAGCAAAAAAAGATAGAAAAGAAGTAGTGCAAAGGTGCTCAAAATTATACCTCTTAAAGAGGAATAACACTTTTGTTCACAAACTAACCAATTCTCACTCTCAAGGGCTGAAATTTGGACTCAACAATCTCAGCAAGGAGAGCTCCAATATTGGTTTAAAAAGTGTAGAGAGAGGGTGTATAGGTTGCAAGATAGAGATAGAGAGAGAATTCCAAGAATTGGAGCTTTTGGAATTTTTTTTGAACCTTAAATCAAGAGGTTTGGCCTAGTATATATAGAAAAATAGCCTAACAGGTCAAAAATATCAAGCCTTGAACAACTGGAGCCTGTGGGGGACAGCTGGACAAAAATATCTAGGTTTTTCACCAGTAGCCGACCACCAGAAGTGTAGATTGTCGGCCATCAATGGTGGCCGGTCAGCCACCAATGATGGCTGGTCGGCCATCAAAAATCTACTTCTAGGCCCAACTTCAAATGGGCATATCTCCTTCATCTAGACTCCTTTGTAGGTCATTCTTGAGTCTAAATTGAAGCCCAGGAAGTCTACTTTCCAATGGAAGTGGCTTCACATCAAAATTCTAAGTGTGCTATGAGATATGCCTATTTCAGTGAAGGTTGCTCAGTTTTGGCTTAACCGGATGGATGCCTTACTTCAACGGCCATATCTCCCTCATCCAGACTCAGCTTTAGGAGATTCTTGAGTGTAAAATGAAGCCCCAGAAGTTCACTTTCTTTCTAATGGTGGTGGCCCCACAATTAAAGTCCAAGTGTACAAAAGGGTATGCCTGATTTAGTGAACTACTCTTCCCCAACTAGTTTTCTTCCCTCCCCTCCAATTTTCTTAAACTCCAAACCTCTAAATAAGATGTTTTAAAGATTTTTTTCAAAGAGTTCACCTCTCTTTCATTTATTTCCACTTTGTCCTTGCTCGGTTTACCGACAGTGCAATTTTAACGAAATGCGAGTCTCTGAACATCGTAGAAGAATTTTCAAAAATATTTTGAAAGAGAGAGTTTTAAGGTCTAAAATAGTTTTGGTCCAAAATGGGGTATAAGGTTGGGATTTAGAGCTCTTCTTG
Organism: Camellia lanceoleosa; assembly: GCA_025200525.1. Classification (NCBI taxonomy): domain Eukaryota; kingdom Viridiplantae; phylum Streptophyta; class Magnoliopsida; order Ericales; family Theaceae; genus Camellia; species Camellia lanceoleosa. Next base: position 39,960,114 of record CM045762.1, read on the forward strand.
CTGAAGAAATCAAATATTTGCATAGTACAACTATCATCATCGAGTGATTAATCAGTGGCGCCCAAGTCTTAAGGGCTGTCAAAAATAGGGTGTCTACATAGAAATAGACAGATGGTTTAGATTGAAAACAAATCAAAAGTTTAGTGTTTAAATTGATAAAATTAAAAATTCAAGATTTATTTTGTTACAAAAGTCAAATCCTGAGATTTTTTTTTTCCTCCAAAAAACATGTGTGTGTATATATATATAACATTATCACAAATTGTGTTATTTTATTTCTAAATTATAAATTATTATATTTCTATCATAAAATATATATAATATTTATCCCAAAAATGTGTAATATTTATATATATATATATATATATAATAAAAATACATAACAAGCATGCATATGATATATTAACCTAGCAACGTTAACACCACAACTAGCAAACTCATTGGAGAGGCAAAGAAAATAGGGTGAGTTATACTAATGGTTCTTGTAGTTTGTAACTTATTTCATTTTGGTCTTTAATCTTTTAAATATGATATATTTGATTTTGAATTTCAAATCTCATTCTAAATAAGGACAATTAAAGATACTGTTGCTCCATTTTAAAAGTAGAGTTGTCAATTTGATAAAATATAAACTAGTTTGACAAAAATAAACGTCAAAAAATTATTTATGAATTTTTAAAAATTATTTCTATCCACCAAAGATAAAATTATATAAAAATGATAATTTTTTTAATTATTTTTTTTTATCAAATTAATTTTTAATGTGTTTGGATGATGATCATGTAATGGGTGGTTATTTTTGTTATTTTTTTGGATGGTTCTCATGTAATAATGGTTATCATATAATAGATGCTTTTTAAGTTTTTAATGTGTAATCGATATGTTTAATATATAAAATATTTTTAGTTTTGGATTTTTTGATTTAATTAATTGGTTTAATAATGACATTAAAGTTGTTGATATATTTGACTTTTGAAAATATAGAAACTAGTTTAACGAAAATAAATATTAAAAAAATTATTTCTACCCTCCCAAAGGATAAAATTATATAAAAATGATGTGTTTTCAATTTTTTTTTCACCAATTTAATTTTTAATCTTTTAGAAATTTTTTTTGCAAATAGATTTTGAAAACCAAACTAAATAGAATTTTATAACCAAGAAAGTTCTAATATTATTCATTAAAAAAAAGCCATTACATTTCAGACAACATATAAATTAACCAACACAAAATAAGTTGTATAGCGACTTTGCTCTTGAAATGGACCTGTTGTAAAGGAAACATTTTTTATTATCCTGTTTGGAACAAGATTCAAAATTTAGAATCAAATGTATCTCAATTAAAAAGTGATAGATTAAAATGACACAAGTCCCAAATTGCAGGGATTGTTGGTGTAATTTACCCAAGAAAATAGATACTTGTTAACTGTTTAGCATCTAACACTAATAGGTTCTTCATAGAATACATTGGAGATGTTCTACAGAATTTTAACTCACAATGATAATAAATAAAAGGGTAAATTATATAATTGTTCTTAAAATTTGGGAAAAAAATATAATAAACTTTTAATTTTGGTATAATTGGACTAATTTCTTTTTAATAAAGTTAAATTGATTGAAATTAATACAAATAATGTAAAGGCACAAGGATAAATAAGAAAAAAAAAATTCAATGTAGAAGAGATGATAATATTATTTTTCTATTCATTTGGCTAAGGAATTATAGATAAAAATGAAATTAAGTCTATACAAATCAATAAATTAAATAGTTCTATTTTATTCAAATCTTAGAAGAGATAAGTGTTAGGTTTTTTTAATTGGCAATTCCATTTAATAAAACTCCCTTTAGAAATAATTTTATTTACTCTTTTGTTTCAGTGAGGTTATGAGTGTTTAGATACGAATACAATTTGAATTTTGCCTGTGTGGAGGAATTTGTGCTGACATTTCGTATCTTGAGCATTCCTTATTTTCTACTTTGCTAACTATGCATGAGAAAGTTGTTTGACCGCTCAAGCGATTATTTGTGCGCTCGAGCGGTGAAGTGGATCATCCAATATCTCTGCTTGCAAACTGAATTTTTAGAAATATGTTTCATCGCTCGAGTGGTGGATATTGCGCTCAAGCGGTTGGCCTATATGTTTGCATCGCCTTTTAGTCACACTACTCAAGCAGCCAAGTGTTCGCCCGAGCAGTCTTCCGCTTTGTTTACTATAAAGTGTGTTGTTTGCTGTTTTTAGGGTTTAATCCATCTAGATTCTTAGAGAGGAGTAAAATACAAAGTATTCTATGTTGGAGGGTGTTTTTATATAAATTTGCTTGATGTATAGAAGGTGATCGATTGATCAACAAACTACGTAGTGTCAAACATCAAGGGTTGTTTCATTCTCTTATTTACATAAAGAGAAAGGTGTTGTTCGGTGGATTTTGAGAAATTTGAGCCTAAAGTTTTGGTGAATTCCGGAGTGACTCATCGTCGTGGATTCGATATTGGCATTGTAGATTCAACATTGGGTAAAGCAATTCCGAGGTGAAGAAGGTGGTGAAAGAAGCACATCGGGTTTGATTCGATTCGGACATGTATTCGCTAGGTAATTGAGGTTACTCGTGTGTAATTTTTTTTTGTCTTCTTAGTGGATCGTTCTGTGACTTTGACTCGTAGTTTTTTTTATTTTTTTATTTTATATATATCACAATTGGAAGTACTACAATTGTGATTTTTTCCACGTTAAATCATTATTCCTATTTGTTGTTGATTGTTTGATTGAGATTGATATTCACTGTTTAAAATTGAAACATATTCACTAACCAATATCTCAACGATTTTTAGATTTTTCCATTGGTATCAGAGCGGGTCGCTTAATCTTTTTTTTTTCAAAGTTTTAAGGAGTGAGATTTTATTTGATTTGTGATAATAGATTCAATTCGTGAGGAGAATTCTATGGTTCAACTACCCTTACTTAATAGATCCAATTATTATTACCCATATATATGATATAAAATATAAAAATTATATATGGGTATTACATAATTTATATATATATATAGGTAATAATATAATATTTATAGTAAGATAATAGTATTTTTGGCATGAATAATATATGAAATACATATCATAAGTAAAATTATGAATCATTTTTAGTAATTGATTATGAGGGGTTGTGCGATCAATAAATTTTGAATTAAATTTAATTATGATTTGCTTCTTGTATTTGATTATTACCCTTGACCCTTATGATTTGCTTCTTGTATTTCATTTGCGGCAGGGCGTTCTCTTGAACTACCCTTGACCCTTATGCGGTAGGACGTCCTCTGGGACTACCCCTGACCCTTTGGGATGATTGGAGATCATTGGTTAGATGTGGCTAAGAAGAAGGGTTCGCCAAGAGGTTGATCTCCTCTTCGGGATTTTCCTCATCCTTAGAGAGGTCACCTCCTAGGACAAGGTGGTTAGAGAGAATATTCCCCATGTGTCTTGCACATGGGCTCCATCCTACATCATGAGGTGCCTATAAATAGCACCCACCCATAGCTTTACAAGGGATGAATTTTGGAGAGATAACTCATGGGAAAGAACTAATTTCCCTTCTCCATTATCAACCTTGAGAGTGAAAGTGGGAGATCCATGGGAGAGCCTTGCCATTATTCTCTCTGTAGCTACTTTTCCTTTTTCTTCACCCAATCTCTTATCTTCATCATCTCCTTTCTTTTGTGTTCTTAGTTGAGACTATTGAAGAATCTAAGCCTTATCATTTTCTAGAGAATTAGAATTTTTCTTCAAAGATCTTCGAAGATCTTCGAATTTTCCCACAACGTTCTTGAACCCTCTTATACATAAGATAAATGGAGGGTTGTGTTTGATTACAAGATTCAATTGGGATGGAGGGAGAGAGAGAGAGAGAGAGAGAGAGAGAGAGAGAGGGGTTGAAATGATAGAAGAGGCTCTTATTTATTGTAGTAATTTTAGTTAAGTAGTAGGAGTAGTAGGTATTTTTTTAAATATTATTACCCACATATATAAAAATTATATACTATTTATCCCTTATAAAATCATAATAGCACCCTTCTTTAAATCATGTAAAACCTCTTATATTTTAAAAATTTTAAAAATGTTATATTCTATTCTTTTTGGTTATTTTTGTACACTTTTAATTGATAGGTCAAGACAATAATGGAATCAATTGATAATTCATTTTCTATTATGAGATTTATTTAGTTGCTTGTTTCTCCTCATTATGGGACTCTTTTGTTGAGTTGATAGGTTTGAACTTATTGATTGTAGATTTAGTTGTTTGTTTGTTTGTTCATATTGTTGAGTTAATAGAATTTAGTTATTGATTGTGAATTTATAAGTCACGTTGATGTAAATCTCATGATAATTGTAATAAAAATAAAAGTGTATTAAGTTTAATAATATCTCATTGTTACTTGTTATGGAAAAAAAATTTAATGGTGCGCTTAATGTGTGCCCTCTCTATGTTAAATTCCGAGCTTCGTCACTGCTTGAAAACATAATATGCACAAACTCTAGAAGATTTCCCATGAATGAATGTGATGTAACATGTGAAGAGTATAGATCTCATGAGAAAAGTGTGTGTGCCTCTTGGAGGTCCAGCCACGTGATGCGACATGTAAAGAGTATAGATCTCAGTCAACCTCTAGTGATCAACGGGTATTTGTTGAGTAAAAGCGAATGCTCCCCCTCAAATAATGGATACAATTTTCTTGCGCACTCATTGATGGCTTTCACTCTCAAGAATATGGAAACCGAATCAGAGAAGGATGGAAAAGATAGTGAAGCTTGGTTGGTGACTTTGAGGTGGCCTTTTCCTCATGTCTTGAGAGACAAACACAAAGGGGTAAGTAGTGGAGGTGCAAAAAGATGGTATGGGGTTAAGAGACTCAACATCACCCAAGATATGCTAGCATTAGTCAATTTCTCGAGAAAAACACAAGAAACACCATTAAAAGTCCATAGAGAACTTTGATCACTTATGCAAAAGAGTTCGGCATTTGCTAATCCAAGAGTACGTACAGAATGAGACATACTAATCAAAGTACACACAATCTGAAATAAGTAATGACCACAGATAGCACACACATATTAGCAGGTAATGGATATTCTCATCAATTTCAATATGCACCAATAACTTCTCAAAAATTTCAAACTTGCAAAACCATAGAAAGAAAACTTCTTGAATTTTTGATAAACAAAGCAAGAAAGAAGCAAGCAAACACACACAGAAAGACCAAAAATATGAAAGCAAACAAAAAAATGCAAAAAAAATGCAAAAAAAAAATATAAAATAAACAAATTAACCCAAATCAAGCTTTCTTGACCAAATTGTTTTAGTATGAACAATGTTATGGGAATTGCGGTTCTTAGGTGATGTCTTGACGTTGTGGTTCCCTTCCCCTTTAATGGGAACCCGTCTTGACTTGGTTTCCATCCTCCTATTCCAAGGTCTAGGCAAATGCAAACTCACTTCATGTTTGGTCTCAAGCAAATGAAAATAATGAGGTCTAATATGACCCTTAAGCCTACAATGATGACAAATAGGAATGTATTTACCCTTGGCTATACAATCATGAGGCAATGAAGAAGATGAAGTGATATTACCCCTAGCCTTGAAATCTTGAGTGCTCTTATCCCTTGGAAGTTGAGGGTTTGGATGGTGAGAAATGTCCTTTGATGATGCCAATCTCCCCTTTATCATTGATCATGTATTGAGTACAAGCAGCCGCATCCATACTTTGTGCACTTAAAGCTTTGATACATTCGAGTTATAACTTCAAGGAGATAATTTTTGCTTCAAGCTATTTCTCGTACTTTGAACAAGTCTCCAACACTCTTTCATGATCACCATTCTTCTCTTTCACCTCATCATGATCATGAAACAATTGAGTTCTCTCCATCTTGTATGTGAATAGCTTAGCTGTCAAAGATTCTAACTCTTTTGAGAGAACACGAACTTCTGCCATGAGCTTCCTTGAGCTCTCGTTCTACTTTCTCTTTCCCTTCTCTACTTAGCCTAAGTTTGGTGGACAGCTTGATGTCATCTTTGTCAAGATGAAATTCTGCGTATACATATTATACAAAAATTATGAATTAATTTGTAATGGCATTGTGATCAATAAATTATTAAAGTGACCTCCCTAAGCCTTAGGTGGCTCTGTCCCAGTTTTCAAGTAATTGTGTTTCTTGGATTCTTCTTGTGTGTTTTGAGGTACAAATATGAAATTCCTTACCTGCTCCATTATATTGATTTTTTGTCCTTCTTTTTTTCTCTTTTTTTTTTTCTTTTTTTTTTTCCCTCCAAGCTTGAAGTCCTTTGATGAGGTTATTTATTGAGGGGAAGTTAGTTGAGCATGGACTTATGTTGTTTGTTTTGAGAGGGAGATAGATACTTGTTGGTTTGCCTGTTGCTATGTGTTACTTACTTATCGCATGCTATTTGTTATTATATCTTTTTGGGTGAATATTTGTTATTAAGAGATTTGTTACTTGATAGCATGATGTTCTTTTAAGATTTTCATTTCATCATATGTTTCATGCTATCATATTCTGTTGTGACACTAATAGTTGTTTGGCAGATCATGACCTTAAGAAAGTTGTCTTTGTTGGTTGTAATGGGTTGGGGTGATTACAATTTTCTTTTTTAGATGTGTTTTGTCACGAAATTTTCAAATGGGGAGATTGTTAGGTTCTTGTAATTAGCAATCTTATTTGACAAAACTCCTTTTAGTAGTAAATTTATTTGCTCTTTTGTTTCAGTGAAGCTGTGAGTGTTTAGATGCGAATCCAACCCGAATTATGTCTGTATAGAGTAGTTTGTGCTAACATTCCATATCTTGAGCATTCTTTGTTTACTATTTCGCTGACTATGCATGGGAAAGTTGTTTGACTGCTCGAGTGGTCATTTGTGCGCTCGAGAAGTGAAGTGGATCATCTAGTATTTCTATTTGCAAACTGAACTTTTGGGAAATATGTTTCGCCGCTTGAGTGGTGGATGTTGTGCTCAAGCGGTTGTCCTATATGTTTTCATCGCCTTTTAGTCACACCACTCAAGCGGTGAAGTGTGCACTCGAGCGGTCTTTGCAGCTCTGTTTACTATAAAGTGTGTTGTTTGCTGTTTTTAAGGTTTAACCCGTCTAGATTATCAGAGAGGAGTAAAATATAAAGTGTTTTATATTGGATGGTGTTTTTATATGAGTTTCCTTGATGTATAGAAGGTGATCGATTGATCAACGAACTACATAGTGTCAAATATCAAAGGTTATGTTCATTCACTTATTCACATAAAGAGAGAGGTGTTCTTCGGTGGATTCTGGGGAATTTGGGAATGAAATTTTTGTAGATTCCGGAGTGGCTTATCGTCATGAATTTGACATTGGCGTTATGAATTCAATGTTGGATAAAGAAATTCCAAGGTAAAGATGGTGGTGGAAGTACGTCGGGCATGGTTCAATTCGGGTATGGATTCGCTAGGTAATTGAGGCTACTTATGTGTAATTCATTTTTGTCTTTTTAGTAGATTGTTCTGTGGCTTTGACTCATATTTTTTAATCCACATTAAATCGTTATGTCTATTTGTTATTGATTATTTGATTAAGATTGATATTCACTATTTAAAATTGAAATATAATTACGAATCAATATCTCGAGAGTTTTTAGATTTTTCAATAAGTATAATTTAACCAATATATATATATATATATTTCTAAAAACTAGAGACCTGATTTTATTTATTTATTGTGTAAATTACACATACACTTCTTGAAGTTTTGCTTAAAATACGAATTATCTTCTGTGATTTGAAAAATTACAAATATCTCATTGTCAATTATTTATTTATTTAATAGAATTAACTAAAAAATAAAATTCCTAACTATTTTCCTATATGTAGACACCTCATTTTTTATGGCCCTTAAGACTTGGGTGCCACTGATTGATCACTCAATGATGAATGTGTATGCTTGTCAAATCCTTGATTTCCTCCGCAGGAAACCTCAGTGTTGAACCTACAAACCTTGTGCGTTGTTTTGGACCAAAACAGTGTTTTTTCAAGCTTGAGCATCTAGGGACCTGCAAACCCACTAGTGTGGCCGGTCGCCCACTATTAGTGGCCTGCCGGCCACTAGTGCAAAAAAATAAATATTTTCTGCCAGTTGTCCCTACAGATGCATGCACCATTCCAGTTGTGTTTGTAAGGATATTTTTGAGGGTCTCTCACATATTTCTATATATAGACGACCGTCTCTTTTGTTTGAGAGGTTAGAACAATTTTGGAATTTAGAAAATTTTGGAGAGCAAAATTTTGGAAAATTTCGAAAAATTTCTCTCTACAATTCTCTCTCTCTTTCTCTCTCTCTTGCAACTTACATAACCTTTGCCTAAACACTCTAAACCAAATCTACAGAGTTCCTTGCTGAGGTGATTTGAGCTTGTATTTTAGCTCTTGAGGCACTTGAGAGTGTGAATTAGTGGTTTGTAACTCAAAGGATCATTCCTCTTCAAGAGGTATACATTCTAGTGCTTTTGTACCATATCTACACTACTAGTTTTCTATCTTTTCTTGTTGTTTTTAAGCTATTTATTACCTGTCTTTTTGGGTAGAAACTTGTGATTTAAGGCCATTAAAGGTAGAGGACTTGACAACCCTTCTTTGAACCTTGTTTCTAAGGCCTTTGCCCTTGTGTTTCCCACTTTCTCATCAACTTTTTTTTGAGCTTTTTACCACTAGTTTTCAAAGGTTTTTTAGAGGCTAAAATCGTGTCTTGAAGTCCTAAAAGTGGAGGGGTTAGCCTCCACTCCTTGTGCTTGTGTGCCAGTTTTAATCCATCAATATTTTAGCTAGTTGTAGTTGTTTTTGTCGTAGTTCTAGCACTTTTTTGGACTGTTTTAGGACGGTTTTAGGACTGTTTTGTATAGTATGCTTGTAGTGTAATGCTTCTCATAGGCTTGGTGGTTTAGGCTTTAGCCACTAACCTATTTGAGTTGATAGCTTTTATTTCTTGCTTTCCATACCTGTGTTCACCTCTAAGCATCTCTGCAACCTCCCTCATTTATTGATTTGTCATTTTCTTTGAGAGTTGTTCAATCAATGGATTGTTTAAGCTTGAGATGGAGGTCGTTGTGCTTAATGGTTTAATCTTTTCGGAGGTTCATTACTAATGGCATGAGATCTCTCTTATGCCTAAAACGACCCTTTGTTTGACACTTCTTTCCATTAGAGAACTTAATCTTCATTTTTGGACTAAATGAATTAAGGAATGGAAGGTAATTAAAATGGAGTAATAAAACTTGGACTAAAATGGAATAAGATAATAAAATAATTTGGTGTTCAATTGGACGTTAATTGAACACATGGAGACTTGAGTCATTTCATACTTGTTAGTGATGAAATGGTTCAAGTTTCCAAGGTCAACCACTTCTCTTGATCAATCCATGATAGGGAGGAGGTTTTGTTGGTCTTTCTTACCATTTATTGAAATTGTGTCCCTTGATTCATAAGTCATTGTGCAATGTAATTGTGTCGATTGATGGATTGCGAGTCAAGCCTATCTTTCCTTTGAGTTATTTGATAATAAGGAGAGACAAGGTGGACAAACATCCTCTAAGAATACTCTGGTTTGTGCCCTGTTTGTTCTCTGTTGCTGTAGGAAAGAACTAACATGGCCACTTTTACTGGACAACTGGCTACTACTTTTGGGCTGCCGGCCACTTTTTTCAGGCATGCAGTGTCCTTTTTCCAACAGAGCAGAGTAGGGGCTAAGGTAGAAAAAAACAGTGCAATTTTCTAACTGTGCAACAGAGGCATTTTGATAACAAAACGGAGAGTAATATTGGGTGGAAATTCACATCCATCCATGGGTCATCCCGCGATTCTCGGGATCTGTTAAAATGATGTTGTAATATTAGTATGTTGTGCTTGGAGTAGTGGATTTGTAATTAATTAGAATAGCGAGTTAGTTTTGTGTTATAATTAGTTAATTAGCTAGAATAGTTAGTTAAATTTGTTGTTGTAATAATTAGTTAATTAGCTAGTGTAGTTAATTTATTTCATTTGGTTTGTAATAGTTAATTAATTAGGTAATTAATTAGCTAGGGCATTCATTCGGACCCTCCTTCACGATGGAAAGCTTGTAATAATGTGTATGTCTTCTAATCCCACCTCTTTCTCCCTTTTATTTACTTGCTTGTGATGGGTAGTTTAGAACATCATGTTTCTTTTGGCATTTCCCATGTTTGCATCCACTTGTCTTGCATGCATCGAGGCTCGGTTCATTATTCTAAACAAGCATTGTCGTTTGCTGTAGACACCCCATTCTTAACCGTCCTCAAGACTTGGATGTTCTTCCAGGTTCATCCAATGATGAGCTTGGTTGTTTGTCGAGTGCTCGAAATTCGTAGCGGAATGCCACAGGTTTGAGCTTTCCAAACCCTACATCAATTCTGTCTCATTTTTGGACCATGTTTAGGTCCTTTCAACTTGTTTTTGTTCATGCACTGCCGGCCATGTTTGGGCACTGTCGGCCATGGATGTTGTCTTGCCAGCCATTGATGTGCCCTGCCGGCCATCACTGATGGCCGGCCGGCCACCAGTGTATCAGTAGATATTTTCTGATATTTTGTGCCAGCTGTTTGCACAAATTGAGTCTTCTGCTTGCACGTGTATGGTTGGATCTCTTTGAGGGGATTTTGCATCTTCTATATATAGAAGACTCCTCTTGCATGTGGGGGGTTGGAAAATTTTTTAAGACAAAAAATTTCTCTCCCTCTCTCTCTAGAATTCTCTCTCTCTATATATATTTTGTGCCTTATAGCTTGAATTCTCTACACTCTTGCATATGAGCCCTTGAAAAAACATGATCACTATGGAGTAGAGGTTGCTTGAGGTCCTATTTGAGCTCTAGAAGAGGATTTTGGCCTGGTTTGGCTTACTTTTATTGCTTAAATTGCATCATGTCTTCAAGAGGTAAGACACTTGTATTTTAAGCATAATTTAAACACTTGTTTTTCCATCTTTTCATGCTGTTTTGAGGCTAGTTTTGACACCTGAAAATCTCTTTTTTATGGTCTAAATGGTGGTTTGAGGTTTGTTTGGAGATAGGGGTGGTCCACCTTTCTTGTAACTTGCTTGCTAAATTGTTATGCCATCTTTCAAAGCTTTGTAAAATAACTTTTTTGGCTCTTTTAACCACTAAATTCCAGGAGATTTTCAATGGTAAAAACTATGTTTTGAGGTCCAAAATAGGAGGGGTGGCCTCCCTTCCTTATGTCTTGTTTGTAAGCCTAGATAGCCTAACATGTGAGCATGATTTTCTAGCATTTTGTACCTTAATCTCAGCATGTTTTTGCTACTTTTTTTTACTAACTTCAGCTATTTTTTAAGCTGGTTTGGTCACTTGAGACTTGCTTTAAATACTTGTAGTGCAATTGTGCTTAATAGCTTAGTTTGTGCTATGTGTTGGCCTCCTATTTTATCTATTTTTAGCTCACCTCAAGCATGTTTTAGGACTTCTCTTAGACTATTTTAGGACTGTTTTGGAGTGTTTTTACCTTTAGAGCTTTGTATTGCATGCTTATAGTGTTGTGGTCTTCACTAGTTTGGTATTTTTGGCTTTTAAACATGTTTTGCATGAGTTGCTTGCATGTTGTGGTATCATTTTGCATGTCATTTTAGCACTGAAATCTCTACAATCTCTCTCTATTCTTCACTCTTCCTTTTGTTTTGAAAGTGGCTTTAGGCCTCTTGTTGGCTTGAGTGTGGAATTGAGACCCTCATGCTTAATGGTTTAATTCCTTCGGGAGTTCATTACCAACAACATGAGGCCTCCTTCATGCTCAAGGTACTTGTGGTTTAAACCCTCTTTCCATTAGAGAACTCTCACCTTGGACTTAACCGGTTAAAGAATGGATCGGTAATTTAAATGAGTAAATAAAACATGACAAGTAAAACTTGAGCAAGTTAAGCATGTTGTGTTGTATTGCATGTGTTCAATCAGACGTCTTATTGAACACAAGGTAGGTTGGAGCATTTCATACTCAAAGTGATGAAATGAGCCAATCTCCTTGGTCTCCATTGCCTTTGATCATCCATGACAAGGTAGTGGTCTAGAGTCTTATTTTTGTGCATTTATTGAAATTGTAATCCTTGGATCTTTGGCCATCATGCATTGAAAATGCTTGATTGGTGGTTTTGGATCCAAGAGTGCCCACTCCTTTGATGTTTTGAGATGAAAATGAGGGGCACAGTACAAATATACCCTTGGAAAACCCTCAATTTTCTTATGTTTGTGTTCTGTTACAGTGTGGTGACTCAGAGCACCAGTGGCCGGTAGTGGCTCACTGATGGCCGGCAGTGCTTTATCCTTGGCCGGTAGGGCACATTTTTGGCCTGTAGATGGCCAACAGCAAGCATTCATGGCCGGCAAGCCACTGGTGCAATCCTCAACATTGATTTAGTAAGGTGGAGTAGAAAGTTTTGGAGTATGTTCAACCCTTGCAAACAGAGCCTCTTAAGAGCAAAATCAGAGAGCTTTTCGAGGCGAAAACCGAGTGCATGCATCCCCCACTTCCCAAAGCAGAGCTAAGGCAATGTAGTTCAATGCTCTACACGTTTAGTTAATGTACATTGGCTTTGTAATTTAATTAACTAGTTTGCGAATTAGTTAAGTGTTGTAATAATTAAGTAGTTTAGCTTAGCTATTTCTTTATTCGTTTGGTTTGTAATAATTAGTCTAATTAGTTTAATTAAATTAGTTTGATTAGCTTAGCTTAGTTAGCTTAGCCATTATTCATTTGGACCCTCCTTCGCGAGGGCACAATGTTGTAATAAGTATGCGTGCGTATGTGCATGTCTTCCAACCCTGTGTCTTTCTCCTTTTTATTTACCCGCTTTTGGTGGTTAGTTTAGGGACATTTTCGATTAGCATACCTTATGCTCGCATGTTTGCATCATTCTGTAACAACGCCCGCGGGGGACCTCGCTACAGCTCGGACTCGATTTTGTTGCGGTTCTCAATCTCGAACCAAAGAGTCCAAATCCGGCAAATCGTTTTGAAGGAAAACAGATTTTTTGAAAAGAAGTGCCAAACATGGACTGCTTTGCCAGATAACAGAGTCGCCACCTAAATATTTTTAAAATGGGAAATTTAGGAAACCCTGACTCGGTGCCAAAAGGCCACGTGTCCGTCATCACCAAAGTTGGTTCGGGAACTTGGGTACGATTAGGGAAGGTCACATCGTGAGCACCCCCTCTCGCCCGGTCAAAGACCGGCCTCTACTAACCATGATATCTGTTTTTGAAAATATTGTGAGTTCTTATTCCGGTTATTAGCCTAGGTTACTATGTGATGCGCACAGCATACAAGTATAGACTGAATCGCCTGAATTGGAACTAAACATCTCATGTTTGTTTGTGAAAGATGGTTTGCTACCCGCAGGTAGGCTTAAAATGCAGATTTTGCCACAATCTAGTGGGCTTAACAAAAACATGATTTTGCCACTATCTAGTGGGCTTAAAACAAACAGTCAATGAATTGTCCCAATTCAGATAACTCAACCTCCACCCACAGGCATTTAAGGCAGTTATATCACATAAGCATATAGCCTCATGGCAAGCATGCTATCATGGCAACACTCACACGCATGCAAGGATGCTAAAGCATAAAACTTACCGAGTACTCCAAGCCAAAACAGGAAACTGATTAGAAATCATGCATGATCCTACATATACTGAAATGCCTAATGCAACACATGCAAAATGCAACTATAGCAGGCTCGGCTTATTCTAAATATGGCATATGAAATGCTACAGCTATCAAGTATTCAACTTGGAATTGAAATACAAATGCAGTTTGTATGATGTGCCGAGCCCAGTGCATGCAAAACAGATGAATGATGCAAACATGCTATCATACTGTATGCTAATTGAAATATGCCTTATATCTAACCATCCAAAGCGGGTAAATAAAAGGGAGAAAGAAATGGGGGTTGGAAGACATACATCACACTCACACACCCTTATTACAACATTGCCCTCGCACAGAGGGTCCGAATAAATATACAGTCCGAATAAAAGAATATACAGTCCGGATAAAAGAATATACAGATTTCTAATTAATTGACAAATTAATTAATAAAAGCGGTAAAACTGGCGTGCAAGCCGTGGATCGCTTTGCTTCGATAGATGCCTTTGTTGAAATCGCTGGCGCTGAAATCCTTCGATGCCCCGATTAGCCACCGTTGGCAATATTTCTTGTAATGCGTCCGACTCAAAAGTTGCTAAACTCGAATTTTCTTGCAGAGAGCGTGAAAAGGGCACAAAGATGTATTTCACAAATATATGCATGCCTCGATCCTCGTGCCACCAATCACGCATATTGATGCATGATGGCCGAGGAGCCGAATTGCACAACTTAATATGGGATGAATGTACATGAATGCTACAATTAAAACCTAACTCCATCATGGGCAATCCGGAGTGTCGGTAACTGGGGAATTGAGACACACTCCGTCACTCGGAGTACGGAATGTACCTCGTTTCCCGTGAGATATGCATGATATGCATGAAATGCAACTAATATACAACCTAGCATGCTCAATGCTATGAAAATGAGATGAAAATGAGACGCCTCGAAAAGCGTGCACACGGGCACGCAAATCGAGGCGATGATATGAAATACAAATCGGGTAAAACCGAAGTGCCTCGAAATGCGTGCACACGGGCGCGCAAACCGAGGCGATGATATGAAGTACAAATCGGATAAAACCGAAGTGTCTCGAAGTGCGTGCACACAGACACGCAAACCGAGGCGATGATATACAAGCATGAAAATGCAAATTGGGCTTACGCCAACATGAGAGGGCCTCAACCACACTCACATAGGCTGCCGTCGGATAAAAAAGAGGTGCCTCGAAGTGCGTGCACACGGGCACGTAAATCGAGGCAATGCAAAAATGATACAAATGGCATACGAAAATGCAACGATGGGCTTACACCAACATGGGAGAGCCTCAGCTCACTCACATAGGAGGCCGTCGGATAAAAACGAAGTGCCTCGAAATGCGTGCTGCACACGCACGCAAAACCGAGGCAATGCAAAAATGATACAAATGGCATACGAAAATGGAACGATGGGCTTACACCAACATGGGAGAGCCTCAGCTCACTCACATAGGAGGCCGTCGGATAAAAACGAAGTGCCTCGAAATGCGTGCACATGGGCACGCAAACCGAGGCAATGCAAAAATGATACAAATGGCATACGAAAATGCAACGATGGGCTTACACCAACATGGGAGAGCCTCAGCTCACTCACATAGGAGGCCGTCGGATAAAAACGAAGTGCCTCGAAATGCGTGCACATGGGCACGCAAACCGAGGCAATGCAAAAATGATACAAATGGCATACGAAAATGCGACGATGGGCTTACACCAACATGGGAGAGCCTCAGCTCACTCACATAGGAGGCCGTCGGATAAAAACGAAGTGCCTCGAAATGCGTGCATATGGGCACGCAAACCGAGGCAATGCAAAAATGATACAAATGGCATACGAAAATGCAACGATGGGCTTACACCAACATGGGAGAGCCTCAGCTCACTCACATAGGAGGCCGTCGGATAAAAACGAAGTGCCTCGAAATGCGTGCACACGGGCACGCAAACCGAGGCAATGCATTAAGGCATGAAATGACATGGGAAATGATATGCAAGCATGAAAATCAAATCTCAGCAGCTAAATGAAGGGGAAGCAGCCCCAAAATGATACGAAATGATAATCAATGCATGAAATCATCCCGAAATGCGATAATAACCCCCCGAAATGGCCTACAGCCATGCTATACATGCAAAATCCACTCATGAAAGCAAAAGAAGTAGCAAGGCAGTCCGAAATATGGCATTTTTTCAGTACAAAACATGGCCAAATTACTAGCACAGATATGGCAACATTAGCATGCAAAAATACGGTAAAAGAGAGGAATTACAAAGCAAGTGATATCTACAATGCTCAAACCCAAAAACTCAGTTCTACAACTTTAAAGAAGGGCCAAAAATATGCACATATTCAGTTTATGGAAACCCCAAAATCAGAATAAAAACATGCTAGAAATTCCATGCAAAATAGGCTCAAAATAGGCTATATCATGAGACTTGCCAAACCATGCACCAAACAGCAAACTTTTCTTCATGAAACATGTAAAGGGGGTCAAAATAAGACCCATTTAAGTTCTGACCAAAGGCCAAAACCAAAAGCACAAGAGGCTACAAAACATGCAAGAATACGGTAATTTTGAGGAATTACAAGGCAAGTACCAAAAACATTCACCAAATGGATTAAGGCCCTCAACATAACATGGAAAGGAGACAAAAACAAGGCTATTTCTAGGCCTGATGAAGGCTGAAATCCGGAGCCAAATAAGCTTAACAAAGCCTACAAGAATTAGGGCCTAAAATGGATTTCAAAGGGAGGTGGTATATAGAATGGCCAAATGAGGTTAAGCCCTTCTACAATGTTGTAGAGGGGCCTAAAATAAGAACTAAACCAGTAGGGGTCGGAGCCCCAAAAACAAGTGCAAATAGACTAAAACTAGCATGCAAAATTGTGACATACAAGGTAGGTATTGAAATAAGTGTATCATGGAGACACCAAATGAAGTTGAGCCCTTCTACAAAGTTGTAGAGGGGCTCAAAACAAGCACAAAAGCAGTATGGGTCGGAGCCCCAATTCTCAACCAATTGGAGTATAGAAATGAATCAAGAAAAAGCCCTAAAAGTTGGTTTTGAAGACTTACCCTTGAAGACTTGTCTTTCTTTGATTCTTGGCTTTGATTTGTAGCTTCTCAACCTCTGAAATTCACTTCCTAGCTGCTGGAGTGGTAGTAGGGATGGTGAAGCTAGGTGTTGATGAAGAGAAGACCTAGAGACTTAGAAGCTTTTTGAGGTTTTGAGCTATGAAAATGGAGGAATTTGGAGAAGTGTTCTTGAGACCAATTTTTCCAACCTTGAAGAAGGAGAGGGAGGGCCCTTTAAATAGACAAGAAATAGGGTGTAAAAGGGGAGGGAAAGCACCCAATCTTTCCCTCCCGAAATATCCCCCGGATGCCCCGGGATATGTTGGAAAATATCCGGACAGCCGAAAGGTGAAGTCGGCCAGTAGTTTGCAAGGTGGCCGGCCACCCACCCCCCATGGCCGGCCAGCCACCCTACATGGCCGGCCAGCCAGGTGAAAAAAATGAAGTTTTGAATTAGTGGCCGACCACCAACTTTTAGGGTCCTCCAAGATGTGTAGAACAAGGTTCTAGGGTTGGAAATTGGCAACACTGAAGCAGGAGCCACAACATAGAGCTTGAAGGAGAGGCTCAAAAATGAAACTCAAATTTTCTGGCCGACCACCAACTTTTAGGGTCCTCCCATGTCCCCTGATCACAGATATGTAGCTTTGGTTGGAAGAAAATACCCCTAGGGTGTTCAACATTGGCCCGGAAGTGAGAAAAAGGGGCTCCGGAGGAGCGAAACTGGCTATCTGGAATAATTGCTGGCTTCTCACCCGCCCAGTGATCTTCCTGATGTTGAAACAGAGGTACCTGCCAAGTTTGAACAAAAACTAATGAGAAATGAACGCTCGGAGCCAAAACCGAGCAATTCGGGATCCCGAAAATGAGCATCTGATGCCGGAAGTGGTATTCAGCAGCGAAGTGGGTATCTGCGACCCCAGTGTCCCTCGAAATGACAAAACAGAGGTCCCTGCCAAAAATCAGAGAAAACCGATGCAAAATGAATGCTCGGGACCAAAACCGGCGATTCTGAGCACGGAAAGTGGCATACGGCCACGAAGTGGGCATCGGGGGCCCCAGGGTTCCTCGAAATGTTAAAACAGAGGTCTCCGCCAAAAACCGGAGAAAGCGGATGCGAAATGAATGCTCGGGGCCCAAATCACGCAGTTCGGGGTCCCGAAAATGGGTCGCCGCACCAAACCGTGTTCATTGCGAAGTGGGCATCAGGGGCCCTGTTCCTGAACTACAAAAGATGGTGCAAGCCCAAAACCGAGAACTTCGGAGATGGTTGGGCGTCCCGAGCCGAGGCACGGCCTAACGGTCCCGAAACCGGAACCGGGCTCCGAATGGCAAAAATGGCCTACGGCCACGAAAAAGTAGCTCACGCCACCGGAGATAATCTACGGACCACTTCCTTCCTGAAAGAAAAGCAGAAAACCGAGCCCGGTTCGCAAACCGAGACAAGGCATAAAGAGAATTCGAAGTCCGGAGGCGGTACGCATGTCATGCTCTGAGACTTCTGAATAAGCACAGTATGCAACATCACCGAGCGCTCAATCGGTGACGTCTGAGTCTTAAGGTCGGTCAAAAATGGGGTGTCTACACATTCATTTGTCTTGCATGCACCGAGGCTCGGCGCATCATTCAAACTGCATTGTCAATTCAATACTTCTTCGAATATGTGTTTCAAAGCATGTTATCAAATCGAAATCATATACCATATTAGTAGCCGAGCCTATTAATTTCATATTGCATGTGTTGCATTAGGCATCTTGTTTAGTTAGGATCATGCATTTTTCTAACTAGTTTTTGTTTTGGCTTAGAGTACTCGGTAAGCTTTATGCTTTAGCATACTTGCATGAGTGTGATTGGCATGTTGCCATGTTTATGCTTGCTATGAGGCTATGTGCTTATATGATTAACTGCATGAATGCTTGTGGATGAAGGCCTTGTTGCTTGAATTGGAACAATTCAACGAATGAGAGTTTTAAGCCCACTTTGCGAAGTGGCAAATCATGTTTTAAGCCCATCATGTTCGATGGCAAATCCGCGTTTTAGCCCACTTGAGAGTGGCAAATTCAAACCATTTTCGAAAATAAACATGAGTTAAATTCATTCCAAGTCTTGCGACTTAGTCTATACTTGCTTGTGTGCGTCACATAGTAAAGTTAGCTAATACCCGGAATAAGAACACATGGGGTTTATAAAACAACATATCATGTTTAGTAGAGGCCGATCTTTGATCGGGCGAGAAGGGGTGCTCATTTCAGGACCTTCCCCTCTCGTACCCAAGTTCCCGAGCCGAGGCAACTTTGGTGACAACGAACACGTGGCCTTTGGCACAAGTCAGGGTTTCCTAAATTTCCCAAAAACAAAATATTTAGGTGGCAACTCTGTAATGTGGCAAAGCAGTCTAGTTTTGGCATTATTTGATTCAAAATCAATTTTTTAAAAAGATTTGCCGGATTGGACTCTTTGGTGTTTTTCAGTTTCACATTGCACTTTGTGGGACTAGATTCAAAACCGTGATAGAAGTCCAAACTGTAGGACCAATTCGAGCTCTCCGAAAGAGGGCGCGAAAAAGTCGAGCTACAGTTTCTGGCCACTCTGCTAGGGATTTAGAGGACTCAAAATCATGATATGTTATTTTATTTACACTTATGTGTTTCTTTGCATTGCATTTGCATTGGTGCGCCTAAGTCACAGTGTTTGCCATTTGCTATTCCTAAACGGTTTGCCAGAGGCTCGCTTGGAAAAGTGTGCTATAAGGCTGACCGGTTGCGGGCTCTACCACGATGGGAACACAAGCCTTGGATCTGGACTACCGCTATACTGTTTGATACTCCCTTCACTTCTCGGTGTTAGGAGCAAGAGGTATATTAGGTGGTCTTGCTGAGGTACCTCCTTTTTGACCAATCGACCTAGTTGCATATCAGAGACCATAGAGACTGTTCCAAATTAGGATAGGTTGCTGACTCGAATGCAGGATTTGTTTGAAACCAATTGTTTGTGTAGTGAGTCCCTAGCTCTTGACGAGATTAGAACAGGGTAACCCTACCCCATTATAAGGGTGTTTTGGCTTTTACTTGCTTGATATGTGCTTTTAGAGTGTGACTCTACAGGAATGTATGTATCAGTTGCAAGTCTGGGTATCAGTTTGAGGGTATCAGTTGGCAGAAATTTGGAGCAGAGATCAGTGTTTGAGTACAGTCGTCCAACCTATGATTTCAACTGCGTGTTGTCTTTGTCTAAGCTGAGGTGCTGTGCGTTTTCTGATTTTTGTTTCTTTTTGCTTTATTTTCCCTTTTGGAAGGTAGTATTTCATGATTGCTTCTGATGAGGCAATTACCCCCTGAGCACTCTGGACCATAGTAAGGAGGATTTACCGATCTGAGGATCTTATTAGAAGACAACTAGTGTTTACTTCGCTACCCCCGGTTACAAGACGGAGGAGAGTCAAGCATAGATCATTGGCTCGACAGTCGCCAATTCAGCGGTCATTGTCTACTCCACCTGTGCTTAGCGAAGTCCAGTTTTTTGCTTCCAATTCAGAAAGGGAGAACACACCGGTTCTGATAGATCAGCACCCTATAGACAACATGGAGGATTTGTTGTATCAACTTCAACAGACCATTGAGGCAATGCAGCTGGACGCTGCTCGCCAAGTGGAAGTTACCACCCGCCAAGCAGAAATTGCAGCCTAGCAGGCTGAGTTAATCGCTAGGCTTCAACAGCAACAACAACCACAACAAGCAACAGCTTCTGCTTCATATCCATCCCCAGCCAGCGTTCTAATACCTGGGGCTACAACTAATGTCTAGGAGAATGCGAACATTCTGGCAGAGCCAATTCCACCCCAGACTTCTAAAGCACTGGTCTACCCAACGGTAGTACCCTTTGAGTTTGAGGTCGACCCTACTTCTCTGAAAGTGAGTAAGCTTGAGAAGCTTTTCAAACGAGCTCAGGGTGTCAATTCGATTCCAGATATAGAGGATGGTTATACAGATTCAGCGGTGACGTTGCCGGATAGGTTTAAAATGCCACATATAGACCGCTTTAACGGCTCGGGTGATCCCATGGTCCACTTGCGGCTATTCTCAGATATTCTACAGCCAATGGGCCTAACTAGACTGCAAAAGTTATCCCTTTTTGGCGGGACCTTGTCAGGTATCGCAACCATTTGGTATGCTAAACTGAAAGATTCTGTGAAGAGGAGCTGGAAAGAGATGGCTGAGGCCTTTATTGCCCAACACTCCTATAACACTCAAATCGAGGTCACAACTCGTGATCTCGAGGAAACTCATCAAGAGCCGAAGGAGGGATTCTCCGATTTTGTCACTCGGTGGAGGGCCAAGGCCTCCATGATGACGACCTGACCAGCTGAAAAGGACCATATTAGAATGGCCGTTAGTAATCTGCAACTGAGGTTGCTACAGAAGATGATAGTCATACCTCTGCCTACATTTGCTGACCCCCATGAGATAGGGGTGCAAATAGAGGATGCAATGAAACAGTGTCTGATAGACCATGAGAAAGAGAAGCCTAAGAGGGCTTTTACACGCAGTTCAAATGCGGCTACGAGTAGTAATATAGCTGCAAAGACTTCTGATGCTGGGATGGTCACCACCACACCGAAAACTACCACCCTTTTTGTCGGTACATTCGAAACCGCCTCACAACCCGCAAAGCACCAACCCCTAGGCCAGAGGACTTTTACCTCACTTTACATGTCTCTATCTGTAGCCTTGAGGGTCCTGATCAAAAAAGGGCATCTGAAGCCTCTAGAGTCGCGCCCATTGCCTAATCCCTCCCTTCTACACACAAGCCGGCCAAGTACTGCACCTTCCACCAACAACATGGTCATGATACCGACCTATGCTTTAGATTACGTCATGAGACTCAAGATCTCATTGATAACAAAGTGATAATGCCCCTGCAAAAGCCTAACGTCACTACAAATCATCTCCCACCACATAACCAAGCCCCTCTACCTAGGCAAGTAAACTGTGACGACCCAGAATTCTTCCCTCCGCTCGAGCGGAAGAGTTGACGCTCGAGCGGACTTTTGGGGTTTCCATCAATTTTTCAGACGGCCTGAGATTCTGGAAGTTGTGGTTCTCTGCTCGAGCGGGGGAGTTTACGCTCGAGCGGACGACTTTGTTGAAGGCCGAGCAAGGTTGGGCGCTCGAGCGGGTCGCCTGGGTAAGTTTGATTCTGAAGCATGTGGACGCATTTTTTTTTATGTTCTTCTTAGTGTATTTGAAATGTCCTTACCTTATTTTGGGATATTAATTGAGATGATAATATGATGGTAGAGTAAGATTGGATCAAAAACTTTATTTTGAATAATTTGTTTGCGACCAACCGTCACTCATTTGCCCTTTTCTTTTTCCCCACTTTGAATATGGATGTGAGGTTAGAACCATTGGAAAGCTTATTTCCGGGGCTTCAATTTGAACACAAGAACGACCTAAAACGGAGTCCGGATGGGAGAGTTACACCTATTTGAAGTTTTGGAATTTGTGTTGGAACAGGTCCGCTCGAGCGGGAATATGGACGCTCGAGCGGGAATTACGGGACAGCAGCTCTAAAAACGGGATTTTGAGATCTTTTTCCACATTTTCTTTCCCCTCTCTTCTTTTCTCTTCTTCTAAGTCTGAAACCCTCCGAAACCCTAGCCTCAAACCCTTGATTCCCTTTATTTTGAACAACAATCCACCATGGCTTGGACATCAAGGATGAAGAATAAGAAAAGATCAATGCTTTTAACCGATTAGAACATGGATTTGCGAAGGTTTCTTCTCAAGCTTGCCCCTTTGTTGATTCTTGAGGTAAGGGTTCTAATATTCTTCAAGATTTACATTAAGAGCTAGAGTGGTAGTAGTTCCATTGTATTAATGTATAAATTGCATTTTTGGAGCAAATAGAGTAACTTATAAGATTTGGGAATTTCGGATTTGAAGCATGGAGGGGCCAATTGATGGGTTTAAATGATGAATTATGAATCCTAAATGTTTAATCAATGGAAAAATTAGAATATAAAGTGTTGGGTTAATAAGTTAATTATTTCTTGAAATTTCAATATTTTCTTGGAACCCTAGGTTGATTAAGGATGATAACCAAAGAGTTGGTCCAAATCGAAAGTAGAATAATGAAATTGGGATATTGAATTAGGTATATACAAGTTTAATTGGAATTTAGTGATACTTGGAAATTATGTTTAACATTCTTTAATGAACTTTGTTTGAGTATTGTGAATTATGTTTTAATGAGAAAGGAAATTGGGAAGAAAGGTTTGTTGATAATGTGGATGAGGTAAACTTGGCTTTGGAATGTTGAATTGGGCCTTAGCAATTTAAATAGAATTATGTGGAATTATATTTGGTGGTATTGAGTTAAATAACGCTAAATAGTGTGGATTATATTAATTGGAGATGTTTATGTGAGGTTATGTTGATTATGTTGGGTTGTGTTAAATGTTGTTGAATTGACTTGTGTAGGGTTAACTACAGGGGCGGACCTAGCATCTAACCACTGTGAGTAATAGTACCACAAATGTACAAATATGCCTTGTTTACCATTAAGAATATTGTTAACAGCATTCTATTTTTCGTGAGCTAATATGGTAACGTGTTTGTTGATTGAGAATTGATGTGAACATTGAAAGAGTTAGCACACATCGGTATGATTCTGAACCTACTCCGTATTTCGAGTTATGGCTATCGATTATTGTCAATATACCATCCTACGAATTACCCATACTTCTGTATACGAATTGCATACAGCTATTAACACTGTAAAGTTGGTTTATAAGTTATTCCGGCCTGTTGATGTTATGGTATCTATATATATTACATAATTGTAATACGTATGTATTTCTGAAAGCGTGCAAGCTATATACTATGCTGTCTTGTGTTAACAGTTATCAACAACGTTTTGTTAAACTTATGTTATGTATTTTCAGTATACCATGATACGAAATGATTGATTTTTGAAAAGCTATGATATGTTGGTAATGAACGAACGAATGTTCAGTTTTCTAAAAAGTATTTGTGGCACCCTTAGTCCGGATGGCCCTCGCCCGGGGGTAACAATACCGTGGCCTATGGCCCTCGCCCGGGGGTAACAATACCGTGGCTGTTGGTATCAGCTTTGTGGTCTTTGGACCTACCTGTTGTGGTCTTCGGACCTACCTGTTGTGGTCTTCGGACCTACCTGTTGTGGTCTTCGGACCTACCTGTTGTGGTCTTTGGACCTACCTGCTATGGTCTTTGGACCTACCTATTGTGGTCTTCGGACCTACCTGTTGTGGTCTTCGGACCTACCTGATCTGATGGCTAATGGGTGTACCACATATGATCTTATGCAAAATCTGAATATGGAAATAATTATGAAAATGATTACGAAAATGGTTTGGAATCTGGAAATGCATAAGACTCTGTTTCTGATAAGATTATGGTTATGATATTTCTGGACCGTTAGGTCGTTCTAATATTTTCTGGTATGGAACAAAGTGCTGTACGGAACGAAGTGCTACACTTTGGTGGGAGCCACCTCTGGAACCCGTACGAGCCACCTCTTGAGTCCATACATCTGTTATTTCTGTTACCACGCTTATGCGTTCTGTTATTTCCGTGATTTCGCACTCGCTATTTCCGTTGTTTTACATTATTACTGTTATTTCGGACCCATGGTCGATTCAAGATCAGAGGCCTATGGTCGTTTCAGATAAATTGGGCTTAAAGCCATTCTCATATGAAATTGGACTATAGTGTTTTGGAAATAATCACGGAATGCGATTAATAATATGTATCTGCAACTATATGTTTTGATTAGTCGTTAAATATCACATTATTTATGTACTATTATTCACCGAGTTCGCTCATTCTATATTTTGTCTGTTCATTTACGTAGGTAGCCAATCGGAGTTCACCCCAACCTTTAAAGCTTGTGTTCCTCTTGTCAACCTTGAGGCGCCAGTGCACCACCAAGCCGTTCGTTTTTGTAAAGTTTTGCCGAGTTTCAATTTATGCATTAGATGTCTATTTTTGGGTTGATTGTAAATAATTCCTTCTTCATTATTATATTTGTTATGTGCCTATTTGTGGGGTTGAGTCGAGGCATGTGGATGTAAACTGTCTGTATAATATTTACTTAGTGTGATGTTGAGATCCTGGCATGTTAGAAGTAGCTCAATGGATGTTATTCGATGTATTTTATATTATTGCATGCTTCCGTTCAGGCCCCATAAGATATGTATAACAGGAATAGTGTCTGGTTTCGAATGGGTCATGCCCAAACTTTTAGGGGCGGGTTTGGGGCGTGACATAAACCTTATCCAAACACTGGCTATTCCATATAATCCTATCATATACATCACCCCCTTCCACTTGCCTAAGCCGGTGCTGTTCATCCTAGAAAGCATAGACTTGTGTATGATGAGCGCGTCTGTGTCCTAACCCAAACTCGTGGTGGTGGCTATGGTAGAAGAAGGCATGCCTGAGGGCTCTGTGAGCTTAACTGAAGAGGAATACAACCCGTGTTGCTATATTGTGCCAACCAGTCAGGCCAGACCAGAGCTGGAATTGCCGATAGGGCTGGAGGTTAATGTAGTTCGGGAGGACGGACCAAGTCAGGGGCTAGATGACTTAGCTGATCTTGAGGAGGACATCAGTAACTTGTAGTTCTTTGATGAAAAAGATCTGGGGAGTGTACAGATTGGCTGGTTTGATATGATTGGATCAACGGATAAAACGAGGTGGCTCAACGATGAACCGGATGTTGATGAGGGGTTTCAACTAAATTAGGAACAGCTAGAAATAGGAACTGCTGTGCGATAACCCTGTTCCGTATTATGCTAATTGGTCCTTATTATAAATGTGATTATGTGTTTGATATGATTTTGTGTGCCATTATGTGAAAATATGTGGTTTTGAATTTCTATCTGTTCACCGTAGGAATATCTGTTTGATTATCTACTTTGGAAATTAAATTGAAGGCCAATGGCATAATTTTTAGAGCTTATGGTGAAATTTAATTGAAAATTGATTCGGATCAGATTAAATTGATTTAATTAATCAATTAAGTGCTCAAATATTTAATAATTATAATTTTAATTAGTGGAGCTATATATAAAGGGCCATATATACTCTCATTGGTTTCTTTTGAACTCAAAATGTGAGTTATACATTTGTGAGGGTGAGAAGGCCGGCTATAGAGAGAGAGAGAGGGGAGTATTGTGCAATTTTGCTCAAGAAGCTTGGTGATCTTAAAGGCACACTCAAGAATTTACCATAAATTGTGAGAATTAAGGCTCCTAGGTGAGTTATCAACCATTGACTCATGGATTTTAGTTTGTAAATTTTGTATTCAAGCTAGTTGGGTAATCAAGAGTGAGAATTGAAATGAAATTGAGATGATCATATTGAATTGAAGGTCAATGTATGCATGCATGTAGGAAATTGCTATGAATTTCCATGTTTGGGCATAAAGTATGTAATCCATGTTGATTTTTGATTGAGGTCCATGTATTTGATCATCTCTTCACCACAAGTTGAGGATAATGAGTATCTCCCACATGCATGAGCAAATCATGAAAGTGTGAGCTTTGAATGTTTGAAATTAGTGTGTTGGTGATGAGTTTGAGTCAATTTGGAACATGCATGTGAGTAATTCATAAAATTGAGCTTCATAATGTTGTAAATTAGTGTTTGTATCATGTTAGTACATGTATATGTGAAGTTTGAGCCGAAATTATGTGTTTAGAGCCTTTGAATACCAAGTTGAAGCTCAAGAACATGTTTTGGATTTTCCAAAAATTTTGATGTCCGCTTTGGCGGGGGAACTGCTGCTCGAGCGTGGAATTCGTGCTCCCAGTATATTTTGCAGACAAGGTGTCCGCTCGAGTGGGGAAGTTCACGCTCGAGCAGGGAGCTATGTAGACAGACCTTCAGCTCGAGCACCCGACTTCACGCTCAAGTGTAAATTTGATGCATCCTGTACTTTTGCAGACCTCATGGGTCCGCTCGAGCGGGGAAGTCCATGCTCGAGCGGGGACCTTGTTTTTGAAAATTTTGAAAGTGCATTTTGCGTTTCGTTTTCCGTTCTCTTTCATTTCTAAGTACTCTTAGGCATACATTAAGCGTTGTAAATGAATTAAAGGGATAAGAATAAAGCCTAAAGAGGAATATGTGAATTAAAGAACAGATTGAACTGTTTGTGACCCATATGTGTTATGTGATATGTAGGGTCAAGCTTCAGGGCAAATCAGCCAGCCGATCACTGTGAGTAATATCTTGACAAAGATATCTGAAATATATTGTTGTCCAATTGCTTACTTCTATGTAAGTTTACAAGTTTATTAATTTGATTGGTGGACAATGTTTGCTACGCCAAATGAATAGGCCAAAGGCCAGTTTGACATAAAAGAATGAATGGGCCAAAGGCCAGTTTGACATGAAAGTATGGATGGGCTAAGGGCCAGTTTGACATGAATGTATGAATGGGCCAAAGGCCAGTTTGACACGAGTGAATGAATGAATATGCCGAAGGCCAGTCTGACATAAATGAATGAATGGGCTGAAGGCCAGTTTGACATAAATGAATGAATAGGTCAGAGGCCAATATGATTTGAATGATAGAATGAATGGACCAGAGGCTAGTATGATCTGAATGATAGAATGAATGGGCCAGAGGCCAGTATGATCTAAATAAAAGAATGAATGGGCCAGAGGCCAGTATGATCTGAATAAAAGAATGAATGGGCCAGAGGCCAGTCTGACATGAATGAAAGACAAATGGGCTAAAGGCCAATTTGACACAAATGGATTGGGCCTAAGGTCGCCCGATGTATATTGTTCTAATGCATCTTCTTCAATTGATATTATTCACCAGGCTTTCGCTCATGCTCATTCATGTGTTTGTAGGTGAGCCAAGAGAGGTCCAGACCCAGTCTCAGTGAAGTCTGTGTGGAACAACCAAGGTTTTGAAGAGTCGGCCCTTGCGTCTCACGTACGAGACTCGTCTTCACCCTTTTGTCATGTATTTATATTTTGTCATGTCGGCGAAGACTTTGAATCTATTGTATATAGTTTTCATGGATTGACTTAGACTTAAATGACCCTATCTGTACAGAACCTTATGCTACTATATTTTCTGAAGTGAGTTATTAACATGTATATGTATGGTTTGTTATGACGTGCCATGTAAGCACAGCTCTATGGACAAGGTTTTGAATTTTGCTTCCGTTTGGCCCCTTTACTCTGACAAGTTATGTCTAGTTTGGTTTGAGGCCGTAGGTAATCTCATGATTACTGGCAGGTTATGTCCTTAACCCTTGGGGCGGGTTCGGGTCATGACAGAGTGGTATCAGAGCAAGAGTTAACAACTCACACACTTGTCCAAAAGAGCAATAAGCATCTAGAAAAGATCTAGGATGCATTCATGTGTTAAGTATGAATTTGGAAGCATCGAGAATATGCTCAAGTGTTTTGATATGAACAATTACGTGCCATAAGTTTGTGATTTGCTTGCATTGAAAATTATTTGAATATGTATGCTCCTTAGTATATGCATACTTGTGAATCTTTCGTATAAAGTATATTGTGAGTTTTGTCAGATGGTGAGAACCAGAAGTGATGAGATAGAAGAGTCCTCTACTGGTAGAATAGATAGAATGGAAAGGTTGATTCAGGAAATGGCAGAAACATTGAGGCAACAACAAGAGTGGCAACAACAGTGGCAACAACGGCAGCCTCCACCTCTGGCACCACCTATGCCAGATAATCAGAATGATGATCGGATAATAGCTCTCACCAAAGAATTCAAGAAAATGAAACCCCCACAGTTCCATGGTGGATTAGATCCATTGAAAGCCGAAGCATGGCTTCTTGGCATCGAAAAATTGTTTGAAGTATTCCCGTGTTCGGAGACACAGAAAGTGCTTCTAGCTACTTTTATGCTAGAGGATGAAGCAAGGAGATGGTGGATGTTAATGCGAGAAAATCATAAGGATGTTGACTGGGTGAAATTTTTGGAAATTTTCTATGACGAGTACTTCCCGCAATGTGTTCGGGACAGGAAAGTGTCAGAATTCATGGAACTTAGACAAGACATTATGACTGTAGCGGAGTACAAGGAAAATTCACTGAATTGGCCAGGTTTGCACCACATGTAATTGATACTGACTATAAGAAAGCGAGACATTTTGAGGGTGGGCTTCGAAGTGACATTCTAGAGAGGGTAAATGTCTTGAAGCTGGAAACCTACATTGGAGTGCTAGACAGGGCCATAATATCAGAAGCCAACATAGTTAGACAGACTAAGTCCACAACTGACTAGAAAGGCAACAAAAGGCAAGGCTTCTTCTCAAAGAAGAAATTTTCGAAAAAGCAAAACACGGGCTCCTCAAGTACTTCGAATTCTTCTCGAGACACATCTTCTATGTGCAATATTTGTAGCAAAAGGCACCGTGGGGTTTGTTATCATGTGTCAGGGGCCTGTTTCAAATGTGGGAAACAAGGGCACATGGCCTGAGATTGTAATAAAAATAGTGGAAAGCTTGCTGCTAGCTCGACTGCATCAATCCCGAAGCCGGGAAATACTATGAGATTTGCTACCACTGGGGATACCATAAGACAAGGGAGAGTTTTTGCGCTTGTTCCGGGCGATACACGGAATGCCAACGCAGTTGTCTCAGGTACTATTTCTATATGTAATCAAGATGCTTTTGTGTTAATTGACTCCGGATCCACACACTCTTTTGTGACATGTGCATTTGCATCTAGACTAGGTAGACGTCTAGAATTACTGCCATATTTGCTATGTGTGTCTGCTCCGTCTGGGGAATCTGTATCGTGTGAATCTATATACCGGTTTTGTGACATGCGTATTGAGGATGCTATTTTATATGTAGATTTGTTGCCTTTGAACTTTAGGTATTTTGATGTAATTTTGGGCATGGATTGGTTAACCAAATATTGTGCCACCATTGATTGTGTGACAAAACGAGTTGTATTTAAACCACCATAACATACAAAAATTGTGTTTGTGGTTAATGGGGTAGTGCCTCCACCTTATTTGATATATGCAACGAAAGCATGCAAACTGATCAGGAAAGGGTGTCAGGGTTATTTATGCTATGTGTTGTCTGAACAATCTGTGAATGTTGAATTGAACAGTATCCCTATTGTTAGAGAATTTCCAGATGTGTTTCCAAATGAATTACTGGGGGAATTGATAGACATAGAGATAGAGTTTACAATTGAGATTATGCCAGGCACCCAGCCTATTTCCAAAACTCCCTACAGAATGGCTACTGCCGAAATGAAAGAGTTGAAAGAACAGTTGCAAGACCTACTTGATAAGGAGTTTATCCGACCTAGCATTTCACCTTGGGGTGCACCGGTGTTGTTTGTAAAAAAGAAGGATGGAACCTTACGCCTATGTATTGATTATAGAGAACTAAACAAGGTGACAATAAAGAATAAATATCCTTTACCTCGTATTGATGACTTGTTTGACCAGTTGCAGGGATCACAGGTGTTCTCTAAAATTGATTTGAGATCCGGGTACCATCAGTTGAAAGTAAAGGCAGAGGATGTTGAGAAAACAACATTTAGAACGAGGTATGGTCATTATGAATTTCTTGTTATGCCGTTTGGGGTGACTAATGCTCTGGCAGCATTTATGGACCTAATAAACCGAATTTTTAAAACCTACCTTGACGAATTTGTCATGGTTTTATTGATGACATTTTGATATACTCTAAAGATAGACTTGAACATGAACATCATTTGAAAATTATCCTGTAAATACTTAGGGAAAGGAAATTATTTGCTAAACTAAAGAAATGTGAGTTTTGGTTAGATGAAGTTGTTTTCTTAGGACATGTGATCAATAAGGAAGGAATTTCAGTGGACTCACAGAAAATAGAGGCGATTGTGAATTAGCCTACACCAACAAATGTGATAGAAGTCCGCAGTTTCATGGGCTTAGCTGGTTATTACAGGAGATTTGTGAAAGACTTTTCCAAGATAGCTGTACCTCTTACCCAGTTGACACGGAAGGGGCAATCGTTTGAATGGAACGACGAAAGGGAATCAGCCTTTCATGAATTGAAAATGAGACTGACCACTGCACCAGTATTAACATTGCCCATAGGTACGAAAAATTTTGTAATTTTCAGTGATGCATCTTATAAAGGTTTGGGTTGTGTACTAATGTAGAACGGAAGGGTTATTGCTTACGCCTCCCGACAGTTGAAACCACACGAGAGAAACTACCAAACACATGACTTAGAGTTGGCCGCAGTTGTGTTTGCTTTGAAAATCTAGCGGCACTATTTGTATGGGGCAAAATGTGAAGTCTACACGGATCACAAAAGTCTGAAATACTTCTTTACGCAGAAGGAATTGAATATGCGACAGAGGAGATGGCTCGAACTGATAAAAGACTACAATCTTGAGATGCAGTATCACCTCGGGAAAGCTAATATAGTTGCGGATGCCTTGAGCAGAAAATCAACGGGGAGTATGGCTTGTTTGCTTACTGAACAGGAAGAGATCTTGCAAGATTTTGAGAAGTCTGAAATTGAAGTGGTATTGTGTGAACCAGGCGGATTGATAGCCGCTATTTCAGCTGAACTGGCAATCATTGATAAGATTAAACAGAAACAGAAAGAGGATAAATTCCTCAAGAAAGTGATTGATGAATTTGAGACAAGTCCAAAAGTAGAGTTCAGCATTAAGGGTGAAGTGTTGAGATTCTGAAACCGAATGTTTATTCCAGATATTCCGGAACTAAAGAAAAGGGTTTTAGATGAAGTTCATAAATCAGTGTTTGCTATACACCCGGGTAACGATAAAATGTATCGGGATCTGAAACAAACCTATTGGTGGCCTAAAATGGAGAAAGAAATTGCAGAATATGTGTCCAAATGTCTTCAGTGTCAGCAAGTTAAAGCTGAACATCAGAAACCAGGCAGTCTACTTCAACCTCTCCCTATTCCTGAATGGAAGTGGCAGCATGTGACTATGGATTTTGTTGTTGGCCTACCTTGGACTCCTCGAGGTATGGATTCTATTTGGGTTGTAATTGATAGACTGACTAAATCTGCACATTTTCTACCAGTTAGAGCTACGTTTAATGCTTATAGATTGGCTACCATATATGTTGATGAGATTGTTTGTTTACACAGAGTCCCAGTATCTATTGTGTCGGATAGAGATCCGAAATTTGTTTCAAGATTGTGGAAGAGTTTGCAGGAAGCTATGGGGACAGAGCTGAGGTTCTGTACTGCATTCCACCCACAGACAGATAGGCAGTCAGAACGAACAATACAAACTTTGGAAGATATGCTTCGGATGTGTGCTTTAGATTTTCAAGGGAGTTGGGAAGACTATTTGCCACTTGTGGAATTTGCATACAATAACAGCTTCCACTCCAGCATCGGTATGGCACCATACGAGGCTTTGTATGGTAGAAGGTGTAGATCATCGATATGTTGGACAGAAGTTGGGGATAGAGCTTTACTTGGGCCTGAAATTGTACAAGACACTTCTGAGAAGATTAAAACTATTCGGCAAAGGCTCAAAACAGCTCAGGACCAACAAAAGAATTATGCAGATGTTCGGAGAAGACCTCTTGAGTATGAGGTCGGTGACCATGTGTTTATTCATGTATCCCCAATGAAAGGCCAAGTCAGGTTTGGAAAAAAGGGCAAGCTGTCGCCCCCCGTTACATTGGGCCGTTTTAAATTCTGGAAAAGCTTGGCCCAGTTGCCTATAGGGTTGTTTTGCCACCAGGATTTGAACAAATCCATAATGTGTTTCATGTGTCAATGTTGAGGGGTTACCTCCGAGACCCATTTCATGTGATTGATTATCACTGGGTAGCTATTGATGAAAATATGGAACACGCTGAATGGCCGGAGCGAATCGTTGACCGGCAAGTGAAACAACTGAGAAGCAAGTCCATCCCAATGGTGAAAATGGAATGGAAAGAACACTATAGGACAGATGCCACGTGGGAAAAAGAGGAGAAAATGTGACTATGCTATCTACATTTGTCTCTCGACGAAGGTAAAATAAGTTTGGAGGACCAAACTTCCTAAAGGGGGGAAGACTGTGATAACCCTGTTCCGTTTTATGCTAATTGGTCATTATTATAAATGTGATTATGTGTTTGATATGATTTTGTGTGCCATTATGAGAAAATATGTGGTTTTGAATTTCTATCTGTTCACTGTAGGAATATCTGTTTGATTATTTGCTTTGGAAATTAAATTGAAGGCCTTATCGGCCACGAAACCCGAAATTGATTACGCAACTGTGATTGGCATAATTTTTAGAGCCTACGGTGAAATTTAATTGAAAATTGATTCGGATCAGATTAAATTGATTTAATTAATCAATTAAGTGCTCAAATATTTAATATTTATAATTTTGATTAGTAGGGCTATATATAAAGGGCCATATACACTTTCATTGGTTTCTTTTGAGCTCAAAATCTGAGTTATACATTTGTGAGGGTGAGAAGGCCGGCTATAGAGAGAGAGAGAGAGAGAGAGGAGAATTGTGCAATTTTGCTCAAGAAGCTTGGTGATCTTGAAGGCACACTCAAGAATTTACCATAAATTGTGAGAATTAAGGCTCCTAGGTGAGTAATCAACCATTAACTCATGGATTTTAGTTTGTAAATTTTGTATTCAAGCTAGTTGGGTAATCAAGAGTGAGAATTGAAATGAAATTGAGATGATCATGTTGAATTGAAGGTCAATGTATGCATGCATGTAGGAAATTGCTATGAATTTCCATGTTTGGGCATAAAGTATGTAATCCATGTTGATTTTTGATTGAGGTCCATATATTTGATCATCTCTTCACCAATCAAGTTGAGGATAATGAGTATCTCCCACATGCATGAGGAAATCATGAAAGTGTGAGCTTTGAATGTTTGAAATTAGTGTGTTGGTGATGAGTTTGAGTCAATTTGGAACATGCATGTGAGTAATTCATAGAATTGAGCTTCATAATGTTGTAAATTAGTGCTTGTATCATATTAGTACATGTATATGTGAAGCTTGAGCTGAAATTACGTGTTTAGAGCCTTTGAATACCAAGTTGAAGCCCAAGAACATGTTCTGGATTTTCCAGAAAGTTTGATGTCCACTCAAGCGGGGGAACCGCCGCTTGAGCATGGAATTCGTGCTCCCAATATTTTTTGCAGACAAGGTATTCGCTC
Source organism: Camellia lanceoleosa (assembly GCA_025200525.1). NCBI lineage: Eukaryota > Viridiplantae > Streptophyta > Magnoliopsida > Ericales > Theaceae > Camellia > Camellia lanceoleosa. The sequence goes on from CM045762.1 coordinate 39,994,140, forward strand.
GAGCGGGGAAGTTCACGCTCGAGTGGGGAGCTATGTAGACAGACCTTTAGCTCGAGTGCCCGACTTCACGCTCGAGCATAAATTTGATGCATACAGTACTTTTGCAGACCTCATGGGTCCGCTTGAGCGGGGAAGTCCACACTTGAGCGGGGACTCTGTTTCTGAAAATTTTGAAAGTGCATTTTGCGTTTCGTTTTCCGTTCTTTTTCACTTCGAAGTACTCTTAGGCATGCATTAATTGTTGCAAATGAATTAAAGGGATAAGAATAAAGCCTAAAGAGGAATATGTGAATTAAAGAACGGATTGAACTGTTTGTGACCCATATGTGTTATGTGATATGTAGGGTCAAGCTCCAGGGCAAATCAGCCAACCGATCACTGTGAGTAATATCTTGACAAAGATATCTGAAATATATTGTTGTCCAATTGCTTACTTCTATGTAAGTTTACAAGTTTGTTAATTTGATTGGTGGACAATGTTTGCTACACCAAATGAATGGGCCAAAGGCCAGTTTGACATAAAAGAATGAATGGGCCAAAGGCCAGTTTGACATGAAAGTATGGATGGGCCAAGGGCCAGTTTGACATGAATGTATGAATGGGCCAAACGCCAGTTTGACATGAGTGAATGAATGGATGAGCCGAAGGCTAGTCTGACATAAATGAATGAATGGGCTGAAGGCCAGTCTGACATAAATGAATGAATGAGCCAGAGGCCAGTATGATTTGAACGATAGAATGAATGGGCCAGAGGCCAGTACAATCTGAATGATAGAATGAATGGGCCAGAGGCCAGTATGATCTAAATGAAAGAATGAATAGGCAAGAGGCCAGTTTGACATGAATGAAAGACAAATTGGCCGAAGGCCAATTTGACACGAATGGATTGGGCCTAAGGCCGTCCGATGTATATTGTTCCAATGCATCTTCTTCAATTGATATTATTCACTGGGCTTTCGCTCACGCTTATTCATGTGTTTGTAGGTGAGCCAAGAGAGGTCCAGACCCAGCCTCAGTGAAGTTTGTGTGGAACAACCAAGGTTTTGAAGAGTCAGCCCTTACGTCTCACACACGAGACTCGTCTTCGCCCTTTTGTCATGTATTTATATTTTGTCATGTTGGCGAAGACTTTGAATCTGTTGTATATAGTTTTCATGGGTTGACTTAGACTTAAATGATCCTGTCTATACAAAACCTTATGCTACTATATTTTCTGAAGTTAGTTATTAACATGTATATGTATGGTTTGTTATGACGTGCCATGTATGCACAGCTCTATGGACAAAGCTTTGAATTTTGCTTTCGTTTGGCCTCTTTACTCTGACGAGTTATGTCCAGTGTGGTTTGAGGCCGTAGGTAATCTCATGATTACTGGCCAGTTATGTCCTTAACCCTTGGGGGCGGGTTCGGGTCATGACATGCTGCAACGGCCGGAACGATCGATGACAAGGGAAAGTTGCCAGAGAGCACTAGTACGAAGAATTTTACTCAGGAATTGAGTAGCATTTGTACAGCTGATACAGAACAGGAGGCCACGCTGAAGTAGTTCAAACAGAAAAGAACTGAGAATGATCAGAAGGCTGGAAAAGCCAAAGGTCCAGTGAGGATTGACTATGTTGTGGAGACAGGCGTACTTATAATGGAACCGAACAGTTGCTTATCGGTTGCTGGAGGAATGTGGTGGGAAGATGATGATTTGCATCTTGCCCACACGGACGAAGATTGGGGACAAAATTCACCAGATCATACATGGTATGCCGAGGAAGTTGATCACATGACTTGGAGTGGGCGGTACATCAAGCCCCCACACTTGGACTAACTAGAAGCATCAGGGAAGGATAAGGAAGCAGAGAAATAGAAAGATAAACTGCTAGAAGAAGAAGCTATATTGAAGTAGCTGAAGAAGATTCAAGCAGACATCTCCATTTGGGAATTGCTCATGGCTTCACGGGTGCATAGGCAAGCCGTCCTATCAGCAATGGATAAGGCTAAGCTCTCTATCGACACAACCCCAGAGCAGTTAGTGGGATTATTCTTCTCGAGAGGGGCCTCGCCAACTTTGACTTTTACAAATAAGGAATTGCTGCCTGAGGGCTCTGAGCATGACAAACCACTATACATCTCAGTTGAATACAGAGAGAAGTGGATACCAGTCGTCTTGGTTGATACCAGGTCTGCAATCAATGTGTGTCCGTTCGTATGGCCTATGCTATTGGCTTGAAGTCAGAAAACTTTGTACCAACGGCCCAGGTGATTCGGGCTTATGACAATACCAGTCGGGTTGTGATGGGGACAGTTTGGATTAGAACGCAGGTTGGCCCGGTACAACAGGATATTGAGTTTCACATCCTGGATGTGCCGGCCACTTTTAATCTACTCCTTGGACGACCGTGGCTGCATCAAGTGAAAGCTGTCTCTTCCACTTTGCATCAGATGCTAAAGTACCCCTATGGAAAGGGGATAGCTATTGTGTTTGGAAATTCATCGATACATCCTCTGCCAGAGGTCACTACACTCGTACTGGAAATTGTATACGGCGATGAGGATGTCTTCTTGTCTAGGTTTACCTTGGCTGAGGCCCGGGTGGTGCAACATATCCAGCTATTGATGAGGGGTTATACGTCAGTGCTCAATTAGTCTACCTCATGAACAAGCTGCAACATATACCCAGAAAGGGATTGGGGAGAAGCGGCCGAAAGGGCGTCGTTGCATTAGGCGAAGTGCTACATAACCCTCATACCTTTGGTCTAGGTTACACGCCTACCAAAGAGGACTAGATAAGAAAGGGGAAGGAAATGGTAGGAAGGGCCAAAGCTAAACAAAGTGGAAAGCATTATAAGTTGGTGTATAGACCCATTCAAGGAACCCTGAACGGTCGCTTTGTCCAGGAGGGGGAAGATTTCCTATTTTGTGGCTTTCCTGAGCCATGGCTGAATTCTAAGAAGCGGCGTTTGGTCGGCTTTGAGATCTTCTTCGACCTACAGTTGCAGGGGGATGAAGTTACAGAAGAACAGATTGACCTACCAGCTGAGGTTAAACAAGGCACAGAGGATGAGTCCGATGGTATTGAACTTGAGGTGGGAGCAACGCTAGCTTGTCTCCTGTCAGATCCTCAGATCACACTGGAGAGCTTGGGGGATGACTTCTCTGTTTCCATGATTGGAGATCAAACGGCTGTGGGCCCTTCTAGTGGTATTCTGGATGCATTTATCACACCCTCCCTTGTTTGGCAGTTCGAGGAGGGCTTTTTGTCTAGCAGTTCTGAATCAGGTAGTGAATTGGAATCTGATTCCATAGAGTCTGTGGAGTCGAAATCAGATTCCAGTTCTTCTGAGTCAGAGTCCGGTATTCCTGGGGTTGATAACCCGGATGTCATTGTTTTGTCTGGGTCGTCTTTTTCTTTTTCTTTTCAGTCAATTGTAACCGAGGAATTGGATGAGCTGGAAGTTGTGAATGAGAATGGTACCACTGCTGTTTCTGAGTACTTTTCTGTGCCAATTGTGTATTGCATGGATCATGACTTTCAAAATTTTGATGAAAACGACGAGGAAGGAATTCCTCTGCTTTTAAAATATTTGGTTGATCGAGAGGAGAGGTTTGTAAAACCCCTGGTTGATGAAATCATTTCAATTAATGTGGGTACTGAGAAGGATCCACGTCTAGTCCAGATCGGGTCCACGTTGTCTTCGGAGGAACAAGAGCGCTTAGTCGCTTTATTAAAAGATTTCAAAGATGTTTTTGCATGGTCCTATGAAGACATGCTTGGAATTGATCTAGAGATTGTACAACACCGGATCCCTCTTGACCCTAAGGCCCGACCCGTCAACCAGAAGCTTCGGAGAATATGCCCGGATTGGGCTTTGAAGATTAAGGAAGAGGTCACCAAGCAGAGAGATACAGGGTTCTTGCTAGTATCTGAGTATCCTACTTGGTTAGCCAGCATTGTTCTGGTGCCGAAGAAAGATGGCAGAATTCTAGTGTGTGTGGATTTCAGAGATCTAAACAAAGCAAGTCCGAAGGACGACTTTCCTCTACCACACATCGACGAATTGGTGGACTTCATCGCAGGCCATGCATTGCTCTCCTTTGTGGATGGGTTTTCCGGGTACAACCAGATCTTGATGGCACTCGAAGACAAAGAGAAGACTGCCTTCGCTATGCCGTGGGGAACCTACCACTACAGGGTGATGTTGTTCGGTCTAAAAAATATTGGGGCTACTTATCAGCGAGCTGCAACCATGATCTTCCATGATATGATCCACAAAGAGGTTGAGGTGTATGTGGATGACATGATTGTCAAGTCCAAGGAAAGAGAGGGCCACTACACCGCCTTGAAGAAATTTTTCCAACGGATCAGGGAATATCGATTGTGACTGAATCCATAGAAATGCACTTTTGGTATCACAGTAGGGAAAATGCTAGGGTTCTTGATTACATAAAGGGGCATTGAGGTCGATCCTTCCAAAATCAAGGCCATCATAGAAATGCCACCACCAAGGACTGAAAAGGAGGTGCGAGGCTTTCTGGGTAGAGTGCAATTCATAAGACAGTTTATTGCAAAATTAACATTGACTTGTGAACCACTATTTGGTCTCTTGAAGAAAGGAAAGAAATTCCAGTGGGAAGACCGATGCGAAGTTGCTTTTGAGCAGATCAAGCAATATCTTCAGAACCCACCCGTGTTGTCACCACCAAAGTCGAGGAAGCCGTTGATTTGTATCTGTCAGTAACGGACACGAACATGTGCTGCATGCTTGCACAGGAATTTGAGGATAGATTGGAGAAAGCCATCTATTACCTAAGCAAGAAGATGCTGGAATATGAGGCCCGTTACACTCTGCTCGAGAAGGCTTGCTTAGCCTTGGTATGGGCTACCAGGAAGTTGAGGCACTACCTGTTAGCTCACTTCGTAATTTTGGTTTCGAGATTAAATCCCATCAAATATCTTTTCGAGAAACCAGCGCTTACGGGTAGGCTAGCTCGTTGGCTGCTTCTTTTCTCTGAATTTGATTTGAAGTATATGACTTGCAAGTCTGTGAAGGGGAGAGCAGTAACGGAGTTCCTAGTCGACCACCCAGTGGAGAGGGATGAAGCAGTAGAGTATTTGTTCCCGGATGAGGCCATTCTATAGGTCGATGAAGAGATTTGGACCATGTACTTTGACGGAGCATCTAACCAGTACGGTTATGGGATAGGGGTGTTGCTGATAGCACCGGAAAATTCCCACATACCTTTAGCTTTCAAACTCTAGTTTAAAGTATCTAACAATGAAGCAGAATATGAAGGATGTATCGCTGGCTTGGAAGCCGCCTTGGAACTAGGGGCAAAACGGTTGGACGTTATTGGGGACTCGAACCTGGTTGTGTCTCAAGCAAAAGGAGACTGGAAGGTTAAAGAAGAAAGGATGAAAATCTATCACCAAACCCTGGATGTTCTGATGCCCAAGTTTGAAAAGCTAACCTTTACGCATCTGTTAAGAGAGAACAACAGGTTCGCTGACGCTTTATCAACTCTATCTTCCATGATAGACATCCCTTTGGGAGTCCAGATGTGTCCAATCATTATTGAATAGAGGTATGTGTCGGCCTATGAACTGATTGCCGCAATAGAAGAAGTACAAGTTCAGAACCCCTGGTACCATGACATCTGGAACTTCTTGGAAAAGAAGGCTTATCCACTAGAGGCAAACGCCAAAGATAAGAGGGCAATATGGCGAATGGCTGTCAGTTTATCATCTGTGGGGGTAAATTGTACAAATGAGGCCATTTGAGAATGCATAAACTGTGTGTCGATGCAGAAGAGTCGAAGCGCCTAATGGAGGCCATCCACGAAGGAGAGTGCATATCACACATGAGCGGAGTAATGCTAGCTCAGAAGATTCTCAGGTAGGGTTATTGCTGGTCACACATGGAGGAGGATTGTGTTGATTTTGTTCGGCGATACCATAAATGCCAAATTCATGCAAATCTCATGAACATTCCACCGTCAAAGCTATACAACATGACTTCACCATGGCCATTTTCAGTCTAGGGAATTGATGTTATTGGGGCAGTCACTCTGAAGGGATCAAACGGACATGAGTATATCCTGGTGGCAATAGACTACTTTACAGAGTGGGTTGAGGCCTAATCCTACGTAGTGCTAAAAGCGTCACATGTAGCCAAGTTCATCAGGAATAATATCATTTGCCATTATGGGGTCCCGAATGAGATCATTTTGGACAATGGTTCCCACTTCCAGAAAGAAGTGATCGACTTTTTGGAAAAATACAACGTGACTTTTCATAAGTCATCCAATTGAGAGGCTCGCTAGACGAAAAACTTGGAAGGGCGACCTAGGCAAAAGTTAGAGCGCGAAGAATTAGAAATAAGAAAAACTAAGCTTGCAAGGTTGAAAACCCAGAAAGGGTGGCCTTGGCAAAAGTTAGAGCGCAAAAGGAGAGTGTTAATACCCCGAGTGAACCTGAACTGAACTATGTAAGGCTTGATTCCCATCATTGGGATGCGTAGGCAACTTCATTCTGAAGTCTAGCCATAAACACTTCAAAATCAACCGTGTCTATGAGATTGTTCTGGTCATCTTTGTCTTTTCTACATCCAACAGTTTGGTTGTGGTCTTCACTATGAGAGCCAGTTACAATACAGTATAGTGAAGTGCTATTCAGACAAGGGGCAACTTTCCATTTACTGGATTTAGGGTTGTACATCTCAAGGATAGATTCCGGGTGTGCCCAGTTGTAATCCTTATCGAAAATGGTTTTGAAAGTTTTAATAAAAGTTGATTTTGTTCAAATTAATTTTTTTACAACTTGGACCATTTTTTGGGACCAAAAGGAAAATTTCCAGTGCCAACAACCTTCAATTTCATTGATTTCAATACAGAGTTCTCCAACTCTCGATACAAATCAAAGTTGCTTTTTATTACATTCAAAAGGAAAACTTGAAAGTTAAATCAAAGAAATAAACTTGGGGCATTAATGAGTCAGGTGTTCCTGCGTCCACTTCCAGAGCTTGTGGAAGCTTCAGATGCTAAAGTAGGCCCGATTTGCGCCTCATCTTCAAGCCAAGCTCTGCATTCGCCAGAAAGGGTGCAATTGAAATTGGAAGCGGGAGCCAAAAGTTCTCTTGTCCTCCATGTAGTGGGATATCAAGCTAGTTGTGAACCTTGGGTTGGAAATGAAGCCGGGTACTCTACCCCCTCTTCTGGGCAAGTCTGGTCGTGTCTGAACTGACGACTAAACTGGAATGAAAAATAGAAGACACAGTGTGTCAAGCCAATCAACTGAATGCCTGGTTGTCGAGACATGCTTGGTTGTCGAGACATGCTGTAGCTCATCTCGGGTAGATCAAACCAAGGGCAATGCCAAGTAATGTCAACAGTAGACCTATTACACATCCAGTGGCACCACCACCCCTCGTTCGGGAAATCAACTAGCTGTTGGCGAAAGAAATAGCCACGTGTTGAATATGTAGGGCAAGAGTCCACTGCTTTCAACCTGTCCATGAGCCATATTTGGAGAGGGATAAAAAATAAGAGAGAGTAAAGAACAGAGAGGTGTATGTGGAGTGAAAAGTGGGAAAAGGTTTTGAGAGAAAAACGGAGCTTGAGGGTCGAGTGATGTGAGAAACACATGTGAGATAGGGTGGGAAACAGTACCTGCAAGAGTAGTGGAGTTCCTGCGAACTTGGTTGTTTCCTGACGATGGAAAGCATCCAAGTCCATCAGAGTCTCGGCCAATGCTAAGCCAATGCAGCTCTTGCCTTGTTTCAAGCCTTGGGCTACTTCGATCAAGCGACTGCTAGACCCTTCAAAGCCAGGGGCAAGTAGAAAATGAGCCAACATACACAAACAGAGGGCATGCTGCCGAAAACTCTACAAAAGACGGTCGCCCCAGCTGGTGGTGGTGGGTGATAACCCGAGCTGTATCATATCGGGCTCGGAGCCCTGACGGTATCATAGCCCATGGCTGCCATGTGATCTGAAAGAGAAAGTGAACAAGTCATTAATCACTGTCAGTCGCTAATGTGCAGAATCAAAACAATTGAAAGGCAGAAACAATTGTGTTTTGGGTTACCTCATACGCCGCGACCATATCGAAATACCGGCGGAAAAACATGAAGTTTTCCCGGGTCTTACGGCAGAGCAGGCCGTCGTATACCCGAGAAAACGGGACTATTGCTGGAACCTCCTATATAGGCTCTGAAGCAAGAGCCGAAAAGTATGCGTATATCCATAACTGCAGGGAAAGTACAATGGAATGAAATCAATATAGTGTATGAGCAGATACATCAAATGCAAAGCAGAAAGCATACAGTGTATGAGCAGATACAGAAAATGCAGAGTAGAAAGGACATGTGTTGAACAAAGTGTAAAACAAGAAATGCTAAGCAGAAAATGTAAAAGAGGGGGGGGGGGACTGAGTGGTGTACCTCCTAAGCCTGCTAGTAGCTGCCGATCAAGCTCCCACTCATGCAAGAAGTTGAGCTCATGTATCCGTACAAAGTGGTGAGGCCAGCTCCACCCCAATCATAGAATTGAACTCGATGGAGCACTACCAAGGCACTCAGCAGATACAGGCCCACGGTATTCCACCTGTTCGAAAACAAGGTGGTACCGAAAAGGAACATGAGGAAGCCTCTAGCGTACTACTCTGTCTCCTCGATCATCTCAGGCTCAATCCCCCTGACCGAAGTGTCGGTGGATGTGCCCCAAGCAGTGCGGCTCATGTTGCCTCTCATTTCCCCATATCAGGGTCGAGAGGGATCGGATCACCCCCAACGCCCAAGGCTGTGATCATGGCGAAGTTGAAAGGGGTCATCGTCATCTCCCTTGTGGTGGAAAAATGGAAGGAGTTGGTGGTGTCCCACCAGCTCTCCACAAGAGCCCCTAAGAGAGGACAGCTCACTGTGGCTCGAGTTAGGTTGGAGCAGAAGATACTGAAGCCTGTCTCATCAATAATGTCGCGAACCCCAACTAGGAGCTCACTGTACCAGTCTCAAGCGGTCGTCGTGCCGTAGCCTCTGAACGAGCGGGATCCGTCCTATGATAATGCATGAGATGCAATCAGATCAGGCAATGAAAGTACAGTTGAATACAAACAGTAATGTATGAGATACAGTTGGATCAGATTAGTGCATGGGATGCAATCAGTTCAAAACAGTGTAAGAAATGCAAACAATTAAGGGCAGTAATGCAAAAAAAAAAAAAAAAAAGTTTTCGTACCTTTACAGCGATGGCCAACAAATAATACACTGGCTCTCTTAATAAGAGGTCCTCTGGTGTGTCCTCAGCAAAGTCAGTAAAGGATTTGATGCCTCCTGCGGTGGGTACTATGTGAGTCTAAGGATGGTACCTCGATGGATCGAAGGGTGTATGCTCGGCGGTAATGGCTCCGGCTCAGCCTTTGGCTCGGCCACAAAGTCAGCCTCAAGTTTACTGGAGGAAGCTCGGGGAGATCCCCGTCATGAGGAACATCGTCTGCTATCTGAAACAGGTGCAAGATGAGCAAAAAAATGAGAAAAAGTGAAGGAAAAGGGTGAAACTTTGAAAAAGTCAACCCCAGGAGAGGGAAAAGTTCAAAGTAAGTCAAAGCTGGGAAAAGTGCACAAACCTCGGGAGAAACTTGGGGGAAATGAGCCTAGAATGATGGAAATGAGGAAAGAAGCGTCGAAATCAAATTCTGATCGGTTCAAAGTGAAGGGAACTAGAGGGATTCAGCGAATAAAGTTTGTTTAGGGTGTTGGAAAAAGCGTAGAAAGTGTGGATCTAGAGAGAATGAGTGCCTAGAGAGCAAAAGGAAGGAATTTCGTGCAAGGGTTTGTGGGGAAATGAAGTCTGGAGTTGTGTACTTAAAGACCCAAGGGTGAAAGGACCCTTTTGCCCAAATTTTCCATTGATGGCCGACAGTGGCTCATCGATGGCCAGCAGTGGTGCACTGGTGGCTAGCAGGTGGCCGGCAGGCTTCCACAAGTCTCCTCTACATCCCTGGCTCTGTTTTGTGTACTTGGATTCCAAGAAGTGCAAGGGATTTTTAGTGTTTGATTCAGAGTGTTTTCGCAGAAGCTCAGGATCGCGTTTCCGGTACACAATGGTCGTCACTCATCCACATAAACAAGGTGTATCCTTTTTAACATATTGCAACTCTCCCGATAGGTAAATCGAAAGTTGCCCTGAATCGTCTTTATCAAATGCACTGTTGCCATTTTGCATTGAATATGCATCATTGCATTTTGCATTGAACATGCATTGTTTTATGTTGCATTGAATATGCATTGTTATTACTTTGCATGATACATGCTCTCATGTTCGCATAGAAAGTGTTCGTACTTGTTACATCGACCATGCATTTGTTACTATTGCATAGAATATGCATATTGCATCGAATATGCATCGTTGATTATTTTGCATAGAACATGCTATCGTTCATGTTGCATAGAATATGCTTCTATTTTGTTTCTTGCATATTATGAAACATGCCTTTGATATTGTGTCACGGTTATTCATCTCGCATAGAATATGCATTCTTATTGCATGCATTCGTTAAGTTTCTTTCTTATGCAGGGACGATATTGTATGTACGGTTCATTCAGAGGAACTCCGAGTGGGATGATTCCTGTCCTTTGCATTTCTCTCGTTGGTTAGAAACATTCGGGTATGCCCGGTGTTTACACCGACACCTCGTTGGTTAGAAACATTCGGGTACACCCGGTGTTTACACCACTTCTCTTGTTGGTTAGAAACATTCGGGTACACCGATGTTTACACCACTTCTCTTGTTAGTTAGAAACATTCGGGTACTGTCATGACCCGAACCTGCCCCTCTAGATTAAGGTCATAACCAGCCAGTAATCCATAGATTGCGTACGGCCTCAAACCAAATAAAACATATATCATCAGAGTTAAGGGGCCAAACGGAAGCAAACTTAAAAATTTGTCCATAGAGCTGTGCTTATATGGCACATCAAAACACCACATACATGTATTCATTAATAACTCACACCAAAAGGAAATCAATTCAAAGTTCTATATACATAGGACCATTCAAGTCTTAGCGAGCCAAGCCAAAACTTATATACAAAGGTGATTCAACGTTTTCGCCAACATTACAAAATTATAACATAACAAAAGAACAAAAGGCAAAAGCAAGTCTCATGCGCGACACATTAAGGCTAACTCCTCAAAACTTGACTTTTCTCACACACTTCACCGGGGCTGGGTTTGGACATCTCTTTGCTCACCTACATACACATGAATGAGTGTGAGCGAAAGCCCAGTGAATAATATCAAATAAAGAAAATACATGAATGAGATTCGAGATAGATGCACATATATCAGACAGCCTTGGGCCCATTTAGAACTCTATCTAGTATATTAGGCGATTTCAAGCCCAAACATATCAAACGGCCCCTGGCCCAATTCATTCATGTCTGACGGCCTTCAGCCCAATCATTCACGTCAAATAGCCTTTGGCCTATTCATTCATGTCAAACGGCCTTCGGCCCAATCATTCATGCATGTTAAACGGCCTTCGGCCCATTCATTTATGTATGTCAAACGACCTTTGACCCATTCATTTATATCAAATGGCCTTTGGCCCTATCAATTGTATCCAACAGCCTTTGGCCCAATCAATTGTATCCAACGGCCTTTGGCCCAATCAATTGTATAACAAACATTTGTCCACAATTTGAATTAACAAAGTTATAAGACTTATATAGAAATAAGCAATTGGACAAATAGCATACTTGAAAATATCTTTACTAAGATATTACTCACAGTGATCTGTTGATGGATTTTCCTTTGTGCTTGACCTTACACATTTCATGAACATAACGGGTCACAAATGATTCAATCCGTTCTTAATTCATACATCGCTCTTAGGCTTCTTTCTTATCCTTTTAACTCATTTACAATGCTTAATGTATGCCTAAAAGTGCTTAGAAATGAAAGGGAACGGAAAATGAAACACAAATTATATTTTCAAAATTTCTGAAACAAGACTCTCCACTCGAGCGTGGCTTTGGCTGCTCGAGCAGACCCCTTGGGTTTGCAAAAGTACTGGTTGCCTTATTTTTACGCTCGAGCTGAGAGTCATAACATGTGACTGACGCTTGAGCGTGACTCTCCCCGCTCGAGCGGACACCAATGTCTGCAAAAGTTTTGGGAGCTAACATTTTACGCTCGAGCGACGCTTTTCCCACTCGAGCGGACATGCAAAATTCTGGAATTTCCAGAATTGTTCTTGGAGCTCAAACTTGACATTTAAAGGCCCAAAACTTGAATTTTGGGCACCAAAACATGAGGAATCAATACATAACATGAAGGCATAGGAGATTTGAGACCAATTGATCAAAACTCTATTTAATTCTCAAATCATCTTGACAAAACACATAGCGTCATGATTAACTTCAATATACAAATAATCAAACTCCACAGCCTCATGAATTAGACATGCATGTATAATATAAACTCCAATTCTATTCCAAATGGTACAAATGACACTTCTAATCATGAAACTCATGAAAATTATGCATGCATGTGAGAAATGGTGCTCAATTCTTCTTGTTCAACATGATCCATGCTTGAATATATAAAATCATGGCAACTATGCACATGCATGTACATACAAGCTCCAAATTCATCAAATTCATCTCAAATTATGTTCTCAATTGCCATCTAACTTTGAATTCACAAAATTACAAACTTAAACTTATGAACTCACTCACCTAGGAGCTCCAATCTTCACAATTATAGTTAATCTTGAGTGTAGCTTGCCAAATTCACAAACTTTGAGCCAAATTGCATAATTCTTCCTCTCCCTCTCTCTAGAACCGGCCCTCTCTCTCTCTAGAGTGTGAATTTTCGGCTAAAGAGGAGAATGAACTCAAAACAATGCAAATAGGCCACTTATATACCTTGGCCTAATCAAATTTAATTGAGGCTAAGTAATGGCACTTAATTCAATCGTTTTGAGTCTAATTATTCTGATCCAAATAAATTTTCAATTAAATTTCACTGTAAGCTCTAAAAATTACGCTAATCATAATGACGTAATCAATTTCAGTTTCTATGGCCGATAAGGCCTTCAATTTAAATTCTAAAGCAAAAAATCAAACATATTTCCCTACGGTGAACAGATAGGAATTCAAAACCACATATAATCATTTAAATGGCACTCAAAATCATATTAAACACATAGTCACAATTATAATTAAGATCAATTAGCATAATACAGAACATGGTTATCACAGGTATGCCCGGTGTTTACACCGACACCTCGTTGGTTAGAAACATTCGGATATGCCCGATGTTTACACCACTTCTCTTGTTAGCTAGAAACATTTGGGCACGGCCGATGTTTACACCACTTCTCTCGTTGGTTAGAAACATTCGGGTACGCCCAGTGTTTACACCGGCACCTCTTTAGTTAGAAACATTGGGACGTGTCCCGATGTTTATACCACCTCCTGGTTAGAAGTGTTTGGGATGTGTTCCGATGCTTATACCACCTCGTTGGTTAGAAACATTCGGGTATGCTCGGTGTTTACACCGACACCTCTTTGGTTAGAAACATTGGGACTTGTCCCAATGTTTATACCGTCTTCTGGTTAGAAGCATTTGGGACGTGTTCCGATGTTTATACGACCTCGTTGGTTAGAAACATTCGGGTACGTCCGGTGTCTACACCAACACCTTGTTGGTTAGAAACATTGGGACGTGTCCCGATGTTCATACCATCTTCTGGTTAGAAGCATTTGGGATGTGTTCCGATGCTTATACCATCTTGTTGGTTAGAAACATTCAGGTACGCTCGGTGTTTACACCGACACCTCTTTGGTTAGAAACATTGGGACGTGTCCCGATGTTTATACCGTCTTCTGGTTAGAAGTATTTGGAACGTGTTCCGATGCTTATGCCACCTCATTGGTTAGAAACATTTGGATATGCCCGGTGTTTACACCGACTCCTCTTTGGTTAGAAACATTGGGACGTGTCCCGATGTTTATACCGTCTTCTGGTTAGAAACGTTTGGGACGTGTTCCGATGCTTATACGACCTCATTGGTTAGAAACATTTGAGTACGCCCGGTGTTTACACCGACACCTTATTTTGGTTAAAAACATTGGGACGAGTTCCCGATGTTTATATCACCCCTTGGTTAAAAGCGTTTAGGACGTATCCCGATGTTTATACCATCCTCTGGTGTTTGCACCGCTCTATTTTCTTTTTCACGCGTGACGTGTTAGGATGCTCTGGTTAGAAGCGTTTGGAACGTGTTTTGATGCTTATACCGCTCCTTGTTTTGGTTATAAATATGTGGACGTGTTTCAATTGTTATCACTGTTCCCTTCGATTCGGAATATTGGGGTGTCCCTGGATTCACACCATCTCTCCTCTCGCGTGCGATGCGTTAGGACCTTACACTCTAGAAACATGTGGGCGAGTCCCGGTGTTCACATCATCCCTTATTTCTTTATGCGTGCAGCGCATCGGAATTTTGTTTAAGACCTCAGATGCGCCCAACAGTCACTCTTGGCCATTCTTGCGTGAGGCGCAGTTAGGATTGCATAATTTTCTTACATCCTTTCTGCATGAAATACGGTTCGGCTTGTGATTCTCATGCGTGGCCTATTTATTTCCTTCTTCTCATGTACGAAATTAGTGTACCTCGTTAGTTTGTTTAACATGTGGCATTTTTCCTCACATGACATTTGCATTTAAATGCTTCATTACAGCCTCATTGCATGATCATAAGTTATATTCTTGCATTGTGCATACCATTTTCATTTTGCCCCAGCCTACGGGCGCAACTATATATTGTCATCTTAAATGTTTGTCTAAGTCTTGCGACCTTATCGAAATGGGTCGTCTTTGGGCTTTGACATTCACTCACGTCATTTTGTGACTCTGAGTTCTATCAAAGAGGGGCAACTGTAGACACCCCATTTTTGACCGTCCTCAAGACTTGGATGTTCTTGCAGGTTCATCCGATGATGAGCTTGGTTGCTCGTTGAGCGCTCGAAATCCATGGCGGAACGCCACAGGTTTGAGCTTTCCAAACCCTACATCCCCTACAACAAGTTGGGTCTTGAATGACGGAATTTTTTTGTCTCGAAAGACCTAATTTCGTCACTATAGATATTTGTAACGAAATATTTTCGTCACCAGTTTCGTCATTGAATGTTTGTCACTAAAAACCACCGTGATGAAAAATAATATCGTCACCAATGAAGTTAGTTCAGTGACGAAATTTTTTGTCACCAATAAAATAGGATTTTGTCACCAAAAATTCTCATTTTCGTCACCAAATAATTATTCAGTACCATATTTATAATTTTAGTTGACGAATAAATTTGTCACAAATATTGATCATTGATGAGGAAATAATTTCGTCACAGTAAGATGTAAAGGTGACGAAATTTTTTGTCTCCAAAAGTCATACATGGGTGACGAAATATATTTTGTCACAAATATATTTATATACGTGATGAAATATATTTTGTCGCAAATATATATATATATATATACGTGACGAAATATATTTCATCACCAAACAACAAAATCAATGAAACTTTCATATATGCGCTGCAATAAATTTTGTCACAAAAAAATGTTTATTAACGACGAATAATCACTTTGTTATAATAAGAAGTACAAATGACGAAATAAATTCGTCACTAAACCTGTTCCATCTTTTATATTTCAATTTCAATTATTATTTCACAAATATCTCTACTCATATCCCAATAGCCTTTTAATTATACTAAGAAATCCACTAGCTATTATACATCACTCCACAAAAAAATTCAGTAAACAATTTATATTATAAATCAAAATATATCCATCAAACAACTTTAATAATATAAACCATTACGTATAACAAAAAAACCATCAAAGCAAATCTCAAAATGAACTAACGTGAAATCCACAAAAAAAAAAAAAAAAAAAAAAAATCAACGCTCAATCTTGATTTGCAACTACAACTAAGTATTAGTTCAGGAAACAAAATTCAACAATTGATCTTCATTTGCAAGTATACTTCCAAATGTCATCAAAAACCAATCTGCAAAGAAAATAAACAAAGAAAACATTAATATATTATCAATTACATCTAAACTCATATATAAATAATTTTATTTTATAAACCAATTTAGTAGAAATGCATCTAACAAATCAAAAATTCAAAGAGTTGAGGTGATCCTTGATGATAAAGCAATACGGATAACATAAGATGCCAAAAGATTGCAAGAATACCATATATCACTATCACTAATGGTAGAATATATATATATATATATAATAGCTCCAAAATATAACGTAGCATTGAGGTACATTTGATTCACGACAATAGGCTATATTCATTCATTTGGTCACTCGCATAATAATAATGCAGAAGCACTTGCCACTAGAGACTCAATTAAATTAATAAATAAAGCGAAAATGAAAACATGATTTTCCAGTGGAACAAATGAGGCAAATCAAAAGACCAAGAAGCTATACCGCCAAAGTATAACTTTTGATAACGTCATACGAGAGTAATCCAATCTGCAAGAACAAGTAAAATGGCTTATAGATTTGCACAAATATTTTCTTTTTGTCGAAGAGACAACTCACAAGCAAAGATACATTAAGTTTTGAGTGGAAGCCATAATGACTTTTTAAGAGCACATCTATGAGGCCCAAAGAAAACTTTTTCCTGGGGCGTATCCAGTCACAAACCACTCTAATAAGCTAAGAGTGTGCTCTCTATTATATCAAGTCTCTGTTATATCAAAGTCAATTGCTTTCCAGCAACTACTTCAAACCCTGCACTCAAGAGGTTTCAGAAGCAAATCCAAAACAAATTTACCTTGACTTTCATTTATCTATCATACTGGGTGACAAATCAACAGACCTAGATCTAGATCCAGAAGGTGATCTTGAAGCTCGTCCAGGTGAAGAAGTCCTCCAGTGAGCTCGTGCTTCATCAGACTCGTACAAAGCTTTCCTACAAAGTTGTATCTAATAAATTCACATGCAACCAACCTAAAAGGAAAAGCTATAAAAAGAAATGCACATGAACATCAATTCTAGACAGTTTTAAATCCCCAAAATGAAAAGAGGTAAAAAAAAACATAAAAAATCCAAACCAAACGTCCACCAAGAGTCCAAGGATCACCCTGCCCCAAAATCTGGATCCTCTCCAGCACTTATTTTGTCTAGCCATCATCAAACACTTGATCCAAAGGCTACAATTCAAGAGATAGTCATTATCATATTTTGTGGCTTTTGGATCAAGTGATTGTTGGACCAAGAGTCCCCAGACACAGGTAATATACTTCATCACCCTGCCTCAAAATAGTAGGTCCAAACAAGAGAGCATACTTGAATTGATGTCAACACTAATAGAACCTCACATACATCATAAATGCTTAATTTGACCAGCACTCATTATCATTACCAGATAATAGAGAGAAATACTGCCCTTCAGAGAAGAAAGATTTTTTTTTTTCTTTTTTTCTTTGCGGGAAGGAAGATAGAGGAAAGGACTAGGCTTGCGGCTAGGCTGGGTGGTTGATGCACATCATAGAACCAGGAAGGAGAACCAAGGTGCCCTATAGAAGAAAACTGTGGATTTCACTATTTACAATGATGTCACAATCCATTATAGAAATCATGATTTCTATCAGGAATCCCACATAACTTAAGGATTTTCAAACATGTTTCTATAAAATTTTAAAAAAATCCAATCCTTCAATTAGTAAAATTGTACCATTGATAGAACTATATGGTATAGTTGTACTTTCACTTACTCCTTATACCCATTGCCATTTGGATTTTGGTCAGCATCATTCTCATAACCTGGAGAATATGACCTGTGACCGCGGTCACTATATCGCTCTTTTCGGGGTTCTCTTGATGATCTTGGGTGGTTTGCATGCCTTGAACTTGGGGAGATAGAGTAGTCAACTCGACGTTTTGGCGCAGGAGAATAAGACCTGACATCAATAAAATGCAAGCTTGTTCACCTAATTCAATAACATTCAAATGAGATATCAGTAGCTTGTAACCATAGGAACTTACCTTGAACGATGACGACTTCGAGAACCAGAAGGGTAACGAGGAGAAGGAGAACGAGATATTGAACGAGACCGAGATAGTCCTAAAGCATATCAGATACAGAACCAAAAAAAAAAAAAAAATTAAAAAAAGGAAAAATAAGAAAAGAAAAGAAAATAGGTATTGCTTATCACACCCAAGATAAATTAAAACAAACTCCCCAAAAATAATGTCACTAAACATTAAAGTTCAAATTTATCAAGAACATAAACTTTTACATTTCCTAATTATTTGATGACAGAAACTATTACTTTAATCCAAATTACTTCAATTGAGAGGCTGGGACTCATCAAAGTTTCACTACAATATTTTACCTTCATATCCTAAGTCTCAACTTCAAAGCTTACTCATACAACAACAGAAGTCTAACCAATCTAGTTTTCTGACTCACCCACATCAACAGGCCAGAAGGTGACAGGAAACTCCAAACTTAAAACTGTTAGTGTACTGCAAACTCACTAGCTGAATTACTAGACATCTTTAGAAAAATGATACTCCAGGGAAAAGACTATCACTTAAAAAAACTACAATTCGACGGAAGGGCAGAACTAGTGTGGAATGGCAACAAATGAAAAGGTCAACTGGGCCCTTCAAACAGCGATCCATCCTAGAATAAGGGTGCAATACAACATAGAAAGAAGATTCTCATTTGCATATGAACAAAGCTCTTTTAATCTTCTTTTAGTGAGTTTTATTTATTTATTGGGAGGGGAGCTGATGGATTCTTGCAAGGAAAATCAGAAAGTTCCCGTCATCGAAAATGTATTGTTAGTTAGCAATTGAAATGTCCAATACAACATACCATAATGGGATCGCCGACCTCCATATCCTGATGGTTCTTTATATTACAATAGATCATAGGAAAGTCATAAATGATGAATTGTAGTCATTTAAAATTTAAAAAGAACAAAATAAATAAAGATATTACTTGACTCTAGTTCTACGACGCATATCTTTAGGTCTTTTCCTGGTCTCTGCAGCAACAACCACTGATATCTCCCTCCCAGAAAATATCTGCCTATTCATATGATATTGAGCCTCTGTTGCATCATAAGTGTCCACAAACTGCACAAATGCAAAGCCGCGAGGTTCCCTGCATGGGAGAAAAACAAAAGATTTATCGAAAGTGTTTTAAGTTTGCATATGAGCCCAATCACATATAGCAAAAGATCACCAACCAAAAATAACATATAGCACTACAACAATGCCATTACTCATTTTACCTGTCTCCTGATATATACAAGTATCAGCTTCAGCGCACTTATACACTGAAGTAGAAACAAAATATACGTAAAAGTAGCTAGAATCCAAGCTTAGTGGCTGACCTTTTCCTCGAAATTCAAGAATGACAGGCAACTTCTTAAGATGCAATTGACTTGAAAAATCTTCACATTGCTTGTAAATATATGAGGCATTTGAAATCAACCGTGTCGCAAAGTTAAAATCTTCTCATGTAGTCTTCAATTGTTCAACAACCAACCTTCTTCTTCATCAAACTTCTATTGATTGTGTAGTTATATAATTTCCCTTCATAAAGGAACATTCTTCAATTGGAACATTACTCTAACACCCTTAGGGGACCAATAATGTTAAGCAATGTTAAAAAGTAGGGCTTCATCAAATGTGGGGCTTGGGCTTGTTTTAACTTCAAACCAACAGACCCCCTGACAAACTAGTTCAAAACATAACTAACCATGAAAAGAGAAGGATAAAAACCTTTATAAATAGTTCAACAAAAATCAACAAACTCTTCAATACCTAATGTTTTAATATCCTACTTACTACAAGGAGGATACTAACAAGAAACTGAAGTAGACACCCAAAAAAAAAAAGAGGTCTACAAGATTAGAACTTTAAAACTTGGCGCGTACCATATCCATGCTTCTTAGCCTAGTACAGTTTGTCTATAAATGAATCAACAAAGATGTAATGATATGAAAAATTGAATTTAGCTGAAGCAACAATGGAAACATACATGGTTTTCTCAATTATTGGTAGGAACAACTCACCCTGTGTAATAGTTCTTTGGAATATAAACATCCCTAACTACTCCAAATCTTTCAAATGGAACTCGAAGTTCTTCTGGTCTGCAAACACCAATAAAGATTTATGTGACAAACATATAGAAAACTCAACAAGAGTAGGGGAAAGATTGTGGTTTTAAATAACAGCAATGGGGTACGTATTGATATCAGATATACAATCATATATTAGCCAATATCAGATAATACTGGCCAATATATCAATGAATAACCGTGTCAGATAATACTGGCCAATAAATCAATGAATAACCATATCAAATAATACTAGCCAATATCAGCTCCTTCTACTTCATCACCACCCATTCTTCTAGTGAACTCAACTGGCCTCATCGCTCGTTCAGGTGGGTGGGCAACAATAGGCAATGCTGTCTGAATCTTGTATGCTTGGACTTACGACTCTTGCAGGTCTCCTTAGGCTGTGGATGCTTGTTGGTTGGAGCTGCTACTTATTTCCTGTAATGAGCTTCTTTGCAGGTCCTGCTGGTACCTCTTCAAGGATGCCAAAGCAGTAGCCAAAAGCAACACCACAGCAGCCAAACAGCAAGCCAAACCAACCATAGCAGCAGCCAAGCAACCCCACCAAAGACAGGACATCCAAAAATAAGTAGAAGGACCAACTAAAGACCTATTTTCCTACATCCAGCAGTTAGCACATCCAGGAAATCAAGGCAAATGGGTAGCAGCAAATAAGCAGCTTGAACTAGCAGTGCCATGGACATGGATTACCTAATGGAAGATGGGCTATGAATATGCCTAGCAGAAGCAGAAATTAAGAAACTAAATCCATGTGCAGCTCACATGCATTCATGGGTTCTTATATGGTTGGAACTTGAAGCACACAGTAATAAAGGTTCAATTATCATTGATATATTGTAGTTGATATACTCCCATCCCCCCTCCCCCCTCCCCCCTTCCTCTTTTTTTTTTCTTTCTTTCTTCTTTATTTTCCTGTGAAAATGTTCTAGCACAATCCAAAGTATTGACAAATAAACAGTACATCATTTAGAGTGCTAGCCTGGCATTATCACCTAATAAAGCCATTATGTATATATATTTTTATGACCGAAGTCCGGACTAGTTTACACGCACCTCAAATAATATCATGAGAAGTACCTAACTTGAGCTAATCACATTGTGGTTGTAGAATTCGGTTCTTATCAGTTGTGTAGAGCATGTTCGGATCCTCTAGAGTCCACACTCTGCAATTTCCGCGGAGTAGTTCAAAACAACATCATTTCACTTGAACGGCAAAAAAGAAAAAAGAAAAAAGAGGAGATAGAGGCAGACCAAGAAGAAAATGAGCAGAGATAAAGACTAGAGAGAGCTCTGCATTCAAACTGAAATGAATCTCTCAAACTTATCCTAAAGAAACATATAAATCATGGAATGGGTACAGAACAACACATTAATCAGTTATTTATTTTTATTTTTAAATTATTCAATCATTCCATCTTCTCATTCTAGAAAATGGATCTCTTTTAATTTTTTCTTTGTTCATCTTCACATACAGCTTTCCAATTAAGCTCCATTCCAGAAAACGAAATATGTAATGGGTACAGAACTATATCAACAATTTGTAAAAAAATAAAAAATAAAAAATACATAATCTGAAAAAAAATAAAAAAATAAAGATAAGATGCCCATAGCCATCTAAAACGAAGGCAAGAAATAATGGCAGTAGCAGAGCATCAGGCATGTACAAGGATCCTTAAATTGCCAGGCATGGTATCCAAGAAGAATCAGGAGGATGATCACAGAAGCAAAGGAATCGATCAATATCATGACGTAAGTAATCAATTCTTTTTTTATTTTATTTAATAACCTAAGTAGAAAAACCTATAAAATAAACAGATATTAAACAAACATTCAAATATAGAGAGGAGTTGAACCCTAATTTCATTAAAAATACAGACAAACAATCCAAATCATATAAAATATTCACATTTAGTCAAGAGCTTTTACTAAATTCAAACTGTTAATTATAATCAATATGACATTCATTCTCAAGTTTATAACATAAACAAGCAAAAGACATTGAGGATGGCCAAGTTTACAATTTACACATTCACAATTTATTGAAGAGAAACCTTGCTGGAAAGAATAAAATACAACATTAATTCTGAAAATTAATTTCGAAAATTAGGGAAAACAGAGATAGAAAAATAGAGAAATTGCGTAAGAGAGAGAGAGAGAGGGGGGAGAGAGAGAAGAGGACCCATACCTAATGGAAGAGAACACACAACAGTAAAGGAGATACGACGTCTGTGGTGACACTGAAAGAGAAGAACAGGGACAGCGCTGGAGAAGAACACAATGAAGGGGCGCTGGAGAAGAACACACAGCACTCGTGTTTTGAGAGGAAGAGGGAGAGGGGGATAGATAGAGATCGATAGGAAAACTAATTTGTCAATAAACAAAACACACAGGAATTGTGTTTTGTTTTGAGAGGGAGAGACGGATAAAGATAGAGAATGAGACTGATCAAAAAAAAAAAAAAAAAAACAAAAACAAAAACAAAACATAAAAAAAAAAAGGGAGGGAAAAATAATCTAGGAAAACTGATCCAAAAAAAAAAGAGGGAAAAATAATTTTGGAAAACTGATCCAAAAAAAAAAAAAAGGGAGGAAGGGAAAAATAATGGACTATTTTTTATTACAGCTTAATATGTCAAAATTCTTCTTTCAAAATTAGTGACAAAATAATTTTCTCACTAAAAGGCCTACAAATATTAAAAATTATTAGTGACGAAAATATATTTCTCACCAAATGGTCTTAAAATATTTAAAATCAAGTTTTTCAAAAAAAAAATAAAAATAAAAATAAGATTATTGGTGACACAAATATATTCCTCATTAATAATTTTTTAATTGTTAAAAAAAAAATTTCTCACCAAAAGTTTTGAAATTTTGGCACCATCAAAAAAAATTAGTGGGAAAAATTTAGATAACGAAACTTATTTTTTTCTCACCTAAAAGTAAGTATTTATTGACGGAAATAAATTTCATCACCTATTATTTTTATTTTTTTTATTATATGTGACAAAATTTATAATTCCTCATGAATTATTCTTATTTAGTGACGAAATTTATTTTCTTCACTAATTTTCGTCACCATACCAAAACAGAGAATAAGAGAAAGAGACACAAAAAAAAGAGCAAAGAGAAATCACATACCAAATCACCGAGCGAAGAAGATATGGCGATTACCGGCAAGGCTACTAGAGGCAGCGACGATCAGCAAGGCTAATAGAGGTGACGATGGCGATCGGCGTGGTAGAGTAGCAAGAGATAAGACAAATTAATACCCTATTTTGAGAGAGAGAGAGATGATAAACAGAAAAATGGTTAAAAAAATTAATAACCTTTTTTTTTTTAATTGCCACTCAATATATCAAAAATCTTCCACCAAAATTAGTGACAATATTATTTCCTCACCAATATCAAAAATATTAAAATGTTTTGGTGATGAAAATATATTCCTCACAAATAAT
Organism: Camellia lanceoleosa; assembly: GCA_025200525.1. Classification (NCBI taxonomy): domain Eukaryota; kingdom Viridiplantae; phylum Streptophyta; class Magnoliopsida; order Ericales; family Theaceae; genus Camellia; species Camellia lanceoleosa. Next base: position 40,017,771 of record CM045762.1, read on the forward strand.
TTTATAATTAGTGACAAATTTTTTTCTCACCAAAAGTCCCAAACTTTTGGCGCCACCCAAAAAAAAATAGCAAGAAAATTTTTTGTGACGAAATTTAATTTTTCCTCACTTAAAATGAAGTATTTATTGACGAATTTTTTTTTGTCACCTATCATTTTTATTTTTTTATTATATGTGACGAAATTTATCAATTCCTCACGAATTATTTTTATTTAGTGACGAATTTTATTTTCTTCACTAGTTTTCGTCACCATAGGTTACTTTTGTTGTAGTGATCAATTCTGTCTCATTTTTGGACCATGTTTAGGTCCTTTCAGCTTGTTTTTGTTTAGGCACTGCCGGCCATGGATTTTGTCCTGCCGACCGGCCGGCCACCAATGTATCAGTAGATATTTTCTGATGTTTTGTGTTAGCTATTTGCACGGATTGAGTCATCTACTTGCACGTGTATGGCTAGATCTCTTTAAGGGGATTTTGCATCTTCTATATATAGAAGACTCCTCTTGCATGTGGGGGGTTGGAAAAATTTTTAAGACAAAAAATTTCTCTCCCTCTCTCTCTAGAACTCTCTCTCTATATATTTTGTGCCTTATAGCTTGAATTCTCTACACTCTTGCATATGAGCTCTTGATTAAACTTGATCACCATGGAGTAGAGGTTGCTTGAGGTCCTATTTGTGCTCTAGAAGAGGATTTTGGCCTAGTTTGGCTTGCTTTTATTACTTAAATTGCATCTTGTCTTCAAGAGGTAAGACACTTGTATTTCAAGCTTAATTTAAACACTTGTTTTGCCATCTTTTCATGCTGTTTTGAGGCTGGTTTTGACCTTTGAAAATCTCTGTTTTATGGTCTAAAATAATGGTTTGAGGTTTGTTTGGAGATAGGGGTGGTCCACCCTTCTTCTAGCTTGCTTGCTAAATTGTTATGCCATCTTTCAAAGCTTTCTAAAACACCTTTTTTTGGCTCTTTTAACTACTAAATTCCAGGGGATTTTCAGTGGTAAAAACTATGTTTTGAGGTCCAAAATAGGAGGGGGTAGCCTCCATTTCTTATGTCTTGTTTGTAAGCCTAGATAGCCTAACATGTGAGCATGATTTTCTAGCTTTTTGTACCTTAATCTTAGCATGTTTTTGCTACTTTTTTTTTTTTTTTGACTAACTTTAGCTTTGTTTTGAGTTGGTTTGGTCACTTGAGGCTTGCTTTATATATTTGTAGTGTAATTGTGCTTAATAGCTTAGTTTGTACTATGTGTTGGCCTCCTATTCTAGCTATTTTTAGCTCACCTCAAGCATTTTCTAGGACTCCTCTTAGACTATTTTAGGACTGTTTGGGAGTGTTTGTACCTTTAGAGCTTTGTATTGAATGCTTATAGTGTTGTGATCTTCACTAGTTTGGTGTTTTTGGCTTTTAAACATGTTTTGCATGAGTTGCTTGCATGTTGTGGTATCATTTTGCATGTCATTTCAACACTGAAATCTCTGCAATCTCCCTCTATTCTTCACTCTTCCTTTTGTTTTGAAAGTAGCTTTGAGCCTTTTGTTGGCTTGAGTGTGGAATTGAGACCCTCATGCCTAATGGTTTAATTCCTTCAGGAGTTCATTACCAATAGCATGAGGCTTCCTTCATGCTCAAGGTACTTGTGGTTTAAACCCTCTTTCCATTAGAGGACTCTCACCTTGGACTTAACCGGTTAAAGAATAGATCACTAATTTAAATGAGTAAATAAAACATGACAAGTAAAACTTAAGCAAGTTAAGCATGTTGTATTGCATTGCATGTGTTTAATCGGACGTCATATTGCACACAAGGTAGATTGGAGCATTTCATACTCAAAGTGATGAAATGAGCGAATCTACTTAGTCTCCATTGCCTTTGATCATCCATGACAAGGTAGTGGTCTAGAGTCTTATTTTTGTGCATTTATTAAAATTGTACTCCTTGGATCTTTGGCCATCATGTATTGAAAATGCTTGATTAGTGGTTTTGGATCCAAGAGTGCCACTCCTTTGATGTTTTAAGATGAAAAGGAGGGGCACAGTACAAACATACCCTTGGAAAACCCTCCATTTTCCTCTGTTTGTGCTTTGTTGTAGTGTGGTGACTCATAGCACCAATGGCCGACAGTGGCTTATTGATGGCCGACAGTGCTTCATCCTTGGCCGGTAGGGTACATTTTTGGCTAGCAGATGGCCGGCAGCAAGCATTCATGGCTGGCAGGCCATTGGTGCAATCCTCAACATTGATTTAGTAAAGTGGAGCAGAAAGTTTTGGAGTATGTTCAACCCTTGTATACAAAGCCTCTCAAGAGCAAAATCGAAGAGCTTTTCAGGGTGAAAACCGAGCGCATGCATCCTCTACTTCCCAAAGCAGAGCTGAGGCAGTGTAGTTCAGTTCTCTACATGTTTAGTTAATGTACACTGGCTTTGTAATTTAATTAACTAGTTTGCGAATTACTTAAGTGTTGTAATAATTAAGTAGTTTAGCTTAGCTATTTCTTTATTTGTTTGGTTTATAATAATTAGTCTAATTATTTTAATTAGATTAGTTTGATTAGCTTTGCTTAGTTAGCTTAGCCATTATTCATTTGGACCCTCCTTCGCGAGGGTACAATGTTGTAATAAGTGTGCGTGTGTGTGTGCATGTCTTCCAACCCCGTGTCTTTCTCCCTTTTATTTACCCATTTTCGATGGTTAGTTTTGGGACATTTTTTATTAGCATACCTTATGCTCGCATGTTTGCATCATTCATTTGTCTTGCATGCACCGAGGCTCGGCGCATCATTCAAACTGCATTGTCAATTCAATACTTCTTTGAATACGTGTTTCAAAGCATGTTATCAAATCGAAATCATATGCCATAATAGTAGTCGAGCCTATTAATTTCATATTGCATGTGTTGCATTAGGCATCTTGTATAGTTATGATCATGCATTTTTCTAACTAGTTTTTGTTTTGGCTTGGAGTACTCGGTAAGTTTTATGCTTTAGCATACTTGCATGAGTGTGATTGCCATGTTGCCATGTTTCGCATGCTTGCCATAAGGCTATGTGCTTATATGATTAACTGCATGAATGCTTGTGGATGAAGGCCTTGTTGCTTGAATTGGAACAATTCAATGAATGAGAGTTTTAAGCCCACTTTGCGAAGTGGCAAATCATGTTTTAAGCCCATCATGTTTGATGGCAAATCCGCATTTTCGCCCACTTGAGGGTGGCAAATTCAAAGCATTTTTGAAAACAAACATGAGTTGAATTCATTCCAAGTCTTGCGACTTAGTCTATACTTCCTTGTGTGTGTCACATAGTAAAGTTAGCTAATAACCAGAACAAGAACACATGATGTTTATAAAACAACATATCATGTTTAGTAGAGGCCGATCTCTGATCGGGTGAGCAGGGGTGCTCAGTTCAGGACCTTCCCCTCTCGTACCCAAGTTCCCGAGCCGAGGCCACTTTGGTGATGACGGACACGTGGCCTTTGGCACGAGTCAGGGTTTCCTAAATTTTCCAAAAACAAAATATTTAGGTGGCGACTCTGTAATCTGGCAAAGCAGTCCAGTTTTGGCATTATTTGATTTAAAATCAATTTTCCAAAAAGATTTTCCAGATTGGACTCTTTGGTGTTTATCAATTTCACATTGCACTTTGTGAGACTAGATTCAGAACCGTGACAGGAGTCCGAATTATAGGACCAATTCGAGCTCTCTGAAAGGGGGCATGAAAAAGTCGAGCTACATTTACATACTTCGTTGAATACGTGTTAAAACGCATGCTATCAAATTGGAACGCATGCTATCAAATTGGTTCACATGCCATAATTAGTAGCTGAGCCTATTAGTTCCACTATTGCATGTGGTGCATTAGTCATGTTGCATTAGTTAGGAACATGCATGTTTTCTAACTCTTTTGTTTCTTTTGGCTTGCCTCGGAGTACTAGGTGAGCATTTTGCTGCTTTAACATATCCCATGCGCATGATTGTTGCCATGTCTAGTATGCTTGCCATGAGGCTAAGTGCTTAATTGATGAATTGCTTGAATGCCCGTGGATGAAGGCTAATTGCTTGAATTGGAACAATTTGAGTAACGTACATATGAGATCACTTTTTCAGGTGGTACATATTTGAAACAATTTTCAAACAAACATGAATTAAAGTGTTCCAGTTTTTGCAAATTAGTGTATACTTGTGTGCGCATCAGATAGTAACAATAACCTAATAATTGAAATAAGAGCATATAATGTAAATAAGAATCACATCATGATTAGTAGAAGCCGATCTGCGATCGAGCAAGTGGGGTGCTCAATTCATGACCTTTCCCTCTCGTACCTAAGTCCCAAGCCGAGACAATCTTGGTGATGACAGACACGTGGCCTTTGGCATGAGTCATGAGTTTTCTAAATTTTTCAAAAATATTTAGGTGGCGACTTTGTATCTGGCAAAGCAGTCCATTTTTGGCATTTTGATTCAAAATCGATTTTTCAAAAGATTTTTTAGATTTAGACTCTTTTGTGTTAGTCTATTTCACATTGAACTTGTGGAATCAGATTCAAAACCACGGGAGTCCGAACTGTAGGGCTATCGTATCCAAAAGGACCACGAAATATTGAGCTACACTTTCTAGTGACTCTGCTGGGGAAATTAGAGAACTTGACTCGAACTTCATGATGTGAAATTTTATCTACACTTATATGTTCTTTGCATTGCATTTGCATTAATGCGCTTAAGTCACTGTGTTTGTAATCTACTATTCCTGGACGATTTACAGGAGGCTTGCCCAAAAGCTTGCCAAAAGGCTGACCGGTCGTAGGCTCTACCATGATGGGAACATAACCCTTGGATCTGGACTACCGCTATATCGTTTGATCCTCCTTTCACTTCTCGGTGTTACGTGTGAGAGGTATATTAGGTAGCCATGCTGAGGTAATCCTTTTGACCATTTGGCCTAGTTGCATATAGAAAAGCCATGAGACTGTTCCAAACTAGGACAGGATGATCACCCAAAATACAGGATTGCGTGAAACTGCTTGATTAAAATAGTGAAACCTAGTTCATGAAAAAACTAGGGCAGGGTAACCCTACCCTCTCATAGCGGTGTTTTGGCTTTCTCTTAACTGGTATGTGCTTTACAGTGAAACTATACAAGAATGTGCATAGCAGTTGCAAATTTGGTATTTGTTTTGGGGGCAGAATTTAGTGTGGAGTACAGTCCTACAGCTTTGATCATGTATGTGTTGATAACATCTTAGCTAAGGTGCTATGCGGTTTTTGATTATTGCTCTTTTGTTTTATTTCTTTTGCTAGATAGTTTAAAACCATAGCTTCAGAAAGTTCGGATATCCCCCAAGTACTCTGGACCTGAGTTAGAAGACTTTGTAAAGCCAAGGATCTTGTTCGGGGACAACCCGTGTTTACCTCACTCCCACCGGTTACAAGACGGAGGAGAATCAGGCAGAGTTCACCAGTTCAGTTTTTACAGCAGTCACCCATGTGTCTAGTCTGGTTCAGGAACAGTTATCTACTTCTAGCCCAGCATGAGATCGATCACCTATTCTAATGGCACAGTATCCCCCAGCCAGTGTGGAAGAACTGATACACCATCTACAATAGACAGTTGAGACCCTACAACAGGATGCTCACTCGCCTATTCCAATGACACAGTATGCCCCAGTCAATATGGAAGAATTGACACATCATCTATAGCAAATAGTTGAAACCCTACAGCAAGATGTGGCCCGTTGTAGACAACCCATTTTTGACGGCCCTTCAAGACTTAGATATTCTTGCAGGTACATCCGATGACGAGTCTCATTGCTCGTTGAGCGCTTGAAGTCCTCAGTGGAACGCCATAAGTTTGAGCCTTTCAAACCCTGCATCCATTTTGTCTCCTTTTTGGACCATGCCTTGGTCTTTTCCTCCTGCAGTCACTGGTAGCCTGTCGGCCGTCTATGAAGCCTGTCGGCCAAAGCTTCTGGTCTATCGGCCATTGATGTGCCTTGTCAGCTATCACTGATGGCTGGCCTGCCACTAGTGTTTTTTGCAGATATTTTATGCCAGTTGTGCCAACTGTTTGCACAGATGCTTGCATCTGTCCACACGTGAAGGGCTGGATCTCTTAGTATAGATTTCATGTTTTCTATATATAGGAAGTCCCTTTCTCATGTTTTGAGGTTAGAAGATTTCAAACTCAATTTTTTTTTCTCTCTCTCTCTCTCTCTCTAGATCTCTCTCTCTCTCTCTCTCTATCTCTCTCTCTCTCTCTCTCGCAATTTTGTGCATACTTGTCTAGTTATATCACTCTTTTGCATATCAACCCTTAACCCAAATTGATCACCTTTGAGCTGAGGTCCCTTGAGGTCTTGTTGGAGCTCTTGAAGGTGGTTTTGGCTTGCATTTGTGCCTAAAGTTGTGCTTGGCTTCAAAAGGTATAACACTTATCTATTAACTTGTTTTAGTATACTTGTTTCTCTATTTCTTCCCACTGTTTTTGGGCTATTTTTGAGCTGTAAAAATCTCTGTTTTAATGGGCTGAGATTGGTGTTTTAAGTCATTTATGGTTGGGGGGGTGTCTTACCCTTCTTTATTCCTTACGTCTAAGGCTTTTGCACATTTGTTTCCCATTTTCAAATCATCTTTTTTGGGGCTTTTAACCACTGAATTTCAAAGTATTTTCCTTGGCAAAAAACATGTTTTGAAGTCCAAAATTGGAGGAGTTAGCCTCCCCTTCTTATGTCCTGTTTGCTAACCTAGTTAACTCAATGTGTTAGCATGATTTTCTTGCTTTTTGTAACTATATTCCAGCATGTTTTTGCCTTTGTTTTAGACTACTTTAGCTCTGTTTCGGGCTATTTGGGTCAATTGAGTTTTTTTTTTTTTTGCATAGTTGTAGTGTAAAGGTCCTCACAAGTTTGGTGTTTTAGGCCATTAGACACCTCTTGTTTGAGTTGATTGCATGCTTTGGTGCTGTTTTGCACTTCATTTCAGCATTAATCACCTCTACAACGTCTCTCCTTCCTTGGTTTTTCTTTTTGCTTTGAAAGTTGTTTCAAGTCATTTGTTTGCCTAAGTGTGGAATTGAGGTTTCATACTTAATGGTTTAATTCCTTTGGGGGTTCATTACCAACGATATGAGATATCTTTCCTACTCAAAGCAACTTGTATTATGAGCCTTCTTTCCATTAGAGGACTTTAACTCACCTTTTGGACTTAATTGGAATAAAGAATGGTTGGTAAATTAAAATGAGTAACTAACAACTTGGGACTAAAATTGAGCAAGATAATAACTTGTGTGCCGTGTGTTCAATCGGACATTAATTGAACATAAAAAAAATTGGGACATTTCATACTCAAAGTGATGAAATGTCTCAAGTTTCCTAGGTCTCCATTGCCCTTGATCATGCATGATAGGGTGATGGTTCTTGAATGTCTTGTTTTGCATTTATTGAGCTTGCACATCTTGAATCACAAGCCATCATGCAATGAAATTGCTTGGATTGGTGGTTGTGGTTTAAGTTCACAACTCCTTGGATTTATCCATGAAAAGGAGGGGTGAATTGTGCAGACAATTCTTGGAAATGCCCTTTTTTTGCTCTGTTTGTACTCTATTGCAGCATGATGATCCAGTGCATCAGTGGCCGGCAGACCACCATCCATAGCCGGCAGTGCACCATAGATGGCCGACAGATGGTCGGCAGCATTCATCCATGGCCGGCTGGCCACTGATGCAAACTTAGCAGAATGTTGGTAAGGTGGAGCAGAATGGTTCTGGAAATGTTCAACTATGCAAACAGAGGCTTTCGAGAGCAAAACAGAGGTCTTTTCGGGTGGTATCCGAGCATGTGTATCTTCTATTTCCCGAGGTGGAGTAGTGGCAGCGTAGTTAAATATCTTAATTACTTAGGTTGCTTATATTTGTATTGTAAATTAATTAGTTAGCTTACTAGTTAGTTTATTCAAGTGTTATAATAATTAGTTAATTAGTTTAGCTTTTTATTTCATTTTGTTTGTAATAATTAGCTTAGCCCTAATTAGTTGCTAGTTAGTTAGCTTTTATTCATTCGGACTCTCCTTCGTGAGAGCAAAAATTAATAATGTGTATGTCTTCCAACCCCACGTCTTTCTCTCTTTTACTTAATCGCTTTTGATGGTTAGACTAGGGACATGTTTCAATTAGCATACCTTATGCTCGCATCCATTCATTTGTATTGCATGCATTAAGGCTGAGCGCATCATTCAAACTGCATTGTTGTTTCAATACTTCTTTGAATTACGTGTTAACCGTATGTTATCAAATTAATTCATATGCCATATTAGTAGTCGAGCCTATTAAATTGCATATTGCATGTGTTGCATTAGGCATCTTGTATAGTTAGGAATCATGCATATTTTTCTAACTCATATTTTCTTAGCTTGGAGTACTAGGTGAGTTCTTGGTGCTTTAGCATACTTGCATGAGTGTGAGTGATTGCCATGACTAGCATGCTTACCATGAGGCTAAATGCTTACTTGCTAAATTGCTTGAATGCCTGTGGATGAAGGCTTATTGTTTGAATTGGAATGATTCAATGAATGCGTGTTTTTTTAAGTCCACTTTGTTGAGTGGCAAATCAGTTTTAAGCCCACTATGTTGAGTGGCAAATTTGCAAACTTTAAGCCCACTTGAAGTGGCAAATTCAAACCCTTTTCGCAAAAACCAACATGAGTTGAATTGTTTCAAATTGAGCAAATTAGTCTATACTTGCTTGTGAGCATCACATAGTAAAGCTAGCTTAATAACTGGAACAAGAGCACATAATGTTGATGAAAATCATATCATGATTAGTAGAGGCCGATCTTTGATCGAGCGGCGGGGGTGCTGAATTCATAACCTTCCCTTCTTGTACCTAAGTTCCCGAGTCGAGGCAACTTTGGTGATGATGGACACGTGGCCTTTGGCACGAGTCATGGGTTTCCTAAATTTCTCCAAAATAAAAAAAATTTAGGTGGCGACTCTATATCTGGCAAAATAGTCCAATTTTGGCATTTTGATCCTAAAATCGATTTTCTAAAAGATTTGCCGGATTTGGACTCTTTAGTGTTTATCAATTTCACATTGCACTTGTGAGATTAGATTCAGAACCGCGGGAGTCCAAACTATAGGGCTCTTTTCGAGTTTCTGAAAAACGGCACGAAAAGCCAAGCTACACCCTCCAGGCCGAGGTAATGACCCGACTACAACAACCGCGACCACAGCTTGCTGCGGCCTCTATATCCCATGCACCTACCGTGGGTATCCCAACGCCTAGAGCCACTGCTCATACTACCAATGCCCAAAAAAGCCAAGGCAATCCAATAGAGCCAATCCCAGCACAAGCCTCCAAAACCCCTGTTTGTCAGACTGAGGCTCCATTTGAGTTTGAGGTTGACCCAACTGTACTCAAGGTCAATAAACAAGAAAAGTTATTCAAGAGAGCACAAGGGGTTAACTCTATCCCAGACATAGAGGACAAGTATACCGATTCTGCAATGACATTGCCAGACCGGTTTAAAATGCCGCACATTGACCGTTTTGGCGGTTTCAGAGATCTGATGGTTCACCTATAGCTGTTTTCAGACATCTTGTGGCCGATGGGCTTAACGAGACTAGAGAAGCTGTCTCTCTTTAGCTGTACCATGTCAATTATAGTTGCCATATGATATGCTAAGTTAGAAGACTTCGTCAAGTAGAGTTAGGAAGAGATGGCCGAGGCCTTTGTAGCACAATATTCATACAATACACAGATCAAGGTCATAACTCGTGATCTTGAAGCAACACGCCAAGAGTCGAAGTAGGGCTTCTTTGAATTTGTGACAAGGTGGAGAGTTAAGGCCCCGATGATGACTACCAGGCCTTTTGAGAAGGATCAGATTAGAATGGTTGTCCAAAATTTGCATGACAAGTTGCTGCAAAAGATGATTGTATTACCTTTGTTTACATTTACAGAACTCCATGACATAGGGGTGCAAATCAAAGACGCCATGAAGCAGGGGCTGATTATAGATGAGAAGGAGTCAGCAAAAAGGTCGTTTATCCGTAATTCCAATACTACCAGTGGTAGCAGAGCTACGAGGCCGTCAAATGTAAGTGTTGTCACCACAACCAAGACGGTCGACCCCTTTGCCAACACAAGCTCACAAACACCGTCCAATCCTGTCCGATCCTAGAGGACTTTTCACCAATTGTACATGACCCTGTCTCAAGCAATGAAGGTGCTAGTCAAGAAAGGGCACCTCAAACCCTTAGAACCCTGCCCATTGCCTGATCCCCTTCCACCCAGACACAACTCCGCAAAATACTGTGCGTTTCACCAATAGAATCGTCATGACACTGACCAGTGCTTTCGATTGCGGCATGAGATTTAGGATCTCATTAACAACAAGGTGATCACCCTCCCTTAAAAGCCAAATGTAACCACAAACCCACTCCCAGCCCATAATCAAGTCCCCTCACCTCGAAATCTCAACCTGATCCATACATTGGCCACCCCTTACGACCCCAGCGTATATATTACCCCCTTCTACCTATCAAAACAGACGTTGTTCATTCCAGAAGGCGTTGATCTGTGCATGATGGACTCGTCCAACCCCAACCCAAGCTTGTGGTGATGAGACTTACAGTGGCAGGGGAGTTGACCTTAGAGGAAGGTACTAGTTCATTGCCGGAGTGCCTTGAGGACTTACTTGATAGGGTGTATGACCCAAGCTACTACATTGTGCCAATTGGTCAAATCAAGCCCGAATTAGTGCTGGCAACCTTAGTAGACATCAATGTCATGAAAGAGGATGGCTCGAGCTAGGGGTTGGATGATCTAGCAGAACTCGAGGAGGATTTGGACAACCTGCAGTTCTTTGACGAGCAGGATCAGGGAGATGTACAGATTGGCTGGTTCAACTTGAACGGATTAACTGACGATTATGGATGGCTGAGTGATGAGTTAGATAAGGAAGAAGAAGCTGGAATGAAACCAGAAGGAAAGAAAGAAGAGATTGATGTAGAGGTCGGAAAGGCCGATAAGAAAGGAAAGCTGCCAGAGAGCACTGGTATGGAAAATTCAGTCCAGGAAGTGGGCATTGTGAATACTTTGGATATAGAACAGGAAGCTGCACTGAGGTAGTTTGAACAAGAAAGAGACAAAGACAATCGAGAAGCTGTAATGGCCCGACACCCTATGGGTGATGCCTATGATGTAAAGGTGATACGAGCAGAGTTGGACAATTGTTTGTCAGCTGCTGGGGGCGAATGGTGGGACGATGATGATCTACATTTGGCCCACATCGACAAAGATTGGGGCGAGTGCCTTCTGGACAACACATGGTAAGCGGAAGAAATTGACCATTTGACAAGAAGCGGACAGTATTTTAAGCCGCCGCACCTGGATCAAGCGGAGGCATCTGGAAAAGATAGAGAGGCTGAGAAACAGAAAGGCAAACAGCTAGAAGAAAAGGCAGTGTTAAAACAGTTTAAGAAAATCCAAGTTGACATCTCCATTTGGGGTCTTTTCATGGCCTCCCGGGTACACCGACAGGCAGTGTTGTCGGCAATGGACAAGGCTAAATTGTCCATTGATACCACGCCCAAGCAGCTGGTAGGTTTGGTTTTTCCAAGTGGTACCAGACCAACTCTTACCTTCTCTGACAAATAACTGTCGCTTGAAGGCTCGGCCCACAACAAACCTTTGTACATATCTGTGGAATGTATGTAGAAATGGATGTCAGTGGTGTTGGTAGATACCGATTCGGCCATCAATGTCTATCCTTCTCGCACCGCCCATGCAATTGGCCTCAAACCAGCGGACTTTGTTCCCACAACCCAAGTAATTCGGGCATATATGATAATACGAGCAGAGAGGTCATAGGCACAATGCAAGTCAGAGTCCAGGTGGGCCCAGCTGAGCAAGAGGTCGAGTTCTATGTCTTGGATATGTTGGCTACCTTCAATTTGCTGTTAGAAAGGCCCTGGTTGCATTTGTAGCTCGATATTTTCGCGCCCCTTTTCAGAAGCTTGAAAGATGCCCTATAGGTCGGACTCCCACGATTCTGAATCTAATCTCACAAGTGAAATGTGAAATTGATAATCACCAAAGAGTCCAAATCTGGCAAATCTTTTGAAAAATTGATTTTGAATCAAATTGCAAAAAATGGACTGCTTTGCCAGATACAGAGTCTCCACCTAAATATTTTTTGGGAAATCTAGGAAACCATGACTCATGCCAAAGGCCACGTGTCCGTCATCACCAAAGTTGCATCGGCTTAGGCAATTAGATACGAGAGGGAAAGGTCATGAATTGAGCACCCCTGCTCGCCCGATCAAAGATCGGCCTCTACTAATCATGATATGATTTTTATCAACATTAAATGCCCTTGTTCCGGTTATTAGGCTAGCATTACTATGTGATGCGCACAAGCAAGTATAAACAAATTTGTTCAAATTGGAACAATTCAATTTCATGTTTGTTTTGCGAAAAGGGTTTGATTTTGCCACCCTAAGTGGGCTTAAAGTTTGCGAATTTTCCACTCAACAAAGTGGGCTTAAACTTACATTTATTGAATCATTCCAATTCAAACAACAAGCCTTCATCCACAGGTATTCAAACAGTTTATCAAGTAAGTACTTAGCCTCATGGCAAGTGAAGGGGCTAAATGTGAAATGGGTCAGGTCCAAGTTTTGGGCCGGCCCAACCTGACAAAGTCCGAATCCAAGTGGATCAGATGAGTATATGGACAAACCAGTTGAGCCCAACTTCATGATCAATAGTCCACCCAAGTCCTCAAGCACTTGGGCCCAACCCGCAGTGGAAAGGCTAGCCCAGCCGTAGTGCTGGTCTGGGCCGAGCTGCGAGACGGAATCTGTGGTCCGAACAGATAACGGGCCAGCCCATCTCCATGAATGATTCCTAAAAAGGCCGAGCCGAGGCACATCAGTACCGAACTGAAGTACATTAGTATCGAGCTGGAGAAACCTCTCAAGGAAACGTGGGAGCTGTGAGTGCAAGCATGTGCAGGTTGCCACCTCAGCTGGTCCCCCACACCTAGAATCACGGAAGTTGTTGATCCAAAGGAATGTGGTTTGTTACCAGCATGCCTACAATGAGTCTATGCATTTATTGGCAACTAACAGGTGGTCCCCCACCATGAGTAATGTCAAAAGGGCACCTGGCAGCATCCAAGCTCCATGAATCCACCTTGAGAAGCAAGCAAGGAACACTATATATATACAACATGAACTTCACATTGAAGGTAACTGAACTATTCCAAGCTAAACAACACTTATATACAAATTAAACCCTTTATACACTGCGCCTCCTACTGCTAATTCCCACGCCGGAGGGGTTATCCGGCCAACCCCGGCCGGGCAGCTCTGACGGTGCTTCCTGTGGCAGGTACCTCAGTCCCTGGATAGACCAACTGAGAGCGGAGCCCCGATCCACTTTCATCTAGTGCGGAATCCGGTACACACACTGACGGTGCTTCATGTGGCAGGTACCTCAGTCCCTGGATAGTCCAACTGAGAGCGGTGAGTGTGGATCACTTTATCTCTGAGCTCTGCATTCAGTTCCGGCAATAGGGATTGAGGATGCTCCGCCTTCAGCACATACTCCGCAGACGGAGAAGACGAAGGACAAAGGTTTGGCACTCCCAACAGTTCTAGAGGAGCAAACTGGAAACAATAATCGAACCCCCGAATCCGTCGAGCATCAACTGACCTTCGTCGGAGGTTCTTCCCATCATTTCCTTCTGGAAAAGGATTATACAGATCGAATTATAGATTCCATGGGAATGGAAATACAGGAATTGAAAGCTCAACTTAAGAAGGTGTTGGGTGATCCGACGAAAAAGAGGACGGAAGCAGAGCCCTCTCGTTTGCAATGAAGGAGCTCGTCTAGAGAACTACCAGTGAAAAAATTCCCCAGGAATGACTCCGGGCAACGAAGCCAAACTATCCCAACACAGAGTGAAGTAGCGAGTAGCCACACCCGTGGGTCATGCCGGAGGAGGGCCAAGAGGCAGAAGATGGATAGTCAGCAAATTGAATACCCTCCTCAGGACCTTTGCACTTGGCTGATTGGCAATAGGCAAAACGAGCAACATCGAGATCATCTGGACCGTACTGTTCACTAGAGAGAACATCGAGCGCTAGATAGGTTCGTCTCTTCGCCATTCTCTCCGAAGATTGAGACTATGAGACCTCCAAAGAAGTTCACTCCACCAAAGTTCACTTCGTACGATGGGAAATCGGACCCTCTGACACATATCAGTCATTTTAGACAGATGATGTCCCTATGGAGCCGAGATGAGGCACTAATGTGCAAAGTCTTCCCATCTAGCTTGGAAGAAACCGGACTCCGATGGTTTGATCGACTCCCAACTGGATCGATTCATGGCTGGAAGCAGCTCTCCGAAGAGTTCCTAGCCAGGTTCGTCTCCAATACTAAGATCCCAAAAGAGTCAGATACGCTGTTCGGCCTCAGGAAGGAGCAAGAGGAAACGCTGCGCAATTACGCTAGGAGATACTGGGAAGAGTATAATGATCTGGAAGAAAATGTGTGCAGCGAGCAGATGGCCGTCATGTCCTTCAAACATGGTTTGTGCCCCGAAAGTAAGTTGAGACAATCACTTACCAAGCGCCCGGCCACATCTTTGAAAGACTTGCGCGCCAGGATTGAGCAGTATGCTCGTCTCGAAGACGATCAGATCCCCATCGAGGTAGTGTCAGCAGAACAAGCAGCCCGGCAGAAGAAGAGAACAGATCGAGGAGAACACCGAGGGATTGCAGTAAATGAGGTGGATAAGTCCAAATTTCACGAAGCCGTTGTGATCGTGTTCAAAGAGCCAATCTATCGAATCCTGGAAAAGATCAAGAGAGAACCCTTCTTTGTTTGGCCGCCGAAAATGTTGGGAGATCCAGCCCGGCGCAATCAGAAGCTCAGATGCACCTACCACCAAGACAGGGGACACATGACTTAGAACTGCAGGGCACTGAAGCAACACTTGGAAGACCTGGTGGCAGCTGGGCACCTAAGGGAATACATCGATCAGGATAAGGAAGTGGCCGAGCTGGGAAACCTACCTCCAGAAGCAAATATTGAGCATCCACCCTGGCTGATAATAAATGTGATCCATGGGACAGCGGCTCAAGAATTTGAGGAGGCACTGAAGGAAGAGATCGCTAAGGCTGTGCAAATTCAGCGAATCATGTCAGTGGAGCCGGCATCAAAAAAGGTGCGTACCGTACCTAAATCCCCCTTGTGCACTGTTTCATTTACTAGCAAAGATTTAGAAGGCATACAACACCCACATACTGATGCATTGATTATAATTGTTAGGATTGGGAAACGATTTGATGTAAAACGAGTCCTAGTAGATCAGGGCAGTGCAGCAGACATACTGTATTATGATTTGTTCAGAAAGCTCGGCCTCTCCGAGCAGCATCTCACCCCAGCGGCAGCCCCGTTGGTCGGTTTCAATTCACAGCCGGAATGGCCGCTCGGCAGAATAGTATTGCCAGTCGTAGCGGGGACAAAAACCCTCCAGATAGAGTTCTTGGTTATTAATACACCATCCCCTTATCACGCCATACTTGGTCGTCCGTGGATTCATCGAATGGAAGTAGTCCCCTCGACCTATCACCAGCTCATCCATTTCCCAACGGAACACGGAGTAGAGCAGATCTCAAGGGATCAAGTTGTGTCCAAATATTGTTTCATGGCAGCATTAAAGGCAAAGCAGCTCTGCAATCAGGTACAGATGGTAGAAGTGGCCGGACAACCAGTCTTGGAAGATGTGGGGGGAACTCTAGAGGAAAAGATGGTAGAGGATTTGGAGAAAGTCTTGATAAGAGAAGATGACTCGGAAAAGTACTTCATTATCGGTACCTCGCTAGGCGCTGATGAGAAACTTCAGCTGCTGGAATTGCTGAAGGAAAATATGGAGGTATTCGTGTGGTCAGCATATGATACTCCAGGGTTGGACCCAGAATTTGCTTGCCACAAGCTCAACATCAATACTTCAGCTCAGCCCATCGTACAGAAAAGCCGGAGATCCTCAGTTGAGCACACCGAAGCAGTAATTGCCGAAGTCGAAAAACTCCTGACCTCTGGAGCAATCAGAGAAGTTCAGTACCCGCAATGGCTGTCTAACACAGTTGTAGTAAAAAAAAAGAACGGAAAATGGAGAGTTTGTGTTGATTTCACTTGCTTGAACAAAGCCTGCCCTAAAGATAGTTTTCCGCTGCCTCGCATTGATCGATTAGTAGACTCAACAACAGGGCATGAGCGCATGAGCTTTCTGGACGCCTATCGCGGTTATCATCAAATACCACTGTTCGATCTGGATCAAGAAAAGACAGCGTTTATCACTCCGAGAGGGACCTACTGCTACAGAGTAATGTCGTTCAGCCTCAAGAACGCCGAGGTGACCTACCAGGGAATGATCACTCGGATATTCAAAGACCAACTGGGGAAAACCATGGAAGCCTATATAGACGATATGGTAGTAAAAAGCAAGTTCGCTACAAACCACCTCACAGACTTGAAAGAAGTTTTTAGCATCCTGAAAAGCCACCAGCTTCGCCTCAATGCCTCGAAATGCACCTTCAGGGTAGGAACAGGAAAGTTCTTGGGATACATGGTCACTCACAGAGGAATTGAAGCAAATTCGGATCAAATCAGGGCAATACAGGATCTCGAAGTGCCAACAAAGTCTAAGGAACTGCAGAAACTAGCCGGAATGGTGGCCGCACTGAATCGGTTTATTAGCAAATCCTCAGATCAGATGAAGCCCTTCTTCCAGCTTTTGAGGAAAAAGGCAGCATTTGAATGGAGTAGCGAATGTACCGAAGCACTGCAGAGTCTCAAAAGATACCTCAAAGACACCCCCCATCGCCCACCTGTAACCGGAGAGGAGTCAGACCTCTATCTAGCAGTCTCAGATCACGCCGTGAGCGCAGTATTAATTCGAGAAGTTGACAAGGAACAGAGACCAGTATATTATGTTAGCAAGACTTTACTAGATGCCGAGACACGGTATCTACCACTGGAAAAGTTAGCTTATGCGTTGCTTATCGCCTCAAGAAAGTTGCAACATTACTTCCAAGGGCATACCATTAATGTCCTCACTGAATTCCCCCTCAGATCTATATTCAGCCGAGCCGATTTCTCTGGCCGAACAGCAAAGTGGGCTGTAGAACTTGATGAGTTTGACATTCGGTATCAACCCAGGACAGCAATCAAGGCCCAGGTCTTGGCGGATTTTGTCGCAGAATTTACTCCCACCCAGAGTATCGAACCGGGGAATCTGAGTTCGGCACAGGTGCCATGCGCCACCGAACAAGGAAAACCCAGCGCTTCAGAAGCATGGAAACTCTTTAATGGAAACATCTGGCAACTCTACGTCGATGGTTCGTCCAATAACTGAGGCTCGGGGGCAGGAGTGGTTCTTATTTCTCTAGAAGGATTCATCTGGGAACAGGCTCTCAGGCTAGGGTGGAAGGCTTCAAACAACGAGGTCGAGTACGAAGCGTTATTGGCTGGCTTCCGTAGCGCCGAACACTTCAGTGCAGAATAGCTTCTTGTTTTTAGCGACTCACAACTAGTGGTAAACCAGCTTTCTGGGGTCTATGAAACTCGAGATGAAAGAATGGCTATGTACGCAGGCAAGGCCAGAGACCTACTCAAAAAATTTCAATCCATACGAGTAGAACGAATCAGTCGGGATAAAAATAACCATGCAGACGCTCTGGCATGCCTCAGCTCATCAGTGGATACAAAGGATGCCAGAAGAGTTTGGGTTGAGTTCGTACCAGAACCAAGCATTGCATCTCCAGTCCTCTGCAACAACTTAGAGCTGAGCTGGATGGATCCAATATTGGTCTTTCTGAAATCTGGTAAACTCCCCGAAGACAGAAGGGAAGCCAACAAGGTCAGGCATAAATCAGCCCGATTCTGGATCTCACCATCTGGAAAGCTTTACAGACGTTCCTACCTTGGCCCCTACCTCCTATGTGTGCATCCAAATCTTGTCGAGAATGTCCTCTACGAAATTCACGATGGGATTTGTGGATGCCACGTTGGCGGAAGGTCACTGGTGCGCCGAGCCCTAACTCACGGGTACTGGTGGCCACGAATGCAACAAGATGCACAGCAGTACGTACAAAGGTGCGATAAATGTCAAAAGTTTGCTCCACTCATTCATCAGCCAGCCAAAACTCTCACTCCACTCACCAGCCCATGGTCCTTTGCGCAATGGGGCCTGGATATTGTTAGACCACTGGCGCGAGGCACTGGGAACAGGCGATTCTTTGTTGCTACAACCGACTACTTCACCAAGTGGATTGAAGTTGAGGCACTGGCAAGCATCAAGGAGGCAGACACAAAGCGGTTTGTTTTGAGAAATGTAGTAGTGCGTTTCGACATTCCGCGGGTACCGATTGCGGACAACAGAACACAGTTCGATGGTAAGATCTTTAGAAAATTTTGTGCCGACCTCAGAATCGAGTATAGGAACTCTTCTCCAGGATACTCGCAGAGCAATGGTCAGGCAAAAGCGTCGAACAAAACCATCATCAACGGAGTGAAAGAGCGGCTTGAACATGCCAAAGGTAAATGGGTTGAGGAGTTACCTCACGTATTATGGGCCTACCGAACTACAGCACGACGCACCACAGGAGAAACACCTTACTCTTTAACCTATGGAATGGAGGCCATCATCCCACTCGAAGTAGGTCTCCCAACCCTTCGGTCTGAATTATTTGAAAGCTCTAGTAATGAGGAAGCTATCGCGCAAGCACTGGATATGGCAGAGGGCCGAAGAGAGGCAGCGTTGATCAGACTTGAAGCATATCAGCAGCAGCTCATCAGAAGTTTCAACCAAAAAGTTTTCCCAAGGCAATTTATACCAGGAGAATTGGTTTTGAGGAAAGTCATGGATCACAAACGGGTGCCTGGTGAGGGCAAACTTGGGCCGAACTGGGAAGGTCCCTATAAAATCACAGCCGTTGTTGGAAATGGAGCTTACTACCTAGAGGATCTGAACGGCAAAGCAATACCTCGGCCCTGGAACGTAGCAAACCCCAAGAAATACTACCAATAGAATCATTCCCTAACTTCTCTATCAGGATGTAAAGGCACTTATTTGTTGACCAATGCAAATGTTTTCCCACTCCTCTCAGATTTATCCAATTCTTGTAATTAGCTTTGATGTTTATCAAACGGAATAAGCTTTGGCTCCTACCAAATGGAATTAGCTTTGGTTCTTACCAAACGGAATTAGCTTTGGTCCTTACCAAACGGAATTAGCTTTGGTTCTTACCAAACAGAATTAGCTTTGGTTCTTATCAAACGGAATTAGCTTTGGTCTTTACCAAACGGAATTAGCTTTGATGTTTGTCAAACGGAATTAACTTCGGTTTTAACCCAAATGGCTCGGCCGTAATCCATCGAACGAATTTAAATTTGGTTAGCACTCAAAGATGCTAAGTGGTATAGCTTGGTGGAAAAATGTTTGGCAACTAAATTGGAATTTAGCCAAGTGAAATTGCTTAGTGGAAACCACACTAATGTATCTTAAGTAAAATATCTCTATTTAGCCAAGTGGAATTGCTTGGTGGAAACTACACTGACATATCTTAAGCACACATCTTTGCACCTATAAAACTTCTTAAGTATCATCACATCAACACTCCAGTATTGATTCAAACAAGCAGAGTTGGAACAAACTCAACTAAGCTACGTCAAGAGCAAACTTCTAGCATCAGCCTTACTCAGCTCCAGCTGGGGGCAAACAATTGTTTTCTTTCGAAACCTGCCTGGACCTGAGTAAGACATCTCTATTTGCATTTCTCTCATTCAAATACACTTGTACTATCAAAGTTGAAACAGACTCGAGCAGTTCTATACAAGGGACAACTCTTCAGTATCGATCTTACTTAGCTCCAGGTGGGGGCAAACAATTGTTTTCTTTCGAAACCAACCTGGACCTAAGTAACACCCACTTACCACATATCTGTTAGCCACGCCAATCACTAGTTCGGCCCCGAGGTCCCAATAGTGCTCGGCCAGGTGCAAATAGTTCAGTGCCCCGCCGAGCATCAGTCCGACCCCAAGGTCCCAATAGCGCTCACGGGCAAGCAAGATGAAATCGAGAGCATCTATTTAAGGATCATAGAGTCGCATCGAGCACCTATTCGGCCCGAAGGTCCCAACAGAGCTCGGCCGGGGGCAAGCAGTATAGAATACATTCAGATATAAAAGCCAAATAGCATCAAATTGCAAGTTCAAAGAGAAAATTATATCATCCAGCAAAGGGCACAGAAGGCCTCACAACCAATAGCAAAAAAGAAAAGGAAAAATTGTCTCCACCAAAACAGAAAAGAAAAAAGTTCAAATCCTTTCAACATCAATTTTCATCAACAGTGGGCAACTCAAGAGCAGCATCAGCAATTTTGTCCAGGCCATCTGCAGGAGGAAAAGTAGAGGAAGCTCCAACTTCCTGAGAAATAGGAGCCACCTTAACTACATCTCCCGTGGCTTCGGTCTCTAGGGTTTCAACCCCTTCAACGTCCACCGTTTCAGCGGCAACGTTCATGCTCTGGGTCTTGCTTACAGAATCATCTTCTGGGGAAACATCGTCTGGCAGAACAGCAGGGGTAGGAATAGTCTTCAAACCCAAGGATTTCGAAGGAACAGGGACATCATGATACAGAGAAGAGCCTTCAGGAACCATCACAGCAGCTAGAGCGCTCGTCCAACCCTTTACAAAGAGCTTGTCTCGCAGCACTAGAACCTCCTCCTTGTACACCGCCCTAGCTTCATCCTAACCTTGTTGCTAGTGCTTGGCCTCCAGCGCAGTACGCTCGGCAGCCATCATAGCAATAACGGCCTCTAGTTCGGTCACCTTCCCCTCGAGTTGAGCCTGTGTCCCAACGGCAGCCTCCTTCGATTGTTCAGTAGAAGCGACAATCTTGCTCAGACGAAAGGCTTCCCTCTCAGCGGTTCGGCGTCCTTCCTTCTCTGACTCCAAGTTTACTAACAGTCTCTCTACGTTTATTGCAGCCTCCAGCACGGCCCTTTCCAGCTCTTCAGCACGGGTAATGGATAGGTGCATTCTCTGGATACACTGCAAAGGACGACAAAGAAAAAAGAAGACAGCAACGCAACAGCGCAGTTAAGTAAAGTGAAGAAAACACTTACAGCAGTCATCATTTGAAGGGTCCCCTTCAAGATAGGAATGTCACGAGGCCCATTATGGTCGGCCATATCAACTGGCATCAACAAAAACTTGGTCAAATTAAAGGCAAAATCTTGTGAAGCGACAACTGAATCAGAGGTGGAAATGGGCCTGCCCTCATGCGATATTGGCAGCTCCCATTTCTCAAAACCATCATCCTCAGCAGGATCCTGAGAAGCTTCCCCCACCACTGCTTTTCCAGTTTCCCTTCTCCTCTTTTTTGCTCGTGCAGCAATTGAAGCTGAGGGCTCGGCAGCAGTCACAGGGGTCCCAGAAGCTCCAACTTCCATCTTTACCTCCATAAGACTCTTCACCTCGGTCTTCTCCAGAGGGGTTTGCAAAGCGCCGGAGGCTCTGAAGGCTTCGGTTTCTAAATCCACCAACACCCTTCTCTTCGCCACAGACCCGCTCCCTGCGAAACTGGGAGCAGGGGAGGGCGCTCTCTTAGAAAATGCATCTTGACTCCTGCGACTGCTCGAGACCAGAGGGGTGAGAGACGTGTCAGTCTCGGTATCAGAGTCCAGAAGGACAGCAGCAAGCCTTGCCTTCTTTGGAATAACAGAACGGTAAGTTGACTGGTAGTCCAATAACTCAGGTGCAGATCTCTTTTTATACCTCAAGGCAGCTTTGATAGCTTCAGCATTCTCTCGGTTTGGCCTTCATTGGAAATGGGAGGACTCTGCAAAAAGAAAGCAACCCATCAGAGCAATATTCAAAATAGAGTAAGAAACACGAAAGGCATTAAAAAGAGAGGCCCTGACCTGGGTAGCCGTCTTTCTGTGGCACCCGTTCAGACTGAAACTCGATTCCAGCAGGGAACTCCCAATTTCCACCAACTTGCAGGAAATCGTCATTGTGTTTATCCGAATCAGGTAGTCCAGCAACTAAGTGACAATCAGCCGAGCGAACACGCAGGTAATATGTACTATGGTCTTTGTTATGAGAAAGGGTGTAACATCCCAAAATATCCCGTATATCAAGGTTCAGGCCCAATCGTCTATTGAGGGTAGATACGCCGCAAACAACACGGAAAAGGTTCACAGATACTTGCATTGGGGTTAACTGGACTTGATGCAGAAAACGGTGCACTAACGGGTCAAGAGGAAACTGAACCCCTCCCTCGACTATTGCCGTGACAAGAAAGGCAACGGTGTTCCTCGTATCCATACGTTTGGCGTCTACTTTCGCCAGTGAAAGGGTAACGTCATGGGGAATATTGTAATCCAGACGGAACATAGCCCTGGCCTTGGGGGTATCAACCAAGGAACGAAACTTCCCCATTCGACCAACCTAATGGGACAGAAGTAGGATTCAGATAACAGAGTATGGGACACGGATAGCAAGTGGGCCAAACAAGATGATTAAAACAAAAAGGGAAAAGAGAAAAAGAGTCATGAGAGGACTTACAGAGATCACAATGGTGATAGCGAAGCAGGATCAACGGCGAAAAAGCCCAAGCAGAGCACCAACGAGATCGGTCTAGAGGGATGGGCAGAAACTCTTTCTCTCTCATTGGAACTCACTAGAGGAATGAGAAAAGTAAATCAAGGGATTTGAATTGACGGCCTGAGCATTTATTACACCAGTCGGCGCGCAGGAACACAAATCACGACCTTCGGTATGGAGTCGACGCATTATCTCTACACACCTATCACACGTCGCCACGTGTTACATGAAAGGACGTATGTAGGAATTGTGTGTCAGGATTGAACCGTCACCAAGGCCTAACTGGGGGAGAACCAAAACGACGCGACGCTTGGAAAGTAGAACAATAGCTCCCACCAAGGGGAACCTTAGCGTGAGCTAGGGGGCAAATGAAGGGGCTAAATGTGAAATGGGTCAGGTCCAAGTTTTGGGCCGGTCCAACCCGACAAAGTCCGAATCCAAGTGGATCAGAAGAGTATGTGGACAAACCAGTTGAGCCCAACTTCATGATCAATAGTCCACCCAAGTCCTCAAGCACTTGGGCCCAACCCGCAGTGGAAAGGCTAGCCCACCAGTAGTCCGGGTGCAGGCCGAGTCAGCGAGACTAACTGTGGTCCGAACAGATAATGGGCCAGCCCATCTCCATGAATGATTCCGAAAAAGGCCGAGCCGAGGCACATCAGTACCGAACTGAAGTACATTAGTACCAAGCTGGAGAAACCTCTCAAGGAAACGTGGGAGCTGTGAGTGCAAGCATTTGCAGGTTGCCACCTCAGCTGGTCCCCCACACCTAGAATCATAGAAGTTGTTGATCCAAAGGACTGTGGTTTGTTACCAGAATCCTACAATGAGTATATGCATTTATTGGCAACTAACAGGTGGTCCCCCACCATGAGTAATGTCAAAAGGATACCTGGCAGCATCCAAGCTCCATGAATCCACCTTGAGAAGCAAGCAAGGAACACTATATATATACAACATGAACTTCACATTGAAGGTAACTGAACTATTCCAAGCTAAACAACACTTATATACAAATTGAACCCTTTATACACTGCGCCTCTTATTGCTAATTCCTATGCCGGAGGGGTTATCCGGCCAACCCCGACCGGGCAGCTCTGACGATGCTTCCTGTGGCAGGTACCTCAATCCCTGGATAGTCGAACTGTGAGCGAAGCCCCGATCCACTTTCATCTAGTGCGGAATCCGGTACACACACTGACGGTGCTTCCTGTGGTAGGTGCCTCAGTCCCTGGAGAGTCCAACCGAGAGTGGAGCCCCGATCCACTTTCATCTAGTGCGGAATCTGGTACGCATAGCAAGCATGCTAGTCATGGCAATCATTTACACTCATGCAAGTATGCTAAAGTACTAAAAACTTACCCAGTACTCCAAGCTAAGATAAAACGAAAGAGTTAGGAAAATATGCATGACTCATAACTTATGCAATATGACTGATGCAACAGATGCGAAGAATGCAATAATATAGGCTTCGCTACTTAACATGTCATTTGCAACAATTTGAGAGCATGTATTCTAAACATGTATTCATTGAAGTATTGAAACGACAATGCAATTTGAATGATGCGCCGAGCCTTGGTGCATGCAAGACAAGATGAATGTATGCATGCATAAGGTATGCTAATTGAAACGTGATGCTCCTAAACTAACCATTGAAAGCAGTTAAGTAAAAGGGAGAAAGAAGTGGGGTTGGAAGACATACACATTATTACATTACGCTCTCACGAAGGAGAGTCCGAATGAATAAAGCTATGCTAACTAGCTAAAGCTAATTCAGCTAATTAAACTAATTAAGCTAAGCTAGTTAAGATAATTATTACAAAACTTGAATGAATAATTAACTAACTATCTAAGCTAAATAAATATTACAACACAAACTAATTAGCTACAACTAATTAATTGCAACAAATAAAGGATTAATTGTTAATTAAACTAATTAACTAGCTAACTAGTCCCGGGAAGCGAGGGAGGGCCATGCATGCTCGGTTTCCACCCGAAGAACATCTGTTGTCTGCCCTTGAAAGCCTCTGTTTGCACAACCCTTGCATTGTTTTCCTTCTCCAGATCAACTCTGCCATTCTTGAGAAGCATACTGCCCAAAATTCATTGGTTGCCAACAGTCCAACACTGGTGGCCGACAGGCCAGTAACAATGGCTGGCCGGCCACTGATGACACACCATATTTTTTTGCTACAATAGAGAGCAAATAGGGCAAAGAGAGGGTATTCCCACAGGTTGTTTGTATTGTGTATCCCTCCTTATCATCAAAACATCTCAAATGAGTGATACACTTGGTCCTTAAACCATCAATCAAGCAATTTCATTGCATGATGGCTAAGGAACCAATTTGTACAAGTTTAATAACTGCACAAACAAGACTCAAGAAAGACCATCACCCTATCATACATGATCAAGGGCAATGGAGACCTAGGAAACTTGGCACATTTCATCACTTTGAGTATGAAATGCCCCAAATTTCCATGTGTTCAATTAACGTCCGATTGAACATATCAAAACACAACAAAATTCTTATCTTTGCTCACTTTTAGTTTCATCTTTACTCATTTTAAATTACCAACCATTCTTTAACCAATTAAGTCCATTGGTGGGAAGTCATCTAAAGAGAGGGAAGTGTCAAACAAGTGGTAGTTTAAGGCAAGAGAGAGGTGTCATGCCTTTGGTAATGAACCCCCAAAAGAGGATTAAACTATTAAGCAATGAACCTCAATATCAAGCTTAAGCTATCCTAAGGTTGAAACAACCCTCAAAGCAAATAAAAAGTGAAGCAATGAGGGAGATTGCAAAGATTATAAGTGTTGAAATGAAGTGAAAAAAAAAACACTAAAACATGGCAGTCAACTCAAATAAGGGGTGTCTAATGGCCTAGAACACCAAGCTTGTAAGGATTGTTACACTAGAGGCATGCAAAACAAGACTCAAATGCAATAACCAACCAAAAACAAAGTTGAAGCAGCCTAAAATAAAGCCTAAAACATGCTGGAATTAAGCTATAAAAGTCTAGAAAATAATGCTAACACATAGAGCTAACTAGGCTAGCAAACTAGACACAAGGAGGGGAGGCTAATCCCTCCAAATTTGGACTTCAAAACATGATTTTCACCACTAAAAATTGTAAAACTCCGTATTTTTTAGGTACTAATATTTTAGTGAGAGGAATTAGTGGTAGTTTGGTGGTGAGATTCTTAGATGAGAACCTAACTTATTTTTCTCTATTTATTTTTATCTCTTTTTCTCTCCACCTCATTATTATTCATCTCCTTTGTTTTTTAATATTTTTTTCATTATTCTTGGGCACCAAGTAAATTTTATTTTATTATTTTTTCATCATTTCCTTTCTTACCAAGTAATCTTTTATTTGTAATTTCTTTAATCTTCCTTTCTCTCCAAGTTACTTTGTCTCCAAGGAAGTTTCTTTTCTTGTTCTCCAAGTAAATCCCTTTCTTGCCCACCAAGTAAAGTTCCTTTCTTTGACCCCAAGTCTTTCTTTTCTTTTCTTTTGTCCCAAGCATCCTTTTCTATAAATTGAGCTCACCTCTCAACTTCTTTATATGGTTCTTCCCATATCTCTCTCCATTTGTTATATAGATTTAGAGTTTAGATTAAGAGTGTTTAAAGTGAGAGTAAGCATTTTCATATAAGAGGAGAGTTGTAGATTTTGATAAAACCTTACATACCTTATGGTTTAGAATTTGGAGATCCATGGAGAAATATCGAGATTTGAGTGTTGGCGATGGAGGAGATTGATTTGAGGTAATTCGGGTGGTATACAATATGATTCCTTTAAATCTCCTTGCAAAGAGTTTATTTTAATTATTTCCAATTTGTCATCCTCTTGATTATTGTGATCATTTGATAAATCTTGTGAAATCATTATCCGTTGCATGTTTGAGTGTTCTGGTCATTTGATAAGTTTTCTAAAGTTGTTCTGTGTAGTTAGTGTCGATTTGTCTGGCTAAATGACGTGGAAATGCTCCATACATGGATCGAGTAGACCTTGCCAATAGCTTGGACCAATAGCCTAGATAAGTGGTTGTGCTTGGGTGAGGTGGGTGAGGCCGGTCATTGGTCATATACCGAGTATGACCGGGTATTTGGTTCTGGATGAATTATCATATGTCGAGTTGACATGTTTGTGCAATTTGGTAAATTGCTTGATTATCGAATCTAATCAGTTGTGTAATTGTTGGATCTCTGTTGATTTATTTTTTGTCCGAGCCTTGTTATTCCTGTTGTATTGTATACTGCCCGAATTAATTTATTTTTCAGGTGTGGAGCAAATTTAGTGGAGATTGGAGTTGAAGCATTTAAAGAGATTATTTCGGTTGGAGATTTTTTTTAGTCCACAACTATATATTATTTTTAGAGATTTGTATAATTTATGTTTTGGAGACATTTAAGCTAATTATTTATGGAGACGATTTGTATATTTGAGATTATGAGTTATCTACAATTATAAATTTGAGATTGATTTGATTTATTAACGGCCCATAAGTTGGGGCGTTACAAAAATACTTTGAAATTCAGTGTTCAAAAGTCCAAAAAAAAGATAGTTTGAAGGTGGGAAACAAAGGTGGAAAAGCCTTACAAGTAAGGAATAAAGAAGGGTGAGACACCCCTCTAACCTTAAATGGCCTAAAACACCAATTTCAACCCACAAAAATAGAAGTGTTTATAGCTCAAAAATAGCCCAAAAATAGTTTGAAAAGAAAGAAAAACAAGGGAACTAAGAAAGCTTAAAAGGGAAGTGTTATACCTTTTGAAGCAAAGATCAACTTTAGGCACTGACTCAAGCCAAAACCACCTTCAAGAGCTCCAAGAAGGCTTCAAGGAACCTTAGCTCAAAGATGATGAACTTTGGTTAAGGTATTGTAGGCAAAAGTGTAGTGTAACTAGGCTTATATGCACAAATCTTCAAGGGAGAGAGAGAGAAATATATATATATATATATAGAGAGAGAGAGAGAGAGAGAGATTTTTGATTCAAAATTTCTAACCCTCAAAAATCGGGGAGAAGACCCCATATATATAGAGAAAACATGCATTTGGTTAGTATAAATCCACCCATACACGTGTATGAAGATAAAGGCAATTGTGGTAACAGCTGGAACAGCTGTCAACAAAATATCTACAAAAAGGTCATTGGTGGCCAGTAGGCCACCAATGATGGCTGGCAGGCCACACCATTGGCCGGCAAGGCACAAGGGTGGCCGGCAGCCTCAAACAGTGGTTGGCTGGCCACCAGGGGGGGTAGGCTTTAAGCACTAAGGTTTTGGGCTTGAAACATTAAGGTTTTGGACTAAAACAAGGCTTAGAATGGACAGGGTTTGAAGGCTCAAAGATAGGGCATTCCGGCGAGGACTTCGGGCACTAAAACAAACACATGCAATCACAATCATTGAGTGCACAAGCGATGACGTCCAAGTCTTGAGGACGGTTAAAAATGGGGTGTCTACAGCATCATGTAAAGGTCTTCTTCTCCACTCTCCATTAGATGTTAAAGTACCCTCATAGAGGAGAGTGACTATTGTTTTTGGAAATTCATCCATCCATCTGCCACCAGAGGTAACTACGCCAGTGCTAGAGATCACCCATGGTGAGAAGGATGTAATCCTCTCGGGATTCACTCTGGCTGAAGCCCGGGTAGTATAGACCATTTTGCTCGCAGACGAAGGCATGTACGTCAGGGCCTAATCCATCTATTTCACGAACAAACTACAGCATGTTCCAAGAATGGGACTCGGAAGAA
This sequence comes from Camellia lanceoleosa, assembly GCA_025200525.1. Taxonomy (NCBI): domain Eukaryota; kingdom Viridiplantae; phylum Streptophyta; class Magnoliopsida; order Ericales; family Theaceae; genus Camellia; species Camellia lanceoleosa. The sequence continues at coordinate 40,046,216 of CM045762.1, forward strand.
GTGGCCTAAAAGGTATTGCTGCACTAACAGATGTACCGTACAACCCACATGCCTTTGGTTTAGGCTATGTGCCCACCAAAGAGGACTGGATCAAAAAGAGCGAAGAGATGAAAGGCAGAGCTAAGGCTAAGCAAGCCGGGAAACACTATGAGCTCACCTACAGGCCAATCTAGTGAATACTGAATGGCCTTTTTGTTCAAGAGGGAGAAGATTTCCCTTTTGTAGCTTTCCCGAGCCTTGGGTGAATGCCTCGAAGCAGTGTGTCCCCGGGTTTGAGATTTTCTTTGATCTATAGCTATAGAACAGTGATGATGAGGAAAGGGCTGAACCAAGCATCAAAATTGAACAGAGCATGGAAAGTGACTCAGATGATAGTAAGCATAGGCTAGGGATAGCACTGGCTAGGCTTCTGATAGATCCTGTGGCCAACCTAGAGAACTTGTAGGATAACCTTACTGTTTCTGTGATCGGGGAAGAACTGGGTGTGAACCCAACCAGCGGCATTTTGGATGCATCAGGGGCACCATCTCTTATCTGGCAATTAGAGGAAGGCTATCTATCCAGTTTTGAATAGGGTGATGAGCTAGAATCTGATTCCACTAAGTCTTTGGGGGTGGTAACCTGGATACCGAAGTCTTGTCTAGGTTTCATTCAGCTTTTCTTTTGAGTCTGTAATCGAAGATCTGGACCTTTTGAATGAAAACTCTATAGATTCTATATACTTCTCTGTGCCGTTGGTTTATTGTATTGACCAAGATTTTTAGAATTTTAATGAAAATGAAAGGGAAAAAATTCCCCTGGCTTTAAAAAACTTGATTAATTGAGAGGAGGGGAGGATTGCTAAGCCCTGTGCTGATGAAATCATTGCCATTAATGTAGGTACTGAGAAAGATCCACGCCTGGTCCAGATCGGGTCCACGTTGTCTTTAGAGGAACGCGAGCATTTAATCGGCTTGTTAAAAGATTTCAAAGATATTTTCGCGTGGTCCTATGAAGGCATGCCTGGAATCGATCCTGAGATTGTACAGCATCGGATCCCTCTTGGCCCCAAGCCCCGACTAGTCAAGCAGAAGCTGCGTAGAATTCATCCAAATTGGGCACTAAAAATCAAGGTAGAGGTCGCCAAGTAGATCGAGGCAGGTTTCTTGTTAGTATTTGAGTATCGACTTGGTTGGCCAACATTGTTCCAGTGCCAAAGAAGGATGGTAGAATCTGGGTGTGTGTAGACTTCCAGGACTTGAACAGAGCCAGTCTGAATGATGACTTTCCTCTGCCGCATATTGATGAGTTAGTGGATTTCACTACGGGCCATGCATAGCTATCGTTTATGGACGAATTTTCCGGGTACAATCAGATTCTGATGGGGCCCGAGGACAGAGAGAAAACCACATTCATTACTATAGACACCCCATTTTTGACCGTCCTTAAGACTTGGACGTCATCATTGGTGCACTCGATGATTGTGCTTGTTTGTGTTCGTTTTGAGTGCTCGAAGTCCTCGATGAGGTACCTTGCCTTTGAACCTTGAAACCTTATCTATTTTATGCACTGTTTTGGACCAAAAGCTTGTTGTTTCAAGTCTGGAAGAGTGGGTGACCTGTCGGCTAGCCCCATAGGCTGTCGGCCTTGGCTTATGCTTGTCAGCTACCAGTGGTGGCCGACGGCCACAGTCTCTTTTTCTAGATATTTATTACAGCTGTGCTAGTTGTTGCACACTAAGCATGTGATAACCCTATTTCGTATTATGATAATTAATCTTAATTACGAATGTGATTATGTGTTTAACATGATTTTGAGTGCTATTTATATGAATATATGTGGTTTTGAATTTCTATCTGTTCATCGTAAGGAAATCTGTTTGATTTTCTGCTTTGGAATTTAAATTGAAGGCCTTATCGGCTACAGAAACCAAAATTGACTACGCCATTAAGATTGGCATAATTTTGTGAGCCTATGGTGAAATTTAATTGAAAAATTATTCGGATTAGATTAAATAGATTAAATTGATGACATAGTGCTCAATTAATTAGTATTAATGAAATGTGATTAAGAGAGCCTATATAAAAGGGCAATACACACTCTTATTTTTGGGGCTTGAGCTCAAAATCTGATTTTTGCTCTCTAGAGAGAGAGAGAACCGAACTTAGAGAGAGAGAGGGAGCTCAATTGAAGATTGAACTAAAGGCTTGAGAATTGGAGGTTGAACTTAAAGAATTAGCAAGAATTTGGGTGTTTGGAGATCATAGGTGAGTAATTAGTCATGAATTCATGGTTTTGAGCTTGTAATTTTGTGAGTTCAAGCTAGTTGGGTAATTAAGAACATAAATTGAGATGAAATTGAAGAATTTAAAGCTTATGTGTACATGCATGCATAGAATTGCTATGAGTTTGCATATTTGAGCATGAATTATGTAGAACAAATGGAATTGAGCACCAAATCTTACATGCATGCATGGGTTTTCATGAATTTCATGATTTTAAGTGTCATTAGTATCATTGGAATAGAATTGGAGTCAAGAATTGACTTGCATGCATGATTGATGAAGATGGGGAATTAGTATGAAGTTGAATGCACATGTTTTGGGAACTATGTAAAGAATTCAAAACGATTTTGGAAAAAGGGACCATGAACTTGAGCAATTGGCCTCATATTGTTGTTGTTCTCATGTTATGTAATATGTTTCCATGTTTTTGTGTCCAAAACATGAGCTTTGAATCTTTAAACTTTGAGTTTGAGCTTCAAGAACAGTTCTGGAAAACCCAGAATTTGGCATGTCTGCTTGAGCGGGGGAATCGCCACTCGAGCGTGAAATGCAAGCTCCTAGAACTTTTGCAGACATGGATGTCCGTTCGAGCGGGGGTATTCATGCTCGAGCGCCAAGCCATGTAGTTTGAATTTTAGCTCGAGCGTTCGAAGTCACGCTCGAGCGTAAAAATGAGGCAACTAGTACTTTTGCAGACCCAAAGGGGTCCGCCCGAGCGGCCAAAGCCACGCTCAAGTGGGAAGCCCTGTTTCTAAAATTTTGAAAAGATGCTTTGTGTTCATTTTTCCGTTCTCTTTCATTTTTAAGCACTCTTAGGCATTGTAAATGAGTTAAAAGCATAAGAAAGAAGCCGTAGAGGAACGTATGAATTAAGAATGGATTGAATCGTTTGTGACCTGTTATGTTCATGAAATGTGTAGGGTCAAGCACGAGGGCAAATCCATCGGCAGATCACTGTGAGTAATATCTTAGTAAAGATATTTTGAAGTATGTTATTTGTCCAATTGCTTATTTCTATATAAGTCTTATAACTTTGTTAATTTGAATTGTGGACAAATGTTTGTTATGCCATATGGTTGGGCCAAAGGCCATCGGATACAATTGATTGGCCAAAGGCCGTTGGATACCATTGACTGGGCCAAAGGCCGTCGGATATGAATGATTGGGCCGAAGGCCGTTAGACATAAATGATTGGGCCAAAGGCCGTCAGACACGAATGATTGGGCCAAAGGCTGTCGGACACGAATGATTGGGCCAAAGGTCGTCGGATACGAATAAATAGGCCAGAGGCCGTTTGACATACTGGGGTTTGAAACCGTTTAGTAAACAAGATAAAATCATAAATGGGCCTAAGGCCGTCTGACTATGTATATCTGTTTTGAACTTTATTCATGAATCTTCTTTATTTTGATATTATTCACTAGGCTTTCGCTCACACTCATTCATGTGTATGTAGGTGAGCAAAGAGATGTCCAAACCCAGCCCCGGTGAAGTGTATGTGGAAATTCAAGTTTTGGGGAGTCAGCCTTAACGTCTCACGCACGAGACTCGTTTTGCCCTTGTTCTTTTGTTATGTTATAATTTTGTAATGTTGGCAAAAACATGGAATCACCTTTGTATATAAGTTTTGGCTAGGCTGACTAAGATCGAATGATCCTGTGTGTGTATAACACTTTAAGTCGATTTCCTTTTTGGTGTGAGTTATTAATGAATACATGAATTTGATGTTCTAATGTGCCATGTAAGCACAGCTCTATGAACAAATTTTTAAGTTTGCTTCCATTTGGCGCCTTAACTCTGATGCAATATGTTTTGTTTGGTTTGAGGCCGTTGGTAATCTCTTGGTTACTGGCCGGTTGTAACCTTAATCCATAGGGGCGGGTTCGGGTCATGATAGAGCACTTACCTTGTTTATGCTTGTTTTGTATCTTTGTTTTTCCATCTATTTCAACTATTTTTTGGCTGATTTTGAACTGTCAAAAACTCTGTTTTTGTGGTTTAAAAGTGTTAGTTTGAGGCTATTTTGGGTTAGGGGGTAGTTCACCTTCCTTGCTCATTTGCTTGTTAAGCTTTTGTGCTATTATTCATCACTTTCAAACCAACTTTTTCGGGCCTTTTAACCACTGAATTTAAGAGGTTTTTCAGTGGCAAAAACCTCATTTTGAAGTCCAAATTGGAGGGGTTAGCCTCTCCACCTTGTGTCTTGCTTGCATACCTAGTTAGCCTCATGTATTAGCTTTTTGTTTTAGCTTTTTGTGGCTTAAGTCTAGCATATTTTAGACTATATTTAGGGTTGTTTTGCCTCTATTTTTGACTGGTCAATTCATTTGGGCCTTGTATAACATGGTAATAGTGTAATTTCCTTCACTGGCTTGGTGTTTTATGGCTTTAATCACCATTGGTTTGAGTTAATAGCATGTTTTAGTGTTGTTTTGCACTTAAGTTCAGCACTTTAATCTTTGCAATCTCCCTCAATTCTTCATTCTTTTGTTTGTTTTGAAAGTGGTTTTAAACCCCTTGTTTGCCTAAGTATGAAAAGAAGGTGCTACACCTAATGGTTTAATCCCTTAGGGGGTTCATTGCCAACAGTGTAATACCTCTTTCATGCCCAAAGCAACTTGTGGTTTGAGCCATCTTTCCATTAGAGGACATTCACTAATGGACTAATTGGATTAATGAATCATTTGGTAATTAAAATGGGTAAACAAAATTGGACAAGTAAAAAAGGCAAGAAAAGCATTCTTTGTGTTGCATTACATGTGTTCAAATCGGACGTTAGTTTGAACATAAGGAAAATGAAACATTTCACGCTCAAAAGTGATGAAATGTGCCATTTTCCTTGGTTTTCATTGCCCTTGATCATGCATGATAGGGTGGTGGTCATTTTGGTCTTGTTTGTGCAGTTATTAAACTTGTACAAACTTGGTTCCTTAGCCATCATGCATGGAAATTGCTTGGTTGATGGTTTGAGGGCCAAGAGTTACACTCTTTTGAGCTTGTTTGATGATAAGGAGGGTAACAGTACAAACAATCCTTGAGAATACACTGCTTTGCCTCTGTTTGCTCTCTGTTGCAGCAAGAGGGAGTTCAAGTCAAAAGTGGCCGACCGGCCATCAATAAAATTTGCACAGTGTGTTGGTAAGGTAAAGCAGAGGTGTTTTGGAAGTTGGCGGCATCGTCAGTGTTCAAATGTGCAAACAGAGGCGTTCAGTGGCAAGGTGGTGGCTTTTTCGGGTGGAAACCGAGCATGCATGGGCCTCCATCGCTTCCCAATATTAGCTAATTAGATTAATTAGCAATAGATGAAATACATGTTGCAACTATTTAAGTAGAGTAGTTAGTTAATTACTTCATGTTGTAATTAATTAGCTTAATTGCTTTGTAATTAGTTAGTTAAGTGTTTAGCTAATTAATTTGATTTGTAATATTTAATTATCTTAGAGTAGTTAATTAATTCGGTTTGTAATAATTAGTTAGCTTAATCAGCATAGCTAGTTGGTTGGCTTATTCATTCGGCCCCTCCTTCGCGAGGGCATAATGTTGTAATAAGTATTCATGCGTGTGTGTATGTCTTCTAACCCCATGTCTTTCTCCCTTTTATTTAATCGCTTTTGATGGTTAGATTAGGGTCATGTTTAAATTAGCATATCGCATGCTTGCATCCATTCATTTGTATTGCATGTATCGAGGCTTGGCGCATCATTCAAACTGCATTGCAATTTCAATATCTTCTTTGAATACGTGTTTAATCGCATGTTATCAAATCGATCCATATGCCATATTAGTAGCCGAGCCTATTAATTGCATATTGCATGTGTTGCATTAGGCATCTTACATAGTTAGGATCATGCATCTTTCTAAGTAGTTTCTGTTTTGGCTCGGAGTACTAAGTGAGTTTTTACACTTTAGCATACTTGCATAAGTGTAAATGTTGCCATGTCTAACATGCTTGCCATGAGGCTATGTGCTTAAATGATAAACCACATGAATGCTTGTGGATGAAGACTTGTTGTTTGAATTGGAACAATTCAACGAATGTGTATTTTAAGCCCACTTTGTTGAGTGGAAAATCATGTTTTAAGCCCACTATGTTTGGTGGCAAAACCACAATCTTTAAGCCCACTTGAGGTGGTAAATTCAAACAATTTTTGTAAACAAACATGAGTTGAATTGTTCTAAGTCTTACAAACTAGTCTATATTTGCTTGAGCGCATCACATAGTAAAGCTAGTTTAAATAAACCGGAATAAGAACACATAATATTTATAAAAAATCATATCATGATTAGTAGAGGCTGATCTTTGATCGGGTGAGTGGGGGTGCCCAATTCATGACCTTCCCCCTTCGTACCTAAGTTCCAGAGCCGAGGCAACTTTGGTGATGACGGACACGTGGCCTTCGGCACGAGTCCGGGTTTCCTAAATTTCTCAAAAATAAAATATTTGGGTGGTACTTTGTATCTGGCAAAGCAGTCTAATTTTGACATTTTTGATCCTAAAATCAATTATCCAAAACGATTTGCCGGATTTGGACTTTTTGGTGTTTATCAATTTCACATTGCACTAGTGAGATAAGATTCAGAACCGCGGGAGTTTGAACTGTGAGGCCCCTTCATTTCAAACCTTCCAAAAGGGGGCGTGAAAAAGGCGAGTCCACAACTACGCCGTGGGGTACCTACTACTAGAGCTGCCTATCAAAGGGCTGTAACCACTATTTTGCATGACATGATCCACAAGGCGGTTGAGGTGTACGTGGACGACATGATTGTCAAGTCCAAAGAATGGAAGGGCTACGACACCACCTTGAAGAAGTTCTTTCAACGGATCAGGAATGTAGATTGAGGTTAAACCCGTAGAAATACACCTTCGGCATAACAACAGGAAAAATGCTGGGCTCTTTGATCACATAGAGGGGCATTGAAGTAGATCCTTCCGAAATCAAGGCCATCTTAGAAATACCACCATCGAGGACTGAAAAGGAGGTGCTAGACTTTTTGGGTAAAGTGCAATTCATAAGACAGTTTATTTCCAACTTAACCACGACTTGTGAACCACTATTTGGTTTCCTGAGGAAAGGGAAGAAATTCTGATGGGATAATCGCTGTCAAATTGCCTTTGAACAGGTTAAGCAGTATCTCCAAAATCTGCCTGTGTTGTCACCGCTAGAGCTGGGGAAACCTTTGATTCTGTACTTTTCAGTAACAGACACAACCATGGGATGCATGCTCACTCAAGAATCTGAAGATATGGTGGAGAAAGCCATCTACTACTTGAGCAAGAAAATGTTAGACTATGAAACCTGCTATACTCTGTTGGAGAAAGGTTGCCTAACCTTGGTATGGGCTACCAGGAAGTTGAGGCACTACTTGTTAGCTCACTCTATAATCCTGGTTTCGAGATTAGATCCCATCAAATATCTCTTTGAGAAACCAGCGCTTACGTGTAGGATGGTCCGTTGGTTGCTTCTTCTCTCCAAATTTAATCTCAAATATGTCACCCGCAAGTCGGTCAAGGGAAGAGTTGTAGCGGAGTTCCTAGCAGACCACCTAGTAGAAAGAGATGAGGCAGTGGAATACTTGTTCCTAGATGAAGCCATTTTGCAAGTTGAAGAGGAAACTTGGACGATGTACTTTGACAGAGCGTCCAATAAGTACGGTTATAAGATAGGTGTGTTGTTGATAGCACCCGACGACTCCCATATACCCTTAGCCTTCAAACTCCAGTTCAAGGTGTCCAACAACGAAGCAGAATATGAAGCGTGTATTGCTGGTTTAGAAGCTAACCTCGAACTAGGGGCAATAAGATTGGATATAATCAGGGACTCAAACTTAGTTGTTTCTCAAGCAAACGGAGACTAGAAAGTCAAAGAAAAGAAGATGAAGGTTTACCATCAGACCCTGGATATTTTGATTCCTATGATAGACATCCCACTTGGAGTCCGGATGCGTCTGGTTATCATTGAACAGAAATACAAGCCAGCTTATGAAAATATTGCTGCGATAGATGAAGTGTAAGACAAAAACCCTTGGTACTACGATATTTGGAACTTCCTGGAAAATGAGGTGTATCCACCAGGGGAAAATGCCAAGGACAAACGGGGAATACAGTGAATGGCCATCTAATTTATCATCTATGGAGGTAAGCTGTACAAAAGAGGTCATCTGGGAATTCATAAGTTGTGTGTGGAAGAAAAGGGATCAAAGCGTCTTATGGAGGCTATCCACGGTGGAGAATGCACGGCGCATATGAATGGTGTGATGCTAGCCCGGAAGATTCTCAGGTAAGGTTACTACTGGTCCACCACGGAGGAGAATTGTGTTGGTTTTGTGTGGCGATGCCACAAATGTCAAATTCATGCCAATCGCATGAATATTCCGCCATCAAAGCTATACAACATGACTTTGCCATGGCCTTTCTCAATTTGGGGAATCGACGTTATCGCTGCAGTCATGCCAAAAGGGTCGAATGGGCATGAATATATCTTGGTGGCGATTGATTATTTTACAAAGTGGGTGGAAGCTCAGTCCTATGCAGTGTTGAAAGCATCGCATGTGGCCAAGTTCATTAGAAACAATATCATTTGCCGGTACGGAGTTCCGAATAAGATCATTTCAGATAATGGCTCCCACTTCAAGAAAGAGTTGATAGACCTTGTTGGAGAAATACAATGTGGCTTTTCATAAGTCATCTACATACAAGCCACAAACCAATGAAATTGTTGAAGCCGCCAATAAGAACATCAAGAACATATTGCAAAAGATGGTTGAGACCTATAGAGACTGGCCAGATAAATTGCCATTCACACTCTGGGGCTACAGAACTTCGATCCGGACATCTACAGGGGCAACCCCTTATTCTCTCGTCTATGGGATAGAGGTTGTTCAGCCAATTGAAATTGAAGTTCCATCGCTGTGAGTCATGGCTAAGTGTTAGATAGCAGAGGCGGACTGGCAACAGAGCAGATTTGAGGAGTTAATGCTATTTGATGAAAGGAGGCTAAAAGCATTGTATCATGTTCAGGGCTACCAGCGCAAAATTGTTGGGGCTTTTAATAAGAAAGTTAAGTCCCGAAATCTCAAGAAGGGAGACATGGTGCTGAAAGACAACTGAGCTCCCATCCATGACCCTTGGAGCAAGTTCAAACCCAATTGGACTGGTCCTTACACCATCAAAATTATCTAGTCAGAAGGGGCAGTTTTTCTCATGAACTTAGATGGCCTGCAATTTTTGCAGCCGATTAACATGGACAAGTTGAAGAAATACTACCCCTGAGAGGCTCGCTAGGCTGAAAACCTAAAAGGGCGACCTAGACAAAAGTTAGAGCTTGAAAAAATTAGAAATAAAGAAAAATTGAGCTCGCAAAGTTGAAAACCCTAAAGGGCGACTTTGTCAAAAGTTATAGCACAAAAGGAGAAGGTTAATGCTCGAGTGAACCTGAACCGAACTATGTAAGGCCTGATTCCCATCTTTGGGATACGTAGGCAACTTCATCCTGAGGTTCAGCCGTAACCATCTCCAACTCAACTGTCTTGTCCATGTGTCTGATCAGGTCATCATTGCCCATTGTCTGAGAGCTTAGTTGTAATCTTCATCCTGAGGAAGAAGAGCTGGTTACGATGCCGAGCAGTAATGGTATTCAATTAGGGGCAGTTATGATCTTTCAATTTGGTGTCAGGTGGTGTTTGATTCTATGCGTGTCAGGTGGTGATCATTTTCGAAAATAGTTTTGGAAAGTTTTAATAAAAGTTGATTTTTCTCAAAATTTTACCTTTTACAACTTAGACCATTTTTGGACCAAAAGGAAAATTTTTAGTGCCCACAACTTTAATTGCATTGATTTCAACATAAATTTCTCCAACTCTCTAATACAAATCAAAGTTGTGTTTACATCATAAAACTTGAAAAGAAAGGTCAAAGCAATAAACTAGGGGCATAGGCACGTCAGGTGCTCTTGTGTCCTTTGCTCATGCTTGTAGAAGCTTTTGAAGCCAAAGTGGGCTTCGTTTGTGCCTCATCTTCGAGCCAAGCCGAGCACTCGCCAAAAAGGGCATAATTGAAACTAGGGGCAGAGGCAAGAAGCTCTCTCATCCTCTAGGCAGTGAGGTACCTAGCCAAGTGTGAACCATGAAGCAGAAATGAAGCCGAGTATTCTATCCCCTCCTTTGGGCAGGTTTGATTATGCCCAAACTAGTGTCTGAACCAGAAGGGAAAGTAGAACACGCAGTGCATGAGGCCAATCAACTGTATGCCAGGCTGTCGAGTCATGCTGTAACTTATCTCGGTCAGGTTATGCCAGGGGCAATGCCAAGCTATGTCAACTATAGACCTGTTGCACATCCAGTTGCACCACCATCCCTTATTGGGAAAATCCACTACTCGTTGGCAAAAGAAATAAGCTCGAGCTGAGTACTCGAGACAAGAGTCCACCACCTTCAGCTTATCTATGAGCCATATCTGGGAATGGATGAAAAATAAGAGAGATTAAAGAATACAGAGATGTGCGTGGACAAAAATGTAAGGAAAAGGCTTTGAGAGAAAATAGAGCATAAGTTCCAAGTGATGTAAGAAACATATATCAGAAAGGGTGGGAAACAATACCTGAAGAAGTAATGGATTCCCCGCAAACCTGGTGGTCTCTCGGCCATGAAAAGCATCTAAGCTCATCAGGGTCTCGGCCAGCGCTAAACCATTATAACTCTTACCTTTTTTAAGACATTGGGCCACTTTGATCAACCAAATGTTGGTTCCACCGTAACTAGGAGCAAGAAGGTAGAGTGCGAGCCTACATAAACAAAGGGCATGCTGCTAAAAACTTCACCAAAGAAGGTTGCCTCTGTCACTGATGTGAGAAAATCGATGAATCAAGTTGGGTATGTCTAGCTTTTCGTTATGGGCCAAAGATCAAGCTTCGTGCAAAGTGAGCCCACAAATCCGTCCCAAAGCTTGAGCATGGCCAAAACGGGGCTGAGGTATGATTTCCTCATTGCACTGGGTTCCTATCAATGCCCGAAATTCTTCAAGAGTTGGGCACATTTCTTGTGTTTCGAAGCGAAGTACACGTGTAATCGGGTCCCAGCATCGGGCCGTGACATGGAGGAACGGAAAGCAAAGTGGAGTGTGGCTTAACGAAAAAAGTGCATTTATGTCGAAGCCCCAGAAATTTACCTTTTCCATGCCGTCTAAAGTGCTTATCCAATCCGTGATCTTCTCAGCAAGGAATATCTCCATTTGTGGAAGAAACAACAACTAAAATGAGGTTCTGGAGAAGAAATCATGAAGGAGGACCTTTTGTAGAAGATAAGGATGTGAGTGGGGGCCAACTGTCAACTCTCTAGAGGTTCCTTACATTTGTGGCTGGTCGGCTACTAATAGTGGCCGGCCACCCACCTTTTGTGGCCGGCACCCCCACTTCTGGCCTACTATACACTTGTGTGCTGGGCAGTGTTGGCAACCTGGCTTTTGTCTTGATCTTTGTGTTTTGAGGTCATGTTTTGAGTCTTTTGGTTTTAGCAAGTGTGTTTATCTGTGTTTGAGTTGTTTTTGCTTTGCTTATCGAGTTGTATTTTGTATTTTGGTCGTTGGTCGACTCATTACCCGATTAAGAACATTGTGCCAAGTTTTCATTTTCAAATTCAATTCCATTTCCATTTTCATGCAAATATGGTGCTCATGATGCAAAAATAATAACACTTTTCATAAAAATTGCGAGGTTTTATTTCGATTATGGTTTTTACAAAAGAGGAGTACAAGTTTCAAAAGCAAAAGTAAAACCTTTCTGAAGCTATACATGTGCTAAGCTACCAAACAAAAAGAAACTAAGCAAAAATACAAAAATCCATGCTAGTCATCTCAAGCTCGAGAGGCCATATTCGTCCTCTTCCTCGAAGGGGACTCAGGGGCACTGTCTCTATCAGCACCGTTGTCAGAATCAGACTCTGAACTAGAGCTGGTATCATCTTCGCTCCCTACCTCAGAGCCCACCTCGGCTTCATATCCGCTCCCAGACCCTGAGCCAGTATCATCATTATCTCTACTCCCAGACCCTAAGCTAGCATCATCATCATCTCCACTCTCAGACCCTGAGCCAACATCATCATCTCCGCTCTCAAATGACTCAGAATGTCGACTTACTGGCTCCTCAGAGTCGCCGGTCTTGGCATCATCATCACTCAAAATGGGCTTCGATGGGTTGCTCAGGCCTCGAGTACCTTTATTCCTACCTCGATCGTGGCACACATCTCGGCCGTGTGTTGGGGCCTATCTCTCTCTCCTCCCTGCTGCTGGAGGAGGTGCTGCCGGTGTTGGTGCTACTGGTGCCACTGGTGCCCTCGGTATAGATGGAATCTGAAAAAACAGTTGTCAACATATTAGCTACAATGTGTGTATCAGATATATGCATAGTATGTAGAATGAGCGTCATGCAAAAACCAGATACAGTATGAGTACAGTGTGCTGACATAGTGTATCAATGTAGTTTGGGGAAGACTACAGCAGAAGTGCCAATGTATCAGTGGGAATATGATAGTGTGGTGCACAACAGAGTTAGTAGTGAAATGCATGCTGAAATAGAGAAAGATACCTGGATACCGTGGAGACCAAGCAGGGTCTCTCTCCTCTGTACCATGCCAATCACAGAGGCGACTAGCTCGAGGAGGCTCTTTGTATACTCTGTAGGTGCCTGCAAGTGCATTTGGATGATCAATATCTTGAATAATCAATATCTGAAATAGAAAATGTGGGGTGCAAATTATGGAGTGTGGTTCATACCTGAGGTGCGCCTTGGGCCCTGACATAATCGTGCTCTGCCTCTACCGGCTCGATCGGAATCTAGTAGGCTATCCCAGTCGGCCACCAACATGTGAGCACAGTGGGAATCTCCAGCCAACCGGTAATCTGCCCAACAGGAGGGGCCCCTCTAGTATGGGCCCTGGTCGCTCCAGACGCCTCACCTACCACAGGAGCTTCTACTGCCTCGCCTATGTGAACTCCCATCAAAGGGGGGACGAGATGAGTCTGGATAAACGTCGTGTAGTCATCCTTCGCTCTGAAGAAGTCTGCATCTAGGTCCGCCATGAACTAGATGATCGCCTCAACAAGCAAGCTATCCGCTATTATCATAGACGCTAGAGGTGGCATGGGAATGACCGGATCAAGTAAGTCTATGGTCTGGTATACAAACCGCTCGCTTAGAAACCAAGCCCGGCAAACTGGGTCCTCTAGCAAAATTTGAAATCGGGATGTGGCCTAGGCTCCCGCGTACTAGTCCCTCACCCCAGCCGGCATTGTCGCCCAGGGTTGCCATGTGATCTGCAAACAGAGAATGTACAAATTATTAGTTGCCGTCAGTTGTCGAAGTATGAACTCAGAGCAGTAGTAAAGCAAAAATGACTGTGAGTTTCAGGTTACCTCATCGGTAGCCACTGTGTCGAAGTATCGACGGAAGAAGGCGAAGGTTGTGTCGTCGCAGCTCCGACGTCAGCACTGGCCATCATACCGTTATGAGTATGGCACCAAAGGGGCAATCTCCTCCACAAGCTTCGGAGCCAGAGTTCGGAAGTATGCATAAACCCACAACTGCAAGGAGAGGGCAGTGGTGTTATCAACAATGCATGAACAGATATTAAAGCAGAAAGTGCATAGCAGAAAGCACAATGCGTGAATAGATATTAAAGTAGAAAGTGCAAAGTAGAAACCACAATGCATGAACAGATACAGAAAGGGCAAAGTAGAAAGCACAAGTTATGAACATATGTGAAAACATAAAGTACAAAAGCAAAAAGGTGTAGTGCATACCTTCCAGGCTCTCCAGTAGCCTCCAACTCACTCTCCCCTCATCCAAGAAGTGGAGCTCATGTAGCCATAGAGGGTGGCGAGGCCATCTCTATCCCAGTTGTAGAATCACACTTGGGGTAGTGTCACCAAGCGCTCAACAAATATAAACCCATGGTGTTCTACCTGTTCAAAAACAAGGTAGTACGGAGGAGAAGCATCAAGAGGCCCCAGGCATATTGCTCCATCTACTCTGGTGTCTCGGTCTCGCTCCAGTGAAACTACTTGGCAAACCAGCTGTACCTCACCACGGCCGGCCAGTATAAAGGTGGGCGCGCTTCGAGCAGGTGAATCCATGCTGCCTTTCACTTACCCATGTTCATGTTAGGGAGTCATCGTTATCTCCCCGGTAGAAGAGATGTGGAAAGAGTTGGTTGTGTTCCACCACCTCTCCCCCAATACCTCGAGAAAAGTCTGGCTCGCTATGTGCCCTGAGGGCCCAGAGCAAAATAGGCCGAAGCCGGCCTCGTCAATAATGTCGCGGACCCTGGTGGGGAGCTCATTGTACCAGTCCCTTGCTGTCGTCGCCCCGTACCCCGTGTAAGCACGGAGTCCCCCTGTGGTATAGAAAAGGTGAATCAGAGGAAAGACAATGATGAAAGAGCATTCAGATAAAAGGCAGTGCAAGAAATACAGTTAAAGGAAAGGCAAGAATGCATGAAAAAAGAGTTCATACCTCGATAGCGCTGGAGGAAAAGTTTAAGTCCGGCTCCCTCAGTAGGAGGTCCTCTAGCATGCCATGAGCGAATTCACTGAAGCGCCTAATGCCTCCGGGCGGTAGTATATGTGTGCGAGGATGATACATCATTGGATCAAAGGGCCGCACCCTTAGTGGTAATAGCTCTGGCTTGAGCTCTGGAGCGAACTCTGCCTCAAGATTAGCTGCGATGTCCTCTGCCGCCGCACCGGCCTTGGCGATCACGGGCTCCTCAAGCTTAACAGGGGGTGATAATGGAGGTTGAACCACAGGAGGAGCACCGTCATGGGGAATATCATCCGCCATCTGGAAAGTGGGTGAAAAATGGATGAAAAATAAAGAAAAATGGAGAAAAGAGAAAAAACTTGAAAAAAGTCAACCCTAGGAGAGAGAAAATGGGAAAAAAGTCAAAACCCGAAAAAGTTCACAAAACCCGAGAGAAACTCGAGGAGAACAAGCCTAAAGTGGTGAAAATGAAGAAAAAGTGACAAAATCAAAATTTGATCAGTTCAAAGTGTAGAGAATGAAGAGGGTTTTACGAAAAAAGTTTGCGTGGGGCGTTGAAAAACATGTATAAAGCGTAAATCTAGAGAGGAGAAACACCTAAAGAGGGAGAGGGGGTGTTTTCGAATGTGTGGAAATAAGGAATTGAAGTATGGAGTTGGATATTTAAAGACCCAGGATAAAAAGACGAATTTGCCCCGATTTGTGCACGGGTGGCCGGCAGGCCACATTTGTGGTCGGTAAGCCTAACTAGTGGGCGACAGATGGCCGGCAGTCTTCCCTTGTGGTTGGCAGGTGGCCGGTGCTCCTCATTTGTGTCCTAGTGTTGTTTTGTGCCTCTGTTCCCCGAGAAGTGTATGAGAGGTTCACTGTTGGGTTCAGATTAATTCCTTGGGAGCTTGAAACTGTGTTCCAGTACGTGAATGTGCCCTACTTGCCAATATGAACGAGGTGTATCCTTTTTTAGCATGTTGCAAAGTCTCCAAGAGGTGAATCGGAGGGTGTCACTAAATATCATCTTTATTCGTTTTGTCAAATTACATCTTTGTTCTATTCTGTGGCATAGAATATGCATTTTCACATACACTTATGTTGCATGCGTGTCTTGCATCATTCATGATTCATGTAGAGAATATGGTTTTAGTTTTGCATAGAATTTGCTTTCAATTTTGCATAGAATATGCTTTTGTTTCTTGTATAGAACATACTTTCAATTAACATCATACATCGGTAGTCTATCTTGCATGGAGCATACGTTGTCATTTTATTGACTTATCAACTTGTTCAGTTTGTGCATCTATCGCACTTGTCACTTTGTGCATCTATCGCACCTGTTCACCTCATGCATCTATCGCACACTTTCATTTCAATGTGTATTTGTGGTGCAGCCTCGCACCTTTTGCTTTTATCTCAGGATACATGAAGTGCGGCCTTGGGTGTGTTTTATCTCAAGACGCGTGAAGCTCGGCCCTAGGCGTGTTTTATCTCGGGATGCGTGAAGTGTGACCCCGAGCGATTTTATCTTAGGACTCGTGAAGCGCGACCCTGGGTGTGTTTTATCTCGAGACGCGTGGAATGCGACCCTGAACAGTTTTTATCTCAGGACGCGTGAAGCGTGGCCGTAGGCATGTTTTATCTTGGGACACGTGAAACGTGGCCTCGAGCGATTTTTATCTCAGGACGCGTGAAGCGTGGCCCTAGACTAGTTTTATCTCGGGACGTGTGAAACGCTACCCCGAGTGGTTTTTCTTTTCTTCTCACAAGGTCAGCGTGATCAGAGTATCTCAGGATGCATGAAACGTGACTTTGAGCAGTTCTTATCTTGGGACGCATGAAACGTGACCTCAAGTAGTTTTTCTGCTATCTCAGGATGTGTGAAACGCGATCTTGAGCAGTTTTTATCTCAGGACGCGTGAAGCATGACCCCAAGTTGTTTTTGTTTCTCAGTTTCTCAGGACGCGTGAAGGCGACCCTGGGCGGTGTTTTCTTTCCCCGTCTCGCATTTTGGCGTGGTTAGATTGTGTTAGAGATCTTTTTACATGGAACCCGTGTCGATTTTAAGCTTGAAGTTGCTCATTCATATGTTATTATTTTATTATTACTTATTGCATCTGTTATTGCTTATTGCATCATCTTGCATGATCATAAGTTTTCAAAATAACCAGCTTCGCGAAGCGTATGAGTCCAGCTTTAAAGTATCTTTGTGCATATCATTTGCATCTTGCCCCAGAGCTACGCGGTTTTGATTCCTTGTAAAGGGATACGTAGGCAGCTTGCGAGCGCAACCATTTTAATTTATATCTTGATTGTTTGTCCAAGTCTTACGGCCTTGTCAAAATGGGTCATCTTCGGGTTTTGACATTCACTACCGTCATTTCATGACTTCGAGTTCTGTCAAAGAGGGGCAATTGTAGACACTCCATTTTTGACCACCCTTACAACTTGGACTCTATCACTAGCTTTCTCGATGTTGAAGTTGTATATGCTTGTCAAGTGCTCAAAGTCCTCAGCAGAATGCCACAGCTTTGAGCCTTCAAACCCTATGCACCTCTTGCCTTGTTTTAGGCCAAAACCGTAGTTTTTCAAGCCTAACAACCTTGAGGCCTACAGGCCTCTTTGTTCGGGCTGCTAGCCACTGTTATTGGCTGCCGGCAACAAGAGTGTTTTGGCAGAAATTTATGCCAGCTGTGCCAGCTATTTCCACTGATGCTTGCATCTACTTACACGTGTATGTATGGATATTTCTTAGGGAGTTTCATGTTTTTCTATATATAGAAGGCCTCCCCTTCCATTTTTGAGGGTTGAACATTTTGGTGCAAAATTCTCTCTCTCTCTCTCTACAATTCTCTCTCTCTCTCTCTCTCTCTCTCTCTCACAAATTTTTAAGCTTTTGCCTTTACACTCTAAATTAAACCTTGTAGTATTCGAGCTGAGGCACTTTTGAGCTTACTCTGAGCTCTTGAGGTTGTGTAAGTGTTGATTTGTGACTTGGAAAGTGTTCTCCTCTTTAAGAGGTATAAGTCTTGATTTATTGTTTTGCTTTAATTGCTATTTTGGCTACTGTTTTTGGGCTGTTTTTAGGTTGTTTGTACTCTGAAATTTTGGGCTAAAACTTGTGGTTTAAGGCCAATAAGGGTAAATGGGTGGCTCACCATTCCTTCTACCTAGCTTCCAAGGCCTTTACCCTTGTGTTTCCCACCTTGTTGTCAACCCTTTTTTGAGCTTTTTAATATTGAATTTCAAATTTATTTCAAAGGCTAAAACAATATTTTGAAGTCTCAAAAACGGAGGGGGTAGCCTCCCCTCCTTGTGCTTGTTTACTAGCTTAACATGCTCCATGTTTTTGCTTATTGTTCTAGCTTCTTTTTTTTTAAAATCTTAATTCCAGCATGTTTTAGGACTGATTTAGCACTGTTTTAGGACTATTTTTGGTTGTTCATTGCATTTGAGCCTTGTATTGCATACTTGTAGTGTAATTGTCCTCATAGGTTTGGTGGTTTAGGCCTTAGCCACCAACCTATTTGAGTTGATAGTGTTTATTTCTTGTTTTCCATGCTTGTGATCACCTCTAATCACCTCTACAACCTCCCTCCTTTTTGGCTTTTCATTTTCTTTGAAAGTTGTTTCAAGCTAGTTATTTGTTTTAAGCTTGAGATTGAGGTCTTGTGCTTAATGGTTTAATCTCTTTGGGGGTTCATTACCAACAGCATGATACTTCTTTCATGCCTAAAACAACTCTTGGTTTGGTACTTCTTTCCATTAGAGGACTTAAAGCTCACTCTTGGACTTAATTGACTAAGGAATGGTTGGTAATTAAAATGGAGTAATAAAATGAGGACTAAAATGATACAAGATAATAACTTGGTTAGGGTTCAATCGGACGTTAATTGAGCCCTTGAGTCTTGAATTGTTTCATAGTTGTTCGTGATGTAAACGGTTCAAGAGTCAATGTCAACCACTTCCCTTGATCAATCCATGATAGGGAGGAGGTTTGAGAGTCTTTATTTGTTACATTTATTGAACTTGTACACTTTTGGTTCATAGGCCATGATGCAATGAAATTGCATCTTTTGATGGTTTGTGAATCAAATTTACTACTCCTTTGAGTTGTTTGATAATAAGGAGGGGTAAGTTGTGCAAACAATCCTTGAGAATACCTTGGTCGTGCTCTTTTTGCTATGTATTACATCAGGAGGAACCAGGATTTTGTGGCCGGCAGGCCACTATTTTTTGATGGCCAACTACCATTTGTGGCTAGCAGGCCACCACTTCTAGCTTGCAGGCCACTTTTGTCAAATTGAGAAGTGCCCTTTTGAAATAGAACAGGGCTGGTTTTGAGATGAAAACAGTGCAAAAGTGTTCCAACGGTGCAACAAAGCCTTTTTCGCAACAGAGCAGTCGCTTTTTCTTGTGGAAAATCCGCACGCATGCATGAGCATCCCTCGCTCCCCGAGGCTAATTAGTTAATTTAGTTACTTTATTTCATGTTGTATTCATGTTGTAATTAATTAGTTAATGTTAATTTGTACTTAATTAGTTAGTGCAACTAATTAGCTAGAATAGTTCATTAGTTGGCTTTGTAATAACTAGTTAGCATAGTTAGTTTACTTCTTGTTATAATAGTTAGTTAATTCATTTTGTAATAGTTAGTTAATTAGCTTAGCTATTTAGTTTATTCGGACTCTCATGTGTGAGGACACTAACTTGCAATAATGTATATGTCTGCAACCCCACATCTTTCTCTCTTTTATTTACCTGCTTATGATGGTTAGTTTAGGGCATCATGTTTTGTTTAGCATCTCTCATGCCTTGCATCCATTGTCTTGCATGCGTCAAGCTCGGTGCATCATTCTAACTTGCATTGTTAGTTTAACGCTTCTTTGAATCGTACTTAGACCGCATGCTATCAAATTTTAAGTATCCGAGCTTAGTAATTGCATATCGTATATGTTGTATTAGTCATATTGCATAGTTAGGATCATGCATTATTCTAACTTTATCATCTTTTTAGCTTGGAGTACTAGGTGAGATTTTACTTGCTTTGGCATATCGCATGAGTGTAGTTGTTGCCATGTCAAAGCATGTTCACCATAAGGGTAAGTGCTTAAATGATAAACTGTTTGAATGCCCGTGGATGAAGGCTAGTTGCTTGAATTGGGATGGTATGATTCATGTATATTTAAGCCCACTTTTTCCAGTGGCATATTCACAAACTCTCCAAAAAAAACAAACATGAAATCAAAATGTTCCAATTTTTTGCGAATTAGTCTATGCTTGTGTGCGCATCACACAGTAATGTTAGCCTAATAACTAGAATAAGAATATATAATGTAAATAAGATTCACATCATGATTAGTAGAGGCCGATCTTTGATTGGGCGAGCGGGGGTGCTCAATTCATGACCTTCCCCTTTCGTATCTAAGTTCCCGAGCCGGGACAATCTTGGTGATGATGGACATGTGGCCTTTGGCACGAGTCATGGGTTTTCTAAATTTTCCAAAAATATTTAGGTGGCGACTCTGTATCTGGCAAAGCAATCCAGTTTTGGCAATTTGATTCAAAATCAATTTTTCAAAAGATTTACAGGATTTAGACTCTTTGGTGTTTATCTATTTCACATTGCACTTATAAGATTAGATTCAGAACCGCAGGAGTCCGATCTGTAGGGCTATCATTTCTCAGAAGAAGCACAAAAAGTCGAGCTACAGTTTCTGGCGACTCCACTGGGGATTTAGAGAACTTGACTTGAACTTCATGATGTGAAATTTTATCTACACTTATATGTTCTTTGCATTGCATTTGCATTGGTGCACTTGAGTCACTGTGTTTGCCATCTGCTATTCTGAACAGTTTGCTAGAGGCTTGCCCAAAAGCTTGCGAAAAGGCTGATCGGTCGTGGGCTCTGCCATGATGGGAACACAACCCTTGGACCTGGACTACCACTGTACCGTTTGATCCTCCTTTCCCTTCTCGGTGTTAGGTGCGAGAGATATATTAGGTAGTCTTTCTGAGGTACCCTTTTTTTTTTGACCAATTGGCCTAGTTGTATATAGTACAACCTTAGTTACTGTTCCAAACTAGGACAAGATGCTCACCCGAAATGCTGGCTTGCGTAAAACCACTTTGTTTGAATAGTGAACCCTAGTTCTTGACGAAACTAGGACAGGGTAACCCTACCTCCACATAGGGGTGTTTTGGCTCTCGCTTAATTGTTATGTGCTTTACAGTGAAACTGTATAGGAATGTGCACAGTAGTTGCAAATTTGGTATCTGTTTTGGGGGTAGAATTCAGCGTGGAGTACAGTCCTACAACTGTGATCATGTTTGTGTTGATAACATCATGTATGTGTTGATAACATCTTATGCTAGGTAGTTTAACACCATATCTTCAGAAAGTTCGGATATCCCCCAAATACTTTGGACTCGAGTCAGAAGACTTTGCAAAGCCGGGGATCTTGTTTGGGGACAGCCCGTGTTTACCTCACTCCCATCGGTTACAAGACAAAGGAGAATCAGGCAGAGTTCACCGATTTAGTTTTTACAACAGTCACCCCTCAACTCACCTGTGTCCAGTCAAGTTCAGGGACAGTCATCTACTTCTAGCCCGGTACGAGATCACTTGCCTATTCCAATGACACAGTATCCCCCATTCAGTACAGAAGAATTGTTACATCATCTGCAATAGACAGTTAAAACCCTACAGCAAGATACGGCCTACCAGGCCGAGATCACGGCTCGTCAAGCAGAGGTAATAACCTGACTACAACAACAGCAAGCACAACCGGCTGTGGCCTTTGCATCCCATGCACCTCCCGCAGGTATCCTAATGCCCGAAGCCACTGCTCATACTGCCAATGCCCAAGAAAATCAGGGCAATCCAGCAGAGCCAATCCCAGCACAAGCCTCCAAAACCCCTGTTTACCAGACTCAGGCTTCGTTTGAGTTTGAGGTTGACCGAACTGTACTCAAGGTCAACAAACTAGAAAAGTTATTCAAGAGAGCACAAGGGGTTGACTCCATCCCAGACATAGAGGACGGGTATACCGATTCTACAGTGACATTGCCAGACTGGTTTAAAATTCTGCACATTGACCATTTTGATGGTTCCGGAGATCCGATGGTTCACCTACGGCTGTTTTCAGACATCTTGCGGTCAATGGGCTTAACGAGACTACAAAAGTTATCTCTCTTTGGCCGTACCATGTCTGGTATAGTGGCCATACGGTATGCTAAGTTGAAAGACTCCATCAAGTAGAATTGGGAAGAGATGGCCGAGGCCTTTGTAGCACAATATTCGTACAATACACAGATCGATGTCACAACTCGTGATCTCGAAGCAACACGCCAAGAGCCGAAGGAGAGCTTCTTTGAATTTGTAACAAGGTGGAGAGCTAAGGCCCCGATGATGACTACTAGGCCTTCTAAGAAGGATCAGATTAGGATGGTTGTCCAAAATTTGCATGGCAAGTTGCTGCAAAAGATGATCGTCTTACTTCTGTTTACATTTATAGAACTCCATGAAATGCGGGTGCAAATTAAAGATGCCATGAAGCAAGGGCTGATTACAGATGAGAAGGAGCTAGCAGAAACGTCGTTTGTCTATGGTTCCAATACTACCAGTGGTAGCACAGCTACGAGGCCGTCAGATGTAAGCGTTATCACCATAACCAAGACTATTGACCCCTTTGCCAACACAAGCTCATAAACACCTTTCAACCAATTGTACATGACCCTATCTCAAGCCATGCAGGTGCTAGTCAAGAAAGGGCACCTCAAACCCTTAGAACCCTGCCCAATGCTTGATCTCCTTCCACCCAAACACAACCCCGCAAAATACTATGCGTTTCACCAACAACATGGCCATGACATCGACTAGTACTTTCGATTGCATCATGAGATTTAGGATCTTATTGGCAACAAGGTAATCGCCCCACCTCAAAAGCCAAATGTAACCACAAACCCACTCCCAGCCCATAATCAAGTCCCCCTACCTCGAAATCTCAACCCGATCCATACACTGGCCATCCCTTACGACCCAGCGTATATATTACCCCATCCCACCTATCAAAACTGATGTTGTTCATTCCAAAAGGCATAGATCTGTGCACGATGGACACGTCCAACCCTAACCCAAGCCTATGGTGATGAGACTTATAGTGGAAGAGGAGTCGACCTTGGAGGAAGGTACTAGTCCGTTGTAGGAGTGCCCTGAGGACTTATCTGATAGGGTGTATGACCCAAGCAGCTACATTGTGCCAATTGGTCAAATCAAGCTTGAATTAGTGCTGCGAACCTTTGTAGACATCAATGTCATCAGACAGGATGCCCCAAGCCAGGGGTTGGATATGATCTAGCAGAACTCAAGGAGGATTTGGACAACCTACAGTTCTTTGATGAAGAGGATTAGGAGGATGTACAAATCGACTAGTTCAACTTGAACGAATCAACTGACAATTCTAGATGGCTGAGTGATGAGCCAGATAAGGAAGAAGAAGCTGGAATGAAACCAGAAGAAAAAGGAAGCAAAGATCGCTGGAGTGGCCAGAAGGGCTGATGAGAAAGGAAAGCTGTCGAAGAGTGTTGGTGTGGAAAATTCAGTCCAGGAAGTGGGCACTGTGAATACTGTGGATTAGGAACAAGAAGCTGCACTATGGCAGTTTGAACGAGAAAGGGTCGAAGACAACAGGGAAGTAGTAATAGCCTGACACCCTGTGGGGGATGACTATGATGTAAAGGTGATACGAGCAAAGCCAGACAACTGTTTGTCGGCTGTTGAGGGCGAATGGTGGGACGATGATGATCTGCATCTGGCCTATATCGATGAAGACCGAGGCTAGTGCCTTCCGGACAACACGTGGTATGCGAAAGAAATTGACCATCTAACAAGAAGCGAGCGGTATTTTAAGCCGCCGCACCTAGATCAAGCAGAGGCCTCTGGAAAAGACAGAGAGGCTGAGAAATAGAAAGAGAAACAGCTAGAAAAAGAGGCAGTGTTGAAATAGCTTAAGAAAATCCAAGTTGACAGGCAGTGTTGTTAGCACTGGACAAGGCTAAATTGTCCATTGATACCACGCTTGAACAGCTGGTAGGTTTGGTTTTTCCAAGTGGTGCCAAACCAACTCTTACCTTCTCTGAGAAAGAATTGCCACCAAAAGGCTTGGCCCATAACAAACGTTTGTACATATCTGTAGAATGCAAGGAGAAATGGGTGTCGGTGGTGTTGGTAGATACCAGTTCGGCCATCAATGTATGTCCTTCTCGTACCGACTATGCAATTGGCCTCAAACCAGCAGGCTTTGTTCCTACAGCCCAAGTAATTCGGGTCTATGATAATATGAGCAGAGAGGTCATGGGCATAGTGCAAGTCATAGTCCATGTGGTCCCAGCTGAGCAAGAGGTCGAGTTCCATGTCTTGGATGTGCCGGCTACCTTCAATTTGCTGTTAGGGAGGCCCTGGTTGCATCATGTAAAGGCCGTCTCCTCCACTCTTCATCAGATATTGAAGTACCCTTATTGAGGAGGAGTAGCAATTATTTTTGGGAATTTATCTATCCATCTACCACCAGAGGTAAGTACGCCAGTGCTGGAGATCACCCATAGCGAGGAGGATGTATTCCTCTCGAGGTTCACTCTGGCTGAAGCCCGGATAGTGCAGACCATTCTCGCTATAGACGAAGGCATGTACGTCAGCACCCAATCCATCTATTTCATGAACAAACTATAGCATGTTCCAGGAATGGGACTCGAAAGAAGTGGCTGAAAATGTGTTGCTGCACTAACAGATGTGTCACACAACCCACATGCCTTTGGTCTGGGCTATGTGCCCACCAAAGAGGACTAGATCAAAAAGAGGGAAAAGATGAAAGGCAGAGCCAAGGCTAAGCAAGTCGGCAAACACTATGAGCTCACCTACAAAGCAATCCTGGGAATGCTGAATGGCCACTTTTTTTGGGAGGGAGAAGGTTTCCCTTTTTGCGGCTTTCTCGAGCCTTGGGTGAATGCCTCGAAGCAGTGTGTGCTCAGGTTCGAGATCTTCTTTGATCTGCAACTACAGAACAGTGATGATAAGGAAAGGGCTGAACCAAGCATCAAAACTGAACAGAGCATGGAAAGTGACTCAAATGGCAATGAACATGGAATAGGGGCAACACTGGCTAATCTCTTAACAGATCCTGCGGCCAACCTAGAGAACTTCGGGTAAAAACCTTACTGTCTCCGTGATTAGGGAAGAACCGGGTGTGAACCCATCCAGTGGCATTTTGGATGCATCAGGGGCACCATCTCTTATCTGGCAGCTGGAGGAAGCCTATCTATCTAGTTTTGAATCGGGTGATGAGCTAGAATCTGATTCTACTGAGTCTGTGGGGTTGGGATCAGATTCAAGTTCTTCCAAGTCTGAGTTTGGTATTTCTAGGGGTGGTAACCTGGATACCAAAGTCCTGTCTAGGTATTCAACTTTTCTTTTGAGTCTGTAACTGAAGATTTGGACCTTTTGAATGAAAACTCTGTAGATTTTGTGTACTTCTCTATGCCGTTGGTTTATTATATTGACCAAGATTTTTAGAATTTTAATAAAAGTGAAGGGGAAGAAATTCCCTTGGCTTTGAAAAACATGATTAATCGAGAGGAGGAGAGGATTGCTAAGCCCTATGCTAATGAAATCATTGCCATTAATATGGATATTGAGAAGGATCCGCGCCTGGTCTAGATCGGGTCCCCGTTGTCTTCGGAGGAGCGTGAGCGTTTAATCGATTTGTTAGAAGATTTCAAAGATGTTTTCGCGTGGTCCTATGAAGACATGCTTGGAATTGATCCTGAGATTTTACAGTATTGGATCCCTCTTGACCCCGAGGCCCGACCAGTCAAGTAGAAGCTTCGTAGAATCCGTTCAGATTGGGCACTGAAAATCAAGGAAAAGGTCACCAAGCAAATCGAGGTAGGTTTCTTGTTAGTATCTGAGTATCCGACTTGGTTGGCCAACATTGTCCCAGTGCTGAAGAAGGATGGTAAAATCTGGGTGTGTGTAGACTTCCGGGACTTGAACAGAGCCAGTCCGAAGAATTGACTTTCCTCTGCCGCATATTGATAAGTTAGTGGATTTCACTGCGGCCCATGCATTGCTATCGTTTATGGACGGGTTTTCTAGGTACAACCAGATTCTGATGGCACCCGAGAACAGAGAGAAAACCATATTCACTACGCCATGGGGTACCTACTATTACTGGGTTATGCTGTTTGGTTAGAAAAATGCTAGAGCTATCTATTAGAGGGCTACAATCACCATTTTGCATGACATGATCCACAAGGAGGTTGAGGTGTATGTGAACGACATGATTGTCAAGTCTAAAGAACGGAAGGGCCACTACATCACCTTAAAAAAGTTTTTTCAACGAGTCAAGGAATACAAATTGAGGTTAGAAATACACCTTCGACGTAACGGCAGGAAAAATGCTGGGCTTTTTTATGACACAGTGGGGCATTGAAGTAGATCCTTCCAAAATCAAGGCCATCTTAGAAATGCCACCACTTAGGACTAAAAAGGAGGTGCGAGGCTTTCTGGGTAAAGTGCAATTCATAAGACAGTTTATTTCCAAATTAACCTTAACTTGTGAACCACTATTTGGTCTTCTGAAGAAAGGAAAGAAATTCTGATGGGATAATCATTGTCAATTTGCCTTTGAACAGGTTAAGCAGTATCTCCAGAATCCACCTGTGTTGTCGCCGCCAGAGCTAGGGAAACCTTTGATTATATACTTACCAGTAACAGACACAACCATGGGATGCATGCTCACTTAGGAATATGAAGATAGGGTAGAGAAAGCTATCTACTACTTGAGCAAGAAAATGCTAGATTACGAGACCCGCTACACTCCGTTGGAGAAAGCTTGCCTAGCCTTGGTATGGGCTACTAGGAAGTCGAGGCACTACTTGTTATTAGATCCTATCAGATATCTCTTTGAGAAACGAGTGCTTACGGGTAGGCTGGTCCGTTGGTTGCTTCTTATCTCCGAATTTGATCTCAAATATGTCACCCGCAAGTCGGTCAAGGGAAGTGCTATAGCGGAGTTCCTGGTAGACCACCCTATAGAAGGAGATGAGGCAGTGGAATACTTGTTCCAAGATGAAGCCATTTTGCAAGTTGAAGAGGAAACTTGGATGATGTACTTTGAAGGAGTGTCCAATCAGTACAGTTATGGGATAGGTGTGTTGTTGATAACACCCGACGACTCCCATATACCCTTAGCCTTCAAACTCCGATTCAAGGTGTCCAACAACGAAGCAGAATATGAAACATGTATTTCTGGTTTAGAAGCCGCCCTGGAACTAGGGGCAATAAGAGTGGATGTTATCGGGGACTCGAACTTAGTTGTTTCTCAAGCAAATCGAGACTAGAAAGTCAAAGAAGAGAAGATGAAGGTTTACCATCAGACCTAGGATATTCTGATTCCTAGGTTTGAAAAATTGACTTTTACGCATCTATTGAGGGAGAACAACAGGTTCGCCGATGCTGTAACAACTCTATCTTCTATGGCAGACATCCCACTTGGAGTCCGGATGCATCCGATTATCATCAAACAGAAATACACGCCGGCTTACGAAACTATTGCCGCGATAGATGAAGTGCAAGACAAAAACCCCTGGTACTAAGATATTTGGAACTTCCTGGAAAATGAGGTGTATCCACCAAGGGCAAATGCCAAGGACAAATGGGAAATACGACGAATGGTCGTCCAATTTATCATCTATGGAGGTAAGCTGTATAAAAGAGGCCATCTGGGAATGCATAAGTTGCGTGTGGAAGAAGATGAATCAAAGCTCCTTATGGAGGCTATCCACGGCAGAGAATGTGGGGCGCATATGAATGGTGTGATGCTAGCCCAGAAGATTCTCAGACAAGGTTACTACTTATCCACCATGGAGGAGAATTGAATTGGTTTGGTGCGACGATGCCACAAATGTCAAATTCATGCCAATCACATGAATATTCCGCCATCAAAGCTATACCATGACTTCGCCATGGCCTTTCTCAATCTGGGGAATCGACGTTATCGGTGCAGTCACGCGAAAAGGGTCGAATGGGCATGAATATATCTTGATGGCGATTGATTATTTTACAAAGTGGATAGAAGCTCAATCCTATGCAGTGTTGGAAGCATCGCATGTAGCTAAGTTCATCAGAAACAATATCATTTGCCGGTACGGAGTTCCGAGTGAGATCATATCAGATAATGGCTCCCACTTCAAGAAAGAGGTGATAGACTTGTTAGAGAAATACAATGTGGCTTTTCATAAGTCATCTACATACAGGCCACAACCCAATGAAGCTGTTGAAGTCGCCAATAAGAACATCAAGAACATCCTGTAAAAGATGGTTGAAACCTACGGGGACTGGCCAGATAAATTGCTATTCACACTCTGGGGCTACAGAACTTCGATCCGGATATCTGTAGGGGCAACCCCTTATTCTCTCGTCTACGAGATAGAGGCTGTTCTGTCAATTGAAATTAAAGTTCCATCGCTGTGAGTCATAGCTGAGTGTCAGATAGCAGAGGCAGAATGGCAACAGAGCAGATTTGAGGAGTTAATGCTATTTGATGAAAGGAGGCTAAAAGCATTGTATCATGTTTAGGGCTACCAGGGCAGAATTGCTAGGGCTTTTAACGAGAAAATTGAGTCCTGAAATCTCAAGGAGGGAGACGTGGTGCTGAAAGACAACCAAGCTCCCATCCAAGACCCTAGGGGAAACTTCAAACCTAATTAAACTGGTCCTTACATCATCAAAGCTATCTGGTCAGGAGGGGTAGTTATTCTCATGGACTTAGATGGCCTGGAATTTTCGTAGCCGATTAACATGGACAGGTTGAAGAAATACTACCCCTAAGAGGCTCGCCAGGCCAAAAACCTGAAAGGATGACCTAGGCAAAAGTTAGAGCTTAAAAAATTAGAAATAAAGAAAAACTGAGCTCACAAGGTTGAAAACCCTAAAGGGCGACTTTGACAAAAGTTAAAGCGCAAAATGAGAGGGTTAATACTCGAGTGAACCTGAACCGAACTACGTAACGCCTCACACCCATCTTTGGGATACGTAGGCAACTTCATCCTGAGGTTCGGCCGTAACCATCTCCAACTCAACTGTCATGTCCATATGTTTGATCAGCTCATCTTTGCCCATTATTTGAGAGCTTAGTTGTAATCTTCATCCCAGGCAAAAAGAGCTGGTTACGATGTCGAGCAGTAATAATCAAGGCAGTTATGATCTTTCGATTTGGGGTTGTACATCTTGAAGATTGATTTTATGTGTGTCAGGTGGTGATCATTTTCGAAAATGGTTTTGGAAAGTTTTAATAAAAGTTGATTTTTCTCAAAATTTTACCCTTTACAACTTAGACCATTTTTGGACCAAAAGGAAAATGTTTAGCGCCCACAACTTTAATTCCATTGATTTCAACATAAAGTTCTCCAACTCTCTGATACAAATCAAAGTTGCTTTTACATCATAAAACTTGAAAATAAAGGTCAAAGCAATAAACTAGGGCCATAGGAGAGTCAAGTGCTCCTGCGTTCTCTGCTTGTGCTTGCGGAAGCTTCTGAAGCCAAAGTGGGCCCAGTTTGTGCCTCATCTTCGAGCCAAGCCAAGCCAAGCACTCACCAGAAAGGGCATAACTAAAACTAGGGTTAGGGGCCAGAAGCACTCGTCCTCTAGGTAGTAAGGTACCTAGCCAAGTGTGAACCACGAAGCGAAAATGAAGCCGGGTATTCTACCCCTTCCTCTGGGCAGGTCTTGATTATACCCGAACTGGTGTCTGAACCAGAACGGAAAGTAGAACACGTAGTGCGTGTGGCCAATCAACTATATGTCAGGCTGCTGAGTCATGCTGTAACTCATCTCGGTCAGGTTAAGCTAGGCACAACATCAAGCTATGTCAAGTGCAGACCTGTTGCACTTCTAGTTGCACCACAATCCCTAATTGGGAAAATTCACTAGTCGTTGGCGGAAGAAATAAGCTCGGGTTGAGTACTTGGGGCAAGAGTCCACCACCTTCAGCTTATCCATGAGCCATATCTGGGAAGGGATGAAAAATAAGAGAGATTAAAGAATAGAGAGATGTGCGTTGAGAGAAAAGTAAGGAAAGGGCTTTAAGAGAAAATAGAGCATGAGTGCCGAGTGATATGAGAAACACATATCAGAAAGGGTAGGAAACAATATCTAAAGAAGTAGTAGACTCCCCACAAACTTGGTGGTCTCTCAGCGATGAAGAGAATCTAAGCCCATTAGGGTCTCGGCCAGCACTAAACAAATACAACTCTTAACTTCTTTCAAACGTTAGGCCACTTCAATCAACAGAATGTTGGTTCTGTCGTAACCAGGAGCAAGAAGGTAGTGTGCGAGAATACATAAACATAGGGCATGTTGCTGAAAACTTCACCGAAGAAGGTCGCATCTGTCACCGATGTCAGAAAATCGCTGAATCAAGCTGGGTATGTCTAGCTTTCCATCATGGGCCAAAGATCGAGCTTCATGCAAAGTAAGCCTACACATCTGTCCCAAAGCTTGGGCGTGGCCAAAGCAGAAATTGATAAGAATTCGTCTGAATTGGGTGTTGAAAATCAAGGAAGAGGTCACCAAGCAGATTGATGCAGGATTCTTGTTAGTATCCGAGTATCCGACTTAGTTGGCTAACATCGTCCTAGTGTCGAAGAAGGATGGTAGAATCTGGGTGTGTGTAGACTTCCGGGACTTGAACAGAGCCAATCCGAAGGATGACTTTCCTTTGCCGCATATTGATGAGTTAGTGGGTTTCTCTGCGAGCCATGCGTTGCTATCATTTATGAATGGGTTTTCTGGCTACAACCAAATTTTGATGGCACCTGAGGATAGAGAAAAGATTGCATTCACCACCCCGTGGGGAACCTACTACTACCGAGTTCTGCCGTTTGGTTTGAAAAATGCTGGAGCTACTTATCAGAGGGCCGCGACCACCATTCTGCATGACATGATCCATAAAGAGGTCGAGGTGTATGTGGACGACATGATTTTCAAGTCTAAAGAACGAGAGGGCCACTATACTGCTCTGGAGAAATTCTTTCAACGGATCAGGGAATACAGGTTGAAGTTAAACCTGCAGAAATGCACCTTTGGCTTAATGGCAGGAAAAATGCTAGGCTTTCTGATCACACAGAGGGGAATTGAAGTAGATCCTTCCAAAATCAAGGCCATCTTAGAAATGCCACCACCAAGGACCGAAAAGGAGGTGTGTGGCTTTCTAGGTAAAGTGCAGTTCATAAGACGGTTTATTTCCAAATTAACCTTGACTTGTGAATCACTATTTGGTCTTCTGAAGAAAGGGAAGAAATTCCGATGGGATGATCGATGTTAGTTTGCCTTTGAATAGGTTAAACAGTACCTCCAGAATCCGCCTGTGCTATCACCACCGGAGCCGGAAAAGCCTTTGGTTCTGTACTTATCAGTGACAGATACGACCATGGGATGCATGCTCGCTCAGGAATCTGAAGATAGGGTGGAGAAAGCCATCTACTACTTGAGCAAGAAAATGCTAGACTACGAGATCTAGTAAACTCCTTTAGAGAAAGCTTGCCTAGCCTTGGTATGGGCCACTAGGAAGTTGAGGCACTACCTGTTAGCTCACTCTGTAATCCTAGTTTTGAGATTAGATCCCATCAAATAACTCTTTGAAAAACCAGTGCTTATAGGCAGGATGGCTCGTTTGTTGCTTCTTCTCTCCCAATTTGATCTCAAATATGTCTCCCGCAAGTTAGTTAAATGAAGAGTTGTAGTGGAGTTCTTGGCAGACCACCCGATTGAAAGAGATGAGGCAGTGGAATACTTGTTCCCAGATGAAGACATTCTGTAAGTTGAAGAGGAAACTTGGATGATGTACTGTGATGGAGCGTCCAATTAGTACGATTATGGGATAGGTGTGTTGCTAATAGCACCCGACGACTCCCATATACCTTTAGCCTTCAAACTCCGGTTCAAGGTGTCCAACAATGAAGTAGAATATGAAGCATGTATTGTTGGTTTAAAAGTCGCCCTAGAACTAGGGGCAATAAGGTTGGATGTCATTGGGAAGAGAAAATGAAGGTTTACTATCAGGCCTTGGATATTCTAATTTTGCGGTTCGAAAAGTTAACATTCACGTATCTACTGAGAGAGAATAACAGGTTCGCTGATGCTTTAGCAACTCTATCTTCTATGGTGAACATCCTGTTGAGAGTAAAGATGCATCTAATCATCATCGAGTAGAAATACACGCCGACCTACAAGATTGTCACCGCAATAGATGAAGTGCAAGATAAAAACCCCTGGTATTACGATATTTGGAACTTTTTGGAAAAGGAGACATATCCACTAAGGAAAAATGCCAAGGACAAATGGGGAATACAATGTATGGCCATCCAATTTATCATCTGCGTGGGCAAATTATATAAAAGAGGTCATTTGGGAATGCATAAATTGTGTGTGGAAGAAGACGAATTGAAGTGCCTTATGGAGGCTATCCACACGGAGAATGCGGGGCGCATATAAATAGTGTGATGCTAACCCGGAATATCCTCAGGAAAGGCTATTATTGGTCCACCATAGAAGAGGATTGTATTGGTTTTGTGCGGCGATGCCACAAATGTTAAATCCATGCCAATCGCATGAATATTCCGCCATCAAAGCTTTACAACATGACCTCGCCATGGCCTTTCTCGATTTAGGGAATCGACGTTATCAGTGCTGTCTCGCCAAAAAGGTCAAATGGACATGAGTATATTTTGGTGGCAATTGATTACTTTACAAAGTGGGTGGAAGCTCAGTCCTATGTAGTGTTGAAGGCACCGCATGTGGCCAAATTTATCAAAAACAATATCATCTATCGGTATGGAGTTTCGAACAAGATCATATCAAATAACGTCTCACACTTCAAGAAAGAGATAATAGACTTGTTGGAGAAATACAACATGACTTTTTATAAGTCATCCACATACAGGCCACAAACCAATGGAGCTGTTGAAGCCGCCAATAAGAATATCAAGAATATCTAGTAAAAAATGGTTAAGACCTACAGGGACTAGCCGGATAAACTGCCATTCACACTTTGGGGCTACAGAACCTCGATCCGGATGTCTACAGGGGCAATCCCTTATTCTCTCATCTATGGGATGGAAGCCATTTTGCCAATTGAAATTGAAGTCCCATCACTGTGAGTTATGGCTGAGTGTCAGATAGTGGAGGCGGACTGGCAACAGAGTAGATTTGAGGAGTTAATGCTGTTTGATGAGAGGAGGCTAAAGGCATTGTATCATGTTCAGGGCTACCAGCATAGAATTACTAGGGCTTTTAACAAGAAAGTTAAGTCTTGGAATCTCAAGAAGGGAGATATGGTACTAAAAGACAACCGAGCTCCCATCCATGACCCTAGGGGCAAGTTCAGACCTTATTGGATTGGTCCTTACATCATCAAAGCTATCTGGTCAGGAGGGGTGGTTATTCTCATGGACTTAGGTAGCCTGGAATTTTCACAGCCGTTAAATATAGACAAGTTGAAGAAATATTACCCCTGAGAGGCTCGCCAGGTCGAAAACCCAGAAGGGCGACCTAGGCAAAAGTTAGAGTATGAAAAATTAGAAATAAAGGAAAAATGAGCTTGGAAGATTGAAAACCCTAAAAGGCGACTTTGGAAAAAGTTAGAGTGAAAATGAGATATTTAATACTCGAGTGAACCTGAACTGAACTATGTAAAGCCTGATTCCTATCTTTGGGATACGTAGGCAACTTCATCCTAAAGTTCGGTCGGAACTATCTCCAACTCAATTGTCCTTTCTGTTTTTCTGATCAGGTGTCTCTGTTCATCATCTGTTAGTTCGGCTATGATCTTCATTTTGGGAAGAAAAGTTTGTTACAAAGCATAGCAGTAGTGGTATGCAATCAGGGCCAGTTATGATTCGAGGTTATACATCTTGAGGATCAATTCTGTGCGTGTCAGGCAGTGATCATTTTTCAAAAATGGTTTTGAAAAGTTTTAATAAAAGTTGACTTTGCTCAAAATGTTACCTTTTACAACTTAGACCATTTTTGGGACCAAATGGGAAAACTTTTAACGCTCACAACTTTAATTCCATTGATTTTAACATAAAGTACATTTTCCAACTCTCTGATACAAATCAAAATTGCTTTTAGATCATAAAACTTGAAAAGAAAGGTCAAAATAATAAACTTGGGGCAAAGGCGAGTCAGGTGCTCCAGGGTCCTCTGCTTGTGCTTGCGGAAGCTTCTGTAGCCAAAGTGGGCC
This sequence comes from Camellia lanceoleosa, assembly GCA_025200525.1. Taxonomy (NCBI): domain Eukaryota; kingdom Viridiplantae; phylum Streptophyta; class Magnoliopsida; order Ericales; family Theaceae; genus Camellia; species Camellia lanceoleosa. The sequence continues at coordinate 40,080,305 of CM045762.1, forward strand.
CGGCTTGTGCCTTATCCTCGAGCCAAGCCAAGCACTCGCCAGAAAGGGCATAACTAAAACTAGGGGCAGGGGCCAGAAGCTCTCTCATCCTCTAGGAAGCAAGGTACCTAGCCAAGTGTGAAGCATGAATCGAGAATGGAGCCAAGTATTCTACCCCCTTCTCTGGGCAGCTCTGATCATGTCCAAATTGGCGTCTGAATTGGAAGGGAAAGTAGAACATGCAGTACGTGAGGCCAATCAACTGTATGCCATGCTGTTGGGTCATACTTCAAATTGAGCCAGGGGCAACGCCAAGCTATGTCACCTATAGATTTGCTGCACATCCAGTTGCACCACTATCCCTCATTGGGAAAGTCCACTAGTCACTAGCGGAAAAAATAAGCTCGGGTTGAATACTCAGGGCACAGGTCCACCACCTTCAGCTTATCCATGAGCCATACTTAGGAAGAGATGAAAAATAAGAGAGATTAAAGAATAGAGAGATGTGCGTGGAGAGAAAAGTAAAGAAAGGGCTTTGAGAGAAAATAGAGCATGAGTGTTGAGTGATGTGTGAGGCATATATCAGAAAGGGTAGGAAACAATACCTGAAGAAGTAGTGGACTCCTTGCAAATTTGGTCGTCTCTCGCCGATGAAAAGCATCTAAGCCCATCAGGGTCTCGGCCAACGTCAAACTGATACAACTCTTACCTTCTTTCAGACATTGGGCCACTTTGATCAACCGAATGTTGGTTCCGCCGTAACTAAGGGCAAGAAGGAAATGTGCAAGCATACATAAACAGAGGGTATGTTGCCAAAAACCTCGCCAGAGAGGGTCGCCTCTATCACCAATGCCATAAAATCGATGAATCAAGATTGGTATATTTAGCTCTCTATCATGGGCCAACGACCGAGCTTCATGCAAATTGAGCCCACACATTCATCCTAGAGCTTGGGCGTGGCCAAAATAGGGCTGAGGAATGATTTCTTCATCACGCCGAGTTTCCATCAATGCTCGAAATTCTTTAAGAGTCGGGCACATTTCTTGTGTTCCAAAGCTAAATACATGCGTAATTGGGTTCCAGCATCGAGCCGCAGCATGGAGGAATAGAAAGCGAAGTGGAGTATGGCTTAACGAAAAAAGCGCGTTTATGCCAAAACCTCGAAGATTTACCTTTTCCGTGCTGTCTAAAGTGGCTATCCAATCTATGAGCTTCTCGGTAAGGAATATCTGCATTTATGGAAGAAACAACAGCAAAAATGAGGTTCTGGTGAAGAAATCACGACGAAAGACCTTTTGTAGAAGATAGGGCTGTGAGTGGAAGCCAGCTGTCAGTTGTCTGGTGGATTCATCACAAGTGGCCGGCCGCCCACTTGTAGCGGCCGACAGTCCATTTTTTCTAGCCTGCCGTCCACTTATGGGCCTAGCAGTTTTGGCAGTTTGGTTTTGTCTTGGTCTTTGTGTTTTGAGTCTTTTGGTTTTAGCAAGTGTGCATATCTGTGTTTGGGTTGGTTTTTGCTTTGTTTATGTAGTTGTTTTTTGTATTTTGGTCATTAGTTGACTCATTACCCGATTAAGAACATCGTGCCAATATAAGTTTTCATTTTTTTTGGTTTCAAATTCAACTCCATTTTCATACTCCATTTTCATTCTATGCAAATGTGGTGCTCATGATGCAAAAACAATAAATCTTTTCATGAAACTGTAGGGTTTTCCCCCGATCATAGTTTTTACAAAAGAGAGTACAAGTTTTCAAAAGCAAAAGTAAAAGCTTATTTGAAGCTATACATGTGTTGAACTACCAAAATAAAAGAAACTAAGTAAAAAAGTACAAAAATTGGCGCCAATCATCTCAAGCTCGAGAGGCCCTCTTCGTCCTCTTCCTTGGAGGGGACTCAGGGGCACTGTCTCCATCAGCACTGCTATCAGCATCAGACTTTGAGCCAGAGCCGATCTCATCATCTCTGCTCCCTGCCTTAGAGCCAGCCTCGACGTCATCTGCGCTTCCTAACCCTGAGCCAACATCATCACCCCCCTCCCAGATGACTCAGAATGTCGGTTCACTGCCTCATTAGAGTTGCGGGTCTCGGTATCATCTCTGCTCAACACAGGCTCGGACTCACTACTCTGGCTTTGAGCACCCCTGCCTCTGCCTCGACCTCGGCGCTCATCTCGGTCGCATACTGGGGCCTGTCTACCTCTCCTCCTTGCCGCCGGAGGAGGTGCCGCTGCTGCTGGTGTCCTTCGTACAGATGGGATCTGGAAAACAATCGTTGACACATCAAATACAGTGTATGTATGCGGAATGAGTGCAAAAGGTACAATATAAGAAGAATGTGTCAGTGCAGTGAAACAGTGCAGTGTGGAGTGGTGTGAATGTTACGGTATGTGTATCAGTGTACCAGTGGGAATGCGATAGTGTGGTGCACAACCATGTGAGGTAGTAGTGAAATGTATGTGGAAAATAGAAAAGATACCTGGATACCATGGAGATCAAGTAGCGTCTCTCTCCTCTACACCATGGCAATCAGAGAAGTAACCAGTTGGAGCAGGCCTTTTGTGTACTCAATTGGTGCCTACAAGTGCATTTGAATGATCAGTATTGGGAAGAATTAATATCTGGAAAGGGAGAGCTCAGTTACAAGCTATCAAGTGTGGTTTATACCTGAGGTGCGCCATGGGCTCTAACATACTCATGCCCTACCTTGGGTGGCTCTATCGGGATCTGATAGGCTGACCCGGTCGGCCGCCAATATGTAAGCGCAGTGGGAATCACTTGCCAACTAGTAACCTGCACAACGAGAGGGGCCCCTCCAATATCAGCCTCGATCTCCTGGGTAGCCTCACCCGCCAAGGGAGCACCTGCTACATTGCCCATGCGAACGCCCGTCAGAGCAGACATGAGATGAGTCTGGATGAAAGTCGCACAATCGCCCTCTGCTCTGAAATAGTCGGTATCTAGCCCCACCATAAACTGAATAATAGCCCCAGTCGGGAGGCTATCAGCTGTCCTCATGGATGCTGGAGGTAGCATAGGAACCACTAGGACAGGTGAGCCTGGAGTCTGGCATATGAAACGATCACCCAAGAACCAGGCCCGGCAAATTGGGCCCTCCAATAAAATCTGAAATCGAGACATGGCCCAAGCCCCGGTATACTGGTCCCTCACGCCAGCTAGCATCGTCACCCATGGCTGCCATATGATCTGCAAACAGAGAATGTATAGATTGTTAGTTGCTGTCATTTGTCGAAATATGAATCAAAATAGTAGTAAAGCAAAAATGACTTTGAGTTTCAGATTACCTCATGGGCAACCATCGTATCAAAGTATCAGCAGTAGAAGGCGAATGTCATATCGTCACGGCTCTGGGGTCAGTGTCGGCCGTTATATCGTAGCAACTAAGGCATGACAGGAGGGATCTCATCCACTAGCTTTGGAGCTAGAGTTGGGAAATAGGCGTAAACCCATAACTGCAACAGAAAGTGCAAAGCAGAAAGCACAAGTTGTCAACAGATAGAAAATAGAAAGTGCAAAGCAGAAAGTACAAATTGTGAATAGATATAAAACAGAAAGTGTAAAGAAGAAAGCACAAGTCGTGAATAGATGTAAAACAGAAAGTGCAAAGCAGAAAATACAATGTGTCAACAGAAAGTGCAAAAGCAGAAAGGTGTGGTGCATACCTCCCAGGCTCTCTAGTAGCCTCTGACACGCTCTCCCTTTATACAGGAAGTGGAACTCATATAGCCGTAGAGTGTGGCGAGGCCAGCTCCACTCCAATTATAGAACCGGACTCGGGACAAGGTCATAAGGGCGCTCAGTAAGTACAAACCCACGGTGTTCCACCTATTCGCAAACAAGGTGGTATCGAGTAGGAACATCAAAAAATCCCAGACGTATTGCTCTACCTCCTTTGATGTCTCAGGCTCACTCCTACGGAAGTGCTCGGAGGACCAGCTGTATCTCGCCATCGCTGGCCTGTATAGAGGTGGGCGCTCTCTAAGCAGGTAGATCCAAGCCGCCTCCTACTCGCCTATATTCATGTCAAAGGGGATCGGATCACCCCCTACTCCTAAGCCTGTGATCATGGAGAAGTCATAGGGAGTCATCGTCATCTCCCTAGCGGAAGAGAAGTGAAAAGAGTTAGTGGTGTCCTACCACCTCTCCACCAACACTTTGAGAAGAGCCCGGCTCACCATATGTCGTGAGAGTCTGGTGCAGAATAAGCCAAAGCTGACCTCATCAACAAGGTCGCAGACCTCGGGCGGGAGCTCATAATACCAATCTCTCGCTGTCACTGCCCCATACCCCCTGTAAGAACGAAAGTCCCCCTGTGGCAAAGAAAGGTTGAATCAGATGAAAGGCAATGATAAAAGAACATTTAGATGAAATGAAGTATAAAAATACAATCAAATGAAAGGAAAGAAAGCAAGAAAATAAAGTTTGTACCTCAGGAGCGCCATAGGAAAGGTGGGAGTACGGCTCTCTCAGCAAAACATCCTCTGGCATACCACCAGCAAAATCGTCAAAAAGCATTATGCTTCCAGGCACTAGCATGTGTGTGTGAGGGTGATAAGTGACCAGATCAAAGGGCCGTATCCTCAGTGGTAGTGGCTCAGGCTCGAGTCCTGGTGCGAACTCTGCCTCAAAGTCGACCGCAAGGCCTTCCACAGCCTCGCTGGCTTCGGTGACTGCCGGCTCCTTAACCTCAACAGGGGGTAAAAGTGCAGGTGGAGCCTCTAGAAGAGCCTCAGCATGAGAAATGTCGCCTGCCATTTGAAAAGTGGGTGAAGATTGGTGAAAAGTGAAGAAAATGAAGAAAAATAGGAAAACTTGGAAAAAGTCAACCCTAGGAGAGAGATAATGGGAGAAAAAGTCAAAACATGGGAAAATTCGCAAAACTCGAGAGAAACTCAAGGAAAACAAGCTTGAAGTAGTGAAAATGAAAAAAAAAAAAAAAATCAACGAAAACAAAATCTGATCGGTTCAAAGTGTAGAGGATTAAAGAGGGTTTACAAATAAAGTTTGCATGGGGTGTTGGAAAACGTGTATAAAGCACAAATCTAGAGAGAGGAAGCACCTAGAGAGAGAGGGAGAGTGTTTTTGGACTTGGGTGTGTGAGCAAATGAGGTGTGGTGGTGTATTTAAGAAGACCCGTGCCGAAATCCCACTTTTGCCCCAAATTTTGCATTAGTGGCCGGCAGGCCTCATTTGTTGCCTAGTGCTGTTTTGTTCCTCTTTTTCCCTAGCAGTGTATGGGAGGTTCTCTTTTGGGTCCAGATTGGTTTTAGGAGCTCGAAACTGTGTTTCGATTGCGCCGTTCCCAATACTCGGGTTCTAGCGCGCGAACATTCTCCACTTGCCAATATGAGCAGGGTGTATCCTTTTGAGCATGTTGCAAAGTCCTCAAGGGGTAAGTTGGAGGTTGTCGCCGAACATCACTTTTGTTCATTCTGTCAAATTACATATTTGTTCTCTTCTATTGCATAGAATGTGCATTTTCACATACACTTATGTTGCACATGTGCCCTGCATCATTCATGACTCATGTATAGAATATGCTTTCAATTTTGCATAGAATATGCTCATGTTTCTTGCATAGAACAAGCTTTCAATTAACATCATACGTCGGCTGTCTATCTGGCATGGAACATGTGTTGTCACTGTATTGATTTGTAATCTTGTTCACTTTGTGCATCTATCGCACTTGTTCACTCTGTGAATCTACCGCACTTGTTCACTTTGTGCATCTATCGCACTTGTTCACTTTGTGCATCTATCGCACTTGCTCACTTTGTGCATCTATCGCACCTATTCACCTCATGCATCTACCGCACCTATTCACCTCATGCATCTATCGCACACTTTCACTACATTATGTATTTATTGTGCAATCTCATACCTTTTGCCTTTATCTCAGGATGCGTGAAATGTGACCCTGAGCGGTTTTTCTCCTCTTCTCATGATTTTAGCGTGATTAGAGTATCTTAGGACGAGTGAAATGCGACCCTGAGCGGTTTTTCTCCTTTTCCCACGATTTCAACGTGATTAGAGTATCTCAGGACGCGTGAAACGTGACCCTGAGCGGTCTTTATCTCAGGATGCGTGTGCAGCTTGACTTTTCATGCTCCTTTCGAAAAATGATAGCCCTAAAGTTTGGATTCCCGCAGTTTTGAATCTGATCTCATAAGTGCAATGTGAAATAGATAAATACCAAGAGTTCAAATCTGACAAATCTTTTGGAAAATTGATTTTGAATCAAATTGCCAAAAATGGACTACTTTACAGAATACAGGGTCGCCACCTAAATATTTTTGAAAATTTAGGAAACCGATGACTTATGCCAAAGGCCACGTGTCCGTCATCATCAAGATTGACTCGGCTCGGGAACTTAGGTACGAGAGGGAAAGGTCATGAATTAAGCACCTCCGCTCGCCCGATCAAAGATCGACCTCTACTAATCATGATGTAAATCTTGTTTACATTATATGCTCTTGTTCCGGTTATTAGGCTAACATTACTATGTGATGTGCACATAAGTATAGACTAATTTGTAAAAAATTGGAACATTTTGATTTCATGTTTGTCTTTTTTGAAAAGAGTTTGTGAATGTGCCACTAGAAAAAGTGGGCTTAAATGAACATGAATCAAACCATCCCAATTCAAGCAACTAGCCTTCATCCATAGGCATTCAAACAGTTTATCATAAGCACTTAGCCTCATGGTGAACATGCTTTGACATGGCAACAATTACACTTATGCGATATGCTAAAGCAAGTAAAAGCTCCCCTAGTACTCCAAGCCAAAAAGATGATAAAGTTAGAACAATGCATGATTCTAACTATACAATATGACTAATGCAACACATACGATATGCAATTACTAAGCTCGGCTACTTAACATGGCATATGAATTAATTTGATAGCATGCGGTCTAAGCACGATTTAAAGAAGCGTTAAACTAACAATGCAAGTTAGAATGATGTGTCGAGCTCGAAGCATGCAAGACAATGGATGCAAGGCATGAGAGATGCTTAACAAAACATGATGCCCTAAACTAACCATCATAATCAGGTAAATAAAAGGGAGAAAGACGTGGGGTTGGAAGACATACATGTTATTACAAGTTTGTATCCTCACGCAGGAGGGTTCGAATAAACTAACTAGCTATTACAAAATGAATTAACTAACTATTACAACAAGAAGTAAACTAACTGCGCTAGCTAGTTATTACAAAGCCAACTAATGAACCATTCTAGCTAATTAGTTACACTAACTAATTAAGTACAAATTAGCATTAACTAATTAATTACAACATGAAATAAAGTAACTAAATTAACTAATTAGCCCTGGGGAGCGAGGGATGCTCATGTATGCGCGCGGATTTTAGCCACTACTCTGTTGCCAGAAAGGCTTTGTTGCACTGTTGGAACACCTGCACTGTTTTCACCTCAAAACCAGCCCTGTTCTGTTTCAAAAGAGCACTGCTCAATTTGACAAAAGTGGCCTGCAAGCTAGAAGTGGTGGCCTACTGGCCACAAATGGTAGCCTGCCGTCCCGAAATGGTGGCTTGCCAGACACAAAATCCTGGTTCCTCCTGCTGCAATAAAGGGCAAACAGAGCACAACCAAGATATTCTCAAGGGTTGTTTGCATAACTTACCCCTCCTTATTATCAAACAGCTCAAGCTAGTGGCAAATTTGATTCACAAACCATCAATTGATGCAATTTCATTGCATAATGGCCTATAAACCAAAGTGTACAAGTTCAATAAATGCAACAAATAAAGACTCTCAAACCTCCTCCCTATCATGGATTGATCAAAGGGAAGTGGTTGACATTGACTCTTGAACCATTTACATCACCAACAACTATGAAACAATTCAAGACTCAAGGGTTCAATTAACGTCCAATTGAACCCAAACCAAGTTATTATCTTGTATCATTTTAGTCCTCATTTTATTACTCCATTTTAATTACCAACGATTCCTTAGTCAATTAAGTCCAAGAGTGAGCTTTAAGTCCTCTAATGGAAAGGAGTACCAAACCAAGAGTTGTTTTAGGCATGAAAGAAGTATCATGCCGTTGGTAATGAACCCCTAAAGGGATTAAACCGTTAAGCACAAGACCTCAATCTTAAGCTTAAAACAAATAACTAGCTTGAAACAACTTTCAAAGAAAATGAAAATCAAGAAAAGAGGGAGGTTGTAGAGGTGATTAGAGGTGATCACAAGCATGGAAAACAAGAAATAAACACTATCAACTCAAATAGGTTGGTGGCTAAGGCCTAAACCGCCAAACCTATGAGGACAATTACACTACAAGTATTCAATACAAGGCTCAAATGCAACGAACAACCAAAAATAGTCCTAAAACAGTGCTAAATCAGTCCTAAAATATGCTGGAATTAAGATTAAAAAAAAAACTAGAACAATAAGCTAAAACATGGAGCACGTTAAGTTAGTAAACAAGCACAAGGAGGGGAGGCTACCCCCTCCATTTTTGAGACTTCAAAACATTGTTTTAGCCTCTGAAATAACTTTGAAATTCAGAATTAAAAAGCTCAAAAAAAGATTGACAACAAGGTGGGAAACACAAGGGTAAAGGCCTTCAACCACAAGTTTCAGCCCAAAATTTCAGAATATAAACAGCCCAAAAATAGTAGGCAAAATAGTAATTAAAGCAAAACAATAAATGAAGACCTATACCTCTTGAAGAGGTGAACACTTTCCAAGTCACAAATCAACACTTACACACCCTCAAGAGCTCAAAGCAAGCTCAAAAGTGCTTCGGCTCCAATACCACAAGGTTTGGTTTAGAGTGTATAGGCAAAAGCTTAGAAATTTGCAAGAGAGAGAGAGAGAATTTTGCTCCAAAATGTTCAATCCTCAAAAATGGAAGACGAGGCCTTCTATATATAGAAAAACATGGAACTCCCTCAGAAATATCCCTACATACATGTGTAAGCAAATGCAAGCATCAGTGGAAACAGGTGGCACAGTTGGCATAAATATCTGCCAAAACACACTTATGGCCGGCAGGCCACACATCTGGCCAACAGCCAAGATTAGTGGCCGACAGCTAGTAGCAGTGGCTAACAACCCAAAGAAAAGTTCCTGCAAGTCTCAAGGTTGTTACGCTTGAAAAACTAGGGTTTTGGTCCAAAACAAGGCAAGAGGTGCATAGGGTTTGAAGGCTCAAAGCTGTGACATTCTGCTAAGGACTTCGAGCACTTGACAAGCACATACAACTTCATCATCGGGAGCGCAAGCGATGGCGTCCAAGTCGTAAGGGTGGTAAAAAAATGGGATGTTTATAGTTACCCCTTTTTGACAGAACTTGAAGTTATGAAACGACATGAGTGAATGTCAAAACCCGAAGACGACCCATTTTGACAAGGCCGTAAGACTCGGACAAACAATCAAGACATAAATTAAAATGATTGCGCTCGCAAGTTGCCTATGTATCCCTTTGCAAGGAATCAAACAAGTGTAGTTCTGGGGCAAGATGCAAATGATATGCGCAAAGATACTTTAAAGTTGGACTCACACGCTTTGCGAAGCTGGCTATTTTGAAAACTTATGATCATGCAAGATGATGCAATAAGCAATAATAAGCTAACAACAAATGAATAAGCAACTTCAAACTTAAAATCAACACAGGTTCCATGCAAAAAGATCTACAACACAATCTAACCACGCTAAAACGCGGGATGGGGAAAGAAAACACTACCTAGGGTCGCGTTTCACATGTCCTGATAAATTGAGAAACAAAAAAAGCTCGGGGTCATGCTTCACGCGTCCTAAGATGAAAATCTCTCAAGATCGTGTTTCATACGTCCTGAGATAGGAGAAAACCACTCGAGGTCACGTTTCACGCGTCCCAAGATAATAACTACTCAAAGTCGCATTTCACGCATCCTGAGATACTCTAATCACGCTGAACTCGTGAGAAGAAAAGAAAAACTGCTCGAGGCAGCATTTCACATGTCCCGAGATAAAACCCGCCCAAGGCCGCGCTTCAAGCACCCTAAGATAAAAACCACTCAGGGCTACGTTTCATGCATCCCAAGAGAAAACACACCTAGGGCCGTGCTTCACGGGTCCTAAGATAAAAACTGCTTGGGGCAGCGTTTTACGTGTCCTGAGATAAAACACACCCAAGGCCACGCTTCTCGCGTCCTCAGATAAAACTGCTTAAGGCCGCACTTCACGCATCCTGAGATAAAACACGCCCAAGGCTGAGCTTTAGGCGTCCTAAAATAAAACTACTCGGGGTCGTGCTTCACATGTCTCGAGATAAAATATGCCCAGGGCCACGCTTCACGCATCTTGAGATAAAAGCAAAAGGTGCGAGATTGCACCAAAAACACACAATGAAATGAAGTGTGCGATAGATGCATGAGGTGAACAGGTGCGATAGATGCACAAAGTGAACAAGTGCGATAGATACACAAAGTGAACAAGTTGACAAGTCAATAAAATGACAACGTATGATCCATGCAAGATAGACTACCGATGTATGATGTTAATTGAAATTATGTTCTATGCAAGATACAAAGCATATTTTATTCAAAATTGAAAGAAAACTCTATGCAAAACTAAAAACATATTCTATGCATGAATCATGAATGATGTAAGACACGCGTGCAGCATAAGTGTATGTGAAAATGCACATTTATGTGAAAATGCATATTTTATGCAACAGAAGAGAACAAAGATGTAATTTGACAAAACGAATAAAAACGATATTCGGTGACAACCTCCGATTTACCTCTCAGAGACTTTGTAACATGCTCAAAAAGGATACACCTTGTTCATATTGGCAAGTAGGGCACATTTATGTACTGGAACGCAGTTTCAAGCTTCCAAAGAACTAATCTGAACCCAACAGTGAACCTCTCATACACTTCTTGGGGAACAGAGGCACAAAACAGCACCAAGACACATATGAGGATCACCGGCCGCCTGCCGGCCACAAGGGAAGACCGCCGGCCATCTGTCAGCCACTAGTTAGGCTTGCCGACCACAAATGTGGCTTGTCGGCCACCCGTGCACAAATCGGGGCAGATTCGTCTTTTCAGCGTGGGTCTTTAAATATCCAACTCTATACTTCATTTCCTCACTTCCACACATTCGAAAACACCCCCTTTCCCTCTTTAGGTGCTTTCTCTCTTTAGATTTATGCTTTATACATGTTTTTCAATACCCCACGCAAACGTTTTTCGTAAAACCCTCTTGATTCTCTACACTTTGAACCGATCAGATTTCAATTTCGTCATTTTTTCTGCATTTTCACCACTTTAGGCTTGTTCTTCTCGAGTTTCTCTCGGGTTTTGTGAACTTTCTCGAGTTTTGACTTTTTTCCCATTTTCTCTCTCCTAGGGTTGACTTTTTCCAAGTTTTCCATCTTTTCTCCATTTTTCTTAATTTTTCATCCATTTTTCACCCACTTTCCAGATGGCAAATGATATTAGCCCTGTTTGGAAGAGCTGTGGGAAAGTACTTATAGCTTATACCTTAACAACTTATAGCTTATAACTATGAACATAAGCTGATTTCTGACTTATAAATTAAGCTTCTCCTGCCCCACTCAAAGAATAAGTTGATTTCTGACTTACAAAAAGCTATAAGCTGTATTGTTAAGCTAAACGAAACATATCAAAATAGCTTAAATTAAGCTGAAAGCTGAAATAAGCTGAAATTAAGCTGTACCAAACAGGGCCATTTCCCATGACAGTGCTCCTCCGGAGGTTCCACCTCCATTATCACCCCCTACTGAGCTTGAGGACCTGGTGATTGTCGAGGTCGGTGAGGCGGCAGAGGACATCATAGCTAATCTTGAGGCGGAGTTCGCTCCAGAGCTCAAGCCAGAGCCATTACTACTAAGGGTGCGGCCCTTTGATTCCATGACGTATCATCCTCGCACACATATATACTACCGCTCGGAGGTATCAAGCACTTCAGTGAGTTCGCTCGTGGCGTGCTAGAGGACATCCTACTGAGGGAGCCGGACTTAAACTTTTCCTCCAGCGCTACCGAGGTATGAACTTTATTTTCATGCATTCCTGCCTTTCCTTTAACTGTATTTCTTGCACTACCTTTTATCTTAATGCTCTTTTATCACTGTCTTTCATTTGATTCACCTTTTCTCTACCAAAGGGGGACTCCCGTGCTTACAGGGGGTACGGGTTGACAATAGCGAAGGATTGGTACTATGAGCTCCCCGTTAGGGTCCGCGACATTATTGACAAGGCCGGCTTCAGCCCATTCTGCTCCGGGCTCTCACGGCATAGAGCAAGCCAAACTTTTCTCGGGGCGTTGATAGAGAGGTGGTGGGTCACCACCAACTCTTTCCACCTCTCTTCCGCCGAGGAGATGAGGATGACTCCTTATGACTTCGCTATGCTCACAGGCTTAGGAGTAGGAGGTGATTTGATCCGCTTCAACATGGACATGGGTGAGTGGAAGGCAGTATGGATTCACCTGCTCAGAGCGTGCCCACCTTTATACCGGCCAACCATGGTGAGGTACAATTGGTTTTCCAAGCAATTTCACAGGAGTGAGCCCGAGACACCGGAGTAGATGGAGCAGTATGCCTGAGGCTTCTTGATGTTTCTATTCGGTACTACCTTGTTTTTGAATAGGTGGAACACCGTGGGTTTATTTTTGCTGAGCGCCTTGGTGACACTGCCCTGAGTGCGATTCTACGGCTGGGATGAAGCTAGCCTTGCCACTCTCTGTGGCTACATGAGCTCCACTTCCCGGATGAGGGGAGAGTGAGTTGGAGGCTACTGGAGAGTCTGGGAGGTATGCGCTACACCTTTCTGCTTTTGTACTTTTTGTTTTCACATCTGTACATAACTTGTGCTTTTTACTTTGCACTTTCTGTATCTGTTCTTACATTTGTGCTTTTTGCTTTGCATTTTCTGATTTAATATTTGTTCTTGTGGGTTTATGCCTACTTCTTAACTCTGGCTTCGGAGCCTGTGGAGGAGATTCCCTTTGTGGTGTCGTACTCACGATGGTATGACGGCCGGTGCTGGCGTTGGAGCCGCGACAATACGATGTAGACACCCCATTTTTGACCGTCCTCAAAACTTGGACGTCACCGCTTGAACACTCGATGATCATCCATGTTTGTGTTTTTCTTGAGTTCCCGGAGGTCTCGGCCTAGCGCCTTGCCTCAGGACCTCTCGACTCGACTGTTTTGTGTTTGGTTTTGCACCAAACACTTGTGGTTTGCCTCTGAGGGACAGGGAATGGCTTGTTGGCCATCCCCACACCCCACCGGCCATGGCTTGAGGCCACCGGCCATTTGTTTGGCCGGCTGGCACTATTTGTGGCCGGCCGACCATTATTTTGGTCAATTTGGCATTTTTGGCTGGCCGACCACTGTGTATCTGCTTTTGCAGATATTTTTATGCCAGCTGTGCTAGCTGGCATACACTTTGCACCCCCTCCATACACGTATATGGAGGTATTTCACTCTTGCTTAACTTGTTTTGTAAGCTTTGCAAGAGTGATCTTCTATAAGAGGAGGGCTTCTCCTCCCTCCTCAAGGGTTAACAAAAATTCTAGAGAGAGGTCTGAGATTAGGGTTTGAGTGTGTGTCTATTATATCTCTATATCTTCCTCTCATTGTGCATAAGTGTGTGTTTGTTCATAGTTTTGCATACAAACACCTAGTATTACACTATACCCTAGTTGCTGAGGCATTAGAGGTTTATTTTCAAAATTTTGAGCTGGTTTTGATCCAAGAAGAGGTCTGGTCTTGTGATCTTGGAAGTGTTCTTCAAGGGTGAGTGTTCTTCCCTTTTATACCCCATTTTTGCATAGCTTTTTTTCCTATCTTGCAACTGTTTTTAGGCTTTGTATATAACTAATAAAAGTCTTTTTTTTCATTGCTTAAAATAGTTGTTTAAGGGTGTTTTGGTGTTTGGGGTTGTTTGACCCCTCATAGGCCTTGTTTGGCCCCTATTTTGTGCTATTTTGGTAAGCTCTGGGACCACCTTGTTTGGGTCTCCTCACCGCTGAAATCTTGAGGGATTTCAGTGGTGAGGATGGTGCCTTAAGGTCCTAAGAAGGAGAGGGCCATCCCCTCTCCTTGTTGTCTTCAAACTTGCCATTTTAAGCCTCATGTGTGAGCACCATTTTTGAGTTCATGTTGGCCATGTTTCAGTAGGTATTTGGTAGTATTTTGCCATGTTTTACCTCTGTTTTAAGTTGGTTTAGACACACCATGCATGCTTAGCATACTTGTCTTGTAATGTCATGAATTGCCTTAACATACTTTGTGCTTTGAGCCTTGTCTCTAGCATGTTTTTGGCTTAGCTTTGTGAAGCTTTTATGCTTGTTTTAGCATGCTAAAGGTCTGTTTTTGGCTATTTGGGTCATCCATGGCTTGCTTTGTATAACTACCATGCAACCTCTCTTGTATGCCTTGAGCATTGACCCTTCTAGCATGCCATCCTTGCCTTGTTTCAGTGGTTTGGAACCACTTGCCATGCCATTTCAGTCCTTGTGGTGTATCTGTATGCTTGCATTTGATGCCTCTTTAATGTGTTAAAAGGTTGTTGTCTTATGCTCCATGAATGTGTCATTGCATATGCCATCATGTCTAGGTCTCTAGGATGCCATGTCAATGTGTTTTGGCTTTGTTTTAACATGCTAAAACTCTGATTTTGGTTGTTCAAATCATGCCATGTTTAGCTTTGCTAAGTGTAGTTAAATACCTCTTTGGTGAGCCTTAGGCTTGGGACCATTGTATGCTTTGCTTGTCTTGCTTGTTTGATTTGGCATCATATGCTTGCATGCTTTCAGAGCTTAATATGCATGCCATTAATCCATGTTTGTCCCTTTTAAGTGTGCTTAAAAGTTGCTCTTGATGCTTAAGTTTTGAACCATGTGCGCATGCATGTTTGTATGTCATTTTGCTTTCATTTCCTTGGCATTTGGCCACTATTTTGGGCTTGTTTAGGGGCTGTCCAAATTAGTTTAGGTCCCTCATTTGCATATTGTTGCATGCTCACCTTGTGTGTTGTTGCATACTTGGACTATCGCACGTGTTGCATGCTTGAATCATGTTGCATTTGGCATGCAATCTCCCTTGATTAAGTTACTTAACATATTGCATGCCCTACATGCTTGCTTGTTTAGATTACATCTTGCATGATTGGTCATTAGCATGGTGGTCCATGCTTTACATGCTTGTTTGCTTTGGTTGAGTGCCTCGTGCACAATAATTACTTGTATGCTCATGTTGCATACCTAGCTAGCATGCTTAGGTTGCATTTGGCATGCATGCCATGCCACTTGATCAAGTGATAGAGGTTAGGCCTTATGTGTTTAATTGGTTTGCATTTCATTTGAAATTAAAATGCACAACTTGGTTCCTTGGGCCATCACGCATTGAAATGCGCAATTGGTGGTCCGAGAATCGAGTACCACCCCCCTTTGAGTCATAAACATGATAAGGGGTGTGTTGGTGCACACATTTGCTTGGAATGCATTGCCATGCCATGTTTGCCCTCTGTTGCTGTCAAAACAGGATTCTGCAGGCATACATGGCCGACCGACCACATCCAGTGCCGACCGGCCATTAATTGGTGGCCGAGAGCTCAATAGATGGTTGATGACCACTCCTACTTGACCGGTGGTGTCCCTCCTTGGCCGGTGACCCTCCACAGTGTTCAGAACGTGTTCCTTGGGAATTGTGCAATTTTCAGAGGAGCAGAGCAGAGTAAACAGAGGCAGCTTGTGCATGGCGGTGGGTTTCCGAGCGAAGCCAATCCGAGCACAAGTGCATCCCTCTTCCCGAGGCCCTTTACTGCTTTCAGTAGCTTAATTGATTCATTAATCAGTTAAGTGTTGTATAATTTAATTAATTAGCTTGTAGGTTAATTAATTTGTATTATTCTTTTGGTCCCCCTGAGCGAGGGCGAATTTGTAATAAGTGTGGGTGCGTGCGTGCATGTCTCCCAATCCCCATTTCTTTCTCCCTTTTATTTACCTACTTTGATGGTTAGTATTAGGTAATGTTCAATTGAGCATACCGTATGCTACGCATGCGTGCATTTATTCATCAGTCTTGCATGCACCGAGCTTGGCGCATCATGCTAACTGCATAGTATTTCAAATCTAACTTGAATGCGTGTTATTTGTTGCATTCCACATGCCATCCTAGGATTAGCCGAGCCTATTCTAGTGACATTCTGTATGCGATGCATTAGCCACTTAACATGGACTTGGATCATACATTGATTGCTAACAAGTTCTTTGCTTTGGCTCGGAGTACTCGGTAAGCTTTTTATGCTTTAGCATCTAACATGTGTGTGAATGTTAACATGACAGCATGCTTACCATGTTTCTATATGCTTATGTGACATAACTACCTGAATGCCTGTGGGTGAAGGTTGGATTGTTTGAGTTGGAATGACTCATTGAAATCCGTGTTTTAGCCTACTCGCGAGTAGCAAATTTCAAACCATTTTTCAAACAAGCGGATATGCAATGCTTTGTTCCAAATTAGGTGATCTAGTCTATACTTGTGTTGTACGCATCACATAGTAAATTCTAGCTAATTAACCGGAATAGGAGCGCATGTGTTTTCAAAACAAGATATCATGGTTAGTAGAGGCCGATCTTTGATCGGGCAAGAGGGGGTGCTCATAGCTGACCTTCCCCAATCGTACCCAAGTTCCCGAGCCGAGGCAACTTTGGTGATGACGGACACGTGGCCTTAGGCAAACGAGTCAGGGTTTCCTAAATTTCCCAAAATAAAATATTTAGGTGGCGACTCTGTATCTAGCAAACCAGTTCATGTTTGGCACTTCTTTCTAAAAATCTGTTTTCTCAAAACGATTTGCCGGATTTGGACTATTTGGTTCAGATTAAGAACCATGACAAACCGAGTCCGAACTGTAACGGTGAGGCCCATGCGGGCGCGTCTACACACAACCTTTGCTTTCTTTCATCGATACTTCGACACAGTGGCTACCGATGAGGTAACCCAAAAGTCACAGTCATTTTTGCTTTACTACTGCTCTGAGTTCATACTTCGACAACTGACGACAACTAACAATCTATACATTCTCTGTTTACAGATCATATGGAAGCCCTGGGTGCCGATGTCAATTGGGGTGAGGGACTAGTATGTGGGGGCCTGGGCCACATCCTGATTTCAGATTTTGCTAGAGGGCCCAGTCTGCCTGGCCTGGTTTCTAACCGAGCAGTTTGTATGCCAGACCATAGGCTTACCTGATTCGTTCATTCCCATGGCACCCCCAGTGTCTATGAGGACAGCGGATAGCCTGCTTGTTGAGGCAATCATTTAGTTCATGGTAGGCCTAGACGCTGACTTCTTCAGAGCGGAGGACGACTACACGACGTTCATCTAGACTCATCTCATGCCCCCACTATGGGCGTTCGCGTAGGCGAGGCAGTAAGAGCTCTTATGGCAGATAAGGCGACTCTGGCGACCAGGGCCCATACTAGAGGGGCTCCTCCTATTGGGCAGATTACCGGTTGGCTAGAGATTCCCACTGTGCTCACATGTTGGTGGCCGACTGGGACAGCCTGCTAGATTCTGATCAAGCTGGCAGAAGCAGGGCATAAGTATGTCAGGGTCCGAGGCACACCTCAGGTATGAATCACACTCCATAATTTTCACCCCACATTTTCCATTTCAAATATTGATTATTCTAGATATTGATCATCCAAATGCACTTGCAGGCACCCACGGAGTATACAGAGAGCCTCCTTAAGCTAGTTGCCTCTCTAATCGGCATGGTGCAGAGGAGAGAGACCCTGCTTGCTCTCCACGGTATCCAGGTATATTTTTCTATTTCAGCATGTATTTCACTACTAACTTTGTTGTGCACCACACTATCATATTCCCACTAATACATTGGCACTTCT
The DNA here is from genome assembly GCA_025200525.1 of Camellia lanceoleosa. NCBI lineage: Eukaryota > Viridiplantae > Streptophyta > Magnoliopsida > Ericales > Theaceae > Camellia > Camellia lanceoleosa. Next base: position 40,098,198 of record CM045762.1, read on the forward strand.
GATATAGTCGTCCCCAAACTGCACTGATATTCTACATCAGCACACTATACTCATACTGTATCTGGTTTCTGCATGACACTCATTCTACATACTTTGCCTGTATGTGATACACACACTATAGCTGATATGTTGACGATTGTTTTTCCAGATTCCATCTATATCGAGGGCACCGGTAGTAACAGTAGCACTAGCACCGGCAACACCTCCTCCAGCAGCAGGGAGGAGAGAGTGACAGGCCCTACCATGCAGCCAAGATGTATGCCACGGTTGAGGCAAGGATAGGAGTATGCGAGGTCAGAACAGCCCCTTGAAGCCCGTTTTGAGTGTTGATAATGCCAAGACTAGCGACTTCGAGGAGGCAGCGAATCGACATTCTGAGTCATCTGAGAGCGGAGATGACAAAGCTGGCTTGGGGTCTGGGAGCGGAGATGATGCCGAGGCGGGCTTTGAGACGAGAAGCAGAGATGATACTGGCTCTGGTTCAGAGTCTGATTCTAACAGTGGTGTTGATGGAGACAGTGCCCTTGAGTCCCCTCTGAGGAAGAGGACGAGGAGGGCCTCTCGAGCTTGAGATGACTGGCACAAAATTTTTATATTTTTGCTTAGTTTCCATTTGTTTGGTAGCTTAGCACCTGTATAGCTTCAAATAGGTTTTACTTTTGCTTTTGAAACTTGTACTCCTCTTTTGTAAAAACCATGATCAGAATAAAACCTCGCAGTTTTTATGAAAAGTGTTATTATTTTTGCATCACGAGCACCATATTTGCCTGAAAATGGAAATGGAATTGAATTTGAAAATGAAAACTTGGCACGATGTTCTTAATCAGGTAATGTAGCGACCAATGACCAAAATACAAAATACAACTCGATAAACAAAGCAAAAACAACTCAAACATAGATATACACATTTTCTAAAACCAAAAGACTCAAAACAAGACCTCAAAACACAAAGATCAAGACAAAAGCCAGGCTGCCAACACTGCCCAGCACACAAGTGGACGGCAGGCCAGAAGCGGGGGTGCCGGCCACAAAAAGTGGGTTGTTGGCCACAAATAGTGGCCTACCGGCCACAAATGTGAGGAACCTCCAAAGAGATGACAATTGGCCTCCACTCACAGGCTTATCTTCTACAAAAGGTCCTCCTTCATGATTTCTTCTCCAGAACCTCATTTTAGCTATTGTTTCTTCCACAAATGGAGATATTCCTTGCCGAGAAGCTCATGGATTGGATAGCCGCTTTAGATGGCACGAAAAAGGTAAATTTCTAGGGTTTTGGCATAATACACGTTTTCTGTTAAGCCACACTCCACTTTGCTTTCCATTCCTCTATGTCTCGGCCCAATGCTGGGACCCGATTATGCATGTATTTCGCTTCAGAACACAAGAAATGTGCCCGACTCTTGAAGAATTTCAGGCATTTATGGAAACCCGACACGATAGGAAATCATACCTCAGCCCCGTCTCGGGGTCAAGAGGGATCTGGTGCTGTGCAATCTTAGGATTGATTCCAAGCATGTCTTTGAAGGACCACGTGAAAACATTTTTGAAATCTTTTAATAAAGCGATTAAATGCTCGCGCTCCTCCAAAGACAACGTAGACCCGATCTAGACCAAGCGCAGATCCTTCTTAGTACACATTAATGGCAATGGTTTCATCAGCACAAGGTTTAGCAAACATCTCCTCCTCTCGATTAATTAAGTTTTTCAAAGCCAGAGGAATTTATTCCCCTTCGTTTTCATTAAAATTTTGAAAATCTTGGTTAATATAATAAACCAATGGCACAGAAAATTACACAGAATCTGCAGAGTTTTCATTCAAAAGGTCTATATCTTTGATTATAGACTCAAAAGAAAAGCTGAATGAATACCTAGGTAGGACTTTGGTATCCAGGTTACCACCCCCAGAAATACCAGACTCAAACTCAAAAGAACTTGAACTTGATCCCGACCCCACAAACTTAGTGGAATCAGATCCTAGCTCATCACCCGATTCAGAACTGAACATATAGCCTTCCTCCAGCTACCAGGTAATATGTGGCGCCCCTGATGCATCCAAAATGCCACTGGTTAGGTTCACACCCGGTTCTTCCCCGATTATGGAGACAGTAAAGTTATCCCCCAAGTTCTCTAGGTCGGCCAAAGGATATGTCAAGAGACTAGCCAGTGCTACCCCTACTCCAAGTTTGCTGTCATCTGAGTCACCTTCCGTGCTCCGTTCAGCTTTGATGCTTAGTTTAGTCCTTTCCTCATCATCATTGTTCCATAGCTAATGGTCAAAAAAGATCTCGAACTTGGGGACACGCTGCTTCGAGGAATTTACCCAAGGCTTAAGAAAGCCACAAAAAGGGCAATCCTCTCATTCCCAAACAAAATGACCATTTAGTGTCTCTTGGATTGGCCAGTGGATGAGTTCATAATGTTTTTCGGCTTGCTTGGCCTTGGCTCTACTTCTCATCTCTTCCCCTTTTTTGATCCAGTCTTCTCTGGTGGGCACATAGCCCAATCCAAAGCCATGTGGGTTGTGTGGCACATCTGTCAGTGCTGCAATACCTTTCCGACCACTCCTTCTGAACCCCATTCCTAGAAGGTGTTGTAGTTTGTTCATGAAGTAGATTGATTGGGCACTGACATATATACCTTCGTCTGCGACCAAAATGGTCTGTACTGCCCGTGCTTTAGCTAGAGTAAATCCCGAGAGGAATACGTCCTCATCACCATGGTTGATCTCTAGCACTGGTGTAGTCACCTCTAGCGGAGGATGGATGGATCAATTCCCAAAAACAATTGCCACTCCTCTCCCATAAGGGTACTTCAACATCTGATGGAGAGTGGAAGAGACAACCTTCACATGGTGCAACTAGGGCCTCCCTAATAGCAAATTGAAGGTAACCGGCACATCAAAGAGATGAAACTTGATCTCTTGCTCCGATGGGCCCACCTGGACTCTCACTTGCACTGTACCCATGACCTCTCTACTAGTGTTATCATACGTCCGTATTACTTGGGTTGTGGGAACAAAATCCACTGGTTTAAGGCCAATTGCATAGGTGGTATGGGAAGGACCGACATTAATGGCCGAACCGGTATCTACCAACACCATCGACACCCATTTCTCCTTGCATTCCACAGATATGTACAACAGTTTGTTATGAGCCGAGCCCTCCGGCGGTAGCTCTTTGTCAGAGAAAGTAAGCGTTGGCCTGGCACCACTTGGAAAGACCAAACCCACAACCTACTCGGGCATGGTGTCAATAGAAAATTTAGCCTTGTCCATTGCCGACAATACTGCCTATCGGTGTACTCGTGAGGCCATGAGAAGACCCTAAATGGAGATATCAACTTGAATTTTCTTGAGTTGTTTCAATACTGCCTTTTCTTCTAGTTGTTTCTCCTTTTGTTTCTCGGTATCTTTGTCTTTTCCAGATGCCTCCACTTGATCTAGGTACGGCGGCTTAAAATACCACCCACTTCTTGTCAGATGGTCTATTTCCTCGGCATACCACATATTGTTCGGAATGCAATCGCCCCAGTCTTCATCAGTATAGGCTAGATATAGATCATTATTGTCCCACCATTCGTCCTCAGCGACCGACAAACAGTTGTCCGGCTCTACTTGTATCACATTTACATCATAGGTGTCCCCCACAGGGTGTTGTGAATTTACAGTTTCCCGGCTGTCTTCAAATCTTTATCATTCAAATTGCCTCAGTGCAGCTTCCTATTCAGTATCTATGGTGTTCACAGCGCCCACTTCCCGGGCTGGGTTTTCCACACCAGCGCTCTCCGGTAGCTTTCCTTTCTTATCAGCCCTTTTGGCTACTACAGCTATCTATGCTTCTTTTTCATTTGGTTTTATTACATTTCTTCTTTCTTGTCTGGCTCATCACTCAGCCATCTAGTGTTGTCAGTTGATTCGTTCAGGTCGAACCACCCGATCTGTACATCTCCCTGATCCTACTCATCAAAAAATTATAGATTGTCCAAATCCTCTTCGAGTTCTGCTAGATCATCCAACCCTTGGCTCGGGCCATCTTCCCTGACTACATTGATGTCTACCAAGGTTGGCAGCACCAATTCAAGCTTGATTTGACCAGTTGACACAATATAGCAACTTGGATCATACACCCTATCAGATAAGTCCTCAGGACACTCTGGCAACAGACTAGCACCTTTCTCCAAGGTCGACTCCCCTTCCATTGTAAGTCTCATCACCACAGGCTTGGGTTGAGGTTTGGACATGTCCATCATGCACAGATCTGCGCCTTCTGGAATGAACAATGTCGGTTTCGGTATGTGGAAGAGAGTAATATATGTGCTGGGGTCGTAAGAGGTGGTGAGTGTATGGATCAGGTTAAGATTTCGAGGTGGGGGGACTTGATTATGCTGGGAGTGGATTTGTGGTTACATTTGGTTTTTGAGGTGGAGTGATCACCTTATTGTTAATGAGGTCCTGAATCTCATGACGCAATCGAAAGCACTGGTCGGTGTCATGACCATATTGTTGGTGAAACGCACAGTATTTTGTGGGGTTGTTTTTGGGTGGGAGAGGATCAGGAAGTGGGTGAGGTTTTAAGGGTTTGAGGCGTCCTTTCTTGACTAACACCTTCATGGCTTCAGCGAGAGTCATGTATAGTTGGTTAAAAGTCCTCAAGGGTCGGGTAGGGTTGGACGATGTTTGTGAGCTTGTGTTGGTAAAAGGGTCAGCAGTCTTGGTTGTAGTGACAACACTTACGTTTGACAACCTCGTAGCTGTGCTACCACTGGCAGCATTGGAACTGCGAACAAACGGCCTTTTTGCCGGCTCTTTCTCATCTGTAATAAGCCCCTACTTCATGGCATCTTCGATTTGCACTCCCATTTCATGAGGCTTTAGCTCTCCATCTTGTCACAAATTCAGAGAAACCCTCCTTTGGTTCTTGGCGTGTTGCCTCAAGATCACGAGTTGTGACCTCAATCTGTGTATTGTAAGAATACTAAGCAATGAAGGCCTCGGCCATCTCTTCCCAATCCTGTTTGACAGAATCTTCCAACTCAGCATACCAAATGGCCATTATACCCGACATGGTGCGACTGAAGAGAGACTGCTTCTATAGTCTAGTTAAGCCCATTGGCCGCAACATATCTGAAAACAAACGCAAGTGGACCATCAGATCCCTGGAGCCATCGAATCGATCAATGTGCAGCATTTTAAACCGATCTGGCAGTGTAACTGTAAAATCAGTATACCCATCCTCTATGTTAGGGATGGAGTTAACCCCTTGTGCTCTCTTGAATAACATTTCAAGTTTATTGACCTTGGGTGCAGTTGGGTTAACCTCGAACTCGAATGGAACCTTAGTCTGATAAACAGAGGTTTTGGAAGCTTGTGTTGGGATTGGCTCTGCTAGATTGCCTTGGTTTTCTTGAACATTAGCAGCATGAGCAGTGGCTCTAGGTGCTAGGATAACCGCGGTAGGTACATGGGATGCAAAGGCCGCAGCCGGTTGTGGTTGATATTGTTGTAGCATGGTTATAACCTCGACCTGACAAGCCATGACCTCGGACTAACGGGCTGTCTCGTGCAGGGCTAGAAGTAGATGACTGTCCCTGAACTTGATTGGACGCAGGTGAGTTGAGGGCTGACTGTTATAAAAACTGAACCAATGAACTCTGCCTGATTCTCCCCCGTCTTATAACCAGTGAGAGTGAAGTAAACACGGGCTGTCCCCAAACAAGATCTCCAGCTTTGCAAAGTCTTCTTACTCAAGTCCAGAGTACTTGGGGGATATCTGAACTTTCTAAAGCTATGGTGTTAAACTACCTAGCAAAAGAAATAAAGAAAAAAAAGTAGTAATCAGAAACCACATAGCACCTCAGCTAATGATGCTATCAACACAGACATGTTCACAGCTGTAAGACTGTACTCCACACTGAATTCTACCCCCGAGAAGTAAAAGGAGGATCAAATGGTACAACGGTAGTCCAGATCCAAGGGTTGTGTTCCCATCATGACAAAGCCCACGACCAGTCAACCATTTGGCAAGATTTTGGACAAGCCTCCAGCAAACCGTCTAAGAATAGCAGATGGCAAACATAGTGACTTAAGCGCACCAATGCAAATTCAATGCAAAGAACATATAAGTGTAAATAAAATTTCACATCATGAAGTTCAAATCAAGTTCTCTAAATCCCTAGTGTAGTCGCCAGAAGCTGTAGCTCGACTTTTTGTGCTCCTTTCGAAAAACGATAGCCCTACAGTTCGAACTCCTGCGATTCTGAATCTGATCTCACAAGTGTAATGTGAAATAGATAAACACCAAAAAGTCCAAGTTCGGAAAATCTTTTGAAAAATCGATTTTGAATCAAATTGTCAAAAATGGACTACTTTGCCAGATACAGAGTCGCCACCTAAATATTTTTGAAAAATTTAGGAAACCCATGACTCATGCCAAAGGCTATATGTCCGTCATCACCAAGATTGTCTCGGCTCGGGAACTCAGGTTCAAGAGGGGAAGGTCATGAATTGAGCACCTCTGCTCGCCCGATCAAAAATCGACCTCTACTAATCATGATGTGAATCTTATTTACATTATATGCTCTTGTTCTGGTTATTAGGCTAACATTACTATGTGATGAGAATACAATTATAGACTAATTTGCAAAAAATTGGAACATTTTGATTTCATTTTTGTTTTTTTGAAAAGAGTTTGTGAATGTGCCACTTGAAAAAATGGGCTTAAATGTACATGAATCAAACAATCCCAATTCAAGTAACTAGCCTTCATCCACAAGCATTCAAACAGTTTATCATTTAAGCACTTACCTTTATGTTGAACATGCTTTGACATGGCAACAACTACACTCATGTGATATACTAAAGCAAGTAAAAGCTCACCTAGTACTCCAAGCCAAAAAGATGATAAAGTTAGAATAAAGCATGATCCTAACTATGCAATATGACTAATGGAACACATACGATATGTAATTACTAAGCTCGGCTACTTAACATGGCATATGAATCAATTTGATAGCATGCGTTCTAAGCACAATTCAAAGAAGCGTTAAACTAACAATGCAAGTAAGAATGATGCGCCGAGCTCGATGCGTGCAAGACAATGGATGCAAGGCATGAGAGATGCTAAACAAAACATGATGCCCTAAACTAACCATCATCAACAGGTAAATAAAAAGGAGAAAGACGTAGGGTTGGAAGACATACACGTTATTGCAAGTTTGCGTCCTCACATAGGAGGGTCTAAATAAACTAACTAGTTTATTAGCTAGCTATTACAAAATGAATTAACTAACTATTACAACAAGAAGTAAACTAACTATGCTAGCTAGTTATTACAATGCCAACTAATGAACTATTCTAGCTAATTAGTTACGCTAACTAATCAAGTACAAATTAGCATTAATTAATTAATTATAACTTGAATACGACATGAAATAAAGTAACTGTAGACGTCCCCGAACGCCCCGGGGGGATGAACCCCGTTCTGTTCATTTGGGTTTACTACAGTTCGGACTCAAATTGTCACGGTTCTTAATCTTGAACCAAAGAGTCCAAATCCGACAAACTGTTTTAAGAAAAAAATAGATTTTGAAAAAGAAGTGCCAAACATGGACTGCTTTGCCAGATACAGAGTCGCCACCTAAATATTTTAAAATGGGAAATTTAGGAAATCCTGACTCGGTGCCAAAGGCCACATGTCCGTCATCACTAAAGTTGTCTTGGCTCGGGAGCTTGGGTACGATCGGGGAAGGTCAGCTATGAGCACCCCCTTTCGCCCGGTCCGAGGACCAGCCTCTACTAACCATGATATCCAATTTTGAAAACTTTTTGTGTTCTTATACCGGTTATTAGCCTGGATTTACTACGTTATGCGCACAGCAAACAAGTATAGACCAAATCACCTAAGTTGGAACAAAACACTACATGTTTGTTTTGAAAACGGTTTGCTACTCGCAAGTAGACTAAAATGCAGGTTTTGCCACCCTCAAATGGGCTTTAGAAAAGATGATTTTGCCACTAACTAGTGGGCTTAAAACTCACAGTTTTTAATGCATTGTCCCAATTTAGGTAATTCAACCTCCATCCACAGGCATTCAAGCAATTATATCACATAAGCAGCTAGCCTCATGGTAATCATGTTATTATGGCAACATTCACACGCATGCGATATGCTAAAGCATAAAAGCTCACCTAGTACTCCAAACCAAAACAGAAACTAGTTAGTAATCATATGCATGATCCTAGTTCATGTTAAGTGGCTAATGCAACACATGCAAAGAATGTAATCTAGACAGGCTCGGCTATCCTAAACATGGCATATGGAATGCTACAAATAGCATGTATTCAACTTGGAAATCGAAAAAACAATGCAGTTTGTATAATGTACCGAGCCCGATGCATGTCAACGAATGCATGGATGCACGCATGCATGGAATAAGGTATGCTAATTTAAAAAATGCCCTAATCTACCATCATAAGCAGATAAATAAAAGAGAAGAAAGAAATGGGGGTTGGAAGACATGCACACACACACCCACACTTATTACAAATATGCCCTCACACAGAGGGACCAAAAGAATATACAGTCCCAAATAATACAGTCCAAATAAATAATGAATTATTACAAAATTTCTAATTATCAAATTAAATTCATTATAAAAAAAAGAAAGGGGCCTTAGCCCTGCCTCGGGATGCGCGAATGATGCATGCTCGAATCCGACTCGCCCGGAAAACCCGCGCCATGCCACTGTTGCTTCCGTCTTTACTGCCCTATCTCTCCAAAAATTACCAAAGTCTCAGGATGCCTTCCTTGCATGCTTCTGTACACCACCGGCTGGAGGAAATGTCCACCGGCCATTCAAAATAGCCACCGGCTGTCCATGAGGTTATCGGCCACCTATATAGTGCCGGTCGGCACAAAATTCCTACAGAGGACAGTTTGACAGCAACAGCAGACTGACAGTGCATGAGATGGAGTTTTTGAGCAAATGTAAGCATGGCCAATGCCCCCTATCATGTATGGGACTCAAGGAAGCATGACCCTTGGTTCTTGGGCCATCAATTATGCATCTTGGTGCATGATAACCTAAGGAACCAAGATTGCATTTCAATGTAAAAATGCATGCAACATACAAGATGAGAACTAAGTCCCTATCATGTCAAGATCAAGGGCCCTAGTGACATGAGAATTGAGGTGTGTTTTGTCACTTGAAGTACAAACACCCTTCATTTCTCACACTTGGTTTGACACCCCCAAACCAAGTAATGCAATGCATGTTATGCAAACATGGCTCAAATGGTGCAATGTGAGATGAAATGCAAGATATACCAAATGTAATGCAACATATTATGACAAGTGTGCAATACTAGGTATGCAAGATACAAAGTGTGATGCAAACATAGGCACTTAAGGCAATAGGATTGTCATATGTCAAGACTATATTGACCAAGCATGCAACAAGCATCAAATAAATGTGCAATGGTGGACTTAAACACAATAGGGTAGACCTCAAACCTCCCCAAAACAGTGGCAAAACATGCCCAAAATAGTAGGCCAACACTCATGCAAGCATGCAAACAAATGGGCCTAAACCTATAGCACCAAAGAGAACATCTTACTACCATTATCATGACCACTCATGGCATATATTAGGCACATAAAAACAGAGTTCTAGCATGTAAAAATACACCCAAATCCCCTTGATATGGCAGCCCCGAAATGTTCTAAACATACAAGCTTGCATAAGGCCTATTCCTAGGCATAAAAGGACACACCCTAAAAGCATGAAATAAGCCACATATGCAAACATACAAACATGATTTATGGACTGAAATATGACCCTAAATGATGCCAAATCATGAAGATGGTCCAAGCTAAGCATGTTAGAGGTCAATATGCTTAAGGCTTACAAGCCAAAACACAAAGTAACCACATCAAGCACACCAAACATGGAAAAATCAGTGGCTAACAGATCTAAAACATGACAAATCATGATCAAGTGCTTCAAAATGTTAGGCTAAAACATGAGGATATACTAGGCTAATGGCATGGCACATTTCCAAGCAAAATGGAGGGGTACAAAGCAAGTATAGAAAGCATGTTAAGGGCCAACAAACCCACACTAGACAGAGGTTAAATATGCTCCAAAACACCAAGAAAAACTCTAAAATGAAGCCAAATGCAACCACTCATGCATGCTACCCTTTTGGCCAAAGACAAAGGCAAGAAAGGAACAAGGGGGAGAGGGGTGTCCCTCCCCTATACAAGACTTCAAAACACTTTCCTCAACACTAAAAACCCTCTGATTTTCAGTGATGAGAAGACAAAGACAACAAAGCAAACAAGGCTTTAAAGAAAAGCAACTAAATAGGCCAAAATAAGGTTTAAGAGGGTGAGTTTGCACTCAAACCATAAAAAAACCTTAATGAGAGTTCAAAAGCAAGAAAAAATAAGACTTTTTTTAGTTATACACAAAGCCTAAAACACAAAGCAAGGTAGGTAAAAACTAGTTGCAAAAATGGGGAAACTAAAGTAACTAGCTCACCCTTGAAGAACACTTGAAGAACAGGTGGTGCAGCCCTCCTCTAGTGATCAAAACCAGTCCAAAAACTCAACAAACAACCCTCTAAGTCCCTCAATCTCGAAATAAGGTGTAATGGTGTGTGTATTAGTGAAAAAATGAGGTAAAAACACACTATTTAGGCTCAAAACACACACACAAGGATGAGAGAGAGTGAGATATAGAGAGAGAGAGTACAACACAGATATATAGATATAGAAGCTCTGGTTTTGTGTTGAAAATGGCTAACCCCTCTCAAAGGGAGAGGGGTGGTGTTTATATAGGCCAAGGCAAGGCCAAACTTAGTGGCTAAGCAAAGGAAAAGGTTCAAAGGGGGGTGCAAAGGGGTCTTGGCTTCTTGGAGAAGCCAAGACAGCTGGCCAAGCTTCTCCAAGAAGCTTTGGCCAAAGGGTCAAGCTTCTAGAAGCTTAGAGGGTTCAAGGGTGCAAAGGGTGCAAAATGGCCACACCTGTGCACGGGGGAGTGTGAGGGTGCATTCCAGCTGGCACAGCTGGCATGCACCATGCCTCAGAGGTGTACAGGGTGCACGCCGGCCACAAAAGGGATCATCGGCACAAAAATGTGTCGGTCAGCAACATATAGTGCCGACCGGCCAAAGCTTTTAACAAAACAGTGCCGGTGGAACCAATGTGTAGCCGATGATGGTAGGGAAGGGCCGGTGGTGCGTAGGGATGGCTAATAAGCCATTCCCTGCCCTTCCAAGACAAAACACAAGTGTTTGGTGCAAAACCAGACACAACACGGTCGAGTTCGAAGATCTTGAGGCAAGGCGCGTAGCCGAGCCCCCCGGGAACTCCAAACAAACACAAACATGGATGATCACCGGGTGTTCAAACGGTGACGTCCAAGTCTTGAGGACGGTCAAAAACGGGGTGTCTACAGTAACTAAATTAACTAATTAGCCCCGAGAAGCGAGGGATGCTCATGCATGCGCGCGGATTTTCCACCCGAAAAAGCCACTGTTTTGTTGCTAGAAAGGCTCTGTTACACCGTTGGAACACTTGCACTGTTTTCACCTCAAAACTAGCCATGTTCTGTTTCAAAATGGCACTGCTCAATTTGACAAAAGTGGCCGGCAGGCCAAAAATGGTGGCCTGCTGGCCACAAATGGTAGCCTGCCGTCCATAAATGGTGGCCTTCCAACCACAAAATCCTGGTTTCTCCTGCTACAACAGAGAGCAAACAGAGCATAATCAAGGTAATCTCAAGGGTTGTTTGCACAACTTACCCATCCTTATTATCAAATAGCTCAAAGGAGCGGTAAATTTGATTCACAAACCATCAATCGATGCAATTTCATTGCATGATGGCCTATGAACCAAAGTGTACAAGTTCAATAAATGCAACAAATAAAGACTCTCAAACCTCCTCCCTATCATGGATAGATCAAGGGAAATGGTTTACATTGACTCTTGAATCATTTACATCACTAACAAGTATGAAACAATTCAAGACTCAAGGGTTCAATTAACGTCCGATTGAACCCTAACCAAGTTATTATCTTGAATCATTTTAGTCCTCATTTTATTACTACATTTTAATTACCAACCATTCCTTAGTCAATTAAGTCCAAGAGTGAGCTTTAAGCCCTCTAATGGAAAGAAGTACCAAACCAAGAGTTGTTTTAGGCACGAGAGAAGTATCATGTCGTTGGTAATGAACCTCTAAAGGGATTAAACCATTAAGCACAAGACCTCAATCTCAAGCTTAAAACAAATAACTAGCTTGAAACAATTCAAAGCAAATGAAAAGCCAAGAAATAAGGGAGGCTACGGAGGTGATTATAGGTGATCACAAGCATGGAAAACAAGAAATAAACACTATCAACTCAAATAGGTTGGTGGCGAAGGCCTAAACCACCAAACCTATGAGGAAAATTACACTACAAGTATGCAATACAAGGCTTAAATGCAATGAACAACCAAAAACAGACCTAAACCAGTGCTAATTCAATCCTAAAACATGTTGGAATTAAGACAAAAAAAAGCCAGAACAATAAGCTAAAACATGGAGCATGTTAAGCTAGTAAACAAGCACAAGGAGGGAAGGCTACCCCCTCCATTTTTGAGACTTCAAAACATTGTTTTAGCCTCTAAAATAACTCTGAAATTTAGTATTAAAAAGCTCAAAAAAAAGGTTGACAACAAGGTAGGAAACACAAGGGTAAAAGCCTTGGAAGCTAGGTGGAAGGAATGGTGAGCCATTTCTCCGCCCTTATTGGCCTTAAACCATAAGTTTCATCCTAAAATTTCAGAGTATAAATAGCCCAAAAATAGTAAGAAAAATAGCAATTAAAGCAAAACAATAAACCAAGACTTATACCTCTTGAAGAGGAGAACACTTTCCAAGTCGCAAATCAACATTTACACACCTTCAAGATCTCAAAGTAAACTCAAAAGTGCCTCAGCTCCAATGCCACAACGTTTGGTTTAGAGTGTATAGGCAAAAGCTTAGAAATTTGCAAGAGAGTGAGAGAGAATTTTTCTCTAAAATGTTCAACCCTAAAAAATGGAAGAGGAGGCCTTCTATATATAGAAAAACATGAAACTCTCTTAGAAATATCCATACATACATGTGTAAGTAGATGCAAGCATCAATGGAAACAACTGGCACAATTGGCATAAATATCTGCCAAAACATACTTGTGGCTAGCAGGCCACTAATTTTGGCCGATAGGCCACACATCTGGCCGTCAGCCAAGATCAGTGGCCGGCAGCCCAAAGAAAGGGTCCTGCAAGTCTCAGGGTTGTTAGGCTTGAAAAACTAGGGTATTGGTCTAAAACAAGGCAAAGGGTGCATAGGGTTTGAAAGCTCAAAGCTGTGGCATTCTGTTAAAGACTTCGAACACTTGACACATATATACAACTTCATCATCAAGCACACAAGCAATGGTGCCAAGTAGTAAGAACGGTAAAAAATGGGGTGTCTACAGCATAAAACGCGACCCTTAGCGGTTTTTCTCATCTTCTCACAATTTTAGCGTGATTAGAGTATCTCAGGACGCATAAAACGCGACCTTGAGCAATTTTTTTTTCTCTTCTCTTTTCACGGCTTTGGCGTAGTTAGAGTGCTCGTTTTAGTTCTTCATGCGTGAAACGTGTTTGGACTTCTTGCTTATTACTTATCGCATCTGTTATTGTTTAGTGCATCATCTTGCATGATCATGAGTTTTCAAAATAGCTGGCTTCGCGTGGCATGTGAGTCCAGCTTTCAACGTATTTTTTTTTTCATACATCTCATTTGTATCCTGTGCCAAAACTACGCTGGTTTGATTCCCTGTAAAGGGATACGTAGGCAGCTTGCGAGCTCAGCCAATTTTATTTATGTTTTGATTGTTTGCCCAAGTCTTACGGCCTTGTCAAAATGGGTTGTCTTCGAGCTTTGACATTCACTCACGTCATGTCATGACTTTGAGCTCTGTCAAAGAAGGGCAATTGTAGACACCCCATTTTTTATGGCCCTTTAGACTTGGGCACCACTAATTGATCACTCAATGATGAATGTGTATGCTTGTCAAATGCTTGACTTCTTCAGTAAGAAACCTCAATGTTGAACCTACAAACTTTGTGCCTTGTTTTGGACCAAAATAGTGTTTTTTTAGGCCTAAGCATCCAGGGACCTACAGACCCACTAGTGTGGCATACTACCCACTAATGTGGCTTGCTGGTCACTATTAGTGGCCGGCCATCCACCATTAGTGGCCTATCGGCCATTAGTGCAAAAAAATTAAATATTTTCTGTCAACTGTCCCTGCAGATGCATGCACCATTCCAACTATGTTTGTAAAGATATTTTCGAGGGTCTCTCATATATTTCTATATATAGATGCCCCTCTCTTTTGTTTGAGAGGTTAGAAAAATTTTGGAATTTTGAAAAAATTCTCTCTCTATAATTCTCTCTCTCTCTCTCTCTTGCAACTTACATAACCTTTGCGAGAACACTCTAAACCAAACCTACAGAGTTCCTTGCTAAGGTGATTTAAGCTTGTATTTTAGCTCTTGAAGCACTTGAGAGTGTGAATTAGTGGTTTGTAACTTGAAGGATCATTCATCTTCAAGAGGTATACATTCTAGTGCTTTTGTACCATCTTTACACTACTTGTTTTCTATCTTTTCTTGTTGTTTTTGAGCTATTTATTACCTGTCTTTTTAGGCTAAAACTTGTGGTTTAAAGCCACTAAAGGTAGAGGGGTTGACAACCCTTCTTTAAACCTTCCTTGTAAGGCCTTTGCCCTTGTGTTTCCCACTTTCTCATCAACTTTTTTTGAGCTTTTTATCACTGGTTTCCAGAGATTTTTTAGAGGCTAAGAACATGTTTTTGAAGTCCTAAAAGTGGAGGGGTTAGCCTCCCCTCCTTGTGCTTATGTGCTAGTTTTAATCCCTCAATATTTTAGCTAGTTGTTGTAGTTGTTTTTGTCTTAATTCTAGCACTTTTTTTGGACTGTTATAGGACTGTTTTTATGAATAAGCTTCATTCATGCTTTGTATTGTATGCTTGTAGTGTAATGGTCTTCATAGGCTTGGTGGTTTAGGCCTTAGCCACTAACCTATTTGAGTTGATAGCCTTTATATCTTGCTTTCTATACTTGTGTTCACCTCTAAGCATCTCTGCAACCTCCTTCATTTCTTGATTTTTCATTTTCTTTGAGAGTTGTTTCAACCGATGGATTGTTTAAGCTTGAGATGGTGGTCATTGTGCTTAATGGTTTAATCTCTTCGGATGTTTATTACCAATGGCATGACATCTCTCTCATGCCTAAAACTACCCTTTGTTTGACACTTCTTTCCATTAGAGGACTTGATCTTCATTTTTGAATTAAGGAATGGAAGGTAATTAAAAGGGAGTAATAAAACTTGGACTAAAATGGAACAAGATAATAAAATAATTTGGTGTTCAATCGGATATTTATTGAACACATGGAGACTTGAGTCATTTCATACTTGTTAGTGATGAAATGGTTCAAGTTTTCAAGGTCAACCACTTCCCTTGATCAATCCATGATAAGGAGGAGGTTTTGTTGGTCTTTCTTACCATTTATTGAAATTGTGTCCCTTGATTCATAAGTCATTGTGCAATGTAATTGCGTTGATTGATGGCTTGCGAATCGAGCCTATCTCTCCTTTGAGCTTTTTAATGATAAGGAGAGGTAGGGTGGACAAACATCCCCTGAAAATACTCTGCTTTGTGCTCTGTTTGTTCTCTGTTGTTGCAGGAAATAACCAACATTAGTGGTCGGCAGGCCACTTTTACTGGATGGCTAGCCACTACTTCTAGGTTGCCGGTCGCTTTTTCTAGGCAGGCAATGTCCTTTTTCCAATAGAGCAGAGGCTGAGGTAGAAAAACAAACAGTGCAATTTTCTAACTGTGCAATAGAGTCATTCCGGTAGCAAATCGAAGAGCATTATCGGGTGGAAATCCACATCCATGCATGGGTCATCCCTCTATTCTTGGGATCCGTTAAAATGATATTGTAATATTAGTATGTTCTGCTTGAAGTAGCGGATTTGTAATTAATTAGTTAGAATAGCTAGTTAGTTTTGTGTTATAATTAGTTAGAATAGTTAGTTAAATTTGTTGTTGTAATAATTAGTTAATTAGCTAGTGTAGTTAATTTATTTCATTTGATTTGTAATAGTTAATTAATTAGGTAATTAATTAGCTAGGGCATTCATTTGGACCCTCCTGCGTGAGGGCAAACTTGTAATAATGTGTATATCTTCTAATCTCACATCTTTCTACCTTTTATTTACTCGCTTATGATGGGTAGTTTAGAATATCATGTTTCTTTTAGCATTTCACATGTTTACATCCACTTGTCTTGCATACATCGAGGCTCAGTTCATCATTCTAAACAATCATTGTCGTTTACATACTTCATTGAATACGTGTTTAAAACGGATGCTATCAAATTGGTTCACATGCCATAATTAGTAGCCAAGCCTATTAGTTGCACCATTGCATGTGTTGCATCAATGAGAAGCATGCATATTTTCTAACTCTTTTGTTTCTATTGGCTCGCCTCGGAGTACTAGGTGAGCATTTTGCTGCTTTAGCATATCACATGCATGTGATTGTTGCCATGTCTAGTATGCTTGCCATGAGACTAAGTGCTTAATTGATGAATTGCTTGAATGCCTGTGAATGAAGGCTAATTGCTTGAAATGGAATAATTTGAGTAATGTACATATGAGATCACTTTTTCAAATGGTACATATTCGAAACAATTTTCAAACAAACATAAATCAAAGTGTTCCAATTTTTGTAAATTAATCTATACTTTTGTGCACATCAGATAGTAACAATAGCCTAATAGTCCGAACAAGAGCATATAATGTAAATAAGAATCACATCATGATTAGTAGAGGCTGATCTGCGATCGACCAAGTGGGGTGCTCAATTCATGACATTCCCCGCTCGTACCTAAGTCCCGAGCCGAGACAATCTTGGTGATGACAGACATGTAACCTTTGGCACAAGTCATGGGTTTTCTAAATTTTTCAAAAATATTTAGATGACGACTCTGTATTTGGCAAAGCAGTCCATTTTTAGCATTTTGATTCAAAATCGATTTTCTAAAATATTTGCCAGATTTGGACTCTTTTGTATTGGTCTATTTCACATTGCACTTGTGGAATCAAATTCAAAACCACAGGAGTCCGAATTGTAAAACTATCGTATCCGAAAGGAGTACAAAAAGTCGAGCTACACTATACAATAACAAAATTATCTTAATTATTAATAGTAGTGGGCGTCATGTCGTGTTGGGTTGCGTTTGTGTCATGTCATATTGAGTTCGTGTCAGAATTACCTCAATACTAACTCAACTCGTTTATTATTTCTTGTTATCGTGTCGTGTCATTTTCGGTCCATATCCAGTTCGTGTCATGTTTCATGTCAAAAAATTTCACTATTAACTAAAAATATCAAATGTATGAAAAAAAATTAACAATTTCTTCACAAGTTAAATTTAATGAAACTAATCTCTATTAAATGAAATTATTTATAAAAATATTTTAGTTGAACTTAATTTGACTTTGTTAATTTATAAATATTATATTTTATTATTATATCTTTTACTAGATTAGCTTAAAGGCAAAAAAATACATTAAGTTCAATTAAAAACAAAAATAAAACCTATATTAAACTTAAAATTGTGTTTTACATATTTTTTAATAAATTAGATGTACTTATGGAAGAGATTAAAAAATGTCATGATACTTTTTAGTAGAAATAATATTAAAATGTGTAACTAATTTTTCATTATATGGATTATCCGTATCAATTTTGTGTTATATAGCTTTGAAACTAACCCGACCTATTTATTATCCGTGTTATCGGCTCATGTCATACACAGGTTCATGTTAGAAAATGGTCAACCCTAACTCTCTAATTTCATGTACGATTCGAGTTATATTATCGTGTCGTGTCACAAATTCCACCCTTAGTTATTACTTGACTTGATGATTTATTAATAAAAATTGTCATTTGTATGAAATTATAAATTTCAAGAAACGGGATGTAATTTTCAGAATTAAGGGATACTTCATATCTATATACCGTTACAATTGCAAAATATTGTTATCTTATTAAATCTGAAAGTTGCAATTCTTTTTTCGCATTTTTTTTTATTTTGTTTAATTTTTATTAATATGTGTCACAATATAATTGGTCCATAAATTAATTGAATAATGCTATATGCATCAATTAGTGTACTAACGAATGATGTGGCATAATTTTAGAGATTTTGGGTCTTTATAATTTGTATAATAGGCGGTGTCATAGTTTTAAAATGACAATGTCATAATTATGTTGGTAGACTAATTAGTATATCAATTGGTGTGTATAACACCACCGAAATTAATTTTATATTCTTAAAATAAAATTTTAAATTAATATTATTCCTTAAATTATGTTTACCATGGAATAAGATCAATATGCATTCCTTAATTTATGCATCTTTTTTTTTTAATAGATAGTAATTTATGCATCCTTTAAAAAATTAAAAAATTTAAATTTAAAATTTAAATTCTTATTTAAATTATGTTACTACAATTAGAATAAGATTAATATTCACATGTGTCTTAATATAATTGGTCTAAACATAATGGTGTGTTTGATTGGATGGACTGAATAAGGGGGGATTAGAATCCATCGGACTTGAATCCTGGGACTGTGAATCCACCGGACTATTTGGTTAGATTGGATATGTATGCTGTATTTGTTTTTTCATGGGATTAGATGTCTGGAAATGACTATTTTTAGTGAATCTAACGTTTGGTTAGACGGACTAGATAGGATAAATGAACAAAAGACTATTTTATCTTTTTTCAATTTTTACTAAGTAATAGTAATATTAAACATATCTTTAATATTTTAATTATTTTTAGCTAGATTAAATAAAAATTTATTTTATTTTATTTTTTACACAATTAAATAAATTTATTTTTTTAAATTAAATAAATAAATAAATAAAATATCAATAAAAAATTTATATTATTTTTTTAATTAAAATTTTAAATAAATTTGTTTTTAAAAATAATAATAATTAAACAATGAAATTAAATAAAACATCTATTAACATTTAAATAATGAAATTAAATAAAATATAGACAAAATTTTAAAATAAAACATCAAATAAAATATCTATAAAAAATTATTTTAAAAAAATAAATAAAACATCAATAAAAAGTTAAATAAAATTATTTTATTTTTAAATTGAGACATTTAAATTTTATTAAATTTTACTAAATATAATACATAATTTAAATAGTAGATGGTCAAAATAGTCATTTCACCACCTAATCCCAACAGTAAATAATCCCTCCAAAATTGTCCCACACCCCTCCCCCCAGGATAGTATAATCCCTCATATGAGGGATAAGGAGTCCGGCCGGACTCCATGTGCGGCGGACTAAAAAAAAAACAAACATCGGATTGGATTTACTGTGCGAATTACAATCCGCACAGTAAATAATCCCCCTCTTATCCCCCCCAATCAAACACACCCAATATGTTATTAAATACACTTGTTCAAATTATTAATCGCTATTAAAAGTTTATACATATTTTTTTTTTTTCATTTTTGGTTTTAAATTTTATAATTTTTTTTTATATCATTCTAAGCTATAAGGACTTGAACAATAAATTTTTTAATACAAGTATTTTTTTAAGAGGAAGACAAAAATATTAAGAAAATGAATATTTTTTAACACTTGCCAAACATAGTAAATTCTATTAAATTTTTTTTTTATTTTATCTCAATTGTCAATTAAACAAATTATAATAAAAATAAAACTTTTTTGGCTTAAATAGTTAAGAAGTGACTTTTGCTAAAATCAAATAGAAATAAACATTAACACATATGATATTCCATTATCGTGGATACAATTATGGATATTTTTTGTGGGCCTCAAATATCTTTCTTATTGTTTATTTATAATTTTTCAGCACTTGCAAACATGTTGAATTCTGTTTTTTTTTTTTTTATTTCTTTTTTTAATCTCAATTGTCAATTAAATAAATTAAAATATTAAAAAAATGAAATTTTTTTGGCTCAGATTGCTAAAATGTGAATTTTGCTAAAACAAATAGAAATAAATGTTATTTTTCTATTAAAACTGATGGTTTGTGAAGTATATATATTTTATTAAAAAAAATGAGGGCTATAGGTGATAATTTATTAGTCATAAAGAATTATTTTCAAATCAAATGATAATATCATTCTCAATTTTCTTTTTATTATTTTTTTTACCAAGATACTTGTATTTTGTAAGAAATTTAATTTTATTATATTAAAAATTATTTCTAAAAAATCATATTTAAAT
Organism: Camellia lanceoleosa; assembly: GCA_025200525.1. Classification (NCBI taxonomy): domain Eukaryota; kingdom Viridiplantae; phylum Streptophyta; class Magnoliopsida; order Ericales; family Theaceae; genus Camellia; species Camellia lanceoleosa. Next base: position 40,118,597 of record CM045762.1, read on the forward strand.
TATTTTATACCATTATAAAATATAGTTTTTTTTAATATAATCTTGTTGAATGATCCCTTTCTAAGGTGTATTTTTTAAACATAATGAAAAAAAAAAGTTTCTATTGAAAAAACTTAAGTAGCTTTTGTTTTTGTTTATTAATATTAAATTTTTAATTAATCATATTTATTGTTAAAAAATAAATTAACAAATAATTATATATATATAATTTTGTTTCGATTGTTCAAATCATTAGACATTTTTGCCTACTCAAATTTATTTGAATTTTACATAGGTCCTTAGTGAATTAAAAATTATGCTATTAAATCTTTAAAAAATTTCAAGCTTGGCTCGAGTTGTATATGTTGAACTCACCTAAATTTACAACTCTAGCAAGGGGGTTGAAAGTTACATAATTGAAATTGTGACAAATTAAAAATTGATACATAAATTGTAATAAAATTATTAAACTTAAATTGTAAATTTCAATAATATTTTTTTGTTTTCATAATTTACATACAAAAACCTAAGTATTTATATTATTTTATATAAAAATATTTTATTAATTTTTTTTACGTCATTTCCACTAATTTTAAACAAATTTGAAACAATATATTTGTAATTTACATTTATTTATTTGGGTAAATTATAAACACACTTCTTGAGGTTTGCTTAAAATTCAGATTATCCACTGTAGTTTGAAAAATTATAAATACCTCCTTGTTAAATTTTTTTATTTAACAGAATTAACTGAAAAAAAAAATTATAATTGCTCTCTTCTACAATAATAAAATTACATAAAATTTTAATTAAAACATATTTATAATATTATTAAAAACTATTAATTGACTTAATAATTTATTAATAAAAGTGACGATTTGTTATGAAATTAAAAATCCCATAAAGTAGAATGTAATTTCTAAAACTATAAAAAAAATTATTTATATTTTAATCAAATTTTAAAAGATGTATTGGTAATTTATCTTATTTATTTTAAGGAGCGGAGGCAGATTTGAAATTTTTAAAGCGGAGCGGAGGCAGATTTGAATTTAAAGCGGAGGGAATTCAAAGCGCGGATGGTTTTTTTGGGTTGTTCAAACTCTAATTTTTTTTTTTTAACTATTTCAAAATTTTACTTTTTTAGAGTGTTGCATCGACTTTCCCTTTCACCTCTTTTGATAATTTTTAACTTTTTTTTAAGTTCCATAACTATTTTGTCTTTTTTATACTTTTAAAAAAAAAATTAAAAAATTAATTTTTAATCCGTTTCTAAAAACACTATTCCCACAAAGCAACTAGAGGCTCATCTTCCTCTTTTCCTCTGTTTTCAATTTCTCTCTTTTTTAATTTTTAAAATCAAGTAATGTATAAAAGTGATGATACTATTCCCACAAAGCAACTAGAGCCTCATCTTCCTCTTTTCCTCTGTTTTCAATTTCTGTCTTTGTTTATTTTTAAAATCAAGTAATGTATAGAAGTGATAATAGGCTATAAATTATACAAAATGAGAAAAGAGTGAGACTCCCACCACTTTCAATGAATTTTGATTGGTCTTTTTTTTTTAGGGGTTCATTCTCTCCTTACCCTCCACGTGTGTATGTCGAGGTGGTGAGGGTCGAGTCCGGATCCTCTCCTTGGGCCCCCTCCTTGAGTCTCTCCTTGAGGGCTTATTTTGATATCTCAGATTTCATATTTATTCAGTATAACATACCTGTAAAAAATCAAGTTGATCGGATATCAGAAAGTATGTGTTCAGAAAATTAGGACTACAAACTATTTTTTAATAAACAGTTTTCGAACACATACTTTCTGATATCCGATCAACTTGATTTTTTACAGGTATGTTATACTGAATAAATATAAAAATATGAACGGTTCAGATTATCAAAATTGGGCCTCAAAGTAGACCCGAAAGCCCCTCAAGAAGGGACTCAAGGAGGGAGCTCAAGGAGAGGATCCCAATTCGTGAGGGTCACCCTCAACTAAGAGTTTGGGTCACCTCCACGTGTATGAAGGAGATAATTTATTTTAATATTTTAATAAATTGTCATTTAAAACATCGGTTAACTCTAATTCAAATTCACCCCATAAATATAAGGGAAATTTCATACAAGTAAAGAGACAGGAAAAAAATTATCAACAATATGTCTATGATAAAATACAAATAAAATATTATAAAGGTGATATATTAGTAATTCTCTTCACCTTTCCCCACCTGTGGGTAGTTTTCCCATAAATGTATTACTAGTACTATCATCTAAATACGGTTTTATTTGGAATAAATTAAAAAACAAAATTTTGAAAAGTTAAAAAATTACTATTCTCTCCATCTCTAAATAATGGTCGCTTTTAAAAATTTTAATTTTTTTTAGTACAATTATTGCACTTTTAAAAAATTAATTTTCTAAAATTACATTTTGATAGTATATTTTTTGAAGAATATCAATGTCATAATTGTACTTTTTATGTTGTTAACGAATTTAAAAGAAGGGTAAAATGAGAAATTTATATTATTTTTGTATTTTTAAAAAAAGACTAATATTTTGGGACAATGAAAAATTAAATAAGGAACTAATATTTTGAGAAGGAAGGAGTAAAAAAAATTAAAAAGTCTATACTATTCAAGAGTGGTTGTGAAGAAGCCACTAGGGCTAAATTATTATTTTGTCTTTTGAATTTAACTATTCAAAAAGTTAAAATGTTAAAATTGTCATTTTGATTTTACTACAATATTTTACTACAAATCTTTTCATAAAAAGTTAAAAAATTACTCCAAACATATATTTTTTTTTTCTCTATTTTTTTAACCAAAAAATAAAAAAAAGTGGACTTATATGTATATCCCAAACAACGAGTTCAAATCCTTGAGCAAGGATCCTCTAGAGTTTTTTTTTTTTAAGTTTCTTAGAGTGGTGCATTGTGTGGTTGAGATTTAATAACAAATCACATTAATTTTTCAGCATTAAATCTTAACCACACAATACACCACTTTAAGAAATTTAAAAAAAAAAACACTCTAGAAGATCCTTGGTGCAAATCCTCTCCGTGAGCTATCTACAATGCTCTCTACGGTGGACGGCTGAGATGGAGCCACGTCACTCACTTAGAGATGGACGGTTGAGATCTATTGAATTTAAAATATATTCCCATACTTGTTTTCCTTTATCAGACTCATCCAGCCTTTCCTCTTCTTCACCACTATCTTTTGTTTTGTGTTTTGGTTTCAAGATTGATACTCTCTCTCCTAAAATGGAAATAAAGACACCCATAGGAAGTGATTTTCAAATCTATCTGAAGAACATGAAACCATGATTGCTTTCTAAGAAACATAAATACCTGCAAAACTTGATCTTCAAAGTACTCTCTCTTCTCTCTCGCAAATCAGAAACAATACTGGGAAATCAGAGACACCAGAAAGCTATTTTTAATGGAAAAGTGGATATCTAATTGTCGAAATTTATCTCTCTTTTTTTTAAAACGAACAAAATGAGAAGAATATTAGATGAGGGGAACAGAGGAAGAAGACGATGAGTTTGAAAAATGAGCAAAGAAAGAAAGAAATTGAACTTTAAAAGAAGAAGACAGAGATAGTAGAAGAAAAAAGAACAAATCCAATTAACAAATCAAAACCCCACTCCTTTTTTCCTTCTCTATAGCCCTTTTTTTCTTTCAAAATAATTGGGTTTTGTTTGTTTATTTCTAAAGTAGATGATACTTGATCTACACATTTGTTTTTCTAGTTTCTTTATTTACAGGAGTAGAGAGTGCTCTATTAGCGGGTAAGTGTGGGGCAACCATTAATGGCTGAGGAAAGCTGAAGAAAAGAGAAGAGAGAGAGAAGATAGTGGTGAAGATGGGTCTTGGGAAAAGAAAACAAGTCTTGGAATTTTTTTTTTTTTTTATTTCAGAAAATCTCATCCATCCTTTTCTAAGTGGGCGACGTGGCCCCATCTCAGCCATTCCCCGTAGAGAGCTTTGTAGAGAGCTTCAAGAAGGATCCGGACTCCCAAACAACTACTTAAACAACACTTGAACAAGACGCTGAAGGCCAAATTGCGAATCTGCAACAACATGCTATCAGCCGAAGTTTTTGGAGCTCTTAGAGATGGGTTGAAGTTGAACTCTGTCCAACAAATTAAAACCAACATATTGAAATCTATATTGCTAGCATCTTTCACAATTGTCATAGTTCTCCTCATACTTCCATGTGAATACATAGATGACAGTCCAGTTCCAACTGTCATATTCAAGGGACTACCCTCTACCTTCCACGCATTCGTAGTGTGCTTGATCTTCTCCTTTACTGGCTCGTTGAGCGCGTTGTTAATCCATGACACCTCATTTCTTGCCAAGCTCTGTGAGTACTCGTCTATGGCTTTCATGGCATCTGCTCTGTCTTTGTTGCTTTGTGCCATGTTTCAGCAACCATGGATCTCCCAGGTGCTAATCGTCTCAACTTAAGAAAATGTTTGGTTCTGTAAGCTTTAGATAATGTTGTTGATTTTTTTTTTTTTTTTTACTGTCTTTGGTTAAGTCCTTCAAGCTTTATTTTCCACACTTGAAAGTGGATTCAGCTAGCTGTAATATGTTTGATGGATTTGTACAGGCTTTGTTCTCTTGCCTTTAGGATATAGTTTGGTGTTGGCTACTTGCTTATTGTATTGTTTGGAATTTTTTATTTATTTATTTATTTATTTTACGTAGATAGGTTACTCTACATACTTGTAAGGAGTATTGGCCCTTAGTATTTATTAGAGGTGCAACTCGGACGGATTCGATCGGGTTGAGAGGTTGTCTAAACTCAGTTCAAGTTGTGCTGAGACCTGCCTAAGTCCAAATTGTAATCCGAGATTTTCTGCCTAAGTCCAACCCAAGTTAAATTCAAATTGTCCGAATTATAAATAAATTTTAGTTTTTTTTTTTTTTTTTTACAATTACATTATTATATTATTAAAATTTGACTCTATTTATAATTTTTTTTATTTTTTTTTATAGAAAATCATTAATATCATCAAAATAAATAATTTATATAATGAAAGAGAAATACCATTATAGTAGTCTTTATAATTTATGAGTGAAAAAAAAAATTTATGTTATTTGTATATATAATATATATTCAATGTGATTTAATAATATAAATTATTTTAATATCATGTAATGGTTAATAATTTATATGTATATTTAATATTTTTATATATTTTTATATGTATAATTCAGGTTTCGGATTATTCAACGTCTTTGTCCAAATTCGCTCAAATTTAGGCCAAGTTTGGGAAGTTTAGAATAAGTGCACTTTTTGACTTTTCTTGTATTATGTGTAGAAAAAGTAGAGAGGAGATATTGATTGATGTGACCCAAAAAAGATAAAAAGATGAAATAAGTGCACTTATATTGGGATGCCAAACTTGGCCTTAATTTGAGCTTCTGAATTTATGCCTAAGCCCGTACCAATTTAAAAATATTTTGTCCAAGCTATAAAAAAAATCAAATTGAGCTCGAGTTGCTCGGTTAAACCCGCCCAAGTTACATCCTAGTATTTACAGTGCATTTGCAAGGAATACACCGCACCTATATTGGGTCCAAAGCTAAGGCTCTCACATATTCTAAGCGTTAAAAAATGTGTTTGACTCTTAATAAGAAATTATGGAGGCTCGAACCTGTCCTTTGAACAAGAAATCCGAACACCTTACTACTAAACCAATCTCATTTGAGACTTTGGTTCATGATATGATGAGCTGAGAAGCATGTGTAAACTTTAGTAGTGATATGTTCTTTTTAAGTAATGATGTAGTTGACCTTAGTCTTTTGTGTAATTTGATTATTGTAGTTGTTGCACCTTTGATTCGCATTAATAAATTTTTTTTTAATTTTTACTCAAAAATAAATAAATCTTGAATGAGCTTATGATTTTATTGAAAGGATTATGCAAATTCAGGGCCTTAATGCCTCATCTCCCATAATTCAAATAATCTAATCTCTTCCTTTGTATTATTGTATAGTCTTTTTTTGCATAAACATTTTTGATTGATTTTCATTCAACAAGTAGGGGGATTTCTTCTTCTTCTTTTTCCTCTTCTTCTTTTAATTAGTTTTCCTCCCTCACTATTTGTGTAGTAAAATATTGAAAAAAATAAAAACATTAAGAACATTATAAAGATATGCTTGATTTACTGGAATAAAAGTGCAATGAATGTTAATTTTTAATCTTTACAGGGTTGAATGATAATTATATTTGCAGTGTATTTTGCATAATTTTTTTTAATGAACCAAACGTGAGAATAATCGAATAATTAACAGAACACTACCTAACTGAGTAATAGATAGTCTCCGTAAAATTTGATTTGGTTGAATTTTCTGAATAAGTTTTTGAAAATTTCTTAAAAATTAATTTGGTGAAAAAAAAAAACTCATTATTTTTTTTATGATTTACTTTTTTTGAGATGAAATAATTTTTTAAAATTTAAAAATATATTTTAATATTTATTTTTGTCAATCTAATTTTTAATTTTTTTAAAGATTATTTAATTGATGATGAAAGAGAGAATTGGTGCAAATGGGGGATGGCGTGGATTGATTGAAAGAGGAGCTGAAGTTTCACGGCTATTATGTGTTAGCAGTGTCTTACAAGTTATGGTTGAATTATGAATTTGAATAAAAATTTAAAAAGAAAAAAATATAAACTAAAAGTGAAATATAACTTGGTAAATTTATAATTTAAACACATCTTAAATTCAATTATCAAATGCCACAACAGAACAAGAACTCGATAGAAGTGAAATAAGCATTTCGCAGCCATTGAGTGAATCTTAAATTTCGTCCCTTGCTTGGTTATGTTAATATGATTGAAGAACAAATCAGACATTTATCTCATCACGTACCTTATGTTGGTTTGGTTCTAAATTGTCACATCGGATAGGAGTGTAAAAATGGTCTGCGGTTTGTGGGCGGCTTGAAATTTACCTGTAGCTTGGGATGGGCCTGGTTCGATTAGTCCCGGGTCTGAATCCAGTCCGAGATCCTGAGCTTGAGCCTGAGTTTGAGCTATCATTTTGAAGTCTGACCTATCAATCGGCTTAAGGCCCAAAGCTTGGCCCGAGACCTGGCCCGTCCAAGACTCAGTGTAATTTTTGGTGAAAAAATTAAATTTTTGGTTAAAAAATAGAAAAGGTAAAAAAAAATATTTAAGCTTTGTCCAAGTCCGGGTCACTTGCTTGGTTATGTAAATATTATTGAAGAACAAATTAGACATTTATCTCAAGTACCTTATGTTGGTTTGATTCTAAATCGTCACATCGTATAGGAGGATAAAAATGGTCTGCAGTCCGTGGGCGACTTGAAATTCACCCTCAGCTTGGGATTGGCCCGACCTGATTAGGCCTAGGTTCGAACCAACTCTGGTACCCTTAGCTTGAGCCATCATTTTGAAGCCCAGCCCATCGGTCCGCTTAAGGCCTAAAGTTTGGCTTGGGACTTCGCGTGCTCGAGACTCAATATCATTTTTGGTGAAAAAAATAAAATTTTGGTGAAAAAATAGAAAAAATTAAAAAAATAATATTTAAACCCTGCCCAAGCTCGAGCCTAGGCCCACCGACTCGGCACGAGGCCCAGTCCGCCCAAGGCCCGATACCTCCTAAGTCTGGGCATAATTTTCTAGCCTGTGGGTCAGGTTGGGCTGGCCTAAATTTTGACAGGAGCTTGACATGGACCGGCCCAAGTCCGGGTGGGTCAGGCCAAGCCAGACCGAATCAAATTTTATAGTGATTTTGGTTTTAACTCGTCACTTGTTGTCTTCCGGACTCGGGTTGTATAGTTCTGAATAATGATTCATATCTTGTTTCCTTTGTCTCCCTTTTATTTTGGTCATCGGGTTGTGGTTGTGTGGAACATGTTGGTTACGTGTTTTTCCAAACCTGTGATACCCAAATTGTAACGCCCTCAAAATAATAACATTAAACCCATCAATAATGACATTCATTGACATAAGAAATAAACCGTTCCCATTCATCAGAGTTGTTCATTATAAAAAAAATGATACATGTTAACAACAAAAGCAAATGCCCTACGGGTTTACAGCTTTCCAAGTTAACACTTGGTTACAAAAAGAGAGTACTAACTCAAATACACATTAAGCCATTGGCTTGAATTTACATGTATTACATCAAAAGATAACAAAAATAATAAAAGTCTGTCTGCCTCTAGCCTCCCAAGCTATGACCTTGGAGGTGGCATGCTACCTGCACTTGAAAGTGATATCCCATAAAGGGTGAGCCACAGCCTAGTAGAAATACACTAAACCAGCTATGAACAATGACTAAAAGATTAGCAGTTGATAGATGGTCAACACAGATACATCCACTTATATCACCGTTCGGTTTCATGACATTTAAGTCCATGTAACATTTCATTTCCCATTTCTTTTTCAACCTTGAGTTTGAAAACACGGCTCAGAACCTGGCCAATTAACTTAATGAGGTTTAGACTCATCTTTAAAACACTTTCGAAATTCATGATGGATACACATTGTAGTGCTGTATCACTAACATATAAAATCACTTCCACATATCTCAAGTAATACACATAGTAGTGCTGTATTAATGAAACAAAACACTTCCATATGTTTCAAATAATACACATTGTAGTGCTGTATTAATGAAGCAAAACACTTCTATTTCGCAGCCTGATACACATTGTAGTGTTGTATCACTGTCACACAAAATCGGGTTTAGAGGTACAGCCCCTTTCTTCTAAAAAACCGTGGAGTATAGCCCATTTTCTCCTCCCACACAAACGATGTATATAAACAGTTATCATATACAATCAATCAATACATAAAGTTAATGTATTATTCCAATCACTATATTCAATAGCACGTTCAACTGATTAGTTTTAGTTTGCCTAATCATCATGCAATGTCTACAACAATCAAGGCTATCCTCCACCGATAGCCCATAGCAGTTATTTCTAAACAGAAAATAAATGCATCAAATGGATATATATAATCAACATTTTAACTTGGTGAGCAATAATTAAATTCGACTACACCCTTTAATTCCATACGTCTTAATTTCACTTTCTCAATTCAATTCTTCATTTCTCCAAATTAATTATACCAATTAATTTAACTATGTAATTAGGACACTTCCCCTAATTAACATAAAAACCCTAAGGTTCCATTTTCTTCAATAGATCATTATTAATCTCATTTCCTTCTATGCCAAACATGCATATAGATTTATATAAGCAAAACCCCAACTTTTGTAAAATTACACAAAAGTCCCAAACTTTCACAAAATTACCAAAACCAAACCCAACATATCAAAATGCCAAAATTCAAAGACAAAGCTCATGAGAAGGAGTAGGATATCCCTACCTCAAAGTTTGAGCTCAGACGGGAAAGAGACCAAAACCAAAATGCTCCAAACTCCAAACTTTTCGGATCAAAACGACGCTCTCGACGATCAACACCACTTTTACAAAGGCCGAAGGAAAAGAGATCACTCTAAGTAGATCAAACCCTAGAGAGAAGGGAGTTTCTAGAGAGAGGAGCTCTTAAAATATCTTTTTAGAAAGTAAGAGAGAGAGGGTGAATGCAAAAAGTGATTCAAAAATGCCTAACTACTATCTGATATACGACAGATCTGCTTGAGCAGAAAACACAACGCTCGAGCGTCAAGAACAAAAATCTGGGTTCGCTCGAGCACAAGAAGGCCCGCTCAAGCTCCAAGACACAAGAGTGAAACATGTCCGCTCGAGCGCGAAAAACCAGTCCGCTCGAGCGTGGATTATCCCATCCCAGAACTTTCACCAAAAAGTACTACCCGCTCGAGCGCCAACAAGCCTGCTCGAGTGTAGGAAACCCGCTCGAGCGTAGAAATCACACCTACAGAAGTTTTGCAGGGATACAAAAAGCTGGAAGGGTGAAAACCCCGCTCGAACGCATGAAGACCCGCTCGAGCGGAACGACCAAAAACTAGGCAACAAGAAATTAGATCAAGACTTAACCCACATACTCGAAACATGCCCAATACATCCCCAAAACTCAAATACAAGGTACGAAAGGATGCAAACAAGATATAAGTAACTACCAACATCCACGGAGACAAGTCCGGATCACTGTACACAAGGGGTAAAACCCGGGATCGCTATAACCTCCCCCCCTTAAAGAATTTCGTCCCCGAAATTAAGCACAAGTTTTCAAAAACAAGTTTTCCTCCATTTTTAACAATATTACAACACCATGTTAAACAACCCGACCCATTACCAGTCAATCTCATCTCTTAATAAGAGGCATCTCACAGTATATATATGACAATATGCACTATCAACATGCATTTCTCTTCCATTTCAATAATTTCATATCATAACTAATGTTTATGATACATTTCCAATTCTACAATACTCAACACATGCAATGTTATATCAAACTTCCATTTTGAGGCAAGTTTCAAAATACTTTCATTAAATCAAAACATAAACCATGTTTTACAACCTAAGATATATTCAATACTCTTAAGGTTCAACAATTCAGCAAAATATACAATACATGCTCAAACATCCACAAATAGATCCAGATATTTCTCTCGGACCTCCAACTCACGTTCCCAAGTGGCTTTCTCCACTTCATGATGTTTCCACAAGACTTTCACTAGGGGAATAGTCTTGCCTCGTAAGACTTGCTCCCAACTATCCAAGACTCGAACCGGTCTCTCCTCATACGAGGCATCCTCATCAACCTCTAAGTCGGTCCAATCCAATACATAGGACGGATCCGGCTCATACTTCCGAAGCATACTAACATGAAACACGTCATGAACTCCGGACAATTGCAGCGGCAAAGCTAAACGATAGGCAACCTCGCCAATCCTCTCAAGGATCTAAAAAGGGCCAATAAACCGAGGGGACAACTTCTCACTCTTCCCAAACCTCATCAATCCCCGCCTAGGTGATATCTTCAGAAAGACATGATCACCCACCTCGAACACCAAAGGTCTCCTCCTACGGTCGGCATAAGATTTCTGACGACTCTGGGCTGTAACAAGCCTCCTACGGATAAGCTCAACTTTCTCCGTTGTCTCCCTCACTAAATCCGGGCCCAACAAAGGTGCATCACCCACCTCGGCCCAACAAACTGGAGACCTACATAGTCGGCCATACAAGGCCTCAAACGGTGCCATACCGATGCTAGATTGGTAACTGTTGTTGTAGGCAAACTCCACCAAAGGCAAGTGTCTCTCCCACGTCCCACTAAAATCAAGGACACAACCCCGAAGCATATCCTCAAGGATCTGAATAGTACGCTCGGACTGCCCGTCAGTCTGAGGATGGTAAGCCGTACTGAAGGTCAACTTAGTACCTAAGGCACTCTGCAAACTTTGCCACAACCTAGCAGTAAAACGGGGGTCTCTATCTGAGACGATCGTCACTGGGACCCCGTGCAACCTCACTATGTCCCGAATATACAAGTCGGCAAGATGATCTACCGAATCTCTCACGCGCATAGAAATAAAGTGCGCCGACTTAGTCAACCGGTCTACAACCACCCAAATGGCATCACTGCCCCGCTGAGTCCTCGGAAAACCTACAACGAAGTCCATAGTGACATGCTCCCACTTCCACTCGGCAATAGGCAAGGTTTGTAACAAACCCGCTGGCCTCTGATGCTCGGCCTTCACTTGCTGACAAGTAAGGCACTTGGACACAAACACTGCCACATCTCTCTTCATACCTCGCCACCAAAACTGGCGACCCAAATCCCGATACATTTTAGTGCCCCCCGGATGCACCGCAAGGCGCGAATGATGAAACTCTCGGAGTACCTCCTCTCGGCAAGACTCCGGCACAAACAGACGGTCTCGGTATCTCACACTCTGGTCGGGATACACCGTCAAACCCTTCTCCACCTTCCCACTGGAGATCTTCTCTTGGAGGGATTCTACCTCAAGGTCACCTCTCTGCACCTCTAACACTCGAGTCACAAGCGTAGGCTGCGCAACAATAGAAAACAAGGCCGCAGCCTCAACAGATTCGCCTAGAAGCAAATCAAACTCACCAAGAGCACCCAACATCTCCCACTCCCGGATGGCTATACAAGCTACCTCGCTAACGAATTTTCTGCTAAGGGCATCGGCCACAACATTGGCCTTCCCCGGGTGATAATGCAACTCGAAGTCGTAATCCTCAATGAATTCCATCCACCTTCTCTACCTCAAGTTCAAGTCTTTCTGTGTAAACAGATATTTCAGACTCTTATGATCCGAGAATACCTCGAATCTCTCACCATAAAGGTAATGCCTCCAAACCTTCAAGGCAAAAATCACTGCTCCTAACTCTAGGTCATGTGTAGGGTAATTCTTCTCGTGTATTTTCAACTGACGTGAGTCATAAGCTACCACTTTCCCCTCTTGCATCAACACACAACCCAAACCCTCTCGTGAAGCATCACAATAAACTGCATAACCCAACCCTCTCTCCGGAATAATCAAGACTGGGGCGGTGGTCAATCTAACTTTCAGCTCTTGGAACGACTTTTCACAAGTCTCATTCCACACAAATTTGACTCCCTTTCGAGTCAATCTAGTCAACGGCGAAGCTAGCCTGGAGAAATCCTTCACAAACTGGCGGTAATACCCAACTAAACCCAGAAAACTGCGAATCTTAAACACACTCTTAGGCTGTGCCCAATCTTGCACTGCCTCAATCTTGGACGTATCAACAGACACCCCTTCCCCAGAAACCACATGGCCTAAGAACTTGACCTCCTCTAGCCAGAACTCATACTTCCCAAACTTGGCATACAGCCTATGAGCTCTAAGTAACTCAAGCACCACTCTCAAGTGCGCCTCGTGCTGCTCCTCAGAAGGTGAATAAATCAGGATATCGTCCACGAAAACGACTACAAAACGATCTAAGAATTCCCGGAAAATCCGATTCATCAAATCCATAAAGACTGTCGGTGCATTGGTGAGCCCAAATGGCATCACCAGAAACTCATAGTGGCCATACCGCGTACAGAATGCCGTCTTCGGAATATCCTCCTCCCTGACCCTCCACTGGTGGTAACCTGATCTTAGGTCTATCTTAGAGAAACAACAGGAACCCTTCAACTAGTCAAACAAATCATCAATACAGGGCATAGGGTACTTATTTTTTACCGTAGCCCGATTCAACTTCCGGTAGTTGATACACAGTCTCAAGGCACCATCTTTCTTTTTAGCAAAGAGGGCCAGTGCTCCCCACGGTGAAACACTAGGGCGACCAAAGCCCTTATCTAGCAATTCCTAGAGCTAAACTTTCAACTCAACCAACTCTGCTAGGGCAAAACGATAGGGTGCCATGGAAATCGGCGCCGTGCCTATCACTAAATCAATAGAGAATTCTATCTCTCGGTGAGGTGGTAAGCTAACAAGATCCTCGGGAAAAATATCCGAATACTCACACACCACCCTCGGCAATATAATTTGGGTCTCATCACACTCACCACTCATAAAGCTAGCAAGTAGACCACTAAGCTCACCCCGCCCTCGCGGATCATACACTGGTGGCAACAAACTACCAACCCGATCCCCCAAGAAATGGAAACACTCCCCGCTCAAAGTACAAATAGTGACCCTCTGGCGGTAACAATCTATAACAGCCTGGTATGACGATAGCTAGTCCATACCCAAAATAACATCAAAGCCCTTCATGGGCATAACTACAAAAGGAAACGAAAGCCTACGGTCGGCGACCTCTATATCACAACCTCTACATCCGTGTTTCAAAATCAATTCACCCCCAACAGGTGACACAACACAAATAGGAGATGTTAACTATGCCAGCTCCAACTCCAACACAGATGCAAATGCAGCAAATACAAAAGAATGAGACGCACCCGTATCAATCAACACACTAGCAACCGAGTTGCAAAACTGAAAGGTACCTCTCACAACTGATGGAGCCGGTACTAGGTCTGTCAGTAATCGCGATACACGCTACCAGAGGCCCCTAATCCACTCGCCACCCCTGAGCATACAATCAGATCTTGTTGACGACGAAGCTCTCGAATTGGCCCTCGAGGCCTGCACAGACTGAGCTTGCTGAAAACCCTGCGTCTGCCTAGAACCAAACGCTCCCGAAGTGGCATTCAACTGTGGGCAAAACCTCTTCAGGTGCCCAGGCTGACCACACTGATAACAAGACAAGGGCTGGCCTCTGCCTTGACTCTGGCTCTACGGTCTAGCTGAAGAAGAAGCAACTCTCTGACCTTCTCCCCTCTGTGGGCAAACTGAAGCCTTGTGGCCTAACTGACCATACTTGTAGCAGGTGAACTCTCTCTGATTGCCTCTTCCCGAGCCTGCACTCGGCACTGGAAAGGTCGATCTAGCCGCACCACCCTGAGACTGCTGAGGGTTAGCACCCCTCTGTCTCCTGCCATCTCCCTGACCATCCTAGCTTCTCTTGGAGCCTCTCTGTCCCTCCTCCTCCTGCATCATGATCTCCATATGGGCTGCAGCATCAACCAAGCGCCCATAGTCTCGGGTCATAGAACCCCCAACTCTCATCTTGAGGCCGTGCCTCAACCTTTTCTCAAACTCGATACAGCGGCATTCCTCGGATGCCACAAGTTCAGGTGCGAACATGGACAAGCTAGTAAAAACAGCCTCATACTCGGCCACTGAAGAACTCAATTGCAAAAGTGGCGGCGTCTCTCGGCTTCTCCTAATCGCCAAGATAAGAACTTTTCCGAAAGCATTCACAAAAGCCTCCCAAGTGCCCTCAATCGCGCCTTCACGAACTTCCACCATCGACCAAGATCCCCTTCAGCTGGAAAGATGCCAAGGTCACTTTCAATGCCCCGTCCTCGATGCCAAGCATCTCGAACATCTTACTCATCTACTCCAACTACTCGTCGGCCTTAAGTGGCTCCTTCAGATCCCCAACAAACTCATCCGGATTAGATCGAAAACTCCTCTTCAGAAGGAAGGCCCCGCTTAACAACTGGCTCAAGATCGAGCTCGAATCGATTCTCACCGAGAATACCCATAGACTCCCTCAAAGCATCGGCTATCCCTCGGGCTAAGGCGCCCATAGCCTCCTGACTTGCTGGCTCGGCCACATTGGCCTGACCAATCCCCTTCTGCTGTGCCAGAATATCATCCGGTAAATGAATCTCCTACCTTCTAGGCCTACCTCCCCTACCTCCACGTCCTCGTCCTGACATCCTAATAAAGGCAACGAAGAACATTAGCACATTCATAAATGTGCCGAAACTAAACACCCGCGTCCTAATACATGGACAACTGTAATTCATTCCACGTAAGCACATAATCACATAAGCACTTACGAATTTCATTTTCGGATAATGACAGTCCTGAGGCGTTGCTAGAGTTCCGGTTAGAAACAGCATTGATCAAGTGCTTTTCCAACAAGACTCACAGAAACCCAAGGATACAATCAACATCCTAGAAATTAAATCCCATACCCAAATAGTCACATAAGCATGTTATCACATAAGTACATAACACTACATCTAAGTCTCTAACAAGCGAGACAAACCCATTGTGATCCTAATCACTTCCCACGTACCCAAACTATTCGAATCCGGTACGCTCTGATACCAAGTTGTAACGCCCTCAAAATAATAACATTAAACCCATCAATAATGATATGCATTGACATAAGAAATAAACCGTTCCCATTCATCAGAGTTGTTCATTACAAAAAAAATGATACATGTTAACAACAAAAGCAAATGCCCTACGGGTTTACAGCTTTCCAAGTTAACACTTGGTTTCAAAAAGAGAGTACTAACTCAAATACACATTAAGCCCTTGGCTTGAATTTACATGTATTACATCAAAAGATAACAAAAACAACAAAAGTCTGTCTGCCTCTAGCCTCCCAAGCTATGACCTTGGAGGTGGCATGCTACCTGCACTTGAAAGTGATATCCCATAAAGGGTGAGCCACAACCCAGTAGAAATACATTAAACCAGCTATGAACAATGACTAAAAGATTAGCAGTTGATAGATGGTCAACACAGATACATCCACTTATATCACTGTTCGGTTTCATGACATTTAAGTCCATGTAACATTTTATTTCCCATTTCTTTTTCAACCTTGAGTTTGAAAACACAGCTCAGAACCTGGCCAATTAACTTAATGAGGTTTAGACTCATCTTTAAAACACTTTCGAAATTCATGATGGATACACATTGTAGTGCTGTATCACTAACATATAAAATCACTTCCACATATCTCAAGTAATACACATAGTAGTGCTGTATTAATGAAACAAAACACTTCCATACGTTTCAAATAATACACATTGTAGTGCTGTATTAATGAAGCAAAACACTTCTATTTCGCAGCCTGATACACATTGTAGTGCTGTATCACTGTCACACAAAATCAGGTTTAGAGGTACAGCCCCTTTCTTCCAATAAACCGTGGAGTACAGCCCCTTTCTCCTCCCACACAAACGATGTATATAAACAATTATCATATACAATCAATCAATACATAAAGTTAATGTATTATTCCAATCGCTATATTCAATAGCATGTTCAACTGATTAGTTTTAGTTTGCCTAATCATCATACAATGTCTACAACAATCAAGACTATTCTCCACCGATAGCCCAAAGCAGTTATTTCTAAACAGAAAATAAATGCATCAAATGGATATATATAATCAACATTTCAACTTGGTGAGCAATAATTAAATTCGACTACACCCTTTAATTCCATACGTCTTAATTTCACTTTCTCAATTCAATTCTTCATTTCTCCAAATTAATTATACCAATTAATTTAACTATGTAATTAGGACACTTCCCCTAATTAACATAAAAACCCTAAGGTTCCATTTTCTTTAATAGATCATTATTAATCTCATTTCCTTCTATGCCAAACATGCATATAGATTTATATAAGCAAAACCCCAACTTTTGTAAAATTACACAAAAGCCCCAAACTTTTACAAAATTACCAAAACCAAACCCAACATATCAAAATGCCAAAATTCAAAGACAAAGCTCATGAGAAGGAGTAGGATATCCCTACCTCGAAGTTTGAGCTCAGACGGGGAAGAGACCAAAACCAAAAATGCTCCAAACTCTAAACTTTTCGGATCAAAACGACGCCCTCGACGATCAACACCACTTTTACAAAGGCCGAAGGAAAAGAGATCACTCTAAGTAGATCAAACCCTAGAAAGAAGGGAGTTTCTAGAGAGAGGAGTTCTCAAAATATCTTTTTAGAAAGTAAGAGAGAGAGGGTGAATGCAAAAAGTGATTCAAAAATGCCTAATTGCTCTCTGATATACGACAGATCCGCTCGAGCGGAAAACACAACGCTCGAGCGTCAAGAACAAAAATCTTGGTCCGCTCGAGCGCAAGAAGGCCCGCTCGAGCTCCAAGACACAAGAGTGAAACATATCCGCTCGAGCGCAAAAAACCAGTCCGCTCGAGCGTGGATTATCCCATCCCAGAACTTTCACCAAAAAGTACTACCCGCTTGAGCGCCAACAAGCCCGCTCGAACGTAGAAATCACACCTGCAGAAGTTTTGCAGGGATACAAAAGTCGAAGGTGAAAACCCCTCGGCCGAAAGATGAAGACTTCGGCGAGCGACAAAAAGTGGGCAACAAGAAATTAGATCAAGGCTCAACCCACCTGCTCGAAACATGCCCAATACATCCCCAAAACTCAAATACAAGGTACGAAATGATGCAAACAAGATATAAGTAACTACCAACGTCCACGAAGACAAGTCCGGATCACTGTACACAAGGGGTAAAACCCGGGATCGCTATTTGGCTTTTCCGCTCGAGCGGACTTCACAAATTTTGCTCCTTCGCTCGAGCGGCCATTCTTGC
Source organism: Camellia lanceoleosa (assembly GCA_025200525.1). Lineage (NCBI taxonomy): Eukaryota > Viridiplantae > Streptophyta > Magnoliopsida > Ericales > Theaceae > Camellia > Camellia lanceoleosa. Next base: position 40,136,434 of record CM045762.1, read on the forward strand.
GCTCGAGCGATATTTGTCAACTTTTAGTATTTTTGCAGTTCTGCAAATACTGGGGGAATGCATTGGACGCTCAAGCAGGGTCCTTCGTTTGCAAAACTTATGAAAATGTGTATTCCATTCTTGAGCGTCGCTTCTTGTGCTCAAGTGGAACCTTGTGTCTGATGCTCGAGCGTCACTTTCCACGCTTAAGCGGACTGCGTGTATATCAATCCGAGAAGATGATGTTTTGTATCACTTTTTCATCTCTCTCTCTCTCTATAACTTCCCAAAAACCTAGATCTACACTTTCTCTCTCTAAAACTCACATTCTCTCTTAGGATTCATCTAGATTCGTTGATCTTTTCACCCTCGTGCCTTTGAGAAAAAAGATAGAGTGCATCAAGATCTACATTTTGATCCGAATAGAAGTGGGTTTCAGTGTCCTTGGAGTTTCTCTCTTGCGTGGCTCATTTTCTTCCTTTGAGGTAGGGATATTCTACACTTTGATATAATCTTTAACCTAGTTATTTGGTGTTATGAACAAATGGTGAGATTTTGGGAGTATTTGGGTAAACTTAAGATTTGGTTTCAAATTGGAAAGAGGGCTTTCTATGTTAGATTACATAATTGTTTATGGAACTTGGTTGTGAGCCTATTTCATGTTGAAATAGTTGATTTTAACCATGGGGTCAATATTTGGGAAAATGAGGAGTTTTGCTCTAAAATGTTTGAATTAATTATTTTGTATAAATAATGGAATTGATATGAAAAATGTGAAATTGGGGAGATGTATGAATTAATGGCGTAGTTAGATTTGTTTAATCATTTGGTTATGGAAAATTGATGAATTATCTGTTATAAAGATTATATATCTGTTTAGAAATATTTGTGTTGGGTTATCGATGGAGGATAACTATGATTGTTGTAGAAATTGCATAAGGATTAGGTGAATTGAAACTAATCACTTAAATTGTTCATTGAATGTGATAATATGATAATGCATAATTGATAGTCATTGAATATGACAATGTTTTTTTAATACATTGTATATGTATAACATTTTGGGAGGAGAAATGAGATCTACTCCATTATTTGAGAGGAAATAGGGGATGGACTCTACTGAGAATTAAGTTGGCCAGAGTATCCATAGTGAAAGTCTTGAAATCTTATGTATACATGGGTGCCGATTCCAGCGGACGAAATATCCGTAAAATGGCAAGGTTGAAGTACTTGTATGATGGTCATGTGATTGAACCACTGAGTTTGTAGTCTCGGTTGGGTTATTTCGGGAATATTATACATTTGGTATATGACTTAAATGAAATGAATTAATACAAAATGAATAAGTGGAAATGGATTGAGATGTGAGTATCAGTACTGAACGGTCGTGGGAATAATGTAATTTGGTTACAAATATTGAACGTTTATCTGACACTTATATCTTAGTTAAACCTCATATATTGTGTTAGACTATCTCTACTGGGCTTTGCTCACCCTACTTGGGAAACCACTTTCAGGTACTGGTGACATGCTTTCTCCAAGGACGTAGCTTGGGAGGACCTACGAGATGGAGGCTCTATTTTGTTATTTAAATGTTTAAATGTTTATTCAAGCCTCGGGTTTAATATGTACAGAGCATTTGACTCTCGCTTTTGTTGTAACCAAGTCATATCTTGGAAAGATATAAGCCGTAGGACATTTATTTTGTTAACTTTAAATGATGCTACATGCTATAGATTCATGATGGACATTTATGAATGTATATTGCATGTATTATCTTTTGTAATACAAACTCTAATGATTGAAAATATAACAATTCTATTATGCTCATTTCTCCTATGAGTTGGATTATTTGTAATATAACAATTCTGATGATTAGAAATATAACAATTCTATTAAGCTTTTGTCAGCGCCTTCAGAAGTCCATTAAAAAACATAGCAAAAAAACGAAGAACAATGAGGAAATAGAAATTGAAAAACTCATTCATCCAAAAAATAAAAAATAAAAAAACAAATTGAAAAATGAAATAGGATTGAAATTTGAAATCCATGTACAATTAATGCAAATCAACACTTATCTACAACTCTCTTCTACTGTTTCACCAGTAATCTATGCCATAGAAAGCAAATCAAAGCTCCGTTAAATTTGACTCAAACTAGCATTTTTTTGGATTTAAGAAGAAAGAAAACCCAGATCAAAGTCTAAAGTGTGAACCTCTTTGAACATGAGAATTTTGGGGATGATTCTCTGTGAGGACAAACAACAAACACCAAAGCTACAAAATCAAGGTAAGAGTTGTAGCCAATATGAATCGACGGCGTCCAGTGGCGGCGAGGCGATGTTGGGTGGCGACGGCTTCCTTTTTTTTACTTAGCTCTCTCTCCTCTTCCTCCTCCTCTCTCTCGATCTGCAAACTTTGCAAATTCTTTTTTTTTTTTTTTGAAGGGGGGGGGGGGGGAGGGGGTGTAGCTCACCAAAACGATATCGTTTTGACGAGGGATCATCTCAGCCATTGGTTCCATTAATGGGACACGTGTCGTGCCATAAAAGATCTCTCTAAAGTATCACTTCACATGATTACTCTAGAGGATCCGAACGCTTGCAAAAGACTATTTGTAAAACAATGATATATTCCTCTAAAACTAAAATTCTAATTGAATTACATTCCTCTAAAACTAAAATTTTAATTGAATTCTAGTGAGAATGGAAAATTAAAAAAAATAAAGATTAAAACATCACATCAGATAATTCTGCATACTCCCTCCGTCCCAAAATATTACTCCCTTATTCTATTTTTCATTGTCTCAAAAAATTAGTCTCTCTTCAAAATCAAGTACAAAAATAATATAAATTTCCTATTTTGCCCTTCTTTTAAATTAATAAACAATATAAAAAGTACAATTATGACATTGATATTCCCAAAAAATGTACTATCAAAAGGATAATTTTGAAAAATTAACTTTTTTCAAATGCAATAATTGTACTACCAAAAAAAGTTAGATTCCCCAAAAAAGACCATTATTTTGAGGTGAAGGGAGTACATATTAGAGCAATTAGAATTCATAATTAGAGCTCCAAAATGCCTCGGGACAACGAGTAACATATAGGGCTTGTTTGGTTTGTTTTTGGAAGAGTTGTTTTTGAAAAAAATTTGAGAGAGTTGTTTTAGAAATTTTTTTGGTTTGTTTGGTTGTATATTTTGAGAGAAAATTTTTTTGTGGGAGTTTGGGATGATTTGATATTTTGGAAGAATTGAGTAGATATGTATGAGAGAAAAAGTAATTGAGAAGGAGAGAGGAGAGAGAAAAAATGATTGATTGATGTGTAAGAGAGAGGAGTGATTTTGAAAATTGTTTGAAAAAAGTCTCAAACCAAATAAATTTTGAAAATTTTTTTTCTAAAATTCATCTCCCAAATTCAAACCAAACAAGCCCATAATCTCCTCTCCGTGGAAACTTTCCTCCAATATGTCAGTACTAATCCTAAATTACAAACTTTAAAGGAGAAATTACATTTTAATTGGACATAAAAAAAATTCATTTTTATAATAGTACAATTCCTTGTGTGTATAATATATATATTTTTTGTGTCAAATTTTTACAATAAAAATAAAAAATAAAAAAAATAAATCCTACATATAATACAATTATTTTAAAACAATACCATTTATTTACAATTTCTCGAACTTTTAATGATACTAGTGCTTAAGGATAAATTATCAATAGATCTTAATAGTAGGATTTAGTTCTCATTATAAAATTAATTATTGCTAAAAATAATTTTTTGTGATTATTTTTTTTGCATATGTCTCTGAAAATAGACAATTCGTAACTTTTTTTTTTTGTCACGGTTTGTAAATTATCGCTAAAATTTATAATTAGTGACATATTTTTGTAACAAAATTTTCAATCTATCGTTGAAAATTAAAAGTTAATATTTTTTTTTGTAACAATTTTTTTAAACTGTTGTTAAAACTTATAATTAGTGATATTTTTTATAATAGAATTTTTAAACTGTCGTTAAAAATTAATAATTAGTGATATTTTTTAATAGTATTTGATGAAAAATGTCATTAATTATCATAAAATTTATTGAATAATAATTCCATCTATTAGAACTTACACATAAATCTTTTTAATTTACATAGTTGAGATATGATGCTGTTCTAAACCTTGCTATTTTTGTTTATGCAATTTCCTTTGGCCTTGTTTGGTAGGGCTTATTTCCAGCTTATTTTAGCTTTTAACTTAATTTAAGTTATTTTGAAGTGTTTGGTTCAGCTTAATAATACATCTTATAGCTTTTTGTAAGCCAAAAATCAACTTATTCTTTGAGTGGGGGAGGAGAAGTTTAATTTATAAGTCAAAAATCAGCTTATGTTCACAGTTATAAGCTATAAGCTGTTAGACTATGGCCCTGTTTAGTAGGATTTATTTCTAACTTATTTCAGCTTTTAGCTTAATTTAAGCTATTTTGATGTGTTTGGTTCAGCTTAACAATACAACTTATAGCTTTTTATCAGTCAAAAATCAACTTATTCTTTGAGTGGGGGAGGAGAAGCTTAATTTATAAGTAAAAAATCAGCTTATATTCACAGCTATAAACTATAAGTTGTTAGGCTATAAGTTATAATCATTTTCCCACAACTCTACCAAACGGGGCCTATAAATTATAATCACTTTCCTACAACTCTACCAAACAAAGTCTCTGTATCATATGAATCGCGTTAATAAAATTTCTCTTCTTCGCTGCTAAAAAAAATTGGAAAAAAAAAAAATTAAAGAAGATTGATGTTATTTCATCAGTGCTCTGCGCTAAGCAAAGCATTGGCGCTGTTTTTTGTTTTTATTTTTATTTTTTCTTTTTTTTGTTGGTTTTAGTTAGACACTCTTAAAATTAAAACGGCTTAATTTTAGAGCAGCTGTAAAAATACAAAATGGTTTCCATTGACTTTCAAAAAATGTAGGAACATAAATAAATAAATAAATAATCAATAAATACACATTATATTTAGCTCACATGAATTTATATAACAGAAATGTTTTGTGGCACTAAAAAACTGAACACTAATGCCCCTAATTTCTAAAACTGGTAACTTTATTTTTTTGTTTTTTTTTGTTTTTTTTACCTTGTTAGAAAATTCGGGACATTAGTGCCCCCAAATTCGGGGCACTAATCACAACCGTTTATATAAATTTGCAAAAGTAAAAAAAAAAATGTGCCACTAAATTCATATGAGTTGGTATTTAACGTGTGTCTACTACTTATGGGAGCTTCTGCGCACCAAGCACTGTTGCACGGCCAATGAGATTTTTTTGGGTTCTCATTTTAACAATTCGAATCATTTACATTTAAAAAGATATCGAATTAAATATATTTACAAAAATTCAATTTAATCAGATATCGATATCTCTTTTATCAAGACATTTAATTTTAAGTATAAATTTGAATATAAACATGACTTGATGAAAGGGATACCGATATTTAATTAACTTGAATTTTTGTAAGTATATTGTATTCGATGTCTTCTAAAAAGTGAACAGTTCAGATCATTGAAATGAAACCCGAAAAAAGCTCCATTGGCTGCACAACAATAGTACGCAACTGCCTCCCCAATCCCTACTTACGGTGGCGGATTCATAAAGTCTTTAAATTTGTTGAAAAAAAAATAAATTAAAAAATATAAACAATGTTTTGAGATATTTGAAATAGTGAAATAATTTGAGACGAAGGGAGTAATACTTAGGAGGCACCAGGGAAATTTTTTTTGATCATATTTGTATGTAAAATGTCACGTACCTGTTAATATGTTATTTTTAATTATAAATTGGATGGGCATTTGAGACTTGGGCTAAATTTGGGAACATTGAGATAGTTCAAGAACCAAATTAAAAGGGCAAATTACACTATTTGACTGCGTCGTTTAAGGAAAATGTCACTTTAGAGTCTGGTGAAAGTGGTGAAGCCCTTGATGAGAGTGATAGGGTTGGTGACAACGAGGAATCAGAGAGATAGAAAGATTGGCGATGACGGTGGTGGCGATGATGGATGGGTGGCAAAGAGGAGTTAAAAAGGGATGGGTGAGGATATGAAGGGATTGGGAAGGGTCCTATGAAGCATGGGTACTTTGAAAAATATGCCGTATTCGTACGGTACTTACTGGCGTATGGTACCTCGTATGGTACTTTTGCATACATATCGGGTACACGAAATACGTACCCAAATTTTTTCTTCTTAATTTTTAATGTATCCAAACGTATTTAGTATATACCCAAGCTGTACCGTACCTCAATTGAAACAATATTTTCTTTTACTATAGAGATAAAACTCATTTCACTATACTTCTTTTTTTTTTTTTTAGTTTTATATTTAGCATGATTTTAAAGTTAAACTATGGTTTGTAATTGTAAGTCTTTTAATATATTGACATTTAATTTTGATTTATACCTTTACTTTTGACATTAAATGTTAATTATAGGTTAGATATTAACAAATTAAGCCATTTAATTAATTTTTGCATTACTCTAAATTAAAAATAAATATTTTTTTACAAGCGTATCAAGTCGTATTCGTACCTTATTTTTTTAAGATTTTATCGTATCGACGTACTCGTATCAGTACTTGTACCCGTGTCCGAGCTTTATAGGAAGGGTCACTGGAGCTGGAATAAGTATGGAAAGCACCAAATAGAATAGGGGAATTAGGGTTTTGGGTTTGGGAAGTTAGGAATAAGTATAAAATGGATATTTTATGTTCAAACAAAAGCATAATAATAAAAAAGAGTTAAATACACTAAGACTTTTTTAATTATTAGTAAGGTCAAGTTTGACAACTTAAAAATAATTTATTTTTTTATCTTTTTTTATCACATCATCTTTCTATTTTTTTGCACATCTTTTCGTAAAAAAATAAAAAGTACACTTATTTAGGTCATCCCAAACAACTCCAAATATTTCTTTATTTCATTTATGAACACATATATGTTGACTTTCTTAAGTATGAAAATTATATAAATATATCCTTTTAGAATTGATGAAAATTATATAAATATATCCTTTTAGAATTGATCTAAAGGAAATCTATTGAGGACCAAAGTAATACATTTTATAATTGAAAGTATCAAAATATATAAATTTATAGATAAAAAGATAAAATAATAGTTGAAGGGAGTAAATATAGCCTAACATAAAAGCATTACATGATAACTTGATAAGGACCCACAAGAAAAATAGTACGAATATTTAGCTAACTTTTGGTAATATTTACGTTTTTTTTTATGTTTATAAAAATTTTATAAATTAGTTTTTGTTTATTTTTAAGAAAATATAAGCTACAAACGCATTTAGTTTGAACAAAATGTTTGAAATTTTTTAAAAATATACACTAAAAAATATGTTTGTTCAGGCTTAAAATATTTATATTTATTTTTTATTATTTATTACAATGGGATCATACACATTATAATTGAAAAAAAATTAATCAAAAAAATTAATTGAAAAAAAAATTTATTTGAAAAAAAATTATTTGAAAAAAAAATTAATTTAAAAAAAAATTGTTAGTCAAAATTTTAAATTTCTGTTAGAATTTATGTTTTTTTCTTAAATTTATAAATTGAAACAACTATTTATAAACTAAAAAAATTATCAAATAAATTTTTATGATAATTTTTTAAATATAAATTAAAAATTTATCAATCAAATTTAAGAACTCACTACTTTTTTTTGTTTTTGTTTTTGTTTTTGTTTTTGTTTTGTGGGGTACATCAAAAAGGAAAAAGCAAACAAATTGGGTACATCAAAAAGGAAAAAGCAAACAAAACAGAGCAAGAAGATAAGGCAGACAGAATCCTAGATGGGTTGAAAAGCAAACACAGACCAAGGAAACACAGAACAACAGCAAGGAAACACGGTACTAGTTTTGTTGAAAAGTAAACCAACTTTAAAGAGGTGGGTGGGGACAGTGATGACTTTGAATTCAAGCAAATTTAAAAAAACAAAACACAAGCTTTAGCCCAAGGACCCATCAAAAAAAAAAAAAATTGATAGTGTTACATATATTAATTAATATATATTAGTGTATTAATTAGTATTATGATATTATTAATGATCTTATTTATTATACAAATTATAAATATGTAAAATTTTTAAAATTATGTTATATTATTTATATTAATATGTATATTAATTAATGTATATAGTATTATTTCAAGAAAAATAGTGGAAATATTTAGGAAAGCACTACTCGTTTGTTGAAAAGTGAACCAACTTTAAAGAGGTGGATGGGGACAGTGATAACTTTGAATTCGAGCAAAAAAAAATGATTTGTGGCACTAAAAAGTTGAACACTAATGTCCTTAATTTTTATTTTAGGTAACTGTTTTGTTTTGTTTTGTTTTTTTTTTTTTGTCTTATATGAAAATTAGGGACATTAATGTCTAACTTTTTAATGCCACAAATCAAAACGGTTCGAGCAAATTTGAAAAACAAAACACAAGCATTAGCTTAGGGCCCACCAATGAGAGAGGCGCGAAAGGCACGTCTATAAATGCGCCTCGGCAGGTGGAGTGATTTTTTGATTTGGCTTGACGAACGACAAATTATTGGGTGTTCTAAAATTATGTTGGTTTAGATTTAAGAGGTTGTTTAAGGTGTCTTAAATAAGTGTATTTGTTATTTTTTTGAATTAAAAAATTGAGGTTAAAAATATAGATGTTTAGGTTAATTTTTTAATTTTTTATGAAAAAATATATAATAAAAAATTATAAAAAATAATTTGTAAGGAAAAATTCGAATTGAGAGTTGTGCAACTATAATTGTTGACCATATACTCTCACACATAATTCCCACTGCAAACCACTCCATTTTTAAGATTGACTATAGAAGTATAGCATGGAAGGAAATAAGTTGGAGTGGCAGCGGTGGTGATGGTAATAGCGATGGAAGATTAAGGGGTTGTTTGGGGTGTCCTAAATAAGTGTACTTTTTGTCTTTTTGGACTAAAAAATTGAGGTTGAAAATATGGATGTTTGTGTTAACTTTTTAACTTTTTATAAAAAAAATGTATAATAAAAAATTGTAAAAATTTATTTGTAGGAGAAAATTAGGATTTAGAGTTGTGCAGCCGTAATTGTTGACTTTTGGTGAATAGTGTTAACTTTTTAATTTTTGACTTTTTGACTTTTCCTGAACATGCCAAACTTGGCCTAAGAGTAGCGGCAAAGATGGTATAGAAGGTATGAGTGAATGGAAGAAAATTAAGGCTGTGTTTGGTTTGTAATTCAAATCATGATTCAACAACTGCTATGAACCTTCTGTTTGCTTACAGTTTTCAAATCACGATTCCAAATCAATTTCAAAACACATTTTGAAAACATGTTTGGTAAATCATAGAGTTTTTGAATTTTAAGTCTACCTAGCCGTCCCCCTAGACATCTGCTTAGACATTTTTTGAATTTTTGAGTCTATCCAGTCGTCCTCCCAGACGTCTGACGGGTTGACTAGAACAGTGTTTTTCTTGTTTAGCAATTGGTACCTGTTATTTGGAAAAAAAAGAGAATATATTATATTTGTTTTTGATATTTTTTAAACATAGAAAATATTTTTTTAAGACCAAAATGACAAATTATTTGGACATTTATTTAAAATTAAAAAAAATTGAAATAAAAATTAATTTGTCACAGTAATTTAATATATATATATATATATATAATGTTTTTTTAATATTTTAAATAAAAAAATTTCATTTTTTTTAATTTTTGAAATAAAAAAATTATTTTTGTCAATAATTATTTTTTTGAATTGAATTTTAAAAAGAGTTTGGTTATGAGTTTCGAATAGAATTTTCTATAGAGTTTTAAGTTTTGGGTTTGGTTATAGTTATAAGTTTTGAATTAAGTTTTGAAAACTCTTTTCAAGACTCATAATCAAAAACTTTTCACGAACTCAACACTTATTTCAAAAATTCAACATTCAATTTAAATCATAATTCAAAACTCTTTTCAAAATTTATAATCAAATAATTTTTCTCTTTTCAAATCATAATTTCAAAACTCACAAACTCAAAATGTAACTCCACACTCAAATCAAAATTCTAAATACAAACCAAACGCTATATAAGATTTTGAAATTGAAGATGAGGGGTATTATTGAAATAAAGAGATATGTACTGAGATTTTATCTTTTTTTGATGTGTGTATTAAAAATGTATTTATTAAGTGTGTACACTGAGTGAAATTAGTGTGTGGAAATAGAATTATCTGTTTGTTTGGGATGTGTGTTGGCTTTTTGACTATTATAGCTTGAGGCTAAAAAATTTCGTTTGGGATGGATTTTTTGACTTTTGTGAGAGAAAAAAATAAAATAATTATAGTTCGAATATAATATTGTCTTATTGGCTTTTTAGCCTATTCTGTCTTTGTGTTACTATTTTAGCCCCGTAACCTTATTCGAAACGAGTGTTATGTTTGTTTAGTTATGGGATTAGATGTTAAGAAATAACTAATCTATTGAATCCTATATTTGTTTGTGATATTATTGTTGACTTTTGGGCTTTCGAAGGTTATTATTGTAATTGCGAGCGTGCCAGCAAGGATCAATCAGTCCTTACAGAAAATTAATTGCCAACCAATTATCAGACGATTGTATTTTAGTTCTTTCAGCCTCAATGAAGAGGACTTTTACTGGTGGCTTGATTTAGGAGAATTAAGCAATATAACAATCAAATGAAGAACAGTTGAAGTATTTCATTAAAATGAAAAACTTATAATGATCCAAACTCAGCTTCGTAGAGGTTTACAGCAATAATCTACTTGAAACTACTCCTATGAACGAAGTACAGTACAGGAATTTAAAGTACAGGAAATATAAGACTGGAAATGTAAAACTGGAAAGGAAAATAAGTATAATAAGACTGGTTTTTTTAGATCTGAGTCCGGGAGCTTTTCTGGGGTCTTCTCTGCTATTTATACTGCTCAAGGATGACCATCGAACTGCATTTCTAACCGTCGAACTGCTCCTCCATGATCGCTGATCATGTTGCCTCAAGATTAGCTCCATTACGTCATTACTTGCAGTTAGGCTTCCCTCCTAAATTTGAATTTGAAATATGAGTAACCGTTGAAGCCACATCACCTTGCATCTCTTTGTTGATCCACTGCTACTCAGATCTCGTAATAACCAATACTAACTGCCACGTGTACGATCAGGATCGAAGACTTGAATAGTCTTCCTATATTATCCTTATTTTGCTACGCGTCGAATTGTAATTGGCTTGTACAAAATATGTAGCCAACATTACCCCCCGCACTAATATACCCAATACTTGGTGATATTAGTGGATCAAGGTCCTTTTTCCACGTCTCAGAACGTGCATGGGTTTTGTATTCTCCTAGAAATGCAACTGTCATTTATCATCTGCATTAAACTCTCCTTCAATCTTTTGAACACCCCTACCACCTTAGTATTCGAACAGACTGATACATTTCTTATGGCCGAAACAATTTTCCCTTCCATTGATCGAGCACACGAAGAGTCATATGATGATGCTGTTCTTCCTCGAAAGAACCTCCATGCATTAATTAGCCACCTTTACCCACCCTTCTATATTCAGGTCATGGATGCCTTTGCAAATTATCAACCCTTGGACCTCGAACATATTGCCCTTAATCCTTCGATTCAGAAACTTACAAATATGGACATGGGAAGTTCTTCTTTTGACTCACCCTTGGACTACGAACAAACTGCTCTTAATCCTTTGATTCAGAAAGTCGCAAATATGGACATGGGAAGTTCTTTTTCACAACCCTCTGCATGGGATAAGGCTGCAACTTCTTCCTCTTCTAGGCTTCTGACTGGACAAGCTGGTCAAAACTTGAGGCCTGTGATTTGAGGGACCAAATCAACCATCACTTTGTCGAATTTACTGACCCTTTAGAGTTCCTTTCTTATGCGCCAAGCTCGGTGGTCTATCCCTGCGTGTCCATTGATCATCGACGCAGTTTGGAGGAGAATCTGCTTGTGGCATGGTATATATCCTCCATGCCTACAAAGATAGTACACGCTGCCCGACGTCTAGAAGAGGCACAAGGATATAATCCATCATTCTTAGCCTAGAAGGTGAAGATTTATTCTGCTGACTGGCTCGATTATATCAATGCCTTTGTTTCTTCTGCCCTTGCTCCATCTCCTAAAATAGAAGCATCCACACCTTCTCCTCCGCCAAATTCTTGCTGGATAGAGAGACTGAGGCTTGCCCTTTCCACGGATAAAGTCTTTCCACCTTACAAGCCTCCACCTTCCCCTAATCCAACTAAGCGGAAGCAAGCTCAACTTCTGCTCGCGGCTTTCTCTCACTTGCCCTTCAATGTTCTTGAGGATAAAGTCCCTCTCAAGAACCTTCGATGGGCTTGTGATATTCTGACTCGGGGTCATGTCCTCAATCCTCTCGCCTAAGCAAAACTTCACATGTTTTTGGACCAACTTCCATTGCTTCTCCATTGGCATCAGACCGTTATGGCCACCACACAATCTTTAGCCCAACTCTCGTTCCTTCGAGTTCATGCTCAGTACGAAGCAGAGAACTTCATTGAAGAATTCGATGATTTCAAGAATAAAGATTCTGCGTACTGGGATGACTCGGATATAGACGAATTGGAACAAGCATCGAGAGAAACAGCATTCGAAATAAAGGCTGAAGAGCTCTTTTACGAAGTGAGAGCACATCAACTCATGCAGCCAATGTTAGAAGAAATAGAGGATAGAATAAAGAAAGAACAGAAATTCATTGATCATAGTTGGACTAAATTTCATGATCTTGTTATTTATTCCATTCCTTATTTTTATGAGCTTGAGTTTGTATCTAAATAGGGCCATTCGATGTAATTGCTTTTGCTTTAATACCACTAAGACCTTTCCTTTTTTTTTTTTTGGGTATGGTTTGATCTTGTCCCCACTTTATTTTAAAGCAAATTCAGAGCTTCGAACTGAAGAATCTTATCCTTCGAATTTGGACTCAATCGTTTTAAAAGAAACACTAAAAAGAACCAACAATGAACCTTTCCAATTTGTGGAATATAGTTAACAATTTTTTGCTTATTTTCATTTAGAATTAGTGCTTCGAATTTAACAATCTTATCCCTTAAAGCTTATTTTAATCATAATCAACATATGGTCATTGTTAGTATGATCAACCAATTTTAAATTGACCATTTTTGCTTCGAAGAACAGCCCATGCTTTTTTTCTAGTTTCAAAAGACAATCTCTGTCTGTATGTATACAAACCAACTATTGGTTTTGATATTTCGAATACCAATTCCCATCCTTAAGGGGTCTCAAGTTTTATTTCGAAAGACATTACTTTTATTGAGAAACCTAAAACAGGTCTTCAATCCTTTTAAAACAAACAAATACTTGAATATTCTTGCATCTTAGGTATGGAATGTACTTTGAAGACGGCTTGGTAGTTTCGAAGCCATTGTTGTTTGACTTTTAGCGCCAAAATCTGGTTTTTTATGTTTCGAACACCAACTCCCATCCTTAAGGGGTCTCAAGTTTTACTTCGAAAGACATTATTTTTATTAAGAAACCCAAAACAAGTCTTTAATCCCTTTGAAGTAAACAAATACTTGAGTATTCTTACATCTTTAAGTATGGAATTTGCTTCGAAGCTGGCTTCTCTGCTTCGAAACCGTTGTTATTTGACTTTTGGCGCTAAAATCTGGCTTCGAAACCAAATATTTTACTTCCAAGCTGGTATCAACATATGGGATGCGTTTTTCCCTCCAAAAGTATCAATGTTGAAGGAAACTCTTCGTATTCGTACTTTTAGTACATAACGAATTACGCGATATATCTTTCAGATACAAAGGCTTTTAAAACCCTTTTATTTCGTGCACTGAAATCACTTGCTCGCTCAACACAAAAACCCTTTATCTCTACCGATCTTCCACTTCTTTCTACTTCCTTTCCCAGCTTCGTCATCTGAGAAAGCGTTCTATCAATGGCTTCCTCTTCACTGAAAGTGCCAGTTGTAGAGCGTGCGAGCCCGTCTGTGGCCCTAAAAAGGCTCATTGATACAGAATGTGAAAAGTATAAGGCTGGGGAGAAAAGTGCCATCGACGGACGCATCTTCATCCCTCGTCGTCATGTGCAACAAGACTATGTGCTTGGGCCCATATTCAAGGAGATTCCCACTGAGCTTCCAGCTCTATATCCTCGTCTGCAAGACCATTGTCTCCTTTACGAAGGTGGCCTTGACTGGAGGAACTGGAGGACGAACCGCCCCCACCGATTCTGGCCTACGGTGAGACCGGAGTGGCAAGAATGGTATGATTGAGTTGTCCCTAATAGGACCTTGGACCTTCAAGAACTCTACCTTCTCGACGCCCTCCGACTATCTAGGTTAACCATCTCAGAGGACCCTTTCTTAATCCCTACTGCCCTGTGCTTTTGGAATTCTACTTTTAATTTCGTTCAATTTAGATGTGGGATGATGGCCCCTACTGTTCTTGAAATTTGCACCTATTAGGATTATCCCCCATTGGAACCCCCATTGGACCAGATTATCCTGACCTAGCAGTCCCCTTTTCTCTCCCCTCTCTTAACTCATCCTATAGTGACTTCGTCAAGGCTGAGAATAAAAGAGAGGGTCCTGTGACTGATAGGGAATTCTTTTCTTTCCTACTATATTGGCTTTGCAAGTTCCTTTTCTACACTTCCTCTCAGAGAATTATGCCTGAATTTGCCCCTCTTGCCAAAGTCCTTGTTTTACAGAAGAAGGTGGCTTTATCTCCATACGTCCTAGGTCACGTATATAGAGCCTATTCTCTCTTCTGTGAGAAACCCTTAGATGCCAATCAAGGGGGGCCATTTTGGATTCTTCAGCTTTGGCTTTTTACTTATTTCACTAAGTTACAATCCAAATGCCTTAAATTTTTTGAGCCAAACCCTCCTACTCATGGTATGAGGCTAGCCAATGCTTCACTTTATTCTTCTACCTTTGCTTTTTACTTCTCTTTCTTCCACCAGCTTCCAACTTCTCCTCCTTCTTACAGCTTTCGTCCCTTCGAACCCATTACCATTGGCCCATCTTGGTTAAAGAACTTCCTAAGTGATAGATTCTGCGCCTCACCTGTTCATAAAGATATATGGGCTTCTATTATGCTCCCTAGAGAATTATTCATTGGAACCATGAACCCCAGTGCTTACAAATGCATTGCTAAACCCTATTGTCCTGCTTAATTTGCTATACAATTTGGCTTCTCACAAGGGGTCCCAATATCTCTCTGCAGTAACACCAATCTAAGTCTTACCACCAGGGATTTGAAAGTTCGAAGGTCCAAACTAGAAGAGGCAACTTCTAAGTTTATACAGGACTTGGTCGAATTTGAGTACATCCTTTTCCTTCCTTAAGGTAACCCGTTGAAGAGGTACCAAAATTGGTGGGTGACCAATATGGAAGTATACTTAGCCATTTCTCCTAAAGATCTACTAATGGTGTTGGATGTGCCCAAGCCCAAAGGAGCTGGAGTTGTTACTTCCTCCACTGTTCTTACCACTCCTATGCCTGCCACCCCATAGCCTGCTCCTGCTGCCTCAACTCCTCCTAGAGTTACTCGGGTTGCCTCAAAGAAAGGTAAATACCCTTGTTTTCTTTTTTTTTTTCTTTTCTTTTTTCCTTCTTTATAACGCTTTTAGCCTCATCTTTAATTCTTCTTTTGTGAAGGTGGTGCGGGTGTCTTACAGGGAGATTCTCCTCAGAAGACCCAAGCTTTACAGCTCCTCAGGAGCAAACAACAAAAGAAGAAAAGGAAACTCTTTCCTGATCCTGTGAAGGAAGTGCCTGAAGTTCAATCAGCAGAAGAAGAAGAAGAAGAAGAAGAAGAAGAAGAAGAAGAAGAAGAAGAAGAATAAGAAGATCAAGAGCAAAAGGCACTCGTACAAAGAAGGAAAAGAGCAACTGTCTCTCCTTCTGATTTGGATCAAGATCCCACTCATGAGACAACTGCCAGAGTAGTAGAGGAACTCACTTCTGATGAATCTGAATCCCAGATTAATGAGAGAGAAATTGAGAAAGAGCAGGCAATACCAACACCGAGAAAGAAGAGAAGGAAGATGACTGTCTCTCCTTCTGATTTGGTAGAAGACCCTATTCATGAATTAGCTGCTAAGGCAATAGAACAAGAGCATTCTAAGGCCATAATTGTCTTTGAGAGAGCTGAGAAGAGACGACTTCAGCAATTCTTAAGAGATGAAGCAGCTGCTGCTGATGCAATCCAAAGGGAAACTGCAAGAAGGCAACATATTGCTGAGCACTATTCCCTTCGAAGCTCTCCTATTGCTGCTATCACTTCTGAAACAAGTAATAATTTTTTTTTTTTTTTTAATACTTCTACTGTTTCTCCCTTATCAAATTTTTGGTATTAAAACTTGACATTACTTTACATCTCTTCTTTTGCAGCAACAACTTCTGAGCTTATTCTTCCAATAAGGACTCCCTCAGTTTCAGTTGAAGTTGATCAGATGCAAAATGTGAGGACTATTCAGATAATACTCGCACTTCCTAGGCCTACATTCAATATACCCTCCTTGAGGCCAAGCATTCCTGTATCTCTTTCCTTTAGATTAAATCCCTATCTTCCTTACTTATCTTTGGATCTACCTTAATTCAGTTCTCTTTCGAGTCTCGCTCTTCCCCCTCTTCCTAAAGAAATTCCAACTACTGCTCCATCTCTGATGGTAGCTGATTCCCCTACAAAAGGTGCTGGCAACTCTCCAACCCATGGTTTATCACCTTTACCTACTTCCAGCCCTTCGTCCCTTGACCTATTGGTGGCTAGGACCATAGAGACTGCTGAAGATGCTCCACTCATTTCTCCTATCCCTATGTAGTCCTCTGTGCCTTCCACCACTGCTCTTTCTGCACTCCTCATGTCCACGGATGAGGTAGATATCTTCGAAGCAAGACTAGCCAGTCTCTTCGACATGCCCTCTACCTCTCCAATAGCTAATGATGAGGCTGAGCCATTAGTTCTGGCTGATTCCTTATTAGAAATTCTTGAGAGCTCGTCTTCCTCCAATAGTAAGCCTTCTGCACCTCTGATGGATTTAAACAACTGTCTGGAGTTGCTGATATCTTTTTCAAGGATTCCTTTCGAGGCTTTACAAAGGCCTATAATAAGAAATGGCTTCCTTCAGTGCTGCAAAGTTGTTGAGCAATCCAATATAACTGTCTCAAGTCATCTATCTCAGGCAGCAGCTACTATTGACTTTTACATCAACATTTGTCATGCTGCCAGGGCTGCAAAGGAGAAATTAGTGAGAGACCAAAACTTTGTATCCACAGTACATGCTGAAGTCTCAGGGCTAAAGGAACAACATTCCTCTGTCTCCCATTTTTGAACTCAACTACTGGAGAGGAAAGCTCAACTTGAGGAGGAGCAATCTGTAGTGAACCAGGCCTTGATCCGAACTGACACCAAACTGCAGATCACCAACTAAGGACTGTCTGACCGAAAACAAGAAATGACCACAGCCATTCAGTCCCATTATCAACGGTTATAGTCTGTGGGATACCAAATCTGTGGATTAAATCCTTAATGAATCCAATAACTTCAGTTTGGTCTACAACCTTGTATGGCTTAGCTTCGACCCATTTAGTGAAGTAATTAGTGGCCACTAAAATGAAACAATGATGCTTCGAAGAAGGTGGGTGTATTTTTCCCATCATATCCATGGCCCATCCTCTAAATGGCCAAGGCTTTACTATTGCATGCAGGTCAGTTATGGGTACATGCCTGATCGTGCCATGCTTTTGACATGCCTGGCAACCCCTTGCATATTCTATGCAGTCTTTAAGGATAGTTGGCCAATATTAGGAATGCTTTCGAAGCAACCACCTCATCTTCACACCAGGCTGATGAGCACCACAGATGCCTTCATGAACCTCAGCCATAGCTGTCAATGCTTCTTTTGGGCCTAAACATTCTAGCAATAAACCATCTCCCCCTCTTTTGTAGAGAGCATTACTGTATATGATGTATTGCATAGATTGCAATTTAATTTTTCTGCTGGCCTTCGAGGATGGGCCGGCCAAGTACTGCATTATTGGATGCCTCCAATCTTGTTCCTGCAAGTCATTATGATTGACTTCCATGACCACATTCCTTTTGTTCAAGGGTAGTATTAATTTCTGATATGTTGTTTGGCTTATGTCCCTTTGAGCATTATCCCTCATCTTGAAATTCGAAGCTTTTTGAGCCACATCATTAGCTCTATTATTCAAGAATCCTGGGACATGAGTTACATTTGCTATTTGAAATTGAGAAAGCAGATGTAATGCAACAACATTGTATGGCAACATGCTTATACTTTGACATTTGAAGATCCCTTTCACTTGGTTAACCACCAATTAAGAATCTCCAAATATGTTAACTGCGTGAACTTGTAGTCCAATAAGAATTTCCAATCCCACTATTAAGGCTTCATATTCAACTTGATTATTAGAACAAGTAATTTCATCCACTCTGAAACCATGTGTGGTTTCTATTCCTTGTGGTGACTTAATCACTATACCAATTCCAGTTAGGCCATTGGCTTTCAATCCATCGAACCACATTTGCCATGGCTCAACACTAGCCATACCAAGTTCCATTATCTCTTGGCTTTCTGTTTGAGATGGATGGTCTGTCAAAAAATTGGCTAAAACTTGTCCTTTCACTGCCTTTTGGGGAACATATTCTAAATGAAATTCTAATAAGGCTAATATCCATTTGCCAATTCTTCCCCTCAACATAGGTCTACATAACATATACTTAACCAAATCTGTGGTTGTAATTACCAAGACAGTTGTAGGCAAAAGATAGTATCTTAATTTCATTGTAGCAAAATACAATGCAAGGCACAGCTTTTCTACAGCTGAGTATTTACATTCACAAGAATTTAAAAACCTACTAAGGTAATAAACAGCTTGCTCCTTGCCTTTTTCATTGTCTTGGGCTAAGAAAGCTCCCAATGAATCTTCTGCTGCAGCTATTTACAACTTCAAGGGCTTATTATCCTTTGGTGGCATTAGCACTTGAGGGTTGGCCAAGTAAACTTTGATACCTTCAAAAGCAATTTGATGCTCTGCTGTCCACACAAATTTCTTTTCATCTTTTAGCCTTAATAAGGAAGAAAATACTTTAGTTTTTCTTGCAGTGTTAGAAATGAATCTTCGAAGAAAATTAACCTGTCTAAGGAACTTTTGTAATTCTTTTTTACTTGATGGAGGTCTAGCTTCAATGATGGCTTTGGCTTTATTCTGGTCAATCTGTATTCCTCTCTTGTGTACTACATAGCCCAAGAAGTTTCCAGATGATACGCCAAAAGCACACTTAAGAGGATTGAGTTTCAACTTGAACTTTCTCATTCTTTCAAAGGCTGCTTCTAAGTGAAACATATGTTCCTCCATGGATTGGGATTTAACTACAATGTCATCAATATAACACTCTAAATACCCTCCAATGAGGTCATGAAAGATAGTGTTCATAGCCCTCTGATATGTAGCCCCAGCATTCTTCAGGCTAAATGGTATTTTAACCCATTCGAAGGTCCCAATATTCCCAGGACATCTGAACGCTGTCTTGTGAACATCCTTCTCTGCAATGCAGATTTGGTTATAACCAGAGTGCCCATCCATCATTGATAAAATCTGATGCCTTGTTGAACTGTCTACCAACAAATCTGCTATAGGCATAGGATATTCATCTTTTGGAGTTGCTAGATTTAAGTTTCTGAAATTAATGCATACCCTCATTTTATCATTTTTCTTAACTACAGGCACAATATTGGATAGCCATTCAACATACCTGGCTGTCCTGATAAAGCCTGCCTTGAGTAGTCTAAGAATTTCTTCCTTAACTCTCTGAATCACTTCTGAACTCATTCTTCTTGGCTTTTGCTTTTATGGCCTGAAATTAGGCCTCATAGGGGGCCTATGTTCCACTAATGACCTGTCAAATCCTGGTAGTTCATTATAAGACCATGAAAAACAATCTTTATATTTCCTTAGAACAACCAACAACTAGTCCCTATCCAGAGCATTCAAACAAGTACTTATATAGGTGGGCAGTTGTATAGAACCTTCCCCTAAATTTACTTCTTCTAAGGGATCTTGTGTCTGAGACCTTACTGAAGCTTCTTCTTTGATCCCTTCTGCCTTTGAAGCAATCTTCTTGCTTTGTTCTGCTCCCAGATTCCTTAATTCAACATCTTTACCCTCCTCTTCATAGACAAAGTCTGTCCATAAGGCTTCTTCCTCCTAAATCTCCTGGACTTTTGTTTCAATGTCCAATGCACAGTATTTGTCAAGGACCAAAACTCTGGCCTGTTGTTGCTTCTGCTTGCAGCCAATTATCATGGCTTTTTTCTCTTGCTCTTGTACTCTCTAGACTATTGATTTTACATCCAATATTGAGAACTTAATTAGAGCCAAAGATTTGACTTCGTGGACTTCATTTCTTTGCCTACAACCAAGCATCATTGTCATCCTTAACGACAACCTTTTCATCAGCACTCTCATGGACTAAGTGTTTCAAGTGTGTCACTTCCTCATCGGCCGTCACTTCGGCTGAGCCATCAGGTTTCCTCAGTATACTGAGTGGTGTCACTCCCTCAATATACAATTTGGCCTCTGTGAAGTCTGCACAGGCTATGAAGGGTTGAGGATCTGCATCAATTTCCTCTGTCTCCCCATTGCCCAAGGCCATCATTATTTTCTGATGCAAAGAGGAAGGCACATACTTGTTAGTGTGAATCTATTCTCTACCAAGTAAAGCATTGTACTTAGCATTACTGTCGATGACGAAGAATGCTGCCATGCAGTCCCTGGTACCCATACTCAGGTTGATAGGCAGAATTCCCTGAGCTATCTGTTTGTCTCCGGCGAAACCAACAATGGTTGTGCTGGTTGGGATTAACCTGGGGTTCCTTTTCCCTAGTTTCTTCAAGGAAGATTTTGGTAGTAAGTTCACCACTATCCCATTATCTATCAAGACTCGGTTCAATTGTATCCCATCGAAAAAGCCCTTGATATACAAAGGCTTGACATACTGTGTCATAGAGTTCGAGGGATATTCAAAAGGATATGAGAGGTTAATGCTTACCTCTTTTTCACTCTCATATTCAGTTTCCATTGGGGTAGCCATTCCGGAATCATCTTGCACCATACTCACTTGTGAGTCTTCACTAGAGACTAGAATTGGGTCCATTTCTTGCCCCTCTTGGTTCTCATCTCTAGCTTGAAATTCATGCAGTAGTATGTGTACCATGTTCACTAATACTGAGCCAAATTGGATGGTTGGCTGTGCCTGTTTCTCCTCTTAGCCACCTTGTTCAGTTACTTTAGAAGCATTCTCCATACTGCATTATGGCATTTCTTTACTAACAAGCTCTTTCAAATGGTCTTTTTTGACTGTTTTTTCAACCAAAAATGTTTGTTCAGCCATGAAGGCTTCGAACATTTCTTCCTCAACCTTTTCTTTCTTTTGGCCTAAGCCAACTTCTTTCTCTGCCTCGCTATCACTCTCCATCAACGTCTTCTCCAATCCTGCTAAACTAGACTTCTCTCTGGCTTTTAGTTCAGAGTGAACTTTGGCCAACTGTTCTCTGCTGCCACCCATCTTGCCTTGTAGAGTTGGTTTTGGAGTATGGTCTGACTTTGGATTCTTCTTTCCTTATTTCTGTACCAATGAAGAACTCTCTCCACTCTCTTTCAGGTCTTGCTGGTACTGAGTGTACCTATGCTGAATTTTCCTCCTTTGTGATCTAGAAATTACGGGGATCATATCTGGTTCCTTTTGTTTTGGGATGCTTAGGCAACACCCAATTGTTTAGAGCCACCAAAGGAGGTTTGACCATCCTGCCTTGGTTTCCAATTACATCTCTTTAGGTAAACACTTCCCTAGGTTTGTTCTGTATCACAAACCAATCTGGGACCCCAGGTACCCACGAACTTACTGACCCGGCTGTTGAACTGCTTATTTCTTCCTTCGAAATCACCTTCGAAGCTGGCTGTGAAGGCCACTATTTGGCCTTGACTTCATGCTTTGGGCCTAACTTAGGCCTTTGATGAAGGTGTCCACTTTCTGTCCTGCGTGAGGCTGGTCTAGGGGGCCAATCTTTGGCTTTGATCCCATAAACTAAACCTCTCTCCAGTCTCCTCTCAGAATGACTGCTCTCCATTCTGTAATAATTAGGTGGCCTGGACTCATATAAAGGCCTCTTACCTTTGGAATGCATTCTATCAGCTGCTGGTTCAACCATCAATGGCTGCTGCCTAACACCAGATGGATATGGCCTTTTATTGTAAGCGTTGGTTGGTTTGGGACGTCTCTGCACATACCTGTAATATTGCTTCCCATCAATTGAAAGCCCTTTCAACCATTTGTAGCTCAGTCTGCACCTGGGACACATCCTTTGCATTACAGCTGCTTCTAAGGAGTCGTCATCCAGTACTTCTTCATCAGAGTCTTCCCTCTGGTGTGAGAAACCTTGTCCAGTAGCTGGTAGATTTCCTGTGTCCTTCTTGATAGTTGTCTGGTTGGCAACATGCATCTGCACATTGACTTCTCCCAATTCTTTCAAGGACAAGCTTCGAAAGTCTGGCATTATGACATTGGCTGCCACCTCTCCAATTTCTGGAAATGGATTACTGTCAATCCCCATGGCCTTTTCTGCTTTGGCTAGGAATTTCAAACTTCCTTTCCGAATTTGTTCTTGGATCCTGTCTCGAAAAACAATACAGTTCTTAGTCGAGTAAGACTAAGAATTATGCCATTTACAATATACTTTTCCTTTAAGTTCATCAAGAGATGGAATTTTGACTCCTTTTGGTAACTTAAGGAAGTTGGCCGCAAGCAAATGATCAAAAATGTCATCTGCATTAGTCAAATAGAAAGAGTATTTCTGATGAAGGTCTTTCTTTTTAAATTGCTGGTCAATTGTTGTATCCTTATGAATTAATGCTTAACAGATCACAAGTTCTTTCCCCACAATCTCTGCTGTATCGATCTCATAATTAGGATCTCTATAATATGTCTTGTATGATGCATTATTTCGGTTTTGTTCCTCCTCTAGTAATTCTTTGTACCTAGACACCTTATAAGTGAGTTCCACTAAATCTCTGAACTCAATCGAGTCAAACTTCTTTTGAAGCCTAAACTCTAAACTATTTTGAGCCAATCTCACAAATTCTAGCTCTGGTAAGATGACTCTGCATTTATTTCGACCCTTTTAAATTTGGCAATAAACTGAGTAGCCTTCTTATCAGGCCTTTGACTCAATCTTGCCAAGTCTGCCATGGAAACCTCTGGCTCTGATTTGAAGAATTGGGCATGAAATGTCTCTTCCATCTGTTGCCAAGTCTGGATAGAGCTAGGTGTAAGGTTAATATACCATACAAATGCTCCCCCAGTTAGGGAATTTGGGAATAACCTTAACTTCATATAGTCATTATTGGTAAATTCGCCGCATTGAGCAGCAAACCTAGCAATATGCTCTACTGTTGATTGGTTTCCATTCCCATAAAAAAGGGCAAAATCTAGTATCTTGAAACCTCTTGGGTATTCATGTACCTTGTTTACCCATTCTGGATATGGTTTCCTGTACACAGGAGTCTGGACCCCCCGAGCCATCGGTCTACACATTTCTGTAACAATATCTGCAATTTGGTCCCTAGGGACCATATTTTATGCCTGCTGAACCACTACTGGAGGGGCAAACATAGGATTTGGTGGGCAAACTTGTGCCTGTGGTCCTCTTGGTCCATAAGGTGGTATATTTGGGACTGGTTGTTCCTGTGGTGTAGGTTGCTGCTGGAGGTGTGGGTAACCCCTTTGAGCCTGTCCTGCGAAAGGTGCTGGAACTGGTGTTGTGTCTCTTCCATTTATAGGAAAACCTTCCAACCCCCCGGGTGTAAATTCGAATAAGGGATTAGTGAACCCCCTTTTGCCAGGTTTGGCTTCGAACATGGGATTTGGAACCATTCTTATGCCATTTTCTTGTACTGGGCCAGATCCACCAAATTGCATGGTTTCACTGTTAAGTACTGAGGCATTTTGACCTGCTATAGATTTCGGAATAGGTTCGTACCAAGACTGAGGTGATGGTCTTTCATAGTTCTGATTACTAGTTTGACCATTAGAATGTCCATTAACTTGCATAGGCTGTTTATCTCTAGCCAATCTTTGCTGAGGGACATTCGAAACTTCCTCCATGTGTCTTACATTTGTTGGTTGGTGATTATTCATTCAATCCAAAAAGGACGTTGCCCACCTTTCCATTGTGCTCATTAATTGTTGTCCCATAGCATCTACTAGGCCACCCCATGGATTTATTGGCTGAGTAGATAGAACAGTAGATGGCCCAATTCCTTGGTCTCGTCCAATATTACGAACATGTGGTACTTGTTTTGAAGTGCTGGTCTGTTCGACCATAGGTTCTGATAAAATGGGAGTTTCCACAGGATGTGTTATCACATTATCCTCCGGATTAGGTATCTCTACCTCTCCTTCCACGCCTTCTTCCAAGCGTTCATTTTCTCCTTGTCTCCTACGTCTAGCCATTTCAATTAGTCCCACCGGGCGTGCCAAAAATATATGTTGGCTTTTTGGCTTTCGAAGGTTATTATTGTAATTGCGAGCGTGCCAGCAAGGATCAATTAGTTCTTACAGAAAATTAATTGCCAACCAATTATCAGATGATTGTATTTTAGTTCTTTCAGCCTTAATGAAGAGGACTTTTACTGGTGGCTTAATTTAGGAGAATTAAGCAATATAACAATCAAATGAAGAATAGTTGAAGTATTTCATTAAAATGAAAAACTTACAATGATCCAAACTTAGCCTCGTAGAGGTTTACAGCAACAATCTACTTGAAACTACTCCTATGAACGAAGTGCAGTGCAGGAATTTAAAGTACAGGAAATATAAGACTAGAAATATAAAACTGGAAAGGAAAATAAGTATAATAAGACTGGTTTTTTAGATCTGAGTTCGGGGGCTTTTCTGGGGCCTTCTCTGCTATTTATACTACTCAAGGATGACCATCGAACTGCATTTCTAACCGCTCCTCCATGATCGCTGATCATGTTGCCTCAAGATTAGCTCTATTACGCCATTACTTGCAGTTAGGCTTCCCTCCTAAATTTGAATTTGAAATATGAGTAACCGTTGAAGACACATCACCTTGCATCTCTTTGTTGATCCACTACTACTCAGATCTCGTAATAACCAATACTAACTACCACGTGTACGATCAGGATTGAAGACTTGAATAGTCTTCCTATATTATCCTTATTTTTCCACGCGTTGAATTGTAATTGGCTTGTACAAAATATGTAGCCAACAATTATAAAGAAGGATAAATACTCAAAAAATTATTTTATCCTTTTGTATTGTTTACTAAATAATAATAATACTAAATTTGACTTGTAAATTTTATTTTATTTATTGGCTAGAACTTTTCAAAAATTAAATAAATAGAACATTAATAAAAATAAAATTATTTTATTTTATTTTTTAGTTGAGACTTTCAAATTTTATTTTATTTTTATTAAGTATAATACATAATAAAACCAAACAATTTGTCTATGTAATAGTGAAACAAAAATTGAATCTTTATCCCACCATTTGAAAAAAAAAAAATTTGAATTTTTATTCCATCATTTGAAAAAAAAAAAAAATTGAGAAAAAAATTAAGATACATGTACTTGGGGGTGAAAGTGACTTTTTACAAATTAATTTCATGGGATTGTTATCCCACCATTTGTATCCCATCTCTCTTTCTAGGACACAACATTTTCACATATGAAGGACAAGGAATTCAGTTCAACTCCTAATCCGGCATACAAATTTTCAATCAAACAATGGACTCCTTCATAGAATGGACATGGAATCCAATCCCCTCTCAAATCCTTTCAAACAAACACCCTCTAAGGGAATAGCCTCTCCTTCATACCTCCATGTCTCTATATTTCATTATATCCCTTTTGTAGGTTCTAATTCAGATCCACATCGATAATTTGAACAGTCTATTTTGTAAGTTTCGTAATAAAGGTCATTCATACACAAAAAAAAAAAAAAAAAAACGAGTTCTATCGAAAAATTATGAACATGTGAACGAAAAATAATTTTTTAAAAAATATATATATAAAATAGATGATTTGAATTCACAATCACATTTGTCATTTATTTTATCAAATAAAATACGATTTTTTTTTAAATTTATAATTTTTCGATAAAACTCATTTTTTATATAAATAATTTTCATTATGAGATTTATGAGATAAATAATTTAAATTATCACTCTAAATCCAAGTTAGGACCTATAAAGAAATATAAAGAGCTATGGAGAAATGAGATTATGGAAGAAAATTTACCCCTACTTAAAGAGCACCACATCATCAATGTCAGTCGATGCTCCACATTAGGGCTGAGCAGCAGATATTTCAATCCGCCTATGCCGACCGAACCAAACTGATCCACCGCATTTTGGACGGAAGCGTGATGATGAGCGGACGGTTGCAGATTGATTTTTTTTCAATCCGTCTAGTTTTGGACGGATGGCAGATTTGAGATTCTTTTGACCGTAACTGAACTGCCAAACCGTAAGCAACTTTAGTAATTTGTAAGATTTTGTAGTTTCAATTTATTTAGATATTCTGTTTGTATTTTCAATTAAAAAAGAGTTTAAATATTCTATTGTGTTTTCAATTTCGAAATCCTTTTATCAAATGGAAAATGTTGATAATTGTTTTTTTTTTTTTTTTTTTTTTTGTGAAAAATATAATGCTTAATTTTGTCATTTAAAAAAAAAACAAATTAAATAGTTTTTGAATTAAAAAGAGTAATGAAATAGTTTTGATAATGCATGGTTTTCTTATATGTATTTATTATTGGTATTTGACAATTTACTTGATAATTTTTTTAGTTATGTTGAGTTGGATTGTTATCCAAAAAAAAAAAAAAAAAAAAAAAAAGTTGACAAGTTGTTGTATTATGTTCAAAATTTATAAAGTTTAAACCACTAAACCGATTCACATCCATTCGCCAATCCGCTCAATCCACATCCATCAATTTGACGGATGGATGCAGATTAATTTTTTTCAATCCACCAATTTGACCGACCGTAACCGAACCACGAACATCTCTACTCCACATCAATAACAATGCACTAGTTAACCACTGTCCTTGGACCTCATACATTAGAGCATCACATCTATTAGAATCCCCTTTTTTGAAATTTTAATTTTAAAAAATGATATATAAATTTATTTTTTAGACGTAATAATGTGTTATTAAGATAATTGATTAACAATTAAAAAATAAATAAAAGAGAAATTTGACTTAAATATTTTAGGATAAATTACACTAACATTTCTTGAGATTTCTGTTTAATACAGATCTCCCCTCACATTTAAAAAATTATACTTATCCCTTATCATATTAAAATGATATATTTGCTCCTTAGCTTTTGTACAAGCATAGAATAATCTTCTCGTATAATCCTATTGATCAAGTTTGCACTCCTCCGAATATTGTCGCTTTGCTACCTGAAAACCTAAACGTGAGCTAGCAAGCAGGTATGTGCTAGAAACCCCTCCGATGCCTAAGTTAGCAATTAGACAATAGATAATAAGCTCTGTGTGTTTGAGAGTAAGAATTGCAATACCTGGAAATAGGTGTAGTCATAAGCTTTTATAGATTTCGCTTAGCACAATTCTAGTAGGACGCTTACTGTTCCTTAATAGAGTCCTCCTAGAATCACGCTCCCAAGGATAATGCCTATCATGATAACACCCTACTCACTGCCAACCAAGTGAGATGGTTTAAACCCTTTACTTCGGCTGTCAATGCAGTCAACGGAGCTAACTTGGCTTTGCTCTGCTCTTAGCAGAACCGTGATAACCTCAATCAAAATTACGTTCTGCCAAGCTAAACTTAGCTTGGCCCTCTTCCTTGGTATTACCTCGACCCACTACAGGACTACGTTTGGACAGCTAGGTCCAGGCCCCAGCGACACATCTGACTAGCCCAAGACTGAGCTATCCAAGCCCTTACTTCGACCCATAGTCTGGCCCTTAGCCCGGCTCAACTTATCTACATAAATGACCCTCTCAATTGTTCTTTAATTCCATCTGCGAAGCATGATTAGGATTATTGTCTTCTAGTTGTGCTAAGATATTCAAACCACCCGAACCAAAATGCTCAGGCCTACCAAGCTAAAATGCGTAAACCAATCGATCTAAAAATTAGCTCGGTTTCCAGAAGCTGTGCCAGTTGTACAGTCAATCTTCCTACTCTTTTGATGTCATGTCCTTACTGGGACATGTAGCACGCACTGATTGCCTCCACTCATTGTGACAGCCATCACACACTGTCTAAAAATTCGAAAAGACCCGCCGTTTTGCCTCCATTTCACATACAGCCCTTTAGCCTCGAACAGTCACCTTTACTGCTCATCTTCTAGCCCCAAAACCCTCGCAATCACAGCTCCAAACCTTCACTTGTTTGTACTCAAGCCTAGTATCATTGTCTTCATCATCAAGTCGAACACACTACTGTAGACACCCCATTTTTGACTGTCCTCAAGACTTGGATGTCATCGTTTGAACACCCGATGATCATCCATGTTTGTGTTCGTTTTGAGTTCCCAGAGGTCTCGGCCGCGCGCCTTACCTCAGGATCTCTTAACTCGACTGTTTTGTCCTTGGTTTCGCACCAAGAACTTGTTTGCTTTTGCACCCAAGGGTAGAGAGTAGCTTGTTAGCTATCCCTGATACCCACCGGCCTTGGCTTGAGGCCACTGGCCCTAGTTTAATGCTACCGGCCATTGGTGATGGCCGGTCGGCACTCAGTGTGGTTGATCGACCATTTGTTTGGCCGATGGATTCCTTTTCTGGCCGGTACCACCTTTTTTCCTTTTTCAGGCATGGTGTATGCCAGCTGTGCCAGCTGGAGTGCATGAACCTGTCCTCCATATACGTGTATGGAGGAATTGCACCCTTTGCACCCTTTTGGTCTAACTTCTTGAGGAAGCTTGGACCTTTGTCTTAGCTTCCTCAAGAAGCTTAGACCCCTGTCTCAGCTTCCTCAGGAAGCCTTGGCCCCTTTGCCTTAGCTTCTTTAAGAAGCCTTGACCTCTTTTGATTAGCTTCTCTTGGAAGCTTAGCCCTTGCCTTGTCTATATAAGGAGGCCCTCCCTCTCCTTTGAGGGGGTTGAGCAAAAAACCAGACCTAATACATATATATCGGATATATACACCTTCTCTCTCTATATCTCCCTCTCTCTCTTCATTTGTGTGTGTTAGAGAGCCAAAAAGTGTGTTTTGTTCTTAGTTTTGCACTAAGTCACCTAGCATTGCACCATACTTCGACTTTGGAGGTGTTGAGGTTTGGTCTTGAAGTTTTGAGTTGGTTTTGATCAGAAGAAGGCGGCTGGACTTGTTGTCCTTGAAGTGTTCCTCAAGGGTAACACTATTGCTTTGTTTTCCCCAATCTTGCACTAGCTTTTCCCCCCCTTTGCATGCTATTTTGAGCTTTGTGTATAACATATAAAAGTTCTATTTTTTTGTGTTTAAGACACTTCATTAAGGTCATTTTGGTGTTGGGGGTCGACCTCCCCCTCTTAGGCCTTGTTTGGCCCTTTTTGTGCTCTCCTTATTAAGCTTTGAATACCTTTGTGCATTGGCCCTCTCACCACTGAAATCCAGAGGATTTTCAGTGGTGAAGAAGAGGTTTTGAGGTCTTGCATAGGGGAGGGACACCCCTCTCCCTTTGTGTCTCATTTGTTCATGTTTTTGGCTCAAAAGGGTAGCATGCATGCTTAGTTGTTTTTGGCTCCATTTCAGAGGTTTTTGGGTGTTATATGGTCATATTATATCTTTATCTTTGGTCGGATTTATGGCCCTTTGCATGCACAATATACTTGCCTTGCATTCCTCCATTTTGCCTAGAAGGGTGCCATGTATTTAGGCCTCCATGCTTGCATGTTCTAGCTTGACTTCATGAAGCTTTTGGTCATATTTCATCATGCTTGAGGTCTGTTGGGCACTAATTTAATCATGTTTGCCATGTTTGGTATAGCCTATTTGCATTTTGGCTTGTAAGCCTTGAGTGTGTGGGTCACTAGTATGCTTAGCTTAGCTTATTCTCATGATTTGGCATCATTGGAGACCATATTTCAGTCCATAATCCATGCTTGTATGCTTGTATCCATCATTCTTTCCCTGCCTTGAAGAGGTGTCTTTTTGTGCCTTGAAATGAAGCATTATGCATGCCTATGTGTTTGAGGCTTTGGGTTGCCATATCAGTGGGTTTTGGGGCTCATTTTTGCATGATAAAACTCTGTTTTGCATTGAAAAATCCATGCCATGTTTTCTTGGGGTAGGTGTTGAGTAATGCCCTCTTTTGTGGCCTTGAATGACTTCCATTTCGCATCCATTTCCTAGCATGTCTTGGCATCATCCTTCACATGCTTTTCAGAGTTTAACATGAGTGTTTAATGTCCATATTTATCACCTTTAAGTGTCCTTGAAAGTTGCCCCTTCCTTGCTTAGGTGATAGGCCTTGGTATGTGCATGCTTGCATGCATGATTTGTGTCCTTATGCATCATCCATGGCCACTATTTTGGGGCATGGCTGAGGCCTCCCATTTCAGTTGAAGTCCACCATTGCATGTTTTGACATGTTGCATTAGTTTGGTCTCATGTTTGCACCGTATCATCTTTTGCATGTTTGCATTGTTGCTTAGCTAGTTGCACATCATGTTTGCATCGCATGTTTGGCACATTGCATACTTGCATTATAGGTCACATTACATTTGGAATGTTTTGGTACCTTAGCCTCATGTGCATACTTGAGTCACATCTCACACATGCATTGCATTTTTGCTTGGTTTGGGGTGTCAAACCAAGCATGAGGAATGAGGCGTGTTCGTACTTAAAATGACGAAACACGTCTCATTCCTCGGTCACCAATCCCCTTGATCTCAACATGATAGGGTGTTAGCACTCATTTGTTTTGTTGCATGCATTTACATTGAATTGCAAACTTGGTGCCTTTGGCCATCATGCATCGAAGTGCGTGATTGGTGGCCCGAGTATCAAGGGCCATACTCCCTTGAGTCTATAGCATGATTGGGAGAGTGGCTATGCACACATTGCTTTGAAAATTCCATACCATGCACTGTCTGTCCTCTGCTGCTGTCAAAATAGGGCCCTGCCGGAAGAAATGGCCGGTCGACCACTTTTGGTGCCGACCACTTTTGGTGCCGACCAACCATCATTGTCTAGCCGATGGCACAAGATTTGGCTGATAATCCTATTCCCAAGGCCGGTGGCCTTTTGTTCTGGCCGGTAGAAATCCAAAACACTCATGAGGAAGTTCAAAGCAGTTCTGGAAACTTTCATAACTTTCAGAGGAGCAAGGCAGTGTAAACAGAGGCAACAGTGGAATGGTACCGAGTTTCCGGGCGCGGCAAATCGAGCATGCATCATCCCATCATTCCAAGGCGGGGCTGCGGCCACCTTCTCCTTGTAATTAATTTGTTGATTAATTAGAAGTTTTATAATTAATTAATTAGTTAGTCAGCTAGTTAATTAGTTAAATCTGTATTATTTATTCGGGCCCTCCGAGTGAGGGCAATTGTGTAATAAGTGTGTGTGAGTGTGTGTATGCCTTCTAACCCCACGTCTTTCTTCCATTTTATTTACTAGCTTTTGATGGTTAGTTTAGGGCATGTTTTGATTAGCATACTTATAATAGCATGTTTGCATACATTCATTCGTAATGCACGCACCGGGCTCGGCGCATCATACTAACTGCATAGTATTTCCATTCCAACTTGAATACGTGTATCGAGTTGTCGCATTTCACATGCCATTCTTAGATTAGCCGAGTCTATTCTAGTTGCATTTTGTATGTGTTGCATTAGCCATCTTAACATGAACTAGGATCATGCATTTGATTACTAACCAGTTTCTGTTTTTGGTTTGGAGTACTAGGTAAGCTCTTATGCTTTAGCATCTTGCATGCGTGTGAGTATTGTCATGTTAGCATGCTTACCATGACGCTATATGCTTATGTAATATATCTGCCTGAATGCCTGTGCGTGAAGGTTGGGTTATCTGAATTGGAATAATGCATTGACTATGAGCTTTAAACCCACTAGACAGTGGCAAAACCATCTTTTCTAAGCCCACTTGAGGGTGGCAAAACCTGCATTTTAGCCTACTTGCGAGTAGCAAACCGTTTTTCAAAACAAACACAAAATGCTTTGTCCCAATTCAGGCGACTCAGTCTATACTTGTCATGCTGTGCGCATCACATAGTAAATCTAGGCTAATAACTGGAATAAGAACACGTAACATTTTCAAAACAAGATATCATGGTTAGTAGAGGCCGATCTTTGATCAGGCAAGCGGGGGTGCTCATAGCTGACCTTCCCCAATCGTACCCAAGTTCCCTAGCCGAGGCAACTTTGGTGATGATGGACACGTGGCCTTAGGCAAACGAGTCAGGGTTTCCTAAATTTCCTCAAAAATAAAATATTTAGGTGGCGACTCTGTATCTGGCAAAGCAGTCTATGTTTGGCACTTCTTTAAAAAAAAATCTGTTTTCAAAAACGATTTGCTGGATTTGGACTCTTTGATGATTCATCGGTCTTGCATTACACTCTGCGAGATTAGATACAGGACCGTGACATTGAGTCCTAAACTGTAGTGAGCCCTAAAGGAATAAAATGGGGGATTTCCCTCCTGGGGCGTTCGGGGACGTCTACAGTTTTTGGCGACTTCACTGGGGAGATTGGAGAACTTGACTCGAACTCATGATATCTTGTTTTGTCTACACTTATGTGTTTTTTTTTTT
Organism: Camellia lanceoleosa; assembly: GCA_025200525.1. Taxonomy (NCBI): domain Eukaryota; kingdom Viridiplantae; phylum Streptophyta; class Magnoliopsida; order Ericales; family Theaceae; genus Camellia; species Camellia lanceoleosa. The sequence continues at coordinate 40,169,316 of CM045762.1, forward strand.
TTTTTTTGCATTGCATGTGCATTGGTGCGCCTAGGACACCATGTTTGCTGTCTACTATTCCTGAGCGGTTTGCCAGAGGCTGCGTGCCATAAGGCTTACCGGTTACGGGCTCTGCCAGTATGGGAACACAAACCTCAGTTTTACCGGGGCACCTTTTTTGACCATTCGACCTAGTGCATATTTGGAATCCATAGTGGCCATTCCAAGCTAGGACAGGTTGCTTACCCGATTATAAGTTGTTTGAAACCACTACGTGCGTAGTGAAACCCTAGCTCCTGACAAAATAGGACAGGGAAATCCTACCCCAACATCGGGGTGTTTTGGCTCTCTTTTACTTCCTATGTGCTTTTAGAGTGTATCTCTACAGGGAATGCGCATGTCAGTTTGCAAGTATGGGCATCAGGCCTGCGGGCACCAGTGTTTTGAGGATCAGTTATCTGCGGGTATCAGATTTGGTTTTGGGGGCAGTAATCTGGGAACAATGATCAACGTCTGAGAACAGTGTATTCAGCTTATCAACTGCGTGTTGTGATGCCCAACTATGTGTTGTGTGTTTATTTACGCTGTTATGCTGTCCGTTTTTCTGGTTGTTTATTTCCTTATTATTGTTTTATTTATCTTTTTGCTAGGTAGTTTAGCACAATTGCTTCGGAGCAGATATCCCCCAAGCACTTTGGACAAGAGGTCGTCGACTCCATCGATCTGAGGATCTGGTAGACGGACAACCAGTGTATTATTCTCTACCCCTGGTTACCAGACGGAGGGCAGTTAGGCAGAGGATATCAGTTCGAAAGTCAGTTCAGAGGGCTTCGTCCACCCCGCCTAGGTATAGTAGGGATCAGAATCCTGTTTCTCCCGCAGAGAGGGAACATATACCGGCAATATAGCTAGATCAGAGCAGTATGGCAAGTTTAGAGGAGATGGTGCACCAGCTCCAAGAGAGCATGAAAACCATGCAGCAAGACGCTGTCCGATAGGCAGAGTTCGCCAAATAACAGGCCACGGTTATGACTGAACAAGCAGAGTTAATCATAAGGCTACAGCAGCAAGCCGGGGCATCTGCTTCACATCAAGCTCCCCCTCCACCAAGGGTTCCGATACCCGAGGAGACGCCAAATGTCCAGAATATCCAAGAGGATACAAACGTCCTGACGGGGATGGCTCCGCCCTCGATTCTACCACAACTATCCAAGACACCCACGCCTATCAATGTACCGGATTCTCCTTTCGAGTCCGAAGTGGACCCCACCGCATTAAAGCTGAGCAAACTGGAAAAGATGTTTAAGAAATCCCAAGGAGTTAAGACCATCCCTGACATTGAGGACGGGTATACCGACGCAACTGTGACGCTGCCGGACCGATTCAAGATGCCGCATATTGACCGATTTGATGGGTCTGGGGACCCCATGGTGCACCTGAGGTTGTTTTCAGATATCTTTAGGCTGATGGGCCTCACCAGACTACAAAAGCTATCTTTGTTCGGCCGGACCCTGTCAGGTGTGGCGGCCATCTGGTACACAAAATTAGAAGATGATGTTAAGAGGAACTGGGATGAGATGGCCGAGGCGTTCATTGCACAGTACTTATATAACACGCAAATCGAGATTACAACCTGTGATCTCGAGATGACAAGGCAAGAGCCTAAGGAGAGCTTTTCAGAGTTCGTAATCAGATAGAGGGCCAAGGCTTCAATGATGACCCTAAGGCCCACCGATAAAGATCAAATTCGAATGATTGTGCGCAATCTCCAGCCTAAGCTGATGCAGAAAATGATCGTGCTCCCCTTCCCTACCTTTTCAGATCTGCATGAGATGGGAGTATAGATTGAGGATGCCTTGAAGCAAGGCTTGATCGACAATGACAGAGAGCAACCCAGGAGAACCTTTAACCGCAACACCAATGCAAGCCCGAGCGGCGTTACAACTACAAGAGCCTTGGAAGTGAGTATGGTCACCACCATTCCCCCTCCAAGAACCATGGCAGCTACGCCATTCTCTGGTGCATCTGGAAGCAATACAGAAATAGCCAAATACCTGCCCAAAAACCAAAGAACCTTCGCTCCACTATATATTGCCCTGTCCAAAGCTCTGGGGGTTTTAATCAGAAAAGGGCACTTGAAGCCCCTAGAGCCGCGGCCATTGCCGGAAAAACTTTCCCCTACCCACAACCCAGCCAAATATTGCGCATTTCACCAATAGCACGGTCATGACACTGACTAATGCTTCCGATTGCGTCATGAGATTCAAGATCTCATTGATAACGGGGTGATTGTACCTCCCGAAAAACCCAATGTCACAACAAACCCTCTCCCACCCTACCACCAAGCTCCACCTCCCAAAAGAATCAACTTTATCCAGACTGGGGTCATGTCTTACGATCCTAGCATATATATCACCTCATCCCACCTACCCAAGCCGGAGGTGCTCCTTCTTGATTGCACTGACTTGTGCATGTTGGATATCTCCAGAACCCAACCCGAACCAATGGTGGTGACTGTCGAAGATAGAACAGGGAGATTACAGAGGAGAATGGGACTGTTGAGTCAGAATATGAGGAATCTGGGAGTTTTGCTGAGAAGGTATATAGTCCGAGTGACTACATTCTGTCAGTAGGCCAGGTTAGGCCAAGTGTGGAGTTGCCAGAAAGGGCAGAGCTTTGTGTGATACAGGAGGATGAATCTGGTTATAGGATAGATGATTTGGCAACCGTGGAAGGCGACTTCGTTAACCTCCAATTTTTCAGTGAACAAGATCCAGCGGACATGGCCGTCAACTGGTTGAATCTCGAGGAATCGGCAGAGGTCACCGGGTGGCTTGATGACCTACGAAATGTTGTCGATGAAACTCAGTGGGAACGGGCCCCGGCAGGGGCAAGAACATCAGTTGTGGCCGGAAGGGTCGGAAATCAGAATGCATCACCGGAGAGCGCCGGTGCTAAGAATTTCGCTCAGGACTTGGGCATTAAGAATGCGAGAATTATTGAACAGACAGTTGTACTGACGCAGTTGGAACGGGAAAGGTTTGAGGATTCTGAGAGAATTAGAAAAGCTAAAGCCCATGAGAGGACTGAAAATACTGTGAGTACAAGGACAGTAGAAGCGGAGTCGGCCAGGTGCTTGTCAGTTGCTGGTGGAATGTGGTGGGAGGACGATGATCTATGTCTTGCCCACACAGATGAGGATTGGGGGATCAATCAACCAGACGATACCTGGTACATTGGTGAAGTCGACTATATGACTAGGAGTGGACGGTATTTCAAGCCCCCACATCTAGATCAGCAGGAGGCATCTGGGAATGATAAGGAGGCAGAAAAACAGAAAGAGAAGCAACTCGAAGAAGAAGCTGTACTGAAGTAGTTGAAAAAGATACAGGTAGACATCTCCATCTGGGGATTGCTTATGGCATCGCGAGTGCATCGACAAGCTATTTTATCGGCTATGGACAAGGCCAAGCTCTCAATAGACACCACGCCCGAACAGTTGGTGGGCTTAGTCTTTCCAGGAGGAGCTACCTTGATGTTGACTTTTTTCGACAAGGAATTGCCACCTGAGGGGGCGAATCATAACAAGCCACTCTACATCTCTGTGGAGTGCAGAAACAAATGGGTACCAGTGGTTCTTGTAGATACTGGATCCGCTATTAATGTGTGTCCGGCAAGGACTGCCTATGCAATCGATTTAAAGACTCCAGACTTTGTGCCGACGGGCCCAGGTGATTCAGGCATATGACAACATGAGCAGAGAGGTAATGGGAACGGTGAAAATTCAGACCTAGGTTGGCCCGGGACAGCATGAAATTGACTTTCACGTCTTGGAAGTTCCTGCGACCTTCAATCTACTTTTGGGGCGGCCGTGGCTGCATCAGGTGAAGGCAGTTTCGTCCACTTTGCATCAGATGATGAAATACCCCCATGGGAAGGGAGTAGCCATTGTTTTTGGAAATTCGTTGATCCACCCACCACTAGAAGTATCCACGCCAGTTTTGGAAATTGAGCACGGTATGGAGGATGTGTTCTTATCCAGCTTTACCCTGGCTGAGGCTCGGGTCGTGCAGAACATCATGGCTGTTAATGAGGGGTTGTATGTCAGTGCTCAATTAGTATACCTCATGAACAAGCTTCAACACATCCCTGGGATGGGATTGGGAAAGAGCGGCCGGAAGAGCATTGCAGCGTTGGCCAAAGTGCCACACAACCCCCATACCTTTGGCTTGGGTTATCTGCCCACCAAAGAGGATTGGGTAAGGAAAGGTAAGGAGATGGCTGGGAGAGCTAGAGCGAAGCAGGCGGGGAAGCCTTTTGAGCTGATGCATAGACCCATTCAGGGTACCCTAAACAGACGCTTCGTCCGGAAGGGGGAGGACTTCCCGTTTTGTGGCTGAACACGGAGAGGAAGTGTGTGCCAGGTTTTGAGATCTTCTTTGACCTGCAATTATCCGAGGATGATGTTGCTGAAGAGCAGACAGACCTAACAGTTGAGGTTAAGCAGAGCAAGAAAGTAGAGTCTGAGGACACCGAAAGTGAAATGGGGGTAGCACTGGCATGTCTACTTTCAAATCCTCCGATCGAACAGAAGTGCTTGGGGGATAACTTCTTGGTGTCCATGATCTAGAATGAAATGGCTGCGGGCTTACCAGCAAATATTTTGGATGCATCCATCGCACCCTCCCTCATTTGGCAGTACGAGGAGGGATTTTTGTCAAGCAGCACTGGGTCAGGTAGTGAGCTGGAATCTGATTCCATCGAGTCTTGTGAGTCGGAATTAGGTTCCAGCTCGACTGAGTTTGAGTCCGGTATTTCTGGGGGTGATAACCCGGATGCCATAGTCCTGTCTGGGTTGTTTTTTTCTTTCTCTTTTGAGTATGTTGTAACAGAAGAATCAGACGGTTTGGATGTGCTTAATGAGAATGATGTGGATGTGGTTTCTGAGCACTTTTCTGTGCCTTTGATTTATTGTTTGAATCAAGACTTTCAAAATTTTGACAAAAACGACGAGAAAGAAATTCCTCCGATTTTGCAACGATTAATTGATCAAGAGCAGGAAAGATTTGTTAAACCTTTAGTTGATGAAATCACTACCGTGAATATTGGTACTGAGGAGGACCCGCGGCTGGTCCAGATCGGGTCCACGTTGTCTTTGGAGGAATGCGAGCGCTTAGTCGCTTTATTAAAAGATTTCAAAGATGTTTTCGCGTGGTCCTACGAAGACATGCCTGGGATTGATTCTGAGATTGTACAGCACCGGATCCCTTTTAACCCCGAGGCCCGACCCATCAAGCAGAAGCTCAGAAGGATCCGCCCAGATTGGGCCCTCAAGATTAAGGAAGAGGTCACCAAGCAAATTGACGCAAGGTTCTTGCTGGTTTCCGAATACCCGACTTGGTTGGCCAACATCGTTCCGGTGCCGAAGAAGGATGGCAGGATCAGGGTATGCGTGGATTTCAGGGATTTGAACAGAGCTAGTCCGAAGGACGACTTTCCCTTACCGCATATCGATGAGTTGGTGGACTTCACAGCGGGGCATGCTTCGCTTTCATTCATGGATGGCTTCTCAGGCTACAATCAGATAGTGATGGCACCTGAAGACCGGGAGAAGACTGCTTTCACTACCCCATGGGGGACATACTACTACAGAGTGATGCTGTTTGGGTTAAAGAATGCTGGAGCTACATATCAACGGGCTGCGACCATGATATTGCATGACATGATCCACAAAGAGGTTGAGGTGCACGTGGACGACATGATTCTCAAGTCCAAAGAAAGAGAGGGCCACTACACCGCCTTGCAAAAGTTCTTTCAAAGGATCAGAGAATTTCGGTTGCGGCTGAATCCTCAGAAGTGTACGTTTGGTGTTACAGTGGGAAAAATGCTAGGGTTCCTGATCACACAGAGAGGTATCGAAGTTGACCCTTCCAAAATCAAGGCCATCTTAGAAATGCCACCACCAAGGACTGAAAAGGAGGTGCGAGATTTTCTGGGTAAAGTGCAATTCATAAGACGGTTTATCTCAAAATTAACCTTGACTTGTGAACCACTTTTTGGCCTCCTAAAGAAAGGAAAGAAATTCTAATGGGACGGCCGATGCCAAGCTGCTTTTGAACAGATCAAGGAATACTTATAGAACCTACCCGTGTTGTCACCGCCTGAACTGGAAAAGCCATTGATATTGTACCTTTCGGTAACTGAGACTACAATGGGCTGCATGCTCACGCAAGAATCAGAGGACAAGGTGGAGAGAGCCATCTACTATCTAAGCAAGAAGATGCTAGAGTATGAAACTCGCTACACACCGTTGGAGAAGGCTTGCTTAGCCTTGGTGTGGGCTACCAGGAAGCTGCGGCACTACTTGTTAGCTCACTCCATAATGTTGGTTTCACGACTAGATCCCATCAAATATCTTTCCGAGAAACCGGCGCTTACGAGTAGGCTAGCTCGTTGGTTGCTGTTGCTTTCCGAATTCGATCTGAAATATGTGACGCGCAAGTCAGTCAAGGGAAGAACAGTAGCAGAATTCTTAGCCGATCATCCCGTGGAAGGGGGTGAAGCAATTGAGTACTTATTCCCAGATGAGGCCATTTTGCATATCAACGATGAAACTTGGACGATGTACTTTGACGGAGCGTCAAACAAGTATGGGTATGGAATAGAGGTGTTGCTGATAGCACCCGACAATTCCCGTATCCCTCTAGCCTTCAAACTCCAGTTCAAAGTCTTGAACAATGAAGCAGAATATGAGGCACGCATTGCCGGTCTAGAAGTAGCCTTGGAATTAGGGGTAAAACGGTTGGACGTCATCGGGGACTCAAACCTCGTTGTATCTCAAGCAAAAGGAGATTGGAAAGTCAAAGAAGAAAAGATGATAATGTATCACCAGACCTTGGATTTGCTAATTCCTCGGTTTGAGAAGCTGAACTTTACTCATCTATTAAGGGAGAACAACAGGTTCGCAGATTCACTAGCAACTCTATCTTCCATGATAGACATCCCGTTTGGAGTTCGGATGTGTCCAGTCATTATCAATCAAAAATTTGTGCCGGCTTATGAGTCGATTGTTGCTATAGATGAGGTTCAAGATGAGAATCCCTGGTATTACGATATTGGAATTTCCTGGAGAAGAAAGCATATCCACCAGGGGTAAACGCCAAGGATAAAAGGGCAATCAGAAGGATAGCCATTCAGTTCATCATCTGGGGAGGTAAATTGTATAAGAGAGGTCATCTGGGAATGCATAAGCTGTGCGTTGAAGCTGAAGAATCAAAACGCCTGATGGAGGCCATCCACGGAGGAGAATGCAGTGCGCATATGAACGGGGTAATGTTAGCTCGGAAGATCCTCAGACAAGGTTACTATTGGTCCACCATGGAAGAGGATTGTATCAGTTTTGTTCGGCGATGCCACAAATGTCAAATCCATGCAAATCGCATGAACATCCCGTCATCGAAGCTATACAATATGACTTCGCCATGGCCATTTTCAGTTTGGGGAATCGATGTGATCGAGGCTGTCACACCGAAGGGGTCGAATGGGCATGAGTTCATCCTGGTCGCAATAGATTATTTCACAAAGTGGGTTGAGGCCCAATCCTATGCAGTGTTGAAAGCGTCGCACGTTGCAAAGTTTATCAGAAACAACATCATCTGTCGTTATGGGGTCCCAAATGAGGTCATTTCAGATAATGGTTCCCACTTCAAGAAGGAAGTGATTAACTTGTTGGAGAAATACAATGTGGCTTTTCATAAGTCATCCACATACCGGCCGCAAACCAATGGAGCGGTTGAGGCCGCCAACAAGAATATCAAACATATTTTGCAGAAGATGGTGGAAACCTACCGGGACTGGCCAGATAAGCTGCCATTTGCTCTATGGGGCTACCAGACTTCAATTAGAATGTCTACTAGGGCGACTCCGTATTCATTAGTTTATGGGATGGAGGCCGTCCTACCTATCGAGATTGAAGTTCTGTCTTTGAGAGTGCTGGCTGAGTGTCAGATAGCCGAAGCAGATTGGCAGCAGAGCAGATTTGAAGAACTTATGCTCTTTGACGAGCGCAGACTGAAAGCACTGTACCATGTTCAAGGTTATCAACGCAGAATTGCCAGGGCTTTTAACAAGAAAGTTAAGTCCAGGAATCTAAAAAAAGGAGATTTGGTGCTCAAAGACAACCGAGCTCCCATCCACGACCCAAGGGGCAAGTTCAGACCCAATTGAACTAGTCCTTACATCATCAAATCTATATGGTTAGGTAGAGCTGTGGTTCTGATGGATCTAGATGGCCTAGAGTTCTCCCAACCGATCAATATGGACAAGTTGAAGAAATATTATCCCTGAGAGGCTCGCTAGGTCGAAAACCCGAAAGGGTGACCTAGGCAAAAATTAGAGCATGAAAAATTTGAAATTACAAAAACTGAGCTCGCAAGGTTGAAAACCCACAAAGGGTGGCCTTGGCAAAAGTTAGAGCGTAAAAGGAGAGTGAAAATACTCGAGTGAACCCAAGCCGAACTACGCAAGGCTTGATTCCCATCTTTGGGATACGTAGGCAACTTCATCCCGAAGTCCAGCCATAAACTTTTCCCCAATCAACTTTGTCCATTTGATCATCTCAGCCATCTTTGTCTATTCAGCATTCAAGAGTTTGGTTATAATCTCCGATGCAGTGCTCTTCAGACTAGGGGCAACTTTCCGTTGCTGTGCAGTGCTGCGGTACTATTCAAACTAGGGGCAACTTTCCAGTTACTGGGATCTGGGGTTGTGCATCTCAGTGACAGATCTCAGGCGTGTCCAGTTCTGATCCATGTCGAAAATGGTTTTGAAAAGTTTTGATAAAAGTTAACTTTGTTCAAATTAATCTTTTTACAACTTAGACCATTTTTGGACCAAAGTGGAAAATTTTCAGTACCCACAACCTTCAATTTTATTGATTTCAATACAAAGTCCTCCTGCTGTTGCATACAAATTGAAGTTGCTTTTGGTTACATTCATAAAGAAAACTTGAAAGTACTAATAAAGCAATAAATCCGGGGCATAGCTAAGTCAGGTGTTCTTGTGCCCCCTCTCAGAGCTGGTCGAAGCCTCTTATGCCAAGCTGGGCCCAATCTGTGCCTCTTCATTGAGCCAATCTATGCACTCATCAGGCAAAGCGCAACTAAAAGTGGGAGCCGGGGCCAAGAGTTCTCTAGTCCTCCATGCTGTAGCATACCGGGCAAGCTGTGCGCCTCGGACCGGGAATGCAGCAGGGTACTCTATCCTCCGCGGGCAAGTTCGATCATGGCTTAACCGGCTGAACCAGGAAGGAAAGTAGAACACGCAGGTGTCAGCCTATCAATCGAATCGATCTGTCACGACATGCTATAGCTCATTGCCGGTAGATTCAGCCAAGAACAGCGCCAAGCAATACGGTCTACAGATAAATTGCACATCCAGTCAAACCACCATCCCTCATCCAGGGCATCGACCAGACGTTGTTGGAAGAAATAACCGTGAGCTGAATATACCGAGCAAGAGTCCACAACCTGCAACTTGTCCATCAACCACACTTGGGGAGGGATGGAAAATGAGAGATTAAAGAATAGAGAGATGTACGATGAGAGAAAAGTGAGAAAAGGGTTTTGTGAGAAAACCGAGCCCGAGAGCCGAGTGATGTGAGCAATACATATGTGAGATTGGGTGGGAAATATTACCTGCAATAGTGGTGGACTCCCTGCGAATCTAGTCGTCTCCCGGTGATGGAAAGTGTCCAAGCCCATCAATGTCTCGACCAATGTCATGGCAATGCAGCTTTTGCCCTCCCTTAAGCTTTGGGCAACCTCGATCAACCGGACGCTAGATCCTCCGGAGCCTGAGGCAAGCAAGAAATGAGATAGCATGAACAAACAAAGGGCATGTCGCCGAAAACCCTGCCAATGATGGTCGCCGCGGTCACCGGCATCAGAAAACCAGCAAATCAAACTTGGAATATCCAGCATTCCGTCACCAATCAAAGATCGAGCGTCATGCATCGTGAGCCCACACATTCGCCCTAAAGCTTGGGCGTGGCGGAAGCGAAGTTGGGGCAAGATTTCTTCGTTGTGCTTGGATTCCATCAAAACTTGGAAATCTTCGAAGGTAGGACATACCTCTTGCCTGCCAAAGCTAAAGACATGTGTTACCGGGTTCCAAAACCTTGCCGCGGCATGGAGGAACGGAAAGTGCAGCGGAGTATGACTCAGAGTGAATAGTGCATTTATGCCGAACCCTCGGAAATTCAGCCTTTCCGAGCCATCCAAGTTGGCAATCCAAGCTATGAGATTTTGGGCAAGGAACTCTTCCATTTGGAGCAAATCAGTGTTGAATTGAGAAAAACTACGAAGTTGAGGCCTTTTGTAGGGATAAGGTGTGAGTGGGAGACAGCTGTCAGCATTCTGATGGTTCTTGCTATCCATGGTCGGCCGGCCAAAAATGGTGCCGACCGACCACCACTTTTGGCCGATGGCCATTTCTTGAGGCCGATGGATTTCCCTAGTGGCTGGTGGTCTTCCTTGTGGTTCCCTGAGCTGTTTATGTGTTGAACATGCTGAGAATTTGGGGACTGGCACCACTTCCAATGCCCTCTGATGATGACTTTTGCAGAGTCACGCCTATTTGCTTATCGAGTTGTTGTACATTTGCTTATCGAGTTGTATTTCATTTCTTCGAGTCTTTGTTTTGCTTATCAAGTTGTACTCGCACTTGGTTAGCTCATCGAGCTTCTTTGTTTTGCTTATTGAGTTGTTAGTCAGCTCACTACTTGATTATTACGAGGCAAATGCTTGCTTTTCAAATAAAGATTCAAATTTCATTCACATTGTTATACAATACCACACGATGCGATGCGTGGAAAGTATAAATATACCACCTTTTGAACAAAATAGCTGTTTCATTTCCATCATGTCTTTCGCAAAAATACACAATCTTGAAAAAGTAAGACCTGCCTGAGGTAGTGCAATTTGCTTAAACTACCAGTAGAAAAGAAAAGTAAAGCAAAAGGGGAGAAAGGCAGCAGAGTATCAGGATTGATACCAGTAACCTCCCCTTGTGGTCGGTACACCTCCTGCGCCCTTGTTCGGGTCAAATATATGGTTTGGCACCTTCATTACTCGAGATAGTGCAAGAAAGTGTGCTTTGGAATGTTAACTGGTCTTCGTGTTGACCTCGAAACATGTCTTCTATGTGCGATGTTCGGTGCCTGCAAGGAGCATCCTTTCTCGTATCCTTTTGTACCTTGCGCAGTCTGCAAATCACTTTAAACATGTTGTATTACATTGCTTCGATATGACTATGATTGTCACGCTCATTACACGCCTTCCGTTGAGCAATGCCTGGTTTTGTTTTGAATTTGCATCTCAAACATCACGAATAACATGCCTTTACCATACTCCAGTTGGTTATACATGTGTTCAAGTTCCTTTTATATACATTGCTTGCATTACTGCATGTGTATATGTATTTTCAGGTGGTTACACATTGTGCACGTTTCTGCGTGTGCTTTACTTACATGTGTTCATACGTTGCTTGCTTTACACATTGCATGCATTTCTACGTGCGCTTTACTTACATGTGTTTATGCATCTCACAGGAGGTTACACATTGCTTGCGTTAGCGCGCTTGTTTTACTTACCTGTGTTCATTCCTGCTATACACATTGTATGCGTTATTGCATGCTTTACTTACATGTGTACATGTATTCTCAGGTGGTTACACATTGTATACGTTTTGCCTGTACTTTACTTACATGTGTTCATACCTTGCTTTCTTTACACATTGCATGCGTTTCTACGTGTGCTTCACTTACATGCGTTTATGCATCCCACAGGAGGTTACATATTGCTTGCGTTAGTGCGCTTGCTTCACTTACATGTGTTCATTCCTGCTATACACATTGCATGCGTTGTCGCGATATGCTTTACTTACATGTGTTCAAGTTTCTTTCTATACACATTGCATGCGTTGTCGCGTTATGCTTTACTTACATGTGTTCAAGTTTCAAATTATACACATTGCATGCGTTGTCGCGTTAAGCTTTACTTACATGTGTTCAAGTTTCAAATCATACACATTGCATGCGTTGTCGCGTTATGCTTTACTTACATGTGTTCAAGTTTCTTTTTATACACATTGCATGCGTTGTTGCGTTATGCTTTACTTACATGTGTTCGAATTTTTTTTTATATATACACATTGTATGCGTTGTCGCGTATACTTTACTCACATGTGTTCAAGTTCCCCATCACACACATTGTACACGTTGTCACGTGTTCTTTACTTACATGTGTTTGTGCCTTCATAACATTGTTATGCTTGCCCCAAGTCGCATCGTTATGCTTCCCACTCGGTTTGCATTGTCATGCACTTTCAATTGCATTGATTGCATACTGCTAACAATATTGTACCTGTTAAGTTTTCTTTCTTTTACAGACATGATATTGTATGTACAGTTCATTTGAAGCTGGCGCAACCAGACGAACCGCACAGGTATTGTATCCTTCGCGTGAAATGTAGCGAGAATTACATAATTCTCTTACATCTTTTCTGCATTATAATGTAGTTAGATTCGTGTTTGATTGCTAAACTGTTGCATTTATTGTATATATATGCTTCGTTACAGCTTTCTTTGCATAATCATAAGTTATGCTCGGCTTCTTGCATTGTTAGTTGCATTTTGCCCCTGCCTTCGGGTGCATACCTTTATCTGTAGCTTGTATGCTTTGTCTGAGTCTTCGGCCTTGTCAAAAATGGGTCGTCTCTGGGCTTTGACACTCACTCCCGTCATTGTTATGACTTTCGAGTTCTGTAAAAGAGGGGCAACTGTAGACACCCCATTTTTGACCGTCCTCAAAAGTTGGACGTCATCGTTTGAACACCCGATGACCATCCATGTTCGTGTTCGTTTTGAGTTCCCGGAGGTCTCAGCCTCGCGCCTTGCCTCAGGATCTCTTAACTCGACTGTTCTGTCCTTGGTTTCGCACCAAGAACTTGTTTGCTTTTGCACCTGAGGGTAGAGAGTAGCTTGTTAGCTATCCTTGATACCCACTAGCCATGGCTTGAGGCCACCGGCCCTAGTTTAATGCTACCGGCCATTGGTGATGGCCGGTCGGCACTCGGTGTGGTCGATCGACCATTTGTTTGGCCGATGGACTCTTTTTTTGGCCGGTACCACCTTTTTGTCTTTTTTAAGCATGGTGTATGCCAGCTGTGCCAGCTGGAGTGCACGAACCTGTCCTCCATACACGTGTATGGAGGTATTGCACCCTTTGCACCCTTTTGGTCTAACTTCTTGAGGAAGCTTGGACCTTTGTCTTAGGTTCCTCAAGAAGCTTAGACCCTTGTCTCAGCTTCCTCAGGAAGACTTGGCCTCTTTGCCTTAGCTTCTTTAAGAAGCCTTGACCTCTTTCGATTAGCTTCTCTTGGAAGCTTAGCCTTGCCTTGTCTATATAAGGAGGCCCTTCCTCTCCTTTGAGGGGGTTGAGCAAAAAACCAGACCTAATACATATATATCGGATATATACACCTTCTCTCTCTATATCTCCCTCTCTCTCTTCATTTGTGTGTGTTAGAGAGCCAAAAAGTGTGTTTTGTTCTTAGTTTTGCACTAAGTCACCTAGCATTACACCATACTTCGACTTTGGAGGTGTTGAGGGTTTGTTCTTGAAGTTTTGAGCTGGTTTTGATCAGAAGAAGGCGGCTAGACTTGCTGTCCTTGAAGTGTTCCTCAAGGGTAACACTATTGCTTTGTTTTCCCCAATCTTGCACTAGCTTTCCCCCCCCTTTGCATGCTGTTTTGAGCTTTGTGTATAACATATAAAAGTTCAATTTTTTTGTGTTTAAGACACTTCATTAAGGTCATTTTGGTGTTGGGGGTCGACCTCCCCCTCTTAGGCCTTGTGTGGCCCTTTTTGTGCTCTCCTTGTTAAGCTTTGAATACCTTTGTGCATTGGCCCTCTCACCACTGAAATCCAGAGGATTTTCAGTGGTGAAGAAGAGGTTTTGAGGTCTTGCACAGGGGAGGGACACCCCTCTCCCTTTGTGTCTCATTTGTTCATGTTTTTGGCTCACAAGGGTAGCATGCATGCTTAGTTGTTTTTGGCTCCATTTCAGAGGTTTTTGGGTGTTATATGGTCATATTATATCTCTGTCTTTGGTCGGATTTATGGCCCTTTGCATGCACAATATACTTGCCTTGCATTCCTCCATTTTGCCTAGAAGGGTGCCATGCATTTAGGCCTCCATGCTTGCATGTTCTAGCTTGACTTCATGAAACTTTTGGTCATATTTCATCATGCTTAAGGTCTGTTGGGTACTGATTTAATCATGTTTGCCATGTTTGGTATAGCCTCTTTGCATTTTGGCTTGTAAGCCTTGAGTGTGTGGGTCACTAGTATGCTTAGCTTAGCTTATTCTCATGATTTGGCATCATTGGAGATCACATTTCAGTCCATAATCCATGCTTGTATGCTTGCATCCATCATTCTTTCCCTGCCTTGAAGATGTGTCTTTTTGTGCCTTGAAATGATGCATTATGCATGCCTATGTGTTTGAGGGTTTGGGTTGCCATATCAGTGGATTTTGGGGCTCATTTTTGCATGATAAAACTCTGTTTTGCATTGAAAAATCCATGCCATGTTTGCTTGGGGTAGGTGTTGAGTAATGCCCTCTTTTGTGGCCTTGAATGCCTTCCATTTCGCATCCATTTCCTAGCATGTCTTGGCATCATTCTTCGCATGCTTTTTAGAGTTTAACATGAGTGTTTAATGTCCATATTTATCACCTTTAAGTGTCCTTGAAAGTTGCCCCTTCCTTGCTTAGGTGATAGGCCTTGGTATGTGCATGCTTGCATGCATGATTTGTGTCCTTATAAATCATCTATGGCCACTGTTTTGGGGCATGGCTGAGGCCTCCCATTTCAGTTTAAGTCCACCATTGCATGTTGTTGCATTACTTTGGTCTCATGTTTGCACCATATCATCTTTGCATGTTTGCATTGTTGCTTAGCTAGTTGCACATCATGTTTGCATCGCATGTTTGGCACATTGCATACTTGCATTATAGGTCACATTACATTTGGCATGTTTTGGTACCTTAGCCTCATGTGCATACTTGAGTCACATCTCACACATGCATTGCATTTTTGCTTCGTTTGGGGTGTCAAACCAAGTATGATGAATGAGGCGTGTTCGTACTTAAAATGATGAAACAAGTCTCACTCCTCGGTCGCCGATCCCCTTGATCTCAACATGATAGGGTGTTAGCACTCATTTGTTTTGTTGCATGCATTTACATTGAATTGCGAACTTGGTGCCTTTGGCCATCATGCATTGAAGTGCGTGATTGGTGGCCTGAGTATCGAGGGCCATACTCCCTTGAGTCTATAGCATGATTGAGAGAGTGGCTATGCACACATTGTTTTGAAAATTTCATACCATGCATTGTCTGTCCTCTGTGCTGTCAAAATAGGGCCCTGTGGGAAGAAATGGCTGGTCGACCACTTTTGGTGCCGACCGGCCATCATTGCCCAGCCGATGACACAAGATTTGGCCGATAATCCCATTCCCATGGCCGGTGGCCTTTTGTTCTGGCCGATGAAAATCCAAAACACTCATGAGGAAGTTCAAAGCAGTTCTGGAAACTTTCATAACTTTCAGAGGAGCAAGGCAGTGTAAACAGAGGCAACAATGGCATGGTATCGGGTTTCCGGGCGCGGCAAATCGAGCATGCATCATCCCATCATTCCGAGGCGGGGCTGCGGTGTAATAACCCGACCCTCGTACATGATTCTGGTATATCTTAAGTCCCTTATTATGTGCAATTACATGCTTATTATGCCATGTTAAGAGATTCTATCTGTTGAACAAGAAACGTATCTGTTCCTTTAGAATGTTCGGATAAGAAATTGGAGGCCTTAACGACATAATTTTCAGAAATTGATTTTATATATGTAATCAGCATAATTTTCTGGTAATTTTAAGCACGGTTACGAAATTTCAATTTTCGGAATGATAAAGCGATTAAATTTTGTCTTATTCTTTTTTATATAAACAAAGAGATATATATATATATATATCAAGGTGGGGAGATATTTTTGCCTTAGAAACATTTCTTGTGTGCAACCAAAAGAGGAAAAACGTGGGTGTTGAAGAGAAGCTCTCCAAGAGGAGAATTTGGGGGAAATTGTAAAGATTGGTTAGATTGAATTCAAGGTATGAACGATTTCCTTAGTTTAGTCTCTCTCTCTTGATAATGGATGGGAATTCTCCTTGTATTTGGGAAAGTTAAGCTAGTTGTTGAGGGTTTGAGTGATGATCTACGTTGTTGAATCAAATTGGGTTATGGAAAGGAATCTATCTTCTATTTTCTTGTTATTTCATGAAATTCTTTGATTATGTATTTGAATTAGAAGATTGGTAGCTCTTAAAGCATATGTTTATGCAAAACCATAACAATGGAAGTTTTGGAAAGGTTGTTTTGAGTTTGGATTTAGTGATTGAAATGTTGAAAGAGTGGATGTTGCATGTTTATTTGTTTAGAAGTTGTGATTCAAGTTGTATGGGTCTTGATTTCCCCTCAATTAGGAGTTGTGTTTGCCAGAGAGAAGGAAAGTCCAGATTTTCGGAATTTTACTCGGTCCGCTCGAGCGTAGGAAGGCCCGCCGGCGGAAAATCGCCTTCCAGCTTTGGTGGAAATTCTGATCCTTCGGCGGCCAAAGTGGCGCTCGAGCGGGGAGACTAATTTTAGACAAAAAATAAATGTTGTTCAGTTTTGCATGCTTATGCCTCTGGTATTTTTAAAATATTTTTCTGATGCTTTTAAGGTGATTATAAATTCGTATGAAGTGTAATGACTCAGGGAATGGTCCCTCAATGATTTAAGAGAAAAGGAATTAATTTACAAGTTATGATTGTGTGCAGGCTACACTCTGGAAGGAATTAGCACGCTATTACAACACTGTGAGTAATAATACGAAGATGTACGTTTTAATTATCATAATTACTAATGCTCTATTTCGTGTAAATGCTATATGAACATATGATACGAATGCTCGTGATGGGAGTTACGTACATCGGTATGACTTTGGAATCTTCCTGTTCTGTTTATAACACATTTTAACCTCCGTCAGTTATCAGCAGACTGTATAATTTCTTATGGAAGCAAGATTATTTTGTATATGACACATGAACTTGAGATCATTCAGATCCTACGGACATTCTGCTACCTGTAAATAGTTCCATTAATATGTGATGAACAAGAGTAATGTGAATAATAGTACATTGAGCGTACATTGGATATTTTGTTTTCTATCAGAATATGTAACTCTTATTTCTATCAGAATTGGCCAATACAGCGATGTGAGTAATAGTACTTCAATGTACCTCTAACCGTTAGTAATTATCATTATTATCGTTTGGATCTTTGTTGTAAATGTTACATTGATATGAAGTTATGTATTGATGTTATGGTTCTTGTGATAAAAATCATGTTGGTATGAAGTTATATATGTTATATGAGGAATACTATGAAACTATGGAAACATTGAAGAGGTTGTGCAATTATGTACACTTTGTGTGAAACCTTGTGAACTATGGAACGTATCAAAGAAAGTGTGAAGTTGTGAACTTGAGTGGCCAAGGGCCATTTGTGAATTGACAAATTATGAGGCCAAGGGCCTATTTGTGATATTGTGTACCATTCTGAGTAACATTCTGGGCCGAGGGCCAATTTGTGATATTGTGTAATGTTCTGTAACAACTGAAAATATGAAAATGGAATACTGAAAAGATTTACGTACATATTAGTACGTTCTGGGCCGCATAAGGTCGCAGGGCCGAAAGGTCGTTTCGATAATTCTGGGCCAATAGGCCATTCTGTTAAAGTAAAGTCATGTCAGACTAATTTGTAGAATTAAGTTTTGTGAATGCAAGATTGTACATTGTGATTAAGGTTAATTATTAAACTGCTTAAATATTGTTACTCATTGAGCTAGTCTCACTCTGTTATTTTGTCTGTTTCTGTAGGAGATCAACTTGGAGGTCAGTCCTCGCATCGGTATTATTTAACTTGTGTTAACCTAAGGACAACCAGGCACTTGAAGAAGCCCTTTGCATACCAGTGCAGTTCTGCTAAACTTTGTCACCTTGTACTAATGTTTTGTTGGCCCGAGTTGCCTGTATGTAACATGTTAATAGATGCCCAATCTTTGGGTTAGACTCGTACATGTGTGTATGTAATCTGACCACCATCGCATGATCACTGTATTCTGAATAGTCATGGTCCTGGCATAGTATAGTAGCTCAATGGATGTATCTGCATGTTATGTTATTATTGCTTCCGTTCAGGCCCCAAACATCTTTTGTAATAGGTTATTTTGTCTATTTTTGATTAGGTCATGCCCAAACTTTTAGGGGCGGGTTTGGGGTGTGACATGCGGCCACCTTCTCCTTGTAATTAATTTGTTGATTAATTAGAAGTTTTGTAATTAATTAATTAGTTAGTCAGCTAGTTAATTAGTTAAATCTGTATTATTTATTCGGGCCCTCCGAGTGAGGGCAATTGTGTAATAAGTGTGTGTGAGTGTGTGTATGCCTTCCAACCCCACGTCTTTCTTCCCTTTTATTTACTAGCTTTCGATGGTTAGTTTAGGGCATGTTTTGATTAGCATACTTATGATAGCATGTTTGCATATATTCATTCGTAATGCACGCACCGGGCTCGGCGCATCATACTAACTGCATAGTATTTCCATTCCAACTTGAATACGTGTATCGAGTTGTCGCATTTCACATGCCATTCTTAGATTAGCCGAGCCTATTCTAGTTGCATTTTGTATGTGTTGCATTAGCCATCTTAACATGAACTAGGATCATGCATTTGATTACTAACTAGTTTCTATTTTTGGCTTGGAGTACTAGGTAAGCTCTTATGCTTTAGCATCTTGCATGCGTGTGAGTGCTGTCATATTAGCATGCTTACCATGAGGCTATATGCTTATGTGATATATCTGCCTGAATGTCTGTGGGTGAAGGTTGGGTTATCTGAATTGGAGTAATGCATTGACTATGAGCTTTAAACCCACTAGACAGTGGCAAAATCATCTTTTCTAAGCCCACTTGAGGGTGGCAAAACCTGCATTTTAGCCTACTTGCGAGTAGCAAACCGTTTTTCAAAACAAACATGAAATGCTTTGTCCCAATTCAGGCGACTCAGTCTATACTTGTCATGCTGTGCACATCACATAGTAAATCTAGGCTAATAACCGGAATAAGAACACGTAACGTTTTCAAAACAAGATATTATGATTAGTAGAGGCCGATCTTTGATCGGGCGAGCGGGGGTGCTCATAGCTGACCTTCCCCAATCGTACCCAAGTTCCTGAGCCGAGGCAATTTTGGTGATGACGGACATGTGGCCTTAGGCAAACGAGTCAGGGTTTCCTAAATTTTCCCAAAAATTAAATATTTAGGTGGCGACTCTGTATCTGGCAAAGTAGTCCATGTTTGGCACTTCTTTCAAAAAAAATCTGTTTTCAAAAATGATTTGTCGGATTTGGACTCTTTGATGATTCATCGGTCTTGCATTGCACTCTGTGAGATTAGATACAGGACCGTGACATTGAGTCCTGAACTGTAGTGAGCCCCAAAGGAACAAAACAAGGGATTTCCATCCACGGGCATTCGGGGACGTCTACACTACTATTGCCAGGACGCCATTTGCTGATCAGCGTCACACTCTTCACTTAAAACTCGTAAGTTTCATGTTCTTTCAAACATTTCATATGATGCTCTATGTGTTCTTGGTTTTGTTAGCATTATAAGCCTATCATAGTGATTCTAGAATAGCACTTTCAGTATTATCATGCACAAAAACGAGCTTAAAACTGCTTTAGCTTCCCAAACTCCACACCCTAGGAAGAACTCCCCCTAACTGGAACTGAGATCATACAATAACACTGACTTTAATCCAAAATGTTAAACAAACCAGATTGAAAATTTGTTGATATCCTTGCACATGAGTATAACCGAACTAGGGATTCCTCCTTAAATTGAGCTAAAAGCCCATGCCCTGGCCTAGACCGGGTAAACCATAGCTGTATGTGAATATAGCCGAACTAGGAGCAACACCCTTCTCTTGACCGGGCTAAAACCTTGCTCTAAGTCAAGGCCAGGCTAGACCCTGGCCCCTTCTTTAGCTGAGCCAAACGTCGCACACACTCTCTTGGCCGAGCAAACTATAAACTAATTTGCACTGTTGTCTTAGCTCGATCACCACTTGGCCATAACACATTCTATGTACTTCACTGTGTTGACTTGAGTAGGTTATTCAGGCATACCATTCACTTGCCCCATGGTGACACCACTCGACCGAGCACTGTCTTGATCACTCCACTGCCAGGCTAAGGAGCTGAACCAAAATTTTTTTTTTTTTTTTCTAAACTTAATTTAAGGCCATGGGAAAATACTGTTTTATGGTGAGCATGCTAGGGGCCATGGATGAATTCTGTAGGGACTATGACATTCTAGATGATGTCTATATCTCCCTGGCTGAGCTAGACACTATTCCCTGGGGCAAGCCAGGATTCGTTCATTTTTAACTCCTTATTTGTGAGTTCCTTAGACAAACCAAATTATGCCCTACCCAATTATCCACCAACACCTATAGGATTATAAATGGAATCGTCGTCTTGGCCTCAACCTCGAACTGGCTGAGCTCTTTCGCCAATACTCACTCGGTCAAAATGATAACAATTGGGTTCATTACCTCAAAATCAGAAAGGGCTGAGAAAAAATCACTAAGCGCACACTGGACAAAGACCTAAACGATGACGACTTTCTTTGGGTGTCTAGCAATTTGAAGACCAGTACGCCCAAATACTGGGCTATAACATTAATTGGAATAAAGGGACACTTGGTGAAAATAACTTGGCTCTTCTATCGGGACTAAAAACTTGCATCGCTACTCAACTGCACTAACACTTGTACTTTTTGCAAATCTAAACCGATTGAAGGCTGATTACGCTTACGCCAACCAAGCCGCACTACGCGTTGCGCTATGGTACTACCATTGGGATTGGATCAAGCTATTGGGCGTCGAACCGACCTATCGCTGCAGTGGCAAGAGGAAGAGCAAAGTGATCGAATTTTTGCTTGAGTCCTCACCTGAACCTGACCCAACCTCCTTCAAATCAATCTCATTCCCCTCACAGAAGAACAAGAAATGGCCAAAAGGCGAGCTGTTCATGCCTTCATCGTCAAGCAAGCTTCTGCTTCAAACGACAAAGTTCAGATTGAGCTACCCCCAACCAGCCAACCACATGAGACTATCGCCGCCCTCTCATGCACTAGGGCAACCTCATCTTAGCCCAACAAAAGGCCTTGCACATCGGCACCTCAGACTGAGATGCCTGAGACTGAGGTGCTGGCAACCCATGGCTCACAAGAAGGCCGCCGTTTTGGCTGTGCTGACTCCTCGTCTCGCCCGGTGTGGGCACCAGCCGTGACCTTCAAAAGTCGGGCTGTGACCACAATTGATTCAGTGGCCACTGAGAAGAACCACCAGCTGGCCTTTAATTTAACCCAAAGCGTGTGTGTAGACACCCCATTTTTGACCGTCCTCAAGACTTGGAAGTCATCGTTTGAACACTCGTTGATCATCCATGCTCGTGTTTGTTTTGAGTTCTCGAAGGTCTCGGCTGCGCGCCTTGCCTTAGGATCTTTCAACTTGTTTGTTTTTGTGCTTGGTTGTGGACCAAGGACTTGTGGTTTTGCTTCAGAGGGAAGAGGGTGGCTTGTTGGCCATCCCTTCAACCTATCGGCTAAGGCATTGTGCCATCGGCCTTGCTTTCTTGCCATCGGCCAAAAGTGGTGGCTGATCAGCACTCTTTTTGGTCAATCGGCACTTTTTTTGGTCGATCGACCATATTTTTGAGCCGAGACCTTTCCATCTGCTTTTTGTAGATATTTTGTGCCAGCTGTGATAGCTGGTGGGCACAATTCTCATCCTCCATACACGTGTATGGAGGGATTGCATTCAAGACTCAAGCTTGTTGAACAAGCTTGAGAATTGAAATTCTATAAGAAGGGAGCCTCCCCTCCCTTTCTAGAGGTTCTGAAAATCTGAGATACAAGTTCTATATATCTCTCTCTCTATATTTTACCTCTCTCTCTCTCCATTTTGCTCTTGTTTGTGCCTAAAAGTGTAAATCCTTCAGACTATTGCACACAAACACCTACTAGAACACCATCCTTTGGTTGCTGAGGTCCTTAGGAGTTGGTTTTAGAGTTCTGGGAGTGGTTTAAGTTCAGAAAAAGTGCTGGAGTTGTGTTCTTGAAGGTGTTCTTTAAGGGTGAGTAAACTACCTTTTAATCCCCCATTTTGGCTTAAGCTTTTAGACCTACTTGCATATTGTTTTAAGCTTAACTCTAGACTACAAAAAGTTTTGATTTTTTATGCTTGTGATGTTTGTTTAAGGTCACTTTTTGGTTGGGGGTAGTCTCCCCCTCTTAGGCCTTGTTTTGTGCCTTCCTTTTTGAGCTTTGGATCCATCTTGTTTTGACCTTTCTACCACTGAAATCCAAAGGATTTTTAGTGGTGGAGAAGTGGTTTTGGAGTCTTGAATAGGAGAGCGACACCCCCATTTCCTTGTGTCTCATTTGCTAGTATAAGTGGCTCATAATAGTAGCATGTTTGCTTAGCATGTTTTGGCCCCATTTCAGCAAGTATTTGGTGTTGTTTTGTCATGCTATACCTCTGTCTAAAGTTGGTTTGGTAGCCTCTTACATGCATCATGCACTTTTAGTGTAATTCTCTCTATTGTCTTAACATGCATCTTGCATTTGGATCATCATTCTTGCATGATTTGGCTCAACTCAAAGAAGTTTTTAGTTATGTTTTACCATGCTTGAGCTCTGTTTCATGTCGTTTTAGTGATGCATGCACTATTTTGTATAGCCATGGTTCAATCTAGCTTGTTAGCTTTGAGTGTCCAAGTCATTAGCATGCATTGCTTAGACCATTTTCATGATTTGGCATCATTTCATATGTGATTTTAGTCCATGTAGTGTAGCCATACACTTGCATTTGTCATCCTTTCAACGCTTTGAAGAGTTGGTGTTTTATGCCTTAAGAGTGGACCATTGTGCATTCCGTTATGCTTAGGCCTTTAGGATGCCATCTCAGTGGGTCTTTGGGCTTATTTTGACATACCATAACTCTGATTTTAATTGGTTAAGTCATGCCATGTTTGGTTGTAATAGGTGTAGTGCAATCCCCTTTATTGGCCTTACTTGCATCATGCCTTATGCCCTTCGTGTTGGCTTGTTTTAGCTTTGGCCCTTGCATGTTTTAGACTCCTTTTGGAATGATCTAGGACTGTTTTGGTTGTCCTTGGCTCTTTGGGGCTTGATTCATGTGGCCTTAGTACAAGCTCCTTGGCTAGCCTTAAGCCTTGAGCTTTCTTGCATGTTATGCTTGACTTGTTTGTGTGATTTGGCATCATTCCTAGCATCATTTCAGAGCATGTAGTGTTGTCAAACTTGCATGCTTTTCACTCTTTAAGTGCTCTTGGGAGTTGTCCTCTTTATGCCTCAATTCTTGGGCCAATTGGCATGCATGTTTGTCTTGCATTTCATGTCATCAATTCATCATTTTGGCCACTGTTTTGGTATGACTGAGGTCTATCCATTTTCAGTATAAGTCCATAGATCATGCGGTTTGTGTGTTGTTGCATGCTTATTGCATTGCATGTTGTTGCATGCTTGTTGTTGGTATTGTTGCTGCATGCCTATTACATTGCATGTTTGCATGTTTAGGTTACCTTGCATTTTGCATGCTTGAGTGACATTGTATTTGGCATGCTTATGTTGTATTGCATAACATCTTCATGTTGCATGCCTTACATTGTGTTTAACATGCTTGCTTTGCATTGTGTTTGGTTTGGGTGTTAAACCAAACACGAGGAATGAGGGACATTTCATACTTGAAGTAATGAAACGTGCCTCAATTCTTGGTCATCGACACTCTTGATCCAACATGATAGAGTGTGAGGCATTCATGTGTTTTTGTGCATTCATTCCATATTGATTTGTGCAATTCGGCCTTTTTGGCCATCATGCATCGAAATACGTGATTGATGGCTCGAGAGTCGAACTCCTTTGAGTCTCAAACATGATAAAGGGTGTAGGTGCACAACATTTTCTTGCAAATGTATTGCCATGCCCTTGTTTGTCATATGCTGCAGCAAGAGGAGCAGTCTGCAGGAAGAGATGGCCGATCGGCTATCTTCAGTGCCGATCGGCTAACAATTCTTGGCCGATGAACTAAAAAGTGGTCGATGACCCTTTTCCCTTGGCCGATGGCCATATATTTTGGCTGATGGCCATATATTTTGGCCGATGGCCTCTCAGTATATCCATGAGGTGGTTCAGAAGCATCACAGAAATTTTCACAGTTTTCAGAAGTCAAAAACAGTGCAAACAGAGGCAACATGAGGCATGGCAACAGATTTCCGAGCAAAGCCGATCGAGCATACATCATTCATCATTCCGAGGCAGAGCTATGGTAGCTTGTTTTAGCTTCTTTCTGTTCATACTTAGTCAGTTTTGTAACTTAATTAACTTGCTTAATTAGTTAAGGTTTTGTAATAATTAATTAGCTAGGGTAGTTAGTTAATTAGTTGGTTTGTATTATTTATTCGGACCCTCCGTTGAGAGGGCGAATTTTGTAATAAGTGTGCGTGAGTGTGTGAATGTCTTTCAACCCCACGTCTTTCTCCTTTTTACTTAACCGCTTATGATGGTTAGTTCTAGGTCATGTTTCAATTAGCATTCCTATGCCTGCATATTTGCATTCATTCATTCGTATTACATGCACTGGGCTCGGCACATCATACTAACCGCATTGTATTTCAATTCCTACTTGAATACATGGTTATCAAGTTGCATTTCACATGCCATTTTAGAATAGCGAAGCCTATTTCTAGTTACATTTTGCAGGTATTGCATTAGCCATCTTAACATAAACTAGAATCATGCACGATTACTAACTAGTTGTTGTTTTGGCTCGGAGAACTAGGTAAGCTTTTATGCTTTAGCATCTTGCATGAGTGTGAGTGTTGCCATGATAGCATGCTTGCTATGAGGCTAACTGCTTAAGTGTTTAACTGCATGAATACCTGTGGGTGAAAGTTGGATTACTTAAATTGGAACAATTCATTGAAATGCGAGTTTTAAGCCCACTTGAGAGTGGCAAAATTATGTTTTCTAAGCCTACTCGAGGGTGGCAAATCCACGTCTTAGCCTACTTGCGAGTAGCACCTTCAAACCATTTTCAAACAAACAAACATGAGATGTTTTGTTCCAATTTAGGCGATCTAGTCTATACTTGTGTGTTGTGTACATCACATAGTAATTCTAGCTAATAAACCGGAATAAGAACACATGTGTTTTCAAAAACAAAATATCATGCTTAGTAAAGCCAATCTTTGATCAGGCGAGCGGGGGTGCTAATTGCATGACCTTTCCCTCTCGTACCCAAGTTCCCGAGCCGAGGCAACTTTGGTGATGACGAACACGTGGCCTTCGGCACGAGTCAGAGTTTCCTAAATTTCCCAAAACAAAAATATTTAGGTGGCAACTCTGTATCTGGCAAAGCAGTCCATGTTTGGCACTTCTTTATAAAAATCAGTTTTCCAAAATGATTTACTGGATTTGGACTCTTTGGTGATTTATCGATCTTGCATTGCACTTTGCAAGATTAGATTCAGAATCGTGACATTTGAGTCCGAACCGTAGCAGCCTAATGAACAAAATGGATTTCGCGCCATCTCGCGCGCGGAGCCTGGGACGTTCGGGCACGTCTACAGTTTCTGGTGACTCTACTGGGGATTTAGAGATCTTGACTCGAACTCATGATATCTTGTTTTGATTACACTTATGTGTCTCTTTGCATTGCATTCGCATTGGTGCACCTAGAACACCGTGTTTGCCGTATGCTATTCCTGAACGGTTTGCCAAAGGCTTGCTTTGAGAAGCGTGCCATAAGGCTGACCGGTTTTGGGCTCTGCCACGATGGGAACGCAAACCCTAGTTTTTACCGGGGCACCCTTTTTGACCATTCGACCTAGTGCATATCGGAATCCATAGTGACTAATCCAAACTAGGACAGGTTGCTTACCCGATTATAGGTTGTTTGAAACCGCTGTGTGCGTAGTGAAACCCTAGCTCCTGACAATAGGACAGGGAAACCCTACCCTAACATAGGGGTGTTTTGGCTCTCACTTGCTTATTATGTGCTTTTAGAGTTAGCCTCTACAGGAATGCACGTATTAGTTTGCAATTCTGGGTATCAAGCCTGCAGGCATCAGTATTTGGGAATCGGTTTTACCTGCGGGTATCAGATTCAGATTTGGGGCAGTGATTTGGGAACAGTGATCAGTGGTTGAGAACAATTTTTTCAGCTTGTGTTTGCCAACTGCGTGTTGTCTTTATTTAAGCTGTTATGCTGTTTGTTTTTCTGTTCATTGTTTCCTTATTATGCTTTATTTATCTTTTTGCAAGGTAGTTTAGCACCATTACATCCGACCAGGCAGATATTCCCCGAGCACTCTGGGTTAGAGGTCGTAGACTTAATCGATCCAGGGATCTGATAGATGGACAAGCAGTGTTCCTCTCTTTACCCCCGGTTACCAATTGGAGGTCAAAAAGGCGCAGTGTATCAGTACAGCGGTCGCCAGATCAGTGGTCTACCCCACCAGTGAACAGTCAGTCTGAGGTCTCAGTTTCTACTACAGGGACCAATATACCGATTATTCAGCTAGATCAGCATAATATGGCAGGTATAGAGGAGATGATGCGTCAGCTCCAGGAGAGTATGAAAGCCATGCAGCAGGATATTGCCTGTCAAGCAGAATTTGCCGCACGCCAGGCCGAGGTTATGGCCCAACAGGCAGAGTTGATTGCTAGATTGTAGCAACAACAACCACTGCAGCAAGCCGGAGCATCTGCTTCGCACCAGGTTTGTCACACCCCAAACCTGCCCCAAAAGGTTTGGGCATGACCTATTCATAAATGGACCTATAATCTGGTAACCAAACCTATGGGGCCTTATCGGAAGCATACACATACAACAAACATAAATACAACATACACCATTGAGCTATTTCTACCGTGCCAGGATCTCATGTCTTATATACTTCATCAACAACAGTCAAGGTTTAGTTTTACAGTTCCAGCCTCATGATTGGGCATTTACAAAAAACACAAAAGTCATATACAATAACTTGTGGATGGCATTCAAAGGTAAATAAACATCTCCATAGTTTCACCAAAAAATAAGTAGTTGGGATAGTGCCTGGACACGTAAAGGTCGACCAAGGGAAACGGCATCCTGAGCTAGGATTGACCACCTGGTGGGTGACCTACAGAAACAGACAAAACTGAGAGTGAGCCGGGCTCAGTGCATAGTAATACTTAAATAAATCATTGCTTAACTTAAATAGATTACATATCAATACATTATTCTGATTCTGTATTACGTACATAATGGCCTTAGGCCTAATCTTGTAACATAGCTTGGTGGCTATAAGCCCTTGAAAATGGTGGCACGAAGCCCTTGAGACGTGTGACATAATATTCTTGTAAACATTTTGGCACTGTGGCCCTTGTAACTTGATGGCCTTAAAGCCCTTGTGATTGGCACGAGGCCCTTGTACATGCTTTTCTTTACATACTTTTCGTATTAACATAAGTACAAACATGCTTGGAACATTAATCTAGTTGCCTTTCCTGTCTTGAGACATCGATACAATTACATAACAGTTACATAGGTACTACTACTCACAGTGCTGTGATGACGTGCTATTTCCTCCTGGAGGGTGTCTTGCACACAATCATAACTTTTCCGAATTATTACACTTTATATGCATCTTTCATTATTTGAAAATTGCCAAAGTACTTTAAAAACATCAGCAGAGGAGTAAGCATGCAAAACAAAAGAAAGCATCTCGTTTTCCTGAAAATGAGTCCCCCGCTCGAGCGCCCCTTTTTCCGCTCGAGCGGACTGTACATTTTGCCCCAAACTGCTGGGAGGTGGTTTTTCCCGCTCGAGCGGGCTTTCCTCCGCTCGAGCGGACCACGCGAACCCTGAAATTCTGAACTTTGAAGTTTACATCATCCAACCATTCCTTATGAAATCTTTAAGCAATTTGTTGCAATTTCATGCCTCTATAACATGGATTCTATCTTATAAACATGGCAAATCGCACAAGATTAGAAGCTTAAACCTAATTTCATTCTTGGATTCAAGTTCTCCATGATTATTGAAACATAATACATACCACACCATAAACATAAGTTCATAAAATCACTAGTTGAAGTATAATTTCCATACCATACTTGAATTAGGTTGGAAAACAACCAAATGATGAGAACATCCCCTTCAATCAAACATAACTCATGAACAATTGTCCATTACAACCCTAGATCATCAAACATAAAGTATAAACAACTCTTCTACACAATTGGGAGGATAATTCTTATATATATACTAAAGTTAACATACCTTAAGCTTGAGTTCCTAATTTAATCTCAATTCCTCCCTTTGTTGACCCTTCTCTTTGCTCTCTTTCTTCTTCTTTTCTCAACCCTTAGGCCCTCCAAAGGATGCCTCACGTTTTTGATCAAAGATCAATAAGACTAAGTGTATAAATAGTCATAACTAATGGCATATAGGACAAAAATGAATCGTTTAATCATTCCGAAATTGAAATTTCGCGAACATACATAAAATTACCTAAAAATTATGCTGATCATAGATATATAATCAATTTCTGACAATTAAGCCATTAAGGCCTTCAATTTCTGATTCAAGCATCCCAATGGAACATATACTTTTCTTGAGCAACAGATAGACATTCATACACATGCATTTCATTTTCTTAACCATAATTTTTCATGAAATTTTTCAGCAACATGTTAAAAGCACAAAACAAGGGTTGAAATATATCAAAAACATAGGCGAGGGTCGGGTCATTACACTCTCCTCCCCTTAAATAAGTTTGGTCCTCCAAACTTGTGTTACCTTAGGATTGAAACAGGTGTGGATATTGATGTTGCATTTCTTCCTCTCTTTCCCACGTTGCGTCAGTTCCATAATGTTCTTGCCACTCAACTTTTACCATGGGGATTTCACGGTTTCGTAATTGTTTTACTTGTCGGTCCAAAACGCGAATTGGTTTTTCTTCGTAATTCAACTTGTCATCCAATTCAATCTGATGGTAATCAATAACATGTGACGGATCCGGAAGGTATCCACGAAGCATAGAGATATGAAACACGTTATGCACTTGACTTATATGTGGCGGAAGGGCAACTCGGTAGGCTACCGGACCCACTCTCTCCAGAATCTGAAAGGGACCGACATATCGGGGCGTCAACTTACCCTTCTTTCCGAATCTTAGGTGCCCTTTCATTGGAGTGACTTTCACAAAGACATGACTACCCACTTCAAATTCTAAATCCCTTCGTCGATTATCCGCATAACTTTTCTGCCTACTTTGAGCAGTTTTCAATCTTTCCCGAATAACTCGAACCTTTTCTGTTGTCAATTGAACAATTTTAGGTCCTAACAAGGATTTATCTCCAACTTCAGCCCAACATACGGGAGAACGACATGGCCTTCCATACAAAGCTTCATAAGGTGCCATGTCTATGCTCGAGTGGTAGCTATTGTTGTATGCAAATTCTATCAATGGTAGGTGAGTTTCCTAGCTTCCTTGAAAATCCAGCACACACATTCGGAGCATATCTTCTAGGGTTTGGATTGTTCTCTCGGATTGACCGTCGGTCTGGGGGTGGAAGGCCGTGCTAAACTTTAATTCTATGCCCATTGCTTCTTGTAAACTCTGCCAGAATTTGGAAACAAACTTAGGATCCCTATCTGACACAATCGAGACTGGAACACCATGAAGCTTCACAATTTCATTCACATAAATTTCTGCTAATTTGTCTGCATTATACTGAGTTTTTATTGGCAAGAAGTGGGCGGACTTAGTTAATCGGTCCACAATGACCCAAATTGAATTCATACCCCGTGGAGTCCGTGGTAACCCCACAACAAAATCCATGGTCAAATGCTCCCATTTCCACTCCGGGATGGGAAGATGTTGCAATAGTCCGGCAGGTCTTTGATGCTCCGCTTTTACTTGCTGGCATTGTATGCACTTGGTGACAAATTCCGCGATCTCCTTCTTCATACTTGGCCACCAAAAATTTTGTTTCAAGTCTCGGTACATTTTCGTACTCCCTGGGTGCATTCAAAACCTTGAGGCGTGTGCATCTTCCATCAGTTTTTGCTTAAGATTCATCACATTGGGAACACATACTCGGTTTTGAAACTTGAGCACTGAACCTACTACATGGAATCCCGGTTTTGGTTTTGTTTCTAACTCATCATGTATCTTCCTCAAAGTTTCATCTTCCATTTGGTGCACTTTCATTTTGTCAAGTAAGGTTGGCTGGGCGACCACTGCTGCCACTAAAGCCTTTTGACCATACAATACAAACTCCAATTCCATTTTATCCAATTCAATTGCCAGTTCCTTTTGCTCTGTAACCATACTTGCCATAATCCCCATATTTTTCCGACTGAGCGCATCTGCAACCGTGTTGGCTTTACCAGGATGGTAATAGATCTGCAAATCGTAATCTTTGAGTAATTCCAACCACCGTCGCTGTCGCATATTTAACTCTTTCTGAGTAAAAAGGTACTTAAGAC
Source organism: Camellia lanceoleosa (assembly GCA_025200525.1). Lineage (NCBI taxonomy): Eukaryota > Viridiplantae > Streptophyta > Magnoliopsida > Ericales > Theaceae > Camellia > Camellia lanceoleosa. The sequence continues at coordinate 40,200,084 of CM045762.1, forward strand.
TCTTGTGGTCAGTATAGACTTCGCAGGTAGTGCCATACAGATAATGTCTCCATATCTTTAAAGCAAAAACTACAGCTGCTAGCTCAAGATCATGTGTGGGATAATTCTTCTCGTGGGGTTTCAGCTGCCGAGAAGCATAAGCGATGACTCGTCCACTTTGTATAAGTACACAACCTAGTCCTTTGTGTGAAGCATCACTGTAGATTACAAACCCTTCTGTACCGGATGGCAAGGCCAAAACTGGTGCTGTTGTCAACTTTGTCTTCAATGCCTGGAAAGCAGATTCTCGCTCTTCTGACCATTCAAATGCAATTCCCTTTCGAGTCAGTTGGGTAAGTGGCACAGCAATTTTTGAAAAATCTTGAACAAATCTCCTGTAATAGCCAGCTAACCCCATAAAACTATGCACCTCAGTCACATTGGTAGGAGTTGGCCAATTTACAATTGCTTCAATCTTGTGCGGGTCAACAAAAATCCCTTCCTTTGTGATGATATGCCCCAGAAATGCCGCCTCTAGTAGCCAGAATTCACATTTCTTCAGCTTTGCATACAATTTCTTTTCCCGGAGGGTTTGAAGGATCAAACGAAGGTGATTCTCATGAGCTTCTACATTCTTCGAATAGATGAGAATATCGTCAATAAAGACCACTACAAATTCATCCAAATAGGGCTTAAAAATACGGTTCATCAAATCCATAAAAGCTGCTGGCGCGTTAGTGACTCCGAAGGGCATAACCAAAAACTCATAGTGACCATAGCGGGTTCGAAAGGCTGTCTTCTCAATATCCTCAGCCTTGACCTTTAATTGATGGTATCCAGACCGTAGATCAATTTTGGAAAAGACTTGTGCCCCCTGAAGCTGATCAAACAGGTCATCGATTCTTCGTAATGGATACTTGTTCTTGATTGTGACTTTATTAAGTTCCCTGTAATCGATACAAAGCCGAAGTGTTCCATCCTTCTTCTTTACAAACAAAAATGGCGCACCCCACGGAGACACACTCGGACGGATGAATCCCTTGTCCAATAAATCCTGCAACTGCATTTTCAATTCCTTCATCTCAGCTGGCGACATCCTATACGGAGTCTTCGAAATGGGTTGAGTTCCCGGTGCTACGTCAATAGTGAACTCAATTTCACGGTCTATCAACTGCCCTGGCAATTCCTTAGGAAAGACATCCGAAAATTCACAAACAACTGGAATTTTGTTGGCATTCCCATCCACCACTTGCCCCTCCAAAATACTGCATAAATATCCCTGACACCCTTTCTGAATTAATTTACACGCCTTTGCCGCAGAAATCAAATAAGGTGGAGAAGTCACTTCCTGCCCCTGAACCATAAACTTTGATTGACCCGGAGGGCGGAAACTGATCTGTTTAGTCAAACAATCTATAGTCGCACCATATTCACCCAACCAATCCATCCCCAGAATGATATCAAAACAGGTCATGTCGAGCGGTAATAGATTGGCATATACCCGATTATCCCCAAACTCAAGTTCACAACCAAAATAAGCAGTAGTACAAAACATAAAGTCCCCCAAGGGTGAAGACACACACAACATATAAGACAGTTTTTCCTCAGGTTGATCTAAGTTTTGTGCAAATAATTTCGACACGAAGGAGTGAGTAGAGCCAGAATCAAATAAAACGAAAGCAGAATGACCATGAACCATAAATATACCTGACACCACTGTTGCTGCATTTTGCACATCTCCTGGAACCAATGCAAACACTCTGCCTTGTCTCGCTGTGTCTTTACTGCCATTAGGTTTGACCGGTGCCTTAGTATTATTAGTTGGTGTAGACCCCGCTGAACTCGTAGCAGCCTTGCTGTCATTTCATTGATTCCTTTGGGGGCAGTCTTTTATCAAATGTCCCGTTTTGCCACACTGATAACAAGCTCCCAACTTCCATTGACATATCCCCCGATGTCTCTTCCCACATTCCGAATAATTGGGAATCGTACCCTGACCAGGAGCAACACTATTTGAAGTCCCTGAGTTTTGTTTCTTGTTTGGTGGAGTAGTTGCTCCCCTCAACCATTGGTTGTTTTGCCTTTTTCCTTTCCATTCGGCAATCCGGTTCTGAGCAGCAAGGTTCCCCTCAGCTATAACAGCCCTCTCCAGCACGTCTACATAAGTAGGTAACTTTAACATATTGACTCGATCCAAAATTGCTCCTCGTAATCCCCCTTCAAATTTTCGTGCCTTCTTATAGTCCGTGTCCACCATATGCGGCGCGAACTGGGCTAGCTCCGCAAATTGGGCTAGCTCCGCAAATTGGGCCTCATATTCAGCAACAGTCTTGTTCCCCTGTCTAAGAGTTTCAAATTCAGTCACCTTTTTATCCCGCATACTTTGAGGAAAGTATTTATCATAAAACAGCTCTAGAAATCTGTCCCATGTTAGTCCTGGATGGGTTGTTCTCGTTAGCATCCACCATCTGCGTGTCTCATCTTCAAAGGTAAAGGCAGCCAGTTGCACCTTTTAAGCTTCAGTGCAAGGAAAAACTTCAAATAGCTTCTCTATGCCCAACACCCAGGCCTCAGCTTTCATCGGTTCTATTCCGCCTTTGAAAGATGGTGGTTTCATCTTTTTAAACTCCTTAGTGAGAGTGATCGTTCGGTCTTCAGTATGGAACTCTGGTACGACCGGTGGAGGTGGCGGTTGTCCTTGTGGTTGTTGCTGCTGTGGAGGCTGTTGCTGTTGTTGCCGTATAGTCTCCGCCAGTTCCATAATCATTCTCTCCATTCTATCCAGCCGTGTGGCAGTAGCATCCTCTTGCTCCTCTGTCCTTGTTCTCACCATGACCTACATAATAGTCAATTATACACAATAGACATAGTTTCATAGGGTTAGTATTATCAGAGTACACGTAATGTTGCCGTCAAACTTGTCTAATATATGTAGGATGTCATGCATGATGCCTAACTCTTTTCTAGACACCCTACAGCTCAATGGATCCGTGTGTGAGATAGCAACTCGTGCTTTGATACCACTTGTCACACCCCAAACCTGCCCCAAAAGGTTTGGGCATGACCTATTCATAAATGGACCTATAATCTGGTAACCAAACCTATGGGGCCTTATCGGAAGCATACACATACAACAAACATAAATACAACATACACCATTGAGCTATTTCTACCGTGCCAGGATCTCATGTCTTATATACTTCATCAACAACAGTCAAGGTTTAGTTTTACAGTTCCAGCCTCATGATTGGGCATTTACAAAAAACACAAAAGTCATATACAATAACTTGTGGATGGCATTCAAAAGTAAATAAACATCTCCACAGTTTCACCAAAAAATAAGTAGTTGGGATAGTGCCTGGACACGTAAAGGTCGACCAAGGGAAACGGCATCCTGAGCTAGGATTGACCACCTGGTGGGTGACCTCTGACAGACAAAAGCGAGAGTGGTAGACACGATGCATAGTAATACTTAAATAAATCATTGCTTAACTTAAACAGATTACATATCAATACATTAGTGTAACACGTCCGCGAGGGACCTCGCTACAGTTCGGACTCGATTTGCGTCGGTTCTAAATCTTGAACCAAAGAGTCCAAATCCGGCAAATCGTTTGAGAAAACAGATTTTTTGAAAAGTAGTGCCAAACATGGACTGCTTTGCCAGATTACAGAGTCGCCACCTAAATATTTTAAAATGGGAAATTTAGGAAACCCTGACTCGGTGCCGAAGGCCACATGTCCGTCATCACCAAAGTGGTCTTGGCTCGGGAGCTTGGGTACGATCGGGGAAGGTCAGCTATGAGCACCCCCTTTCGCCCAGCCCGAAGACCGGCCTCTACTAACCGTGATATCCAATTTTTGAAAATTTTATGCGTTTTTATTCCGGTTATTTAACCTAGAATTACTATGTGATGCGCACAACACAAAAGTATAGACTAGATCACCTAACTTGGAAATAAACATTGCATATCCGTTTTGTCTCGAAAAACGTATTAGATTTTGCTACTCGCAAGTAGGCTAAAATACGGATTTCAACGAGTTTTCCAACTCAGGCAATCCAACCTCCACCCACAGGCATTCAAACAGTAATATCACATAAGCACTTAGCCGCATGGCAAGCATACTGTCATGGTAAACATTCACACGCATGCGATATGCTAAAGCCATAAAAACTTACACCGTACTCCGTGCCAAAACAGTAAACTAGTTAGCAAACATGCATGACCTAGTTCATGTTAAGTGGCTAATGCGACATAGGCAGAAATGCAATCTAGAGTAGGCTCGGCTAACCCTAGACATGACATGTGAAATGCGCGAGTAGCATGTATTCAATTTGGAATTGAAAATACAATGCAGTTTGTATGATGTACCGAGCCCGATGTATGTAAACAAATGCATGAATGCACGCATGCATTGCATAAGGTATGCTAAAATAGACATGCCCTAATCTACCATTGTAAGCAGGTAAATAAAAGAGATAGGAAGAAATGGGGATTGGAAGACATACACCCACTCACGCACACTTATTACATTTTTGCCCTCGCTCGGAGAGACCAAAATAATAATACAGTCCAACGAATAAATGAATAAATAAATTATTACAAATTCTAATTATTAAAATTAAAGCAAATAAATAAATAAATGCAATGGGGCCTCAGCCCTGCCTTGGGGCGCGCGTATGATGCATGCTCGATCCGATTTGCCCGGAAAATCCGTGTCATGGCATTGCTGCTTCTGTTTTTACTGCCCTACCTCTCCAAAAATTCCCAAAGTTTCAGGAAACCTCCCAAATGATCTGAAATACCCCACCGGCTGGGGGGATAGCTCATCGGCTGCTGAGATTAACCACCGGCTGCATGTGGAGTTTATCGGCATAAAAACAGTGCCGATCGGCACAATAAACTGCCGGCCGGCAGAAAGTCCCTGCAGCAAACAGATTGACAGCAGCAGCAAGACAGCAATGCATGGCATGGGTTTTGGGCACATGTAAGCATGGTCATGACCTCCTATCATGCTTTGAGACTCGAGGAGGTAAGACTCTTGGTTCTTGGGCCACCAATGGTGCATTTTGATGCATGATGGCCCTAAGAACTAAGGTTGCATTTTGATGTAAATGCATGCAACACAAACAAATGAAATCCAAAGCCTTATCATGTGTTGGTCCAAGGCCTTAGTGACCAAGAATTGAGGTGAGTTGCACCACTTGGAGTGTGAACTCTTCTCAATTCTATGCTTGGCTTGACAATCTCCAAGCCAAGCCATGGAATGCTTGAATGCGACATGGCTCAAATGCGATGCAACTTATCATGTTAAGCATGCAAAGAGCTAAGGTATGCAAGGTACAAGTGTTATGCAACATGGACCAAGTAAGCATGGAATTAGCATACACTCAAGGCCTCATTGGCCAAACATGCAACAACCGAGATACAAGCATGCAATAATGGACTTAAGCCATAGAGGGCAGCCCTCAAACTCCCCTAAAACAGTGGCAAAACATGCCTCAAAACAAGAGCAAGATGCCACACTAGCATGTGAGCCATAAGGCATAAAGCTAAGGCACAAAGTGGGGCATTGAACCACCACTTAACAAGACCAAACATGGCACATGTTAGACAACCAAAACAGGTTTTTATCATGCAAAATGGCACCCAAATCCCCTCATGGCAGCCCCAAAACAGTCCCAAAAGCATGAATGCACACAATGCACATTTTAAAGCATAAAGGACACACCTCTAAAGCATAAAAGAGATGACAAGCACAAACAAGTGAGCATGAGTTAGGGACTGAAATATGATCTAAAATGATGCCAAATCATGAGATCAATGCAAGCTAATCATGCTAGAGACTCACACCCCTCAAGGTTTACAAACTAGAATGCAAAACAAACATGTCAAGCATACTAAACATAATAAAAAAAACAGTGGCCCACAGCCCTCTAACATGGAAGAATAGTGCTAGCATCTTCATGAAACTAAGCTAAAAAAACATACTAAAATCATGACCTTAAAGTATGGCATACTTTTAAGCACAAGAGAGCATTTCAAAGCAAGTATGAAAGACATGTTAGAGATGACAAATCCGACCAAAAACAGAATTTAAACATGCTCCAAAACACTCAAAAAAACTCTGAAATGAAGCCAAACAAGACTATGCACACATGCTATTCTTTGAACCCAAAACAAAGGCAAACAAGAGGCCAAGGGGAGAGGGGTGTCTCTCCCCTATATGAGACTTCAAAACACCTCCCTCATCACTGAAAACCCACTGGTTTTCAGTGGTGAGAAGGCCAAAAATACTGAAGTTAGACAATGCTCCAAAAAGAGACACAAAAGGACCAAAACAAGGCCTAAAAGAGTAAGGCTCAACTCAAATGCAAAAGTGACCTTAATGGATGTTCTTGAGCAAGTAAAAACAAGATTTTTTTATGTTAAACACAAGTCCAAAAACACAAAGTAAGGAGGGTAGAAAGAGGTTGCAAGAATGGGGAATATAAAGTAAAGTGTTTACCCTTGAAGATCCCTTGAAGAAGAAAAGTTCCAGCCACTCTCTAGTGATCAAAACCAGTCCAAAACCAACACAAACAACCTTCTAAGTCTCTCAATCTCGAGCTAAGGTGTAAAGGTGTGTGTAATGGTGCAAAAATGAAGTAAAACTACACTTTTTGGCCTAAAATCACACACACAAGGGGAGAGAGATGGAGATATAGATATATGGCAGAGATATATGTATATGAGCTCTGGTTTTTGTCTCCAAAAACTCTAACCTTGAGCCAAGAGGAAGAGTTCTCCTCTTATAGGCAACAAAGACTTAGCAACTAAGCAAGCCAAGGGTTCATCCCTCCATACACGTGTATGGAGGGGAGCAAAACACTTTGTGAGAAAATATCGATAAAGCAAGTGTATGCGATTGCCGGGCAAAGAGTGCCATTTTAGAAAAACACAGTGCCAGTCGGCACAAAAGAGTGCCGGTCGGCACAATAAAGTGCCGATAGAATCTTCAGCCAGCCGGTGGCCTCTAGTCCCAGCCGGTGGTGTGTAGGGATGCTTCATAAGGCATTCCCTGCCCTCCCAAACAAAACAAAAGTGTTTGGTGCAAAACCAAACACAAGCTGGTCGAGTTCGGAGGTCTCGAGGCAAAGGCGCCGAGAACTCCGGGAACTCCAAACGAACACAAACATGGATAATCACCGAGCGTTCAAGCGGTGACGTCCAAGTCTTGAGGACGGTCAAAAATGGGGTGTCTACAGTTGCCCCTCTTTGATAGAACTCGGAAGTCATAAGAATGACGGGAGTGAATGTCAAAGCCCAGAGACGACCCATTTTTGACAAGGCCGAAGAGTTAGACAATCATGCAAAATGAGTAAGATATGCGCCCGAAGGCAGGGGCAAAATGCAACTGAAAATGCAAGAAGCCGAGCATAGCTTATGATCATGCAAAGAAAGCTGTAATGAAGCACGCATACAACAGTTATAAGCTAGCATACGCCAATCTACACTACAATGCAGAAAGGATGTAAGAGAATTATGCAATTCTCAAAACGTCTCACGCGGAGGATACAATACCTGTGCGGCTCGTCCGGTCGCGTCGGCCTCAAATGAGCCGTACATACAATATCGTGCCTGAAAAGAAAGCAAACTTAATAGGTACAATATTGTTAACAATATGCATGTTGCACGATTGGAGGTGTGTGGCAGATGTAACGTGTATAGGCAGCTGTAATTGAACACATGTGAGTAAAGCAGAGCACGCATACAATGCAATGTGTATAGTAGGAACTTGAACACATATAAGTAAAGCAAAGCACGCATACAATGCAATGTGTATAAAAGGGAACTTGAACACATATCAGTAAAGCAAAGCACGCATACAATGCAATGTGTATAGAGAAAATTGAACACATATCAGTAAAGCAATGCACGTATACAATGCAATGTGTATAGAGAAAATTGAACACATATCAGTAAAGCAATGCACGTATACAATGCAATGTGTATAGAGAAAATTGAACACATATCAGTAAAGCAATGCACGCATACAATGCAATGTGTATAGAGAAAATTGAACACATATCAGTAAAGCAATGCACGCATACAATGCAATGTGTATAGAGAAAATTGAACACATATCAGTAAAGCAATGCACGCATACAATGCAATGTGTATAGAAGGGAACTTGAACACATATCAGTAAAGCAAAGCACGCATACAATGCAATGTGTATAGAGAAAATTGAAATTGAACATGGTAAATCATGATGTTGTAACGCAACGTATTGCAACACAGTATAATTGAAATGGAATTTACAAAATATAAAAGGATACGGGAAGGGACATCCTTCGCATGTTCCAAGCATCGTTCTCAAAAGTTGTGGTACGAGGTCAACTCGAAGCTCCGCTTATATTCTGAGGGCGCCATTTCTTGGACTGCCTTAAGTGATGAAGATACCAAATCACATGACTGACCCGAACAAGGGCACAAAAGGTACGATGGCCGAAAGGAGGAGGTTACCAGTGTCGAACCCAGCACCCTGCTACCCTGCTATTCTCTTGCTTTACTTTCCTTTTTACTAGGAGTTTAAGCACATTGCACTGCCTTAGGCAGGTTTTATTTCTCAAAAGCGTGTGTTTTTTGCAAAACATATGATGGAGATGAAACAGCTATTTGTTCAAAAGGTATTGCGTTTGCATGTCCTATGCATCGCATCGCAAGGCTTCACACCACAATGCGACTGAAACTGAAACTTGTGTTTATGAGAACAAAGCATCGCATCGTAATAATCAGGTAGTAAACTAATTACAACTCGATAAGCAAAACAGAGGGACTCGGCAAACTAGCCAAGCGCGAGTATACCTCGATAAGCATTACAAAGACTTAAAGAGAGTGACATACAACTCGATAAGCAAATATACAACAACTCGATAAACAAATGGACGCGCCTTCATAAGAATTGATCACTGAAAGGCATTGGAAGTGGTGGGATTCTCCTAAATTCTTAACATAATAGCTTAGAGTGCAAGGGGGAGACCTACCGGTCAAGCAAAAATTCCACCGACCGTGAGGGATGGCCATCGGCCGAAATGGTGCTTCATCGGCCAAAATAGATGGCCGGTCGGCACTAAATTGTCAGTACCAGCAGAATGTTGCCACTTGTCCTCCACTCAACCTTATCTTCTACAAAAGATCTTAGCCTCGTGGTCTTCTTCATTTCCACACTGATTTATTCCAAATGGAGGAATTTCTTGCTCAAAATCTCGCAACTTGGATTAACAACTTGGATGGCTCGGAAAAGCTGAATTTCCGGGCTTTTGGCATAAATGCACTATTCACTTTGCGCCGCACCTCGCTGCATTTTCCGTTTCTTCATGCCGCGGCAAGGTTCTGGAACCCGGTGACACATGTCTTTAGCTTTAGTGGGCAAGAGGTGTGCCCTACGTTCGAAGATTTCCAAGCTTTGATGGAATCTGAGCGTAATGAAGAGATTCTGCCCCAACTTCGCTTTGGCCATGCTCAAGCCTTAGGACAAATGTGTGGGCTCTCAATACCCGATGCTCGTTCTCTGATTTGTGACGGGACATTAGATGTTCCGAGCTTGGTCTGTCATTTTTCTGAGACTGGTGGTCGTGGCGACCATCACTGGCAAGGCTTTCGGCGGCACGCCCTCTGTCTATGCATGTTATCTCATTTTCTGTTCGTCTCCGGTTCCGGAGGACCCAGTTTCCGGTTGATTGAAGTTGCCCAAGGCTTGAAGGAGGGCAAAAGCTGCATTGCCATGGTCCTGGCTGAGACATTGCTGGGCTTAGACGCCTTTTAACGTCGAGAGACGATCAGATTAGCAGGGAGTCCACTATTACTGCAGGTAATGTTTCCCACCCCATCTCACTTTTTATGTTTGCTCACATCACTCGGCTCTCAGGCTCGGTTTTTCTCACAAAAACCCTTTTCTCGCTTTTTCTCTCATCGTACTTCTCTCTATTCTTTATTCTCTCATTTTTTATCCCTCCCCAGGTGTGGTTAATGGATAAACTGAAAGTCGTGGACTCTTGCCCAGCATATTCAGCGCGCGGCTATTTCTTCAGGCAACGCCTAGTTGACGCCCTTGATGAGGGTTGGTGGTTTGAATGGATGTGCAGTTTGTCCGCAGATCGCATTGCTTGGCGGTGCCCTTGGCTCAATCTCCCAATGATGAGTTACAGCATGACCCGTCAGCCGGGGATCCAATTGATTGGCTTGACTCACTGTGTTTTCTACTTCCCATTCCGTATCCTGCGCCAGCTTGGTCATGATCAGACTTGTCCGCCGGAAGGGATAGAGTACCCGGCTGCATTCCTAATCCGAGGCTCCTGATTGGCGGTATGCCTGACATGGAGGACGAGAGAGCTCCTGGCCCCCGCTCCCACTTTCAGTTGTACTTTGTCTGATGAGTGCTTGGATTGGCTTAATGAAGAGGCACAAGAGGGGCCCACTTTGGCATCAGAGGCTTCGACCCGGCTACGGGAGGGGCGAGGACATTTGACTTGACCATGCCCCGGATTTATTGCTTTATTAGTACTTTCAAGTTTTCTTTATGAATGTAATAAAAGCAACTTCGATTGTATGCAAGAGCAAGAGAACTCTATTTGAAATCAATGAAATTGAAGGTTGTGGTACTGAAAATTTTCCGTTTTGGTCCAGAAATGGTCTTAGTTGTAAAAAGATTTATTTGAACAAAGTCATCTTTTATCAAAACTTTTCAAAACCATTTTCGATATGGATCAGAACTGGACATGCCTGAAATTTGTCCGAGATGCACAACCCGATTCTGCAATTGGAAAATTGCCCCTAGTTTGACTAGTGCGGCATTTGTATTAGCAACGGAAAGTTGCCCTAGTCCGAATAACCTTGCAGGAGATTGCGATGAATACCGATGGACAAAGATGACCAAGATGATCAAGCGGACAAAAGGCGATCGGGAAAATGTTTATGGCTGAACTTCAGGATGAAGCTGCCTACGTATCCCAAGGATGGGAATCAAGCCTTACGTAGTTCAGGCTTGGGTTCACTCGAGTATTTTCACTCTCCTTTTGCGCTCTAACTTTTGCCAAGGCCGCCCTTTGTGGGTTTTCAACCTTGCGAGCTCAGTTTTTATATTTTCTAATTTTCTGTGCTCCGAATTTTGCCTAGGTCGCCCTTCCGGGTTTTCGGCCTAGCGAGCCTCTCAGGGGTAATATTTCTTCAGCTTGTCCATGTTGATCGGTTGGGAGAACTCTAGGCCATCTAGGTCCATCAGAACCACAGCTCCACCCGACCATATAGACTTGATGATATAGGGACCAGTCCAATTGGGTCTGAACTTGCCCCTTGGGTCATGGATGGGAGCTCGGTTGTCCTTGAGCACCAAATCTCCTTCCTTCAGATTCCTAGACTTAACTTTCTTGTTAAAAGCCCGGGCGATTCTGCGTTGATAGCCTTGGACATGGTACAGTGCTTTCAGCCTTCTTTCATCGAAGAGCATGAGTTCCTCGAATCTACTCTGCTGCCAATCTGCCTCAGCTATCTGACACTCAGCCAGCACTCGTAATGACGGAACCTCAATCTCAATCGGTAGAACGGCTTCCATCCCATAGACCAGCGAATAAGGGGTTGCTCCAGTCGAAGTTCTAATTGAAGTCCGGTATCCCCACAGAGCGAATGGCAACTTGTCTGGCCAGTCCCGATAGGTTTCCACCATCTTCTGCAAAATGTGTTTGATGTTCTTGTTGGCGGCCTCAACTGCTCCGTTGGTCTGCGGCCGATACGTGGATGACTTATGAAAAGCCACATTATACTTTTCCAGCAAATCAATCACCTCTTTCTTGAAGTGAGAACTATTGTCTGAAATGATCTCGTTCGGGACTCCATAACGGCAAATAATGTTGTTTCGGATAAACTTCGCGACGTGCGAAGCCTTCAATACAGCATAAGATTGGGCCTCGACCCACTTTGTGAAATAGTCTATTGCTACCAAGATAAACTCATGCCCATTCGACCCCTTCGGGGTAACAGCTCCGATCACATCGATTCCCCAAACTGAGAACGGCCATGGTGATGTCATGTTGTATAACTTTGATGGCGGGATGTTCATGCGGTTTGCGTGAATCTGGCATTTGTGGCATCGCCGAACAAAACCGATACAATCTTCCTCCATGGTAGACCAGTAGTAGCCTTGTCTGAGAATCTTTCGTGCCAGCATCACCCCATTCATATGTGCCCCACATTCTCCTCCATGGATGGCCTCCATCAGGCGCTTCGACTCTTCGGCTTCCACACACAGCTTGTGCATTCCCAGATGACCTCTCTTGTACAATTTACCCCCGCAGATGATAAACTGAACAGCTATTCTTCTGATGGCCCTCTTGTCCTTGGCATTTGTTCCTGGTGGATAGGCCTCCTTCTCCAAGAAGTTCCATATGTCGTGATACCAAGGGTTATTATCTCGTACTTCATTTATGGCAGAGATTGATTCGTAGGCAGGTGCAAATTTCTGGTCAATAATGACTGGACGCATCCGGACCCCAGATGGGATGTCTATCATGGAAGATAGAGTTGCTAACGAATCTGCAAACCTGTTGTTCTCTCTCACTAGGTGAGTGAAATTTAGCTTTTCAAACCGAGGGATTAACAAATCCAAGGTCTGGTGGTAAGTTATCATCTTTTCCTCCTTCACTTTCCAATCTCCTTTCGCTTGAGACACAACCAGGTTCGAATCTCCAATGACGTCCAATCGCCTTGCCCCTAGTTCTAGGGCTGCTTCCAGACCGGCAATACATGCCTCGTACTCTGCCTCATTGTTCGAGACCTTGAACTGAAGCTTGAATGCTAAAGGGATACGGGACTCGTCAGGCGCTATCAGCAACACCCCTATTCCATACCCGTACTGATTTGACGCTCCGTCAAAGTACATCGTCCAAGTCTCATTTTCGATGTGCAAAATAGCTTCATCTGGGAATAGGTACTCAACCGTTTCATCCCCTTCAACTGGGTGGTCGGCAAGGAACTCTGCCACCGCTCTCCCTTTTACGGACTTGCGTGTCACATACTTGAGGTCAAATTCTGAGAGCAACAGCAACCAACGAGCTAGCCTACCCATAAGCGCTGGTTTCTCGAAAAGATATTTGATGGGATCAAGTCGCAAAACCAACATTACAGAGTGAGCTAACAGGTAGTGCCGCAGCTTCCGGGTAGCCCATACCAAGGTCAAACAAGCCTTCTCTAGTGAGGTGTAGCGGGTCTCGTAATCCAGCATCTTCTTGCTCAGATAGTAGATAGCCCTTTCCACTTTATCTTCCGACTCTTGTGCGAGCATGCAGCCCATTGTAGTTTCAGTTATTGATAGGTACAGTATCAACGGTTTTCCTGGCTTTGGTGGTGACAACACGGGTGGATTCTGTAGATACTCTTTAATCTGTTCAAATGCGGCTTGGCATCGGCCGTCCCATTGGAACTTCTTTCCTTTCTTCAAAAGACCAAAAAGTGGTTCACAAGTTAAGGTTAGTTTTGAGATAAACCGCCTTATGAATTGCACTTTACCCAGAAAGCCTCGCACCTCCTTTTCAGTCATTGGTGGTGGCATTTCTAAGATGGCCTTGATTTTAGAAGGGTCGACTTCAATGCCCCTTTGTGTAATCAGGAATCCCAGCATTTTTCCCGCTGTAACACCGAACGTACATTTTTGAGGATTCAGCCGCAGCCGAAATTCTCTAATCCTTTGAAAAAACTTTTGCAATGCGGTGTAGTGGCCCTCTCTTTCTTTGGACTTGACAATCATGTCGTCTACATACACCTCGACCTCTTTATGGATCATGTCATGTAATATTGTGGTTGCAGCCCGTTGATATGTAGCCCCAGCATTCTTCAACCCAAATGGCATCACTCTGTAGCAATATGTCCCCCACGGGGTAGTAAAAGCCATCTTCTCTCGATCTTCGGGTGCCATTACTATCTGATTATAGCCTGAAAAGCCATCCATGAACGAGAGCAAAGCATGCCCCACCGTGAAATCTACCAACTCGTCGATATGCGGCAAGGGAAAGTCATCCTTCGGACTGGCTCTGTTCAAATCCCTGAAGTCCACACATACCCGGATTCTGCCATCCTTCTTTGGCACTGGAACAATGTTGGCCAACCAAGTCGGGTATTCCGATACCAACAGGAAGCCCGCGTCAATCTGCTTGGTGACCTCTTCCTTGATCTTAATGGCCCAATCGGGGCGGATCCTCCTGAGTTTCTGTTTGATAGGTCGAGCCTGGGGGTCAAGAGGGATCCGGTGCTGTACGATCTCAGGATCGATTCCAGGCATGTCTTCGTAGGACCACGCGAAAACATCTTTGAAATCTTTTAATAAAGCGACTAAGCGCTCGCGTTCCTCCGAAGACAACGTGGACCCGATCTGGACCAGCCGCGGGTCCTTCTCAGTACCAATGTTCACGGTAGTGATTTCATCAATTAAGGGTTTAACAAACCTCTCTTGCTCTTGTTCAATTAGCCGTTGCAAAACCGGAGGAATTTCGTCCTCGTCGTTTTCATCAAAATTTTGAAAGTCCTGATTTAAACAATAAACCAAAGGCACAGAAAAGTACTCGGAAACCACAGTTACCTCATTCTCATTAGATACTTCCAAAACGTCCGATTCTTCTGTTACAACAGACTCAAAAGAGAAAGAAAAAAACGACCTGGACAGGACTGTGGCATTCGGGTTATCACTCCCAGGAATACCGGACTCAGACTCAGACGAGCTGGAACCTGATTCCAACTCACAAGACTCAGTGGAATCAGATTCCGGCTCACTACCTGACCCGGTGTTGCTTGATAAAAATCCCTCCTCGTATTGCCAGATGAGGGAGGGTGCGATGGATGCATCCAAAATAGCTGATGGTAGGCCCGCAGCCATTTCATCTCCGATCATGGACACCGAAGAGTCGTCCCCCAAGCACACCTGGTTGATCAAAGGATCTGAAAGTAGACAGGCCAGTGCTACCCCCATTTCAAACTCTGTGTCCGCAGACTCCAATTCTTTGCTATGTTCAGCCTCAACTGTCGGGTCTGTCTGCTCTTCGGCAACATCATCCCCAGATAATTGCAAGTCAAAGAAAATCTCAAATCCCGGTGTGCGTTTCCCTTCTTTATTCAGCCATGGCTCCGGAAAACCACAGAATGGGAAGTCTTCCCCTTCCCGGACGAAACGTCTGTTCAAGGTACCCCGGATGGGCCGGTGCATCAATTCAAGGTTTCCGCATCTGTTTTGCTTTGGCTCTTCCAGCCATCTCTTTTCCTTTTCTTACCCAATCTTCCTTAGTGGGCAGGTAACCCAAGCCGAAGGTGTGAGGGTTGTGCGGCGCTTCGGCCAACGTTGCAATGCCCTTACGGCCGCTCTTCCCTAATCCCATCCCGGGGATGTATTGGAGTTTGTTCATGAGGTACACTGCTTGGGCGCTAACATATATCCCTTCATTAGCGGCCATGATATTCTGTACGACCTGAGCCTCAGCCAAGGTAAAACCTGATATGAACACGTCCTCCAGGCCATGCTCTATCTCCAGAACAGGCGTGGATACTTCCGGTGGTGGATGAATCGATGAATTCCCGAAAACGATGGCTACTCCCTTCCCATAGGGATATTTCACCATTTGGTGCAAAGTAGATGATACTGCCTTCACTTGATGCAGCCACGGCCGCCCCAACAACAAATTGAAAGTTGCCGGCACTTCCAAGACATGAAAATCTATCTCCTGCTGTCCCGGCCCAACCTTGGTGCGATTTTAATTCCCCATCACCTCTCGGCTTGTATTGTCATATGCCCTGATGACCTGGACTGTTGGTATAAAGTCTGCGACTTTCAGACCAATCGCGTAAGCTGTCCTTGCCGGGCAGACGTTGATAGCGGATCCTGTATCAACAAGGACTACCGGTATCCATTTATCCCTGCACTCCACGGAGATGTAGAGTGGCTTGTTGTGGTTTGTGCCCTCAGCGTAATTCCTTATCGAAACGCCAACATCAGGCGGCCTCCCGGAAAGACTAATCCTACTAGCTGTTCTGGCGTTGTTTCTATTGAAAGCTTTGCCTTATCCATGGCTGATAAAACAGCCTCCCTATGCACTCGAGAAGCCATAAGCAGTCCCCAGATGGAGATGTCTGCTTGTATCTTTTTCAACTGTCTTAACACGGCCTCATCCTCGAGTTGCTTTTCTTTCTGTCTCTCTGTCTCCCTATCCTTTCCGGACGTCTCTGGTTGATCCAGGTGCGGAGGCTTGAAATACCGTCCACTCCTAGTCATATGGTCGATTTCCCCCAGGTACCAGGTACCGTCAGGTTGATCATTTCCCCAGCCTTCGTCTGTATGGGCAAGACAAAGATCCTCATCTTCCCACCACATCCCATCAACAACTGACAAACATCTGTCGGCTCGCATGGTCGTTTCGTACTCGCGGCACTTTCCATCCACATACCCGCAGCATTCTCGGTTCGTGTGCACACAGCAGCTTCCGCTCCCACATGGGCCTTTGCCTTCCTGATTCTCTCGGAATCCTCAGAACTTGCTTGTTTTGACATAGTTGACTGTTCATTCATTTCCGTACTCAAAATGTTCCAATCTTGGGCGAAATTCTTAACACCGGCGCCCCCCGGCAATACGCTCTGCTCTTCGACCCTTCCGGCCGTTGCTGATATTTTCATTCCTGCTGAGCTCTGCTCTGCCTGAAATTCTCCTACCACATCGGGCTGCTCGTCCAACCACCCGGTAGCTTCTACTGAATCCTCATAATTGAACCACGAATCGCCAAGGCCCTTCCGGGTATTGGTCAGTAAAGTCGAGATTGGCCAGTCCTCCTACGGTTGTTACATCATCGATTCCTGTCCAGACTATCTCCTCGGATCACGCACAATTCTTCCTGCTGTTGGCAGTTCCATCCTGGGCCTATCTTGGCCTATCAACGAGATGTAGTCACTCGGACTGTATGTCTTCCCACTGTAACTCCCAGATTCTGCAGACTCTGATTCAACAACCCTTTTCTCCTTCGGGGTCTCTTCTCTCCTGTTCTCGGCGGTCACCACTGCTGGCTTAGGTTGGATTACGGAGATGTCCATCATGCACAAGTCAGTGCACCCGGGGAGGAACACCTCTGGTTTAGGCAAGTGGGTGGGTGTGATATAGACACTAGGGTCATAAGACACGCCCCCAGTATGGATGAAATTAAGTCTTTTAGGTGGTGGAGCTTGGTTATGTGCAGGGAGGGGATTTGTAGTGACATTGGGCTTCTCGGGAGGCAAAATCACCCCGTTATCGATAAGGTCTTGAATTTCATGGCGTAACCGATAGCACTGGTCGGTGTCGTGACCGTGCTGTTGATGAAATGCACAATATTTGGTCGGGTTATGGGTAGGAGGGAGTTTTTCTGGTAGGGGTCGCGGCTCCAGGGGCCTCAGGTGCCCTTTCTTGATCAACACCCCCAGAGCTTTGGATAGGGGCATATAGAGTGGAGCGAAAGTTCTGGAGTTTTTGGGTGGGTATTTGGTTGTTTGTGGGTTGCTTCCGGACGCACCGGAGAATGGCGAAGCTGCCGTATTTCTTTGTGGGGGGTTAGTGGTGACCATGCTCACTTCGGAGGCTCTTGCGGCAGGTGTACCACTCGGGCCTGCATTAGTGTTGCGGTTGAAGGTCCTTCGGGATTGCTCCCGATCATTATCAATCCAGCCTTGTTTCAAGGCATCTTCAATCTGCACCCCCATTTCATGTAGGTCAGAAAAGGTGGGAAATGGGACTACTATCATCTTTTGCATCAATTTCGGCTGTAGATTGCGCACAATCATCCGAATCTGGTCTTTGTCCGTGGGCCTTAAGGTCATCATTGAAGCCTTGGCCCTCCATCTGGTTACAAACTCTGAGAAACTCTCCTTAGGCTCTTGCCTAGTTGTCTCGAGGTCACGGGTAGTGATCTCAATCTGTGTGTTATATGAGTACTGTGCGATGAAGGCCTCAGCCATTTCGTCCCAATTCCTCTTGACGTCATCTTCTAGCTTGGCATACCATGCGGATGCCACACCTGACAGGGTCCGGCCGAATAAAGACAACTTCTGAAGCCTGCTGAGGCCCATTGGCCTTAGGACGTCCGAAAACAGTCTTAAATGTACCATGGGGTCGCCGGACCCATCAAACCGATCAATATGAGGCATTTTAAATCTATCAGGCAGCGTCACAGCTGCGTCAGTGTAGCCATCTTCAATATCGGGGATAGTCTTGACCCCTTGGGATCTCTTGAATAACTTTTCAAGCTTGCTTAATTTGAGTGCGGTGGGATCAGTCTCGAACTCAAAGGGAGAGTCCGGTAGATTGGTGGGTGTTTTTGATAGCTGAGGTTGAATTTGGGGTAGGGTTGGAGGTGGGGGTGGTCCTGTGGTAGCTCAGATCACCGAACATTGGCCGCCTCTCCCGACGTTGGGAACTCCTGGTGGGGAAGGAGCTTGATGCGAAGCAGATGCTCGCTTATTGCTCCACCGCAATGGTCTTCGCCGTTCTCTCACAATCGTGGCTGTTTGGCGAAATCTGCTGGACGGACGGCATCCTGCTGCATTGCTTTCATACTCTCTTGAAGGTGGCGCACCATCTCCTCCAAAATGGCCATACTATCCTGCTCTGGTTGGATTACTGGTATAAATTCCCTCTCTGTTGGCAACACAAAACCCCGATCTCTACTGAGCACAGGTGGGGTAGACAAAGCCCTCTGAAATGACTGTTGTACTGATGTCTTCTGCCTTACTGACCTCTGTTTAGTAACCGGGGGTAGTGAGTAGTACACTGGTTGTCCGCTCATCGATCCTCGATCGAGGAGTCGACGGCCTCGATCCAGGTGCTTGGGGATATCTATCGGTCGGTAGCAATCGTGCTCAACTACCTAATAAAAAGATAAATAAAGCGTATAAATAAGGTAAAATCGGACAAAGATAACAAAGATAAAGTAAATAAACACACAACACACGGTCGGGTATTTAAAATGAACGATCGAATGCCGATACATCTGCTTTCTCAACCATCGATCATCGATCATGAACCATTGCCCCTAGGCACGAATCGATATCCACGCATAACCGATTCTCAAAACATCGACATCGATACCCTCGACTTTGATACTTAAACTTGCAAACCGATATTGTACGTTCCTCGCAGTTACACTCTAAAGCACATAGCAGATAAACGAGAACCAAAACACCCCTATATTGGGGTAGGGTTTCCCTGTCCTATTTTGTCAGGAGCTAGGTTTTCACTACGCACGCAGCAGTTTCAAACAACCTAAAATCGGGTAAGCAACCTGTCCTAGTTTGGAATGGTCACTATGGATTCCGAATATGCACTAGGTCGAATGGTCGAAAAGGGTGCCCCGGTAAAACCGGAGTTTGTGTTCCCACATCTTGGCAGAGCCAAGAACCGTCACCCTTATGGACATGCCTTGACAAGACAAGCCTCCGGCAAACCGCTCAGGAATAGCAGATGGCCAACACGGTGTCCTAGGCGCACCAATGCACATGCAATGCAAAGAAACACATAAGTGTAGTCAAAACAGGATATCACGAGTTCGAGTCAAGCTCTCTAAAATCCCCAGCAGAGTCGCCAGAAACTGTAACACGTCCGCGAGGGACCTCGCTACAGTTCGGACTCGATTTGTGTCGGTTCTAAATCTTGAACCAAAGAGTCCAAATCCGGCAAATCGTTTGAGAAAACAGATTTTTGAAAAGTAGTGCCAAACATGGACTGCTTTGCCAGATTACAGAGTCGCCACCTAAATATTTTAAAATGGGAAATTTAGGAAACCCTGACTCGGTCAAGGCCACATGACCGACATCACCAAAGTGGTCTTGGCTCGAGCTTGGGTACGATCGGGAAGGTCACTATGAGCACTTCTTTCGCCTGCCCAAGACCGCCTCTACTAACCGTGATATCCAATTTTGAAAACTTTATGCTTTTTATTCGGTTATTTAACCTAGAATTACTATGTGATGCGCACAACACAAAAGTATAGACTAGATCGCCTAACTTGGAAATAAACATTGCATATCCGTTTTGTCTCGAAAAACGTATTAGATTTTGCTACTCGCAAGTAGGCTAAAATACGGATTTCAACGAGTTTTCCAACTCAGGCAATCCAACCTCCACCCACAGGCATTCAAACAGTAATATCACATAAGCACTTAGCCGCATGGCAAGCATACTGTCATGGTAAACATTCACACGCATGCGATATGCTAAAGCCATAAAAACTTACACCGTACTCCGTGCCAAAACAGCAAACTAGTTAGCAAACATGCATGACCTAGTTCATGTTAAGTGGCTAATGCGACATAGGCAGAAATGCAATCTAGAGTAGGCTCGGCTAACCCTAGACGTGACATGTGAAATGCGCGAGTAGCATGTATTCAATTTGGAATTGAAAATACAATGCAGTTTGTATGATGTACCGAGCCCGATGTATGTAAACAAATGCATGAATGCACTCATGCATTGCATAAGGTATGCTAAAATAGACATGCCCTAATCTACCATTGTAAGCAGGTAAATAAAAGGGATAGGAAGAAATGGGGATTGGAAGACATACACCCACTCACGCACACTTATTACATTTTTGCCCTCGCTCGGAGAGACCAAAATAATAATACAGTCCAACGAATAAATGAATAAATAAATTATTACAAATTCTAATTATTAAAATTAAAGTAAATAAATAAATAAATGCAATGGGGCCTCAGCCCTGCCTTGGGGCGCGCGTATGATGCATGCTCGATCCGATTTGCCCGGAAAATCCGTGTCATGGCATTCTTTGCTTCGCTTTTCGCCCTACCTCTCCAAAATTCCCAAAGTTTCGTGAAACCTCCCAAATGATCAAATACCCCACCGGGGGATAGCTCATCATTTTGAGATTAACCACCGGCCGCATGTGGAGTTTATCGGCATAAAACAAAGGCCGATCGGCACAATAAACCGCCGCCGGCAGAAGTCCCCGCAAGAACAGATTGATGACAAAGAAGAAGAAGACAAAGAATGCATGGCATGGGTTTTGGGCACATGTAAGCATGGTCATGACCTCCTATCATGCTTTGAGACTCGAGGAGGTAAGACTCTTGGTTCTTGGGCCACCAATGGTGCATTTTGATGCATGATGGCCCTAAGAACTAAGGTTGCATTTTGATGTAAATGCATGCAACACAAACAAATGAAATCCAAAGCCTTATCATGTGTTGGTCCAAGGCCTTAGTGACCAAGAATTGAGGTGAGTTGCACCACTTGGAGTGTGAACTCTTCTCAATTCTATGCTTGGCTTGACAATCTCCAAGCCAAGCCATGGAATGCTTGAATGCGACATGGCTCAAATGCGATGCAACTTATCATGTTAAGCATGCAAAGAGCTAAGGTATGCAAGGTACAAGTGTTATGCAACATGGACCAAGTAAGCATGGAATTAGCATACACTCAAGGCCTCATTGGCCAAACATGCAACAACCGAGATACAAGCATGCAATAATGGACTTAAGCCATAGAGGGCAGCCCTCAAACTCCCCTAAAACAGTGGCAAAACATGCCTCAAAACAAGAGCAAGATGCCACACTAGCATGTGAGCCATAAGGCATAAAGCTAAGGCACAAAGTGGGGCATTGAACCACCACTTAACAAGACCAAACATGGCACATGTTAGACAACCAAAACAGGTTTTTATCATGCAAAATGGCACCCAAATCCCCTCATGGCAGCCCCAAAACAGTCCCAAAAGCATGAATGCACACAATGCACATTTTAAAGCATAAAGGACACACCTCTAAAGCATAAAAGAGATGACAAGCACAAACAAGTGAGCATGAGTTAGGGACTGAAATATGATCTAAAATGATGCCAAATCATGAGATCAATGCAAGCTAATCATGCTAGAGACTCACACCCCTCAAGGTTTACAAACTAGAATGCAAAACAAACATGTCAAGCATACTAAACATAATTAAAAACAAAGGGCCTGACCCTCTAACATGGAAGAATAGTGCTAGCATCTTCATGAAACTAAGCTAAAAAAACATACTAAAATCATGACCTTAAAGTATGGCATACTTTTAAGCACAAGAGAGCATTTCAAAGCAAGTATGAAAGACATGTTAGAGATGACAAATCCGACCAAAAACAGAATTTAAACATGCTCCAAAACACTCAAAAAAACTCTGAAATGAAGCCAAACAAGACTATGCACACATGCTATTCTTTGAACCCAAAACAAAGGCAAACAAGAGGCCAAGGGGAGAGGGGTGTCTCTCCCCTATATGAGACTTCAAAACACCTCCCTCATCACTGAAAACCCACTGGTTTTCAGTGGTGAGAAGGCCAAAAATACTGAAGTTAGACAATGCTCCAAAAAGAGACACAAAAGGACCAAAACAAGGCCTAAAAGAGTAAGGCTCAACTCAAATGCAAAAGTGACCTTAATGGATGTTCTTGAGCAAGTAAAAACAAGATTTTTTTATGTTAAACACAAGTCCAAAAACACAAAGTAAGGAGGGTAGAAAGAGGTTGCAAGAATGGGGAATATAAAGTAAAGTGTTTACCCTTGAAGATCCCTTGAAGAAGAAAAGTTCCAGCCACTCTCTAGTGATCAAAACCAGTCCAAAACCAACACAAACAACCTTCTAAGTCTCTCAATCTCGAGCTAAGGTGTAAAGGTGTGTGTAATGGTGCAAAAATGAAGTAAAACTACACTTTTGGCCTAAAATCACTCACACAAGGAGAGAGAGATGGAGATATAGAAATATGGCAGAGATATATGTATATGAGCTCTGGTTTTTGTCTCCAAAATCTCTAACCTTGAGCCAAGAGGAAGAGTTCTCCTCTTATAGGCAACAAAGACTTAGCAACTAAGCAAGCCAGGTTCATCCTCCATACACGTGTATGGAGGGGAGCAAAACACTTTACAGCTGTGAGAAAATATCTGATAAAGCAAGTGTACAGTGCCCGGCAAAGAGTGCCATTTTAGAAAAACACAGTGCCGGTCGGCACAATAAAGTGCCGATAGAATCTTCAGCCAGCCGGTGGCCTCTAGTCCCAGCCGGTGGTGTGTAGGGATGCTTCATAAGGCATTCCCTGCCCTCCCAAGGCAAAACAAAAGTGTTTGGTGCAAAACCAAACACAACTGGTCGAGTTCGGAGGTCCTGAGGCAAGGCGCGCGCAGCCGAGAACTCCGGGAACTCCAAACGAACACAAACATGGATAATCACCGAGCGTTCAAGCGGTGACGTCCAAGTCTTGAGGACGGTCAAAAATGGGGTGTCTACAATTAGTCTGATTCTGTATTACGTACATAATGGCCTTAGGCCTAATCTTGTAACACAGCTTGGTGGCTATAAGCCCTTGAAAATGGTGGCACGAAGCGCTTGAGACGTGTGACATAATATTATTATAAACATTTTGGCACTGTGGCCCTTGTAACTTGATGGCCTTAAAGCCCTTGTAAATGGCATAAGCCCTTGTGATTGGCACGAGGCCCTTGTACATGCTTTTCTTTACATACTTTTCGTATTAACATAAGTACAAACATGCTTGGAACATTAATCTAGTTGCCTTTCCTGTCTTGAGACATCAATACAATTACATAACAGTTACATAGGTACTACTACTCACAGTGCTGTGATGACGTGCTATTTCCTCCTGGAGGGTGTCCTGCACACAATCATAACTTTTCCGAATTATTACACTTCATATGCATCTTTCATTATTTGAAAATCGCCAAAGTACTTTAAAAACATCAGCAGAGGAGTGAGCATGCAAAACAGAAGAAAGCATCTCGTTTTCCTGAAAATGAGTCCCCCGCTCGAGCGCCCCTTTTTCCGCTCGAGCGGACTGTACATTTTGCCCCAAACTGCTGGGAGGTGGTTTTTCCCGCTCGAGCGGGCTTTCCTCCGCTCGAGCGGACCACGCGAACCCTGAAATTCTGAACTTCGAAGTTTACATCATCCAGCCATTCCTTATGAAATCTTTAAGCAATTTGTTGCAATTTCATGCCTCTATAACATGGATTCCATCTTATAAACATGGCAAATCGCACAAGATTAGAAGCTTAAACCTAATTTCATTCTTGGATTCAAGTTCTCCATGATTATTGAAACATAATACATACCACACCATAAACATAAGTTCATAAAATCACTAGTTGAAGTATAATTTCCATACCATACTTGAATTAGGTTGGAAAACAACCAAATGATGAGAACATCCCCTTCAATCAAACATAACTCATGAACAATTGTCCATTACAACCCTAGATCATCAAACATAAAGTATAAACAACTCTTCTACACAATTGGGAGGATAATTCTTATATATATACTAAAGTTAACATACCTTAAGCTTGAGTTCCTAATTTAATCTCAATTCCTCCCTTTGTTGACCCTTCTCTTTGCTCTCTTTCTTCTTCTTTTCTCAACCCTTAGGCCCTCCAAAGGATGCCTCACGTTTTTGATCAAAGATCAATAAGACTAAGTGTATAAATAGTCATAACTAATGGCATATAGGACAAAAATGAATCGTTTAATCATTCCGAAATTGAAATTTCGCGAACATACTTAAAATTACCTAAAAATTATGCTGATCATAGATATATAATCAATTTCTGACAATTAAGCCATTAAGGCCTTCAATTTCTGATTCAAGCATCCCAATGGAACAGATACTTTTCTTGAGCAACAGATAGACATTCATACACATGCATTTCATTTTCTTAACCATAATTTTTCATGAAATTTTTCAGCAACATGTTAAAAGCACAAAACAAGGGTTGAAATATATCAAAAACATAGGCGAGGGTCGGGTCATTAAAAGGTTCCTCCCCCACCAAGAGTTCCCATACTCCAGGAGACCGCTAATGTCCAGGACAATACAGACAATCGAACGGGGCCGGCTCCGCCCCCAATGCTACCCCAGCTATCCAAAGCACCTACTAACCTTCTGGATTCTCCTTTTGAGTTCAAGGTGGACCCCACAGCGCTAAAGACCGTTTCAATGGGTCTGGAGGTCCTATGGTGCATTTGCGGCTGTTTTCGGATATCCTAAGGCCGATGGGCCTCTCCAGATTGCAGAAGCTTTCCCTGTTTGGCTGGACCCTGTCAGGTGTAGCGGCTATTTGGTATGCAAAACTAGAAGACTCTGTTAAGAGGAATTGAGAGGAGATGTCTGAGGCCTTTGTAGCTCAATACTCCTACAATACACAGATCGAGGTCACAACTCGTGATCTCTAGATAACTAGGCAAGAGCCGAAGGAGAGCTTCTCTGATTTTGTGACCCGATGGAGGGCCAAGGCTTCGATGATGACCATCAGGCCTGTTGACAAAGATCAGATTCAGATGGTTGTGCACAACCTCCAGCCCAAGCTTATGCAGAAGATGATCGTTCTCCCCCTTCCCATCTTTGCAGATCTACATGAGATAGGGGTGCAGATTGAGGACGCTATGAAACAGGGCCTCGTTGATCATGAGAGAGAACAACCCAAGAGGGCATTCAATCACAGTATGAATGCAAGCATAAGCAGTGCTGCAGCTACCAAAGCTTCAGATGTGAGTATGGTCACCACCACCACCACCCCAAGAACCCTTTCAGCTACACCATTCACTGGTGCATCTGGAAGTAGCTCACAAACAACCAAGTTTCCACCCCGAGGCCAAAGAACCTTCACTCCATTATACATGTCTTTGTCCGAGGCTTTGAGGGTTTTGATAAGGAAAGGGCACTTGAAGCCTCTAGAGCCACGGCCGTTGCCAGAAAAACTTCCTCCCTTCCACAACCCAGCTAAATATTGCGCGTTTCACCAATAGCATGGTCATGACACCGACCAGTGCTATAGATTGCATCACGAGATTCAGGATCTCGTTGACAACAGGGTGATCGTGCCTCCGGAGAAATTGAATGCCACAACCAATCCTCTCCTACCACATAACCAAGCTCCAACTCCCAAACACATCAATCTGATTCAAACTGGGGTTGTGTCATATGAATCTAGCATATATATCAACCCTTCTCCCCTACGCAGGCCGGAGGTGTTCATTCCTGACAGCACTGACTTGTGCGTGTTGGATATCTCCCAAACCCAACTTGAAACGGTGGTGGTAGCTATCGAAGATAGAAGTGGGTCGATTGTGGGGGTAGATCAGAATGATTATATAGAGCCTGAGGGGTCTGCGAGCTTCATGTACAACCCGAGCGGCTACATTACATCAGCAGGCCAGGCTAGGCCGAATGTGGAATTGCCAGTGGGGGCAGAGATTTGTGTAGTATGGGAGGATGGACTTAATCAGGGGCTAGATGACCTAGCGGATCTGGAAGAGAACATTGTTAACCTTTAGTTTTTCAATGAACAAGATCCGAGAGATGTGACAGTCAATTGGTTTGATTTGGATGGGTCAGCAGAAACTACTGGGTGGCTTGACGACCAGCCGGATGTTGTTGAACAACCTCAGCCAGAATAGGGTCCGTCAGGAACGGGGACATCAACAGTGGCTGGAAGGGCTGGGAATCAGGATGCATCGCTGGAGGGCACTGGTGTTAAGAATTTGCTCATAATACGGGTAGTTTGGGTACGGAAGATACTGGACAGCAAGTCGCACTGAACCAGTTTGAGCGGAAAAGGATCGGGGACTCTGAGAGAGCCAGAAAGGCCAAAGCCCCTGCAGGGATAGAACGTGCTGTGTGCACAAGAACAGAGCGTGCTGCGAGCACAGGAACACAGAGTGCTGCGGGCACAGGAATGGTTGTAACGGAGCCGGACAGGTGTCTGTCGGCTGTCGATGGCATGTGGTGGGAAGATGACAACCTATGTCTTGCCCACACAGATGAAGATTGGGGACAAAGCCAGCCGGATGATACTTGGTACATTGGCAAAGTAGACCACATGACTAGGAGCGGGCGTTATTTCAAGCCTCCGCACTTAGATCAACCAGAGGCGTCCGGAAAGAACAAAGAGGCAGAAAAGCAGAAAGATAAACTACTTAAAGAGGAGGCTGTGTTGAAACAGTTGAAGAAGATACAAGCAGACATCTCCATCTGGGGACTGCTTATGGCCTCAAGAGTTTACCGACAAGCTGTCCCTTCTGCAATGGACAAGGCCAAACTTTCAATAGATACCACGCCTGAGCAGCTGGTAGGACTGGTCTTTCCGGGAGGAGCTTCCCTGGCGTTGACCTTTTCTGACAAGGAACTGTCGCCTGAGGGCGCAAACCATAACAAACCTCTCTACATCTCTGTCGAGTGTAGAGAAAAATGGATACCAATGGTTCTTGTCGACACAGGATCCATTATCAATGTGTGCCTGTCGAGGACGACATATGCAATCGGGTTGAAGCCCGTGGACTTTGTGCCAACTGCCCAGGTGATAAGGGCCTACGATAACACCAGCAGAGAGGTGATGGGGACTATGAAGATTCAGACTCAGGTTGGTCCAGGATAACATGATATTGAATTTTACATCTTGGACGTTCCCGCAACCTTTAATCTACTCCTAGGGCGGCCGTGGCTGCACCAGGTGAAGGTGGTCTTTTCCACCCTGCATCAAATGCTGAAATACCCCCACGGGAAGGGGGTGGCTATTGTTTTTGGGAATTCGTCAATCCATCTGCCGCCAGAGGTGTCTACGCCGATTTTGGAAATCGAGCATGGCACAGAGGATGTGTTCCTGTCGGGATTTGCCCTAACTGAGGCTCGGGTCGTACAGAACATCTTGGCTATTGATGAGGGGTTATATGTCAGTGCACAGTCTGTGTGCCTCATGAACAAGCTTCAGTACATCCTTGGGATGGGGCTAGGAAAAAGTGGCCGTAAGGGCATTACTGTATCGGCCGAAGTGCCGCATAACCCGCATACCTTTGGCTTAGGCTATCTGCCTACCAAAGAGGACTGGGTGAGGAAAGGCAAAGAAATGGCTAGAAGAGCCAGAGCCAAGCAGGCGGGGAAGCATTTTGAGTTGATGCATCGGCCTATCCAAGGAACCCTAAACGGAAGCTTTGTCCGTGAGGGGGAAGACTTTCCATTCTGCGGCTTCCTAGAGCCATGGCTGAATGCCAAGATGAGGCGCCTATCGGGTTTCAAGATCTTCTTTGACTTGCAGTTGACTGGGGATGATGTTGCCGAGGAGCAGACAGACCCATCAGCTGAGGTTGAGCAGTGTAAGGAAGTGGATTCCGAGAGCACCGAGATAGAAATGGGGGTAGCACTGGCTTGTCTACTTTCAGATCCTCCGATCGTACATGAGTGCTTAGAGGATGACCTCTCAGTGTCTATGATAGGGAATGAAACGACTACGAGTCCATCTGCAAACATTTTGGATGCGTCCATCGCACCCTCCCTCGTCTGGCAGTATGAGGAGAGATTCTTATCAAGCAGCACCAGGTCAGGTAGTGAGCCGGAATCTAATTCCACCGAGTCTGTAGAGTCGGAATCAGGTTCCAGCTCATCTGAGTCTGAGTCTGATATTCTTGGGGGTGACAACCCGGATGGCACAGTCCTGTCTAGGTCGTCCTTTTCTTTTTCTTTTGAGTCTGTTGTAACAGAGGAATCAGGTGACTTGGAAGTGATTAATGAGAATGGAATGGTTGTGGCCTTTGAGTATTTTTCTGTGCCCTTGATTTATTGCATTAATTCAGACTTTCAAAATTTTGATGAAAATGACAAGGAAGAAATTCCTCCGGTTTTGAAATATTTGCTAGATTAGGAGCATGAGAGGTTTGTAAAATCGTTGGTTCATTAAATCACCCAAATTAACGTTGGTACTGAGAAGGACCCGCGGCTGGTCCAGATTGGGTCCACGTTGTCTTCGGAGGAGCGCGAGTGCTTAGTCGCTTTATTAAAAGATTTCAAAGATGTTTTCGCAGGGTCCTACGAAGACATGCCTGGAATCGATCCTGAGATTGTACAGCATCGGATCCCTCTTGACCAAGAGGCCTGACCCGTTAAGCAGAACCTCAGAAGGATCCGCCCGGACTGGGCCCTCAAGATCAAAGAAGAGGTCAGCAAGCAAATTGAAGCAGGGTTCCTGCTGGTATCTGAATACCCGACTTGGTTGGCCAACATAGTTTCGGTGTCGAAGAAGGACGACAGAATTCGGGTATGTGTGGACCTCAGGGGTTTAAACAAAGCCAGTCCAAAGGACGACTTTCCTCTGCCGCATATCGACGAATTAGTGGACTTCATTGCTGGGCATGCGTTGCTCTCATTCATGGATGGCTTTTCTAGCTACAATCAGATTTCGATGGCACCCGAAGACCGGGAGAAGACTGCTTTTACCACCCCATGGGGGACCTATTGTTATAGGGTGATGCTGTTTGGGCTAAAGAATGCTGGAGCTACATATAAATGGGCTGCGACCACGATTTTGCATGATATGATCCATAAAGAGGTTGAGGTGTACGTGGATGACATGATTGTCATGTCCAAGGAAAGAGAGGGCCACTTGTAGACGTCCCCCGAACGCCCCGGAAGGATGGCTCCCGTTCCGTTCATATCGGGTTCACTACAGTTCAAAGGACTCAATTTGTCACGGTTCTAAATCTGAACCAAAGAGTCTAACTCTGGCAAATCGTTTTGAAGAAAAACAGATTTTGAAAAGAAGTGCCAAACATGGACTGCTTTGCCAGATTACAGAGTCGCTACCTAAATATTTTAAAATGGGAAATTTAGGAAACCCTGACTCGGTGCCGACGGCCACATGTCCGTCATCACCAAAGTGGTCTTGGTTCGGGAGCTTGGGTACGATCGGGGAAGGTCAGCTATGAGCACCCCCTTTCACCCGGTCCGAAGACCGGCCTCTACTAACCGCGATATCCGTTTTTGAAAACATTATGTGTTCTTATTCCAATTATTAGCCTAGAATTACTATGTTATGCGCACGGCAAACAAGTATAGACTAGATTGCCTAACTTGGAAATAAACATTGAATATCCGTTCGTTTTGAAAAATGCTTTGGAATTTGCTACTCGCAAGTAGGCTAAAACACGGATTTCAATGAGTCTTTCCAACTCAAGCAATCCAACCTCCACCCACAGGCATTCAAACAGTAATATCACATAAGCATTTAGCCGCATGGCAATCATACTATCATGTTAGCATTCACACGCATGCGATATGCTAAAGCTTAAAAAAAAAACTTACATCGTACTCCGTGCCAAAACAATACACTAGTTAGCAAAACATGCATGACCTAGTTCATGTTAAATGGCTAATGCATCACATACAGGGGTGTAATCTAAACAGGCTCGGCTAACCCTAAACATGGCACATGAGATGCAACAACTATCACGTATTCAATTTGGAATTGAAAGTACGATGCAGTTTGCATGATGTGCCGAGCCCGATGCATGTAAACAAATGCATGAATGCACACATGCATTGCATAAGGTATGCTAATTTGAATGTGCCCGAATCTACCAACATAAGCGGGTAAATAAAAGGGAGAAAGAAATGGGGATTGGAAGACAAAGAAATGGGGATTGGAAGACATACACCCACTCACACACACTTATTACAACTTTGCCCTCGCTCGGAGGGACCGAAAGAATATACAAATTAATTAACTACGCAAGCTAATTAAAATATTACAAATCAACTAAATTAATTAAATAAAATAATTAATCTAATTAAACAGTAAATCGCCTTGGGATGAGGGCCCAATGCAACACGCGCTCGGGACTGGCTCGGAACCGCACTGCCACGCATGGATTGCCTCTGTTTCCTCTGCTCTCCTCCTCAGAAAATTACCAAAGTCCCAGAAGTGCCTCTCAGGGCATTGGGGATCACCACCGGCTGGGGTAGGACACCACCGGCTAAAGGAGGAGGCCACCGACACTAGATTCATCCATCGGCTGCCAATTGACTGCCGGTCGGCACCAAACAGTGCCGGTCGGCACAAAATGCCTGCAGAACCTACAACTCACAGCAGTAGAGGACACAACTTGCATGGCAATGTAATTCAAAGCATGTATGCACCAAACACACTCCCTATCATGTTAGTGACTCAAAGGGGCATGTGCCTCGATTCTCGGACCACCAATCGCGCATTTCCATGCATGATGGCCCAAGGAACCAAGGATGCAACTTCACTTTCAAATGCATGCAAACCAAGTAAACATGAAAGGGGTGCCAAACCTCTATCATTTTCATCTCAAGAGGCCAAGCATGCATGCTTATGCAATGCAACTCTAAGCATGTTATCTAGCATGCAACATGAACAATGCGAGCAAGTTAAACATGTTAGGCATACAACCTAAGCAAACAGGCATATAAACCAAGCAATGGAGTGGACTAAAACATGAATTAGACTACTCCTAATTGGCCTAAAATCAGTGGCCAAAGTGCCTAGAAATGGAGACTAAACACACACACACACACATGCAAGTGTTATGGTCCAAACCCAAGGCATAAGCATGGCAACCCCCAAGCACACTTGGAGATACCAAACAAGGACAACAAACACACATTGTAAAGCTCTGAAAATCATGCAAAACATGATGCCAAATCATGCAACAAAACAAGCCAAACAAAGCATGCAAATGTTCTAAGGTTCAAAGCAAATCAATGAGGCTTTGAACCACACTTAGCACAACCACACATGGCAATACTTAAACACTTAAAAACAGAGTTTTAACACATAAAACTAAGCCTAAAGGACCACCTAGATGGCATCTAGATGACATGAATCCAAAGGCATGCATTAAGGCCAAAACATGGAGCATTTAACACATACTCTTAAAGCATTAAAGAGGCATGCTAAGCAATCAAACAAACATGTATGAAGGACTGAAATAGCATGCAAAATGGTTCCAAACCGTCAAAAATGAAGCAAGCGAGGCATGCTACACACTCATGCTCTTAAGGCTAACAAGCCCAATGCAAAGAGGCTATATTAAACATGCTATGGTTGGCTCAAACAACATGAGACAGACCTAAAACATGGAAATATGAGCACAAAAACTTCACAAATGCAAGCCTAAAACATGCTAGAAGCTAAGGCATACAACCTAGGCATGTTAGAGGATCAAAAGGCATTACAAGGCAACTATGCTAAGCATGCATAAGGGACCTAAACCAACTTAGAAACATGTTATATCATGGCAATATAAGCATGAAAAACAAACCAAACATGCTCAACACACACTTAAGCACAAGCTCCCTTAAGAAGCCAAATCTTGTCCTTTTCAAGGACATCAAGGAGAGGGGGTGGCCCTCTCCTTCTTGAAACTCTAAGGCATCCTCTTCACCACTGAAATCCCTCAAGATTTCAGTGGTGAAGAGATCCTAACACCAAAGTCTCGGATCCCTCACAAAATAGCACAAAATGAGGCTTTTTCAAGGCCTAAGGGTGGTCAAACCTACCCAAACCACCAAGTACTCTTAATAAACAATAAAAAGGCTTAAAAAACAGAACTTTTATGTGTTATAGACTAAGCACAAAAACTGTTTTAAACTAGGCAAAAATGGAATGCAAGAGTGGGGGAAAAAGGGGTAGTTTCTTACCCTTGATGATCAACTTCAACAATGGTGACCTTGATGCCTCTTTAAGCTTCAAACTAGCCAAGAACACCAAGAACAAGCCCTTAGCACCTCAGTTCCAAGAGGAAGGTGAAACACTAGGTGTTGGTGAGCAATAGTAAGTCACAAACACCTAGTGTACAAAACAAGAGAGAAAGAGAGAGATAGGATAGATACACAAAACCTAACCTAAAATCAAAGCTTCTCCCTCTCCTAAAATGTCTAATTCTCCAATCTTCTAACCTCCTTGAGCCAAGAGAGCAAGAGTTCTCTTATAGGCAACAAAGCTTACAAGTTAAGGCAAAAAAAAGGCTCATCCCTCCATACACGTGTATGGAGGGGAAACAAGTGCAAGAAAGCTGTCTGAAAATATCTCCAAACACAGCTGTAAAGTGGTCGGCAGGGCAAAATGGTCATTTTGCCAAAAAGAGTGCCGACCGGCACAAAATAGTGCCGATGGCAACAACAACCAGCCGGTGGCCTCTAGCCACTGTCGGTGGTGCGTGGGGGTGCTTCACAAAGCATTCCCTGCCCCTCCAAGGCAAAACACAGGTGTTTGGTGCAAAACCAGACACAAAACGGTCAAGTTCGGAGGTCCTGAGGCAAGGCGCATAGCCGAGAACTCCGGGAACTCCAAACGAACACGAACATGGATAATCACCGAGTGTTCAAGCGGTGACGTCCAAGTCTTGAGGACGGTCAAAAATGGGGTGTCTACAGTT
This sequence comes from Camellia lanceoleosa, assembly GCA_025200525.1. Classification (NCBI taxonomy): domain Eukaryota; kingdom Viridiplantae; phylum Streptophyta; class Magnoliopsida; order Ericales; family Theaceae; genus Camellia; species Camellia lanceoleosa. The sequence goes on from CM045762.1 coordinate 40,233,329, forward strand.
GCCCCTCTTTGACAGAACTCGGAAGTCATAACAATGACGGGAGTGAATGTCAAAGCCCAGAGACGACCTATTTTTGACAAGGCCGAAGACTTGGACAAACATGCAAGACAAACAAGGTATGCGCCCGAAGGCAGGGGCATAATGCAAGACGATGCAAAAAGCCGAGCATAACTTATGATCATGCAAAGAAAGCTGTGATGAAGCACGCATGCAACAGTTATAAGCTATCATACGCCAATCTACACTACAATGCAGAAAGGATGTAAGAGAATTATGCAATTCTCAAAACGTCTCACGCGGAGGATACAATACCTGTGCAGCTCGTCCGGTTGCGCCGGCCTCAAATGAGCCGTACATACAATATCGTGCCTGCAAAGAAAGTAAACTTAACAGGTACAATATTGTTAGCCATATGCATGGCAATGCGAAATGCAAAATGATATGCAATATATACAAAGTGATGTATGAATAATGCAAATGATAATGCAATGCAATTGAAACTATGCAAACTACATGCAAAGCAATTGAATCATGATTCAATCATGAGCAGTTCGAAACCACACAAATGTCAAGTAGGTTGATGGAAGTAACAAGTCCGTCTACCATAGAATGATGTCTGAACTATGAGTGATGCAGACGGACACAAGAACAAGTATTGGGTGGAATGACATATTGGATGGAAGTAACAATTACACTACAATGTAGTATGCGATTATGGCGCGCGGGCCAAACCGTATCTCGCTTAGGAAAGGCATGCACACATACAAGCCATGTCTAACACAGAAAAGGTGCCGCAACCTCAAACCAAGTTCATCAAGGAATAGGCACGATGCACATGAACCATGCTTTGACGTGAAAAGTAAGGGCACATACCAGACCAAGCTTAACAAGGAAAGGCGCAAGCCATAGATGGAAGATGACGCAGTGAATGCATGCGACTACAATGCAATAGAAATGGATATTTACAGAAAATGCATGACATATGCACTATACTACAATGATGATGCATGACATATGCATGCTTTTTTTTTTTTTTGAAATGCATGACATATACAATATTTACAAATGATGCATGACAATGCACGTGTTTTTGTTGTGTTTTTTTTGAATTTTTGAAATGCATGACATGCGGATGCGATGGCTATGATTGCAGCTTTCCCTATCTTACCAATAGGGCGATATACTAGGTTGGTTTAGTATCCAGAATTGAGGCGTAAACACGCCGCCTCAACCTATGGGGCTTCCATACAGATTTCAAGCTGGGGGTACACCCCCTAGGTATTTAAACCAGACTTTAGTCTCGGAAATTCCGAACCTTTGTGTTCTAGGCATAAGCCGTTCAAACTCTAGTTTTCACCGTCCCCATTGGTCTTCTAGGAACTCACCGCAAACACAGACTGGTGGCTTTATCAGACCACCGAAAGTCGTTCAGGCACGACAAACACCGAAGGAATTGCACCTTCAGAGGATTTAAGGTCTCCTAGACCAAGATGCAAAATGTATGCATGACAATGCATGCGTTTTTTTTTGAAATGCGCATGATGCATGATATTCGAAATGCGTGCCAACGCACGGCCTTACGAATGCACGACAATGCATGAAATGTGTGTGCCGAAGCAACGACGGTCTTGCACCTTCCGAGGATTTAAGGTCTCCTAGACCGTGCGTGTTTAAGGTCTCGCCAGACCCGGGGGGCAATGATGAGGTGCGCGAAACAACGCGATGGAATGCATGCCAAATGCAATGAGGTGCGCAAGATAGCGCAATGCGATGCATGCCAAATGCAATGAGGTGTGCAAAATAGTGAGATGGAATGCATGCCAAATGCAATGAGGTGCACACGTTAATGCACCGAAGGCCTTGCACCTCCCGAGGATATAAGGTCTCCTAGACCGCGCGTGTTTAAGGTCTCACCAGACCCGGGGCAACAATGAGGTAACGCACATGGGATGCGTATGCAAATACAAATGAGAAATGGAATGCAAAATGAGGCACACGTACCTCGAGATGCAACGAACCGCAAAATGAGGCACGCATACCTCATTGAATGGAAAATGGGATGCAAAACGAGGCACACGTATGTAATGAAATGAAAAATGAGGCACGCATACCTCATTGAATGGAAAATGAAATGCAAAACGAGGCACGCGTACCTCGAGGTGCAATGAAATGCAAAACGAGGAACGCGTACCTCGAGATGCAATGAAATGCAAAATGAGGCACGCATACCTCATTGAATGGAAAATGAAATGCAAAACGAGGCACGCGTACCTCGAGATGCAATGAAATGCAAAATGAGGCACGCATACCTCATTGAATGGAAAATGAAATGAAAAACAAGGCACGCGTACCTCGGGATGTAATGAAATGCAAAATGAGGCACGCATACCTCATTGAATGGAAAATGAAATGCAAAACGAGGCACGCGTACCTCGAGTTGCAATGAAATGCAAAATTAGGCACGCATACCTCATTGAATGGAAAATGAAATGCAAAACGAGGCACGCGTACCTCGAGATGCAATGAAATGCAAAATGAGGCACGCATACCTCATTGAATGGAAAATGAAACGCAAAACGAGGCACGCGTACCTCGAGATGCAATGAAATGCAAAATGAGGCACGCATACCTCATTGAATGGAAAATGAAATGCAAAACGAGGCACGCGTACCTCGAGATGCAATGAAATGCAAAATGAGGCACACATACCTCATTGAATGGAAAATGAAATGCAAAACGAGGCACGCGTACCTCGAGATGCAATGAAATGCAAAATGAGGCACCCAAACCTCATTGAATGGAAAATGAAATGCAAAACGAGGCACGCGTACCTCGAGATGCAATGAAATGCAAAATGAGGCACGCATACCTCATTGAATGGAAAATGAAATGCAAAACGAGGCACGCGTACCTCGAGATGCAAAGAAATGCAAAATGAGGCACGCATACCTCATTGAATGGAAAATGAAATGCAAAACAAGGCACGCGTACCTCGAGATGCAATGAAATGCAAAATGAGGCACGCATACCTCATTGAATGGAAAATGAAATGCAAAACGAGGCACGCGTACCTCGAGATGCAATGAAATGCACAATGAGGCACGCATACCTCATTGAATGGAAAATGAAATGCAAAACGAGGCATGCGTACCTCGAGATGCAATGAAATGCAAATTGAGGCACGCATACCTCATTGAATGGAAAATGAAATGCAAAACGAGGCACGCGTACCTCGAGATGCAATGAAAAGCAAAAAGAGGCACGCATACCTCATTGAATGGAAAATGAAATGCAAAACGAGGCACGCGTACCTCGAGATGCAATGAAATGCAAAATGAGGCACGCATACCTCATTGAATGGAAAATGAAACGCAAAACGAGGCATGCGTACCTGGAGATGCAATGAAATGCAAAATGAGGCACGCATACCTCATTGAATGGAAAATGAAATGCAAAACGAGGCACGCGTACCTCGAGATGCAATGAAATGCAAAATGAGGCACGCATACCTCATTGAATGGAAAATGAAATGCAAAACGAGGCACGCGTACCTCGAGATGCAATAAACTGCAAAATGAGGAATGCATACCTCATTGAATGGAAAATGAAATGCAAAACGAGGCATGCGTACCTCGAGATGCAATGAAATGTAAAATGAGGCACGCATACCTCATTGAATGGAAAATGAAATGCAAAACGAGGCACGCGTACCTCGAGATGCAATGAAATGCAAAATGAGGCACGCATACCTCATTGAATGGAAAATGAAATGCAAAACGAGGCACGCGTACCTCGAGATGCAATGAAATGCAAAATGAGGCACGCATACCTCATTGAATGGAAAATGAAATGCAAAACGAGGCACGCGTACCTCGAGATGCAATGAAATGCAAAATGAGGCACGCATACCTCATTGAATGGAAAATGAAATGCAAAACGAGGCACGCGTACCTCGAGATGCAATGAAATGCAAAATGAGGCACGCATACCTCATTGAATGGAAAATGAAATGCAAAACGAGGCACGCGTACCTCGAGATGCAATGAAATGCAAAATGAGGAATGCATACCTCATTGAATGGAAAATGAAATGCAAAACGAGGCATGCGTACCTCGAGATGCAATGAAATGCAAAATGAGGCACGCATACCTCATTGAATGGAAAATGAAATGCAAAACGAGGCAGGCGTACCTCCAGATGCAATGAAATGCAAAATGAGGCACGCATACCTCATTGAATGGAAAATGAAATGCAAAACGAGGCACGCGTACCTCGAGATGCAATGAAATGCAAAATGAGGCACGCATACCTCATTGAATGGAAAATGAAATGCAAAGCGAGGCACGCGTACCTCGAGATGCAATGAAATGCAAAATGAGGCACGCATACCTCATTGAATGGAAAATGAAATGCAAATGTGACACGCATGCGTCGAGATGTAATGAAATGCAAAATGAGGCACGCATACCTCATTGGATGGAAAATGAAATGTAAAACGAGGCACGAGTACCTCGAGATGCAATGAAATGCAAAATGAGGCACGCATACCTCATTGAATGGAAAATGAAATGCAAAATGAGGCACGCGCACTCGAGATGCAATGAAATGCAAAATGAGGCACGATACCTCATTGAATGGAAAATGAAATGCAAAAGCGAGGAAGCGTGCCTCGAGATGCAATGAAATGCAAAATAAGGCAAGCATACCTCATTGAATGGAAAATGAAATGCAAACGAGGCACGAAGTACCTCGAGATGCAATGAAATGCAAAATGAGCCACGATACCTCATTGAACGGAAAATGAAATGCAAAATGAGGCACGTACCTCGAGATGCAATGAAATGCAAAATGAGGCACGATACCTCATTGAATGGAAAATGAAATGCAAAACGAGGAACGCTGCCTCGAGATGCAATGAAATGCAAAATAAGGCAAGCATACCTCATTGAATGGAAAATGAAATGCAAAACGAGGCACGCGACTCGAGATACAATGAAATGCAAAATGAGGCACGATACCTCACCGAATGGAAAATGAAATGCAAACCGAGGCATGCGACTCGAAATGCAATGAAATGCAAAATGAGGCACGATACCTCATTGAATGGAAAATGAAATGCAAAACGAGGCACGCCAGACGTCGAGATGCAATGAAATGCAAAATGAGGCACGATACCTCATTGAATGGAAAATGAAATGCAAAAGCGAGGCACGCGTGCTTGAGATACGATGAAATGCAAAATGAGGCACGCACACCTCATTGAGCGGAAAATGAAATGCAAAAGCGAGGCACGCGTACCTCGAGATGCAATGAAATGCAAAATGAGGCACGCATACCTCATTGAATGGAAAATGAAATGCAAAACGAGGCACGCAGACTCGAGATGCAATGAAATGCAAAATGAGGCACCCAAACCTCATTGAATGGAAAATGAAATGCAAAACGAGGCACGCGTACCTCGAGATGCAATGAAATGCAAAATGAGGCACGCATACCTCATTGAATGGAAAATGAAATGCAAAACGAGGCACGCGTACCTCGAGATGCAATGAAATGCAAAATGAGGCACGCATACCTCATTGAATGGAAAATGAAATGATAAACAAGGCACGCGTACCTCGAGATGCAATGAAATGCAAAATGAGGCACGCATACCTCATTGAATGGAAAATGAAATGCAAAACGAGGCACGCGTACCTCGAGATGCAATGAAATGCACAATGAGGCACGCATACCTCATTGAATGGAAAATGAAATGCAAAACGAGGCATGCGTACCTCGAGATGCAATGAAATGCAAATTGAGGCACGCATACCTCATTGAATGGAAAATGAAATGCAAAACGAGGCACGCGTACCTCGAGATGCAATGAAAAGCAAAAAGAGGCACGCATACCTCATTGAATGGAAAATGAAATGCAAAACGAGGCACGCGTACCTCGAGATGCAATGAAATGCAAAATGAGGCACGCATACCTCATTGAATGGAAAATGAAACGCAAAACGAGGCGTGCGTGCACGAGATGCAATGAAATGCAAAATGAGGCACGATACCTCATTGAATGGAAAATGAATGCAAAAGCGAGGCACGCGCCTCGAGATGCAATGAAATGCAAAATGAGGCACGATACCTCATTGAATTGAAAATGAAATGCAAAAGCGAGGCACGCGTGCCTCGAGATGCAATAAATCGCAAAATGAGGAATGCATACCTCATTGAATGGAAAATGAAATGCAAAAGCGAGGCATGCGCATGCTCGAGATGCAATGAAATGTAAAATGAGGCACGCATACCTCATTGAATGGAAAATGAAATGCAAAACGAGGCATGCGTACCTCGAGATGCAATGAAATGCAAAATGAGGCACGCATACCTCATTGAATGGAAAATGAAATGCAAAACGAGGCACGCGTACCTCGAGATGCAATGAAATGCAAAATGAGGCATGCATACCTCATTGAATGGAAAATGAAATGCAAAACGAGGCACGCGTACCTCGAGACGCAATGAAATGCAAAATGAGGCACGCATACCTCATTGAATGGAAAATGAAATGCAAAACGAGGCACGCGTACCTCGAGATGCAATGAAATGCAAAATGAGGCACGCATACCTCATTGAATGGAAAATGAAATGCAAAACGAGGCACGCGTACCTCGAGATGCAATGAAATGCAAAATGAGGCACCCAAACCTCATTGAATGGAAAATGAAATGCAAAACGAGGCACGCGTACCTCGAGATGCAATGAAATGCAAAATGAGGCACGCATACCTCATTGAATGGAAAATGAAATGCAAAACGAGGCACGCTGCATTCGAGATGCAATGAAATGCAAAATGAGGCACGCATACCTCATTGAATGGAAAATGAAATGCAAAACGAGGCACGCGTACCTCGAGATGCAATGAAATGCAAAATGAGGCACGCATACCTCATTGAATGGAAAATGAAATGCAAAACGAGGCACGCGTACCTCGAGATGCAATGAAATGCAAAATGAGGCACGCATACCTCATTGAATGGAAAATGAAATGCAAAACGAGGCATGCGTACCTCGAGATGCAATGAAATGCAAATTGAGGCACGCATACCTCATTGAATGGAAAATGAAATGCAAAACGAGGCACGCGTACCTCGAGATGCAATGAAAAGCAAAAAGAGGCACGCATACCTCATTGAATGGAAAATGAAATCCAAAACGAGGCACGCGTACCTCGAGATGCAATGAAATGCAAAATGAGGCACGCATACCTCATTGAATGGAAAATGAAACGCAAAACGAGGCATGCGTGCACGAGATGCAATGAAATGCAAAATGAGGCACGCATACCTCATTGAATGGAAAATGAAATGCAAAACGAGGCACGCGTACCTCGAGATGCAATGAAATGCAAAATGAGGCACGCATACCTCATTGAATGGAAAATGAAATGCAAAACGAGGCACGCGTACCTCGAGATGCAATAAACTGCAAAATGAGGAATGCATACCTCATTGAATGGAAAATGAAATGCAAAACGAGGCACGAGTACCTCGAGATGCAATGAAATGCAAAATGAGGCACGCATACCTCATTGAACGGAAAATGAAATGCAAAATGAGGCACGCGTACCTCGAGATGCAATGAAATGCAAAATGAGGCACGCATACCTCATTGAATGGAAAACGAAATGCAAAACGAGGAACGCGTACCTCGAGATGCAATGAAATGCAAAATAAGGCAAGCATACCTCATTGAATGGAAAATGAAATGCAAAACGAGGCACGCGTACCTCGAGATACAATGAAATGCAAAATGAGGCACGCATACCTCACTGAATGGAAAATGAAATGCAAACCGAGGCATGCGTACCTCGAAATGCAATGAAATGCAAAATGAGGCACGCATACCTCATTGAATGGAAAATGAAATGCAAAACGAGGCACGCGTACGTCGAGATGCAATGAAATGCAAAATGAGGCACGCATACCTCATTGAATGGAAAATGAAATGCAAAACGAGGCACGCGTACTTGGAGATACAGTGAAATGCAAAATGAGGCACGCACACCTCATTGAACGGAAAATGAAATGCAAAACGAGGCACGCGTACCTCGAGATGCAATGAAATGCAAAATGAGGCACGCATACCTCATTGAATGGAAAATGAAATGCAAAACGAGGCACGCGTACCTCGAGATGCAATGAAATGCAAAATGAGGCACCCAAACCTCATTGAATGGAAAATGAAATGCAAAACGAGGCACGCGTACCTCGAGATGCAATGAAATGCAAAATGAGGCACGCATACCTCATTGAATGGAAAATGAAATGCAAAACGAGGCACGCGTACCTCGAGATGCAATGAAATGCAAAATGAGGCACGCATACCTCATTGAATGGAAAATGAAATGCAAAACAAGGCACGCGTACCTCGAGATGCAATGAAATGCAAAATGAGGCACGCATACCTCATTGAATGGAAAATGAAATGCAAAACGAGGCACGCGTACCTCGAGATGCAATGAAATGCACAATGAGGCACGCATACCTCATTGAATGGAAAATGAAATGCAAAACGAGGCATGCGTACCTCGAGATGCAATGAAATGCAAATTGAGGCACGCATACCTCATTGAATGGAAAATGAAATGCAAAACGAGGCACGCGTACCTCGAGATGCAATGAAAAGCAAAAAGAGGCACGCATACCTCATTGAATGGAAAATGAAATCCAAAACGAGGCACGCGTACCTCGAGATGCAATGAAATGCAAAATGAGGCACGCATACCTCATTGAATGGAAAATGAAACGCAAAACGAGGCATGCGTACCTGGAGATGCAATGAAATGCAAAATGAGGCACGCATACCTCATTGAATGGAAAATGAAATGCAAAACGAGGCACGCGTACCTCGAGATGCAATGAAATGCAAAATGAGGCACGCATACCTCATTGAATGGAAAATGAAATGCAAAACGAGGCACGCGTACCTCGAGATGCAATAAACTGCAAAATGAGGAATGCATACCTCATTGAATGGAAAATGAAATGCAAAACGAGGCATGCGTACCTCGAGATGCAATGAAATGTAAAATGAGGCACGCATACCTCATTGAATGGAAAATGAAATGCAAAACGAGGCATGCGTACCTCGAGATGCAATGAAATGCAAAATGAGGCACGCATACCTCATTGAATGGAAAATGAAATGCAAAACGAGGCACGCGTACCTCGAGATGCAATGAAATGCAAAATGAGGCATGCATACCTTATTGAATGGAAAATGAAATGCAAAACGAGGAACGTGTACCTCGAGACGCAATGAAATGCAAAATGAGGCACGCATACCTCATTGAATGGAAAATGAAATGCAAAACGAGGCACGCGTACCTCGAGATGCAATGAAATGCAAAATGAGGCACGCATACCTCATTGAATGGAAAATGAAATGCAAAACGAGACACGCGTACCTCGAGATGCAATGAAATGCAAAATGAGGAATGCATACCTCATTGAATGGAAAATGAAATGCAAAACGAGGCATGCGTACCTCGAGATGCAATGAAATGCAAAATGAGGCACGCATACCTCATTGAATGGAAAATGAAATGCAAAACGAGGCAGGCGTACCTCCAGATGCAATGAAATGCAAAATGAGGCACGCATACCTCATTGAATGGAAAATGAAATGCAAAATGAGGCACGCATACCTCATTGAATGGAAAATGAAACGCAAAACGAGGCATGCGTACCTGGAGATGCAATGAAATGCAAAATGAGGCACGCATACCTCATTGAATGGAAAATGAAATGCAAAACGAGGCACGCGTACCTCGAGATGCAATGAAATGCAAATTGAGGCACGCATACCTCATTGAATGGAAAATGAAATGCAAAACGAGGCACGCGTACCTCGAGATGCAATAAACTGCAAAATGAGGAATGCATACCTCATTGAATGGAAAATGAAATGCAAAACGAGGCATGCGTACCTCGAGATGCAATGAAATGTAAAATGAGGCACGCATACCTCATTGAATGGAAAATGAAATGCAAAACGAGGCATGCGTACCTCGAGATGCAATGAAATGCAAAATGGGGCAAGAATACCTCACTCAATGGAAAATGAAATGCAAAACGAGGCACGCGTACCTCGAGATGCAATGAAATGCAAAATGAGGCATGCATACCTCATTGAATGGAAAATGAAATGCAAAACGAGGCACGCGTACCTCGAGACGCAATGAAATGCAAAATGAGGCACGCATACCTCATTGAATGGAAAATGAAATGCAAAACGAGGCACGCGTACCTCGAGATGCAATGAAATGCAAAATGAGGCACGCATACCTCATTGAATGGAAAATGAAATGCAAAACGAGGCACGCGTACCTCGAGATGCAATGAAATGCAAAATGAGGAATGCATACCTCATTGAATGGAAAATGACATGCAAAACGAGGCATGCGTACCTCGAGATGCAATGAAATGCAAAATGAGGCACGCATACCTCATTGAGTGGAAAATGAAATGCAAAACGAGGCAGGCGTACCTCCAGATGCAATGAAATGCAAAATGAGGCACGCATACCTCATTGAATGGAAAATGAAATGCAAAACGAGGCACGCGTACCTCGAGATGCAATGAAATGCAAAATGAGGCACGCATACCTCATTGAATGGAAAATGAAATGCAAAACGAGGCACGCGTACCTCGAGATGCAATGAAATGCAAAATGAGGCACGCATACCTCATTGAATGGAAAATGAAATGCAAATGTGACACGCATGCTTTGAGATGTAATGAAATGCAAAATGAGGCACGCATACCTCATTGGATGGAAAATGAAATGCAAAACGAGGCACGAGTACCTCGAGATGCAATGAAATGCAAAATGAGGCACGCATACCTCATTGAATGGAAAATGAAATGCAAAATGAGGCACGCGTACCTCGAGATGCAATGAAATGCAAAATGAGGCACGCATACCTCATTGAATGGAAAATGAAATGCAAAACGAGGAACGCGTACCTCGAGATGCAATGAAATGCAAAATAAGGCAAGCATACCTCATTGAATGGAAAATGAAATGCAAAACGAGGCACGAGTACCTCGAGATGCAATGAAATGCAAAATGAGGCACGCATACCTCATTGAACGGAAAATGAAATGCAAAATGAGGCACGCGTACCTCGAGATGCAATGAAATGCAAAATGAGGCACGCATACCTCATTGAATGGAAAATGAAATGCAAAACGAGGAACGCGTACCTCGAGATGCAATGAAATGCAAAATAAGGCAAGCATACCTCATTGAATGGAAAATGAATGCAAACGAGGCACGCGTGCCTCGAGATACAATGAAATGCAAAATGAGGCACGATACCTCATTGAATGGAAAATGAAATGCAAACCGAGGCATGCGCCTCAAATGCAATGAAATGCAAGATGAGGCACGCATACCTCATTGGATGGAAAATGAAATGCAAAATGAGGCACGCATACCTTAAGATGCAATGAAATGCAAAATGAGGCACGCATACCTCATTGAATGGAAAATGAAATGCAAAACGAGGCACGCAGCGTGCTTGAGATGCAATGAAATGCAAAATGAGGCACGATACCTCATTGAACGGAAAATGAAATGCAAAACGAGGCACGCAGCGTACCTCGAGATGCAATGAAATGCAAAATGAGGCACGCATACCTCATTGAATGGAAAATGAAATGCAAAGCGAGGAACGTACCTCGAGATGCAATGAAATGCAAAATAAGGCAAGCATACCTCATTGAATGGAAAATGAAATGCAAAACGAGGCACGCGTACCTCGAGATACAATGAAATGCAAAATGAGGCACGCATACCTCACTGAATGGAAAATGAAATGCAAACCGAGGCATGCGTACCTCGAAATGCAATGAAATGCAAAATGAGGCACGCATACCTCATTGAATGGAAAATGAAATGCAAAACGAGGCACGCGTACCTCGAGATGCAATGAAATGCAAAATGAGGCACGCATACCTCATTGAATGGAAAATGAAATGCAAAACGAGACACGCGTACCTCGAGATGCAATGAAATGCAAAATGAGGAATGCATACCTCATTGAATGGAAAATGAAATGCAAAACGAGGCATGCGTACCTCGAGATGCAATGAAATGCAAAATGAGGCACGCATACCTCATTGAATGGAAAATGAAATGCAAAACGAGGCGATGCAATGAAATGCAAAATGAGGCACGATACCTCATTGAATGGAAAATGAAATGCAAAACGAGGCACCTCGAGATGCAATGAAATGCAAAATGAGGCACGCATACCTCATTGAATGGAAAATGAATCGAGATGCAATGAAATTGAATGGAAAATGAATGCAAATCGAGATGCAATGAAATGTAAAATGAATACCTCATTGAATGGAAAATGAAATGCAAAACGAGGCATGCGTACCTCGAGATGCAATGAAATGCAAAATGAGGCACGATACCTCATTGAATGGAAAATGAAATGCAAAGCCTCGAGATGCAATGAAATGCAAAATGAACGCATACCTCATTGAATGGAAAATGAAATGCAAAAGCGAGGCGTACCTCGAGATGCAATGAAATGCAAAATGAAACGCATACCTCATTGAATGGAAAATGAAATGCAAAAGCGAGGCAGCGTACCTCGAGATGCAATGAAATGCAAAATGAGACGCATACCTCATTGAATGGAAAATGAAGAGATGCAATGAAATGCAAAATGATACCTCATTGAATGGAAAATGAAATGCAAACCTCGAGATGCAATGAAATGCAAATGAAACCGCATACCTCATTGAATGGAAAATGAAATGCAAAAGCGAGGCAGCGTGCCTCGAGATGCAATAAAATGCAAAATGAGGAATGCATACCTCATTGAATGGAAAATGAAATGCAAAAGCGAGGCATGCGTACCTCGAGATGCAATGAAATGTAAAATGAAACGCATACCTCATTGAATGGAAAATGAAATGCAAAAGCGAGGCATCGTACCTCGAGATGCAATGAAATGCAAAATGAAACGCATACCTCATTGAATGGAAAATGAAATGCAAAAGCGAGCACGCGTACCTCGAGATGCAATGAAATGCAAAATGAGGCATGCATACCTCATTGAATGGAAAATGAAATGCAAAAGCGAAGGCACGCGTACCTCGAGATGCAATGAAATGCAAAATGAGGCACGCATACCTCATTGAATGGAAAATGAAATGCAAAAGCGAGGCAGCGTACCTCGAGATGCAATGAAATGCAAAATGAGACGCATACCTCATTGAATGGAAAATGAAATGCAAAAGCGAGGCAGCGTACCTCGAGATGCAATGAAATGCAAAATGAGGAATGCATACCTCATTGAATGGAAAATGACATGCAAAAGCGAGGCATGCGTACCTCGAGATGCAATGAAATGCAAAATGAGGCACGATACCTCATTGAGTGGAAAATGAAATGCAAAAGCGAGGCGGCGTACCTCGAGATGCAATGAAATGCAAAATGAGGCACGCATACCTCATTGAATGGAAAATGAAATGCAAAACGAGGCACGCGTACCTCGAGATGCAATGAAATGCAAAATCAGGCACGCAAACCTCATTGAAAGTAAAATGAAATGCAAAAGCGAGGCACAGCGTACCTCGAGATGCAATGAAATGCAAAATGAGAACGCATACCTCATTGAATGGAAAATGAAATGCAAATGTGACACGCATGCTTTGAGATGTAATGAAATGCAAAATGAGGCACGCATACCTCATTGGATGGAAAATGAAATGCAAAACGAGGCACGAGTACCTCGAGATGCAATGAAATGCAAAATGAGGCACGCATACCTCATTGAATGGAAAATGAAATGCAAAATGAGACGCAGCGTGCCTCGAGATGCAATGAAATGCAAAATGAGACGCATACCTCATTGAATGGAAAATGAAATGCAAAAGCGAGGCAGCGTACCTCGAGATGCAATGAAATGCAAAATAAGGCAAGCATACCTCATTGAATGGAAAATGAAATGAAAAAGCGAGGCACGCAGTACCTCGAGATGCAATGAAATGCAAAATGAGGCACGATACCTCATTGAGCGGAAAATGAAATGCAAAATGAGGCACGCAGCGTACCTCGAGATGCAATGAAATGCAAAATGAGGCACGATACCTCATTGAATGGAAAATGAAATGCAAAAGCGAGGCAGCGTACCTCGAGATGCAATGAAATGCAAAATAAGGCAAGCATACCTCATTGAATGGAAAATGAAATGCAAAACGAGGTACGCGTACCTCGAGATACAATGAAATGCAAAATGAGGCACGCATACCTCACAGAATGGAAAATGAAATGCAAACCGAGGCATGCGTACCTCGAAATGCAATGAAATGCAAAATGAGGCACGCATACCTCATTGAATGGAAAATGAAATGCAAAACGAGGCACGCGTACGTCGAGATGCAATGAAATGCAAAATGAGGCACGCATACCTCATTGAATGGAAAATGAAATGCAAAACGAGGCACGCGTACTTGGAGATGCAGTGAAATGCAAAATGAGGCACGCATACCTCATTGAACGGAAAATGAAATGCAAAACGAGGCACGCGTACCTCGAGATGCAATGAAATGCAAAATGAGGCACGCATACCTCATTGAATGGAAAATGAAATGCAAAAGCGAGACGCAGCGTGCCTCGAGATGCAATGAAATGCAAAATGAGGCACCCAAACCTCATTGAATGGAAAATGAAATGCAAAGCGAGGCACGCGTACCTCGAGATGCAATGAAATGCAAAATGAGCACGCATACCTCATTGAATGGAAAATGAAATGCAAAAGCGAGGCAGCGTACCTCGAGATGCAATGAAATGCAAAATGAGGCACGCATACCTCATTGAATGGAAAATGAAATGCAAAACAAGGCACGCGTACCTCGAGATGCAATGAAATGCAAAATGAAACGCATACCTCATTGAATGGAAAATGACATGCAAAACGAGGCACGCGTACCTCGAGATGCAATGAAATGCACAATGAGGCACGCATACCTCATTGAATGGAAAATGAAATGCAAAACGAGGCATGCGTACCTCGAGATGCAATGAAATGCAAATTGAGGCACGCATACCTCATTGAATGGAAAATGAAATGCAAAACGAGGCACGCGTACCTCGAGATGCAATGAAAAGCAAAAAGAGGCACGCATACCTCATTGAATGGAAAATGAAATGCAAAACGAGGCACGCGTACCTCGATATGCAATGAAATGCAAAATGAGGCACGCATACCTCATTGAATGGAAAATGAAACGCAAAACGAGGCGTGCGTACCTGGAGATGCAATGAAATGCAAAATGAGGCACGCATACCTCATTGAATGGAAAATGAAATGCAAAACGAGGCACGCGTACCTCGAGATGCAATAAACTGCAAAATGAGGAATGCATACCTCATTGAATGGAAAATGAAATGCAAAACGAGGCATGCGTACCTCGAGATGCAATGAAATGTAAAATGAGGCACGCATACCTCATTGAATGGAAAATGAAATGCAAAACGAGGCATGCGTACCTCGAGATGCAATGAAATGCAAAATGAGGCACGCATACCTCATTGAATGGAAAATGAAATGCAAATCGAGGCACGCGTACCTCGTGCTGCAATGAAATGCAAAATGAGGCATGCATACCTTATTGAATGGAAAATGAAATGCAAAAGCGAGGCAGCGTACCTCGAGACGCAATGAAATGCAAAATGAGGCACGATACCTCATTGAATGGAAAATGAAATGCAAAAGCGAGGCAGCGTACCTCGAGATGCAATGAAATGCAAAATGAGGCACGCATACCTCATTGAATGGAAAATGAAATGCAAAAGCGAGGCACGCAGCGTACCTCGAGATGCAATGAAATGCAAAATGAGGAATGCATACCTCATTGAATGGAAAATGAAATGCAAAACGAGGCATGCGTACCTCGAGATGCAATGAAATGCAAAATGAGGCACGCATACCTCATTGAATGGAAAATGAAATGCAAAACGAGGCAGGCGTACCTCCAGATGCAATGAAATGCAAAATGAGGCACGCATACCTCATTGAATGGAAAATGAAATGCAAAACGAGGCACGCGTACCTCGAGATGCAATGAAATGCAAAATGAGGCACGCATACCTCATTGAATGGAAAATGAAATGCAAAACGAGGCACGCGTACCTCGAGATGCAATGAAATGCAAAATGAGGCACGCATACCTCATTGAATGGAAAATGAAATGCAAATGTGACACGCATGCGTCGAGATGTAATGAAATGCAAAATGAGGCACGCATACCTCATTGGATGGAAAATGAAATGCAAAACGAGGCACGAGTACCTCGAGATGCAATGAAATGCAAAATGAGGCACGCATACCTCATTGAATGGAAAATGAAATGCAAAATGAGGCACGCGTACCTCGAGATGCAATGAAATGCAAAATGAGGCACGCATACCTCATTGAATGGAAAATGAAATGCAAAACGAGGAACGCGTACCTCGAGATGCAATGAAATGCAAAATAAGGCAAGCATACCTCATTGAATGGAAAATGAAATGCAAAACGAGGCACGAGTACCTCGAGATGCAATGAAATGCAAAATGAGGCACGCATACCTCATTGAACGGAAAATGAAATGCAAAATGAGGCACGCGTACCTCGAGATGCAATGAAATGCAAAATGAGGCACGCATACCTCATTGAATGGAAAATGAAATGCAAAACGAGGAACGCGTACCTCGAGATGCAATGAAATGCAAAATAAGGCAAGCATACCTCATTGAATGGAAAATGAAATGCAAAACGAGGCACGCGTACCTCGAGATACAATGAAATGCAAAATGAGGCACGCATACCTCACTGAATGGAAAATGAAATGCAAACCGAGGCATGCGTACCTCGAAATGCAATGAAATGCAAAATGAGGCACGCATACCTCATTGAATGGAAAATGAAATGCAAAACGAGGCACGCGTACCTCGAGATGCAATGAAATGCAAAATGAGGCACGCATACCTCATTGAATGGAAAATGAAATGCAAAACGAGGCACGCGTACTTGGAGATGCAGTGAAATGCAAAATGAGGCACGCATACCTCATTGAACGGAAAATGAAATGCAAAACGAGGCACGCGTACCTCGAGATGCAATGAAATGCAAAATGAGGCACGCATACCTCATTGAATGGAAAATGAAATGCAAAACGAGGCACGCGTACCTCGAGATGCAATGAAATGCAAAATGAGGCACGCATACCTCATTGAATGGAAAATGAAATGCAAAACGAGGCACGCGTACCTCATTGGATGGAAAATGAAATGCAAAATGAGGCACGCAGCATTCTCGAGATGCAATGAAATGCAAAATGAGGCACGCATACCTCATTGAATGGAAAATGAAATGCAAAACGAGGCACGCGTACCTCGAGATGCAATGAAATGCAAAATGAGGAATGCATACCTCATTGAATGGAAAATGAAATGCAAAACGAGGCATGCGTACCTCGAGATGCAATGAAATGCAAAATGAGGCACGCATACCTCATTGAATGGAAAATGAAATGCAAAACGAGGCATGCGTACCTCGAGATGCAATGAAATGCAAAATGAGGCACGCATACCTCATTGAATGGAAAATGAAATGCAAAACGAGGCATGCGTACCTCCAGATGCAATGAAATGCAAAATGAGGCACGCATACCTCATTGAATGGAAAATGAAATACAAAACGAGGCACGCGTACCTCGAGATGCAATGAAATGCAAAATGAGGCACGCATACCTCATTGAATGGAAAATGAAATGCAAAACGAGGCACGCGTACCTCGAGATGCAATGAAATGCAAAATGAGGCACGCATACCTCATTGAATGGAAAATGAAATGCAAATGTGACACACATGCGTCGAGATGTAATGAAATGCAAAATGAGGCACGCATACCTCATTGGGTGGAAAATGAAATGCAAAACGAGGCACGAGTACCTCGAGATGCAATGAAATGCAAAATGAGGCACGCATACCTCATTGAATGGAAAATGAAATGCAAAATGAGGCACGCGTACCTCGAGATGCAATGAAATGCAAAATGAGGCACGCATACCTCATTGAATGGAAAATGAAATGCAAAACGAGGAACGCGTACCTCGAGATGCAATGAAATGCAAAATAAGGCAAGCATACCTCATTGAATGGAAAATGAAATGCAAAACGAGGCACGCGTACCTCGAGATACAATGAAATGCAAAATGAGGCACGCATACCTCACTGAATGGAAAATGAAATGCAAAACGAGGCATGCGTACCTCGAAATGCAATGAAATGCAAAATGAGGCACGCATACCTCATTGAATGGAAAATGAAATGCAAAACGAGGCACGCGTACCTCGAGATGCAATGAAATGCAAAATGAGGCACGCATACCTCATTGAATGGAAAATGAAATGCAAAACGAGGCACGCGTACCTCGAGATGCAATGAAATGCAAAATGAGGCAGGCATACCTCATTGAATGGAAAATAAAATGCAAAACGAGGCACGCGTACCTCGAGATGCAATGAAATGCAAAATGAAGCACGCATACCTCATTGAATGGAAAATGAAATGCAAAACGAGGCACGCATACCTCGAGATGCAATGAAATGCAAAATGAGGAATGCTTACCTCATTGAATGGAAAATGAAATGCAAAACGAGGCATGCGTACCTCGAGATGCAATGCAATGCAAAATGAGGCACGCATACCTCATTGAATGGAAAATGAAATGCAAAACGAGGCATGCGTACCTCCAGATGCAATGAAATGCAAAATGTGGCACGCATACCTCATTGAATGGAAAATGAAATGCAAAACGAGGCACGCGTACCTCGAGATGCAATGAAATGCAAAATGAGGCACGCATACCTCATTGAATGGAAAATGAAATGCAAAACGAGGCACGCGTACCTCGAGATGCAATGAAATGCAAAATGAGGCACGCATACCTCATTGAATGGAAAATGAAATGCAAAACGAGGAACGCGTCCCTCGAGATGCAATGAAATGCAAAATAAGGCAAGCATACCTCATTGAATGGAAAATGAAATGCAAAACGAGGCACGAGTACCTCGAGATGCAATGAAATGCAAAATGAGGCACGCATACCTCATTGAATGGAAAATGAAATGCAAAACGAGGCACGCGTACCTCGAGATGCAATGAAATGCAAAATGAGGCACGCATACCTCATTGAATTGAAAATGAAATGCAAAACGAGGCACGCGTACCTCGAGATGCAATAAACTGCAAAATGAGGAATGCATACCTCATTGAATGGAAAATGAAATGCAAAACGAGGCATGCGTACCTCGAGATGCAATGAAATGTAAAATGAGGCACGCATACCTCATTGAATGGAAAATGAAATGCAAAACGAGGCATGCGTACCTCGAGATGCAATGAAATGCAAAATGAGGCACGCATACCTCATTGAATGGAAAATGAAATGCAAAACGAGGCACGCGTACCTCGAGATGCAATGAAATGCAAAATGAGGCATGCATACCTCATTGAATGGAAAATGAAATGCAAAACGAGGCACGCGTACCTCGAGACGCAATGAAATGCAAAATGAGGCACGCATACCTCATTGAATGGAAAATGAAATGCAAAACGAGGCACGCGTACCTCGAGATACAATGAAATGCAAAATGAGGCACGCATACCTCACTGAATGGAAAATGAAATGCAAACCGAGGCATGCGTACCTCGAAATGCAATGAAATGCAAAATGAGGCACGCATACCTCATTGAATGGAAAATGAAATGCAAAACGAGGCACGCGTACCTCGAGATGCAATGAAATGCAAAATGAGGCACGCATACCTCATTGAATGGAAAATGAAATGCAAAACGAGGCACGCGTACCTCGAGATGCAATGAAATGCAAAATGAGGCAGGCATACCTCATTGAATGGAAAATAAAATGCAAAACGAGGCACGCGTACCTCGAGATGCAATGAAATGCAAAATGAGGCACGCATACCTCATTGAATGGAAAATGAAATGCAAAACGAGGCACGCGTACCTCGAGATGCAATGAAATGCAAAATGAGGCACGCATACCTCATTGAATGGAAAATGAAATGCAAAACGAGGCACGCATACCTCGAGATGCAATGAAATGCAAAATGAGGAATGCTTACCTCATTGAATGGAAAATGAAATGCAAAACGAGGCATGCGTACCTCGAGATGCAATGAAATGCAAAATGAGGCACGCATACCTCATTGAATGGAAAATGAAATGCAAAACGAGGCATGCGTACCTCCAGATGCAATGAAATGCAAAATCAGGCACGCATACCTCATTGAATGGAAAATGAAATGCAAAATGAGGCACGCGTACCTCGAGATGCATTGAAATGCAAAATGAGGCACGCATACCTCATTGAATGGAAAATGAAATGCAAAACGAGGCACGCGTACCTCGAGATGCAATGAAATGCAAAATGAGGCACGCATACCTCATTGAATGGAAAATGAAATGCAAAACGAGGAACGCGTCCCTCGAGATGCAATGAAATGCAAAATAAGGCAAGCATACCTCATTGAATGGAAAATGAAATGCAAAACGAGGCACGAGTACCTCGAGATGCAATGAAATGCAAAATGAGGCACGCATACCTCATTGAACGGAAAATGAAATGCAAAATGAGGCACGCGTACCTCGAGATGCAATGAAATGCAAAATGTGGCACGCATACCTCATTGAATGGAAAATGAAATGCAAAACGAGGAACGCGTACCTCGAGATGCAATGAAATGAAAAATAAGGCAAGCATACCTCATTGAATGGAAAATGAAATGCAAAACGAGGCACGAGTACCTCGAGATGCAATGAAATGCAAAATGAGGCACGCATACCTCATTGAATGGAAAATGAAATGCAAAATGAGGCACGCGTACCTCGAGATGCAATGAAATGCAAAATGAGGCACGCATACCTCATTGAATGGAAAATGAAATGCAAAACGAGGAACGCGTACCTCGAGATGCAATGAAATGCAAAATAAGGCAAGCATACCTCATTGAATGGAAAATGAAATGCAAAACGAGGCACGCGTACCTCGAGATACAATGAAATGCAAAATGAGGCACGCATACCTCACTGAATGGAAAATGAAATGCAAAACGAGGCATGCGTACCTCGAAATGCAATGAAATGCAAAATGAGGCACGCATACCTCATTGAATGGAAAATGAAATGCAAAACGAGGCACGCGAACCTCGAGATGCAATGAAATGCAAAATGAGGCACGCATACCTCATTGAATGGAAAATGAAATGCAAAACGAGGCACGCGTACTTGGAGATGCAGTGAAATGCAAAATGAGGCACGCATACCTCATTGAACGGAAAATGAAATGCAAAACGAGGCACGCGTTCCTCGAGATGCAATGAAATGCAAAATGAGGCACGCATACCTCATTGAACGGAAAATGAAATGCAAAACGAGGCACGCGTACCTCGAGATGCAATGAAATGCAAAATGAGGCATGCATACCTCATTGAATGGAAAATGAAATGCAAAACGAGGCACGCGTACCTCGAGATGCAATGAAATGCAAAATGAGGCACGCATACCTCATTGAATGGAAAATGAAATGCAAATCGAGGCACGCGTACCTCGAGATGCAATGAAATGCAAAATGAGGCACGCATACCTCATTGAATGGAAAATGAAATGCAAAACGAGGCACGCGTACCTCGAGATGCAATGAAATGCAAAATGAGGAATGCATACCTCATTGAATGGAAAATGAAATGCGAAACGAGGCATGCATACCTCGAGATGCAATGAATTGCAAAATGAGGCACGTGTAGACACCCCATTTTTGACCGCCCTCAAGACTTGGGCATTATTGATGGTTTGCTCGGTGTTGAGAGATGTGCAGGGCACAGGTTCAATTCCTTCGACAAGGAGAGAGGAAAACCCTTCAAAACACTTTGTCTAGGGGTTTGGAGTTGAAGAAAAGAGGAAAGGAGAGGAGAAAACTGGTTTGGGAGAAGTTCGGCATAGATCCGGGTAGAAGGGAATCGAGCAGCCCTCGCTAAATCGGGCTTATTCAATTCAATACTTGGAGTTAAGCTATGAGGCCACCATCATTGGAAAGAAGACTTCCGGGGCTTCACTTTGCACTCAAGAATCTCCTAGAGCCAAGTCTGGGTGAAGGAGATATGTTGGGTTGAAGCAGGGGATCATCCCGGTTGGATCGAGTCTGCGCGACTTCACGGAAAAGGGCATAACTTTTTGCACAGGAGGAATTTTGATGCAAGATTTGCGCCATTGGAAAGCTAACTTCTGGGGCTTCGATTTGCATACCCACCGGCCATGTTTTGACCAAGGAATCATCCATCGGCACTCTATTTAGCCGACCGGCAGAAAAGAGTGCCGACCGGCACTTTATTTTGGCCGATCATCACACCTTCTGGCCGACCTGAACTCTTTGAACCCCCCAAGCTTAGTGCACACCAGTGTGCGGATGGGATGCATGAACCAGACCCACGTGCATCCATGTGCCTATTTTGCACCATTTTGCACCTTTTGGCCCTTATTTTGCACCCTTTGCTCATGGCTTCTTGAGGAAGCCTTGACCCTTTTGTCTTGGCTTCCTCAAGAAGCCTACCAGCTGTCTTGGCTTCTTGGAGAAGCCCCTTGCTTTAGCTTCTCTTGTAAGTTATTTGCTTGCTCTATATAAGAGCTCTTCCTCTCCATTGCTTAGGGTTAGAGGTTTGAAACAAAAAACCAGCAGATATATGTGTATATCTGATATATACATATAGATCCCACCCCCCTCTCTCCATATCTCTTTCAATCCACCTCCAAACAACCTTGTTCTTGGACCATTCCTTCACCAACCCATAGCACAACACCACCACTTCCATTTCCAGCGACTTGGAGGTCATTTGCAGAGCTTAGGAGCACCTAAACTTGGATCAAAACCTGCTGGTTCATTGGTCTTCAAGGGTAAGTGTCTATTTCCCTCAAACTAGCCTTTTCTTGCTTCATATCTAAGCCTTGCTTGCAAGCACTTTTGGGCCCCGACCCAAACTTCAAATAGTCTTATTTTGGGGTCCTCTTCATGTTTGATTGAGGACCCCTTGCCGTTTGGTGATTGCATATAGCACCTATCTCTTTACCCCCTTGTATGCCATGATTCTTGCATAGTATATTTGGCTGGTGTATAATCTGTTTTTGAGCATGTAATAAACTGTAAGTAGGCTCATTTTGAGCCCTTCTTCAACATTGAAGAAGGGATCAACCATGTTTGGTAACTCTATCATGCACTTGCTTTGTAATCTCTTCTATTTACCGTAAGTTTGCATGCTTTGTTAGCCTATCTTGCTTTTGTTTTTGTGGGTGGTCATAAACTGAAAATGTTCTTGTTTTGCCACATATAAGATCTTTTTTTGGTTGTTTAGGCCATCCATGGCATGCCTTATATAGTCACCTTGCATTTTGGCTTGCTAGCCTTAGGTGTGTGAGTGTGTAGTATGCCATACTTGCTTGGTTTGTTTGATTTGGGACCTTTTCTAGCATGTTTTCAGTGTTTAACATGTTGGATATATATCCATGTTTGTGCCTTTTAAGTGTGCTTAAAAAGTTGCTTTAATATGCCTAAGTGTTGGACCATGTGCGCATGCATGTTTGTATGTATTTTGGCCTTCATTTCCATGACATTTAGCCACTGTTTTGGGCTTGTTTAGGGGCTGTCCAAACTAGTCTAAGACCATCATTTTCATGTTGTAGCATGTTATCTTGTGTTGGTTGCATGCTTGTCCCTTCGCATGTGTTGTATGCTTCGATCATGTTGCATTTGGCATGCAATCTTCATTGTTTAAGTTGCCTAACATGTTGCATGCCTTGCATACTTGCATGTTTAGATTATATCTTGCATATGGTCATTAGCATAATGGTTCCATGCCTTGCATGATTATTTGCTTAGGTTGTGTGCCTAGCATGAATTATATGTTTGCATGTTCATGTTACATGTTTAGATTGCATGCTTAGGTTGCAATTAGCATGCATGCTCTACCTCTTGACCAAGTCATGATGGAGGTAGATGCCCCTTGATTTGATTGTATGCATTGCATTTCATCCCATTGAAAGTGCACAACTTGGCTCTTGGGCCATCACGCATCGAAATGCGCGATTGGTGGTCCGAGAACCAAAGGCTATACTCGTTTGAGTCACAAATATGATAAGGAGTATGGTTGGTGCAAACATTTGTCCCAAGATTCCATATCATGCACTGCTGCTGTCTGTTGCTGTCAAAACTGTCTCCTGCAGGAATTTAGTGCCGACCGACACTCTTTAGTGTCGACCGGCACATTTTTTGTGCCGATAACTTCCATTGCAACGGTGGTCACCACAACCACCGGTGGAATGTCTTCCACCGTGGCACTCAAGAAGACACGTGGAAGGCCTCCGGGACTTTGGTAATTTTGGAGAGGCAGGCAAGAAGAACAGAGACAAAGCAGCGGTGTGGGCTTTTCTGCAAGTCGGATCTAGCATGCATCATTCGCGCATCCCGAGGCGTTTTACGCTTAATTAGATTCATTATTTTATTTAATTAATTTAGTTGATTTGTAATAATTAATTAGCTTGTGTAGTTAATTAGTTATTCGGTTCTCAGATATTATTTGGTCCCTCCGAGTGAGGGCAAAATTGTAATAAGCGTGTGTGAGTGGGTGTATGTCTTCCAATCCCCATTTCTTTCTCCCTTTTATTTACCGCTACAATGGTAGATTAGGGCACGCGTATTTTAGCATACCTTATGCAATGCATGTGTGCATACATGCATTTGTTTACATGCATCGGGCTCGGTACATCATACAAACTGCATTGTATTTTCAATTCCAAAATTGAATACGTGCTATTCGCGCATTTCACATGCCATGTTTAGGGTTAGCCGAGCCTACTCTAGATTGCATTACGCTGTGCGCATTAGCCACTTAACATGAACTAGGTCATGCATGTTTGCTAACCGCCATCTGTTTTGGCACGGAGTACGATGTAAGTTTTTATGGCTTTAGCATATCGCATGCGTGTGAATGTTTACCATGATAGTATGTTTACCATGCGGCTAAATGCTTACATGATAAACTGTTTGAATGCCTGTGGGTGGAGGTTAGATTGCCTGAGTTGGAACAACTCATTGAAATCCGTATTTTAGCCTACTTGCGAGTAGCAAAATCTGACACGTTTTTCGAGACAAAACGGATATGCAATGTTTATTTCCAAATTAGGCAATCTAGTCTATACTTGTTTGCTGCGCGCATAACATAGTAATTCTAGGCTAATAATTGGAATAAGAGCATGTAATGTTTTCAAAAACGGATATCACGGTTAGTAGAGGCCGGTCCTCGGACCGGGCGAAAGGGGGTGCTCATAGCTGACCTTCCCTGATCGTACCCAAGCTCCCGAGCCAAGACCACTTTGGTGATGACGGACACGTGGCCTTCGGCACCGAGTCAGGGTTTCCTAAATTTCCCATTTTAAAATATTTAGGTGGCGACTCTGTAATCTGGCAAAGCAGTCCATGTTTGGCACTACTTTTCAAAATGCTATTATCTCAAACGATTTGACAGAGTTGGACTCTTTGGATCAGATGAACCGACACAAAGGGAGTCCGAATCAGAAGCGCGAGGTCCCTCATGATTCTGGCGACTCTGCTAGGGATTTTAGAGAGCTTGACTCGAACTCGTGATATCCGTTTTTGACTACACTTATGTGTTTCTTTGCATTGCATGTGCATTGGTGCGCCTAGGACACCGTGTTGGCCATCTGCTATTCCTGAGCGGTTTGTCGGGGGCTTGTCTTGTCAAGCCATGTCCATAAGGTCGACTGTTATGCTCGCCAAGATGGGAACACAAACCTCGGTTTTACCGGGGCACCCTTTTTGACCATTCGACCTAGTGCATATCGAAATCCGTAGTGACCATTCCAAACTAGGACAGGTTGCTCACCCGATATTAGGTTGTTTGAAACCGCTGCGTGCGTAGTGAAACCCTAGCTCCTGACAAAATAGGACAGGGAAACCCTACCCCAACATAGGGGTGTATTGGCTCTCTTTTACCTGCTATGTGCTTTTAGAGTATATCTCTACAGGGAATGCGTATACCAGTTTGCAAGACTGGGTATCCGGCCTGCGGGCACCAGTATCAGTATTTTGAGAATCAGTCATATCTGCGGGTATCAAATTCAGATTTGGGCAATAATTTCGGGGAACAGTGATCAGTAATAGAATGCAGTCGTTCAGCTTTGCTCGTATCCGTTCCAGTGAAATTGAGCTAAGATGCTGTCGGTTTTCTCTTTTGCTAGGTAGTCCTGGAATCATAGCTTCAGAAGGCTCCGATATCCCCCGAGGTTCATCAGATTTGTGCTGATAGACTCTGTCAGGTCAGAGACTCAATTCAAGGGTAATCAGGGCTAGAGAAGGCTAGTTAGGCACGCATCACCAAGATAATGACTACGGATCAGCGACCTTTGAGCAGTCGGGTTGAGATTTCCAAGCCTACTGCAGACACAGATATACCGATTGCTCAATTAGATCAGGACAATATGTCGAGTTTGGAAGAGATGGTGCGCCACCTTCAAGAGAGCATGAAAGTGATGCAGCAGGATGCCGTCCGTCAGGCAGATTTCGCCAGGCAACAGGCCACGGTTGTGAGGGAACAGGCAGAGACAATTGCCAGCCGAACAAAGAATCGAGCATCTGCCAAGATCAAGCCCCTTCCCCACTAGGAGTTCCTAACGTCGGGGAGACAACCAATGTTCAGGCTGATATAGAACTGCCCACAGGACCACCCCCACCTCCAACCCTACCTCAAATCCAACCTCAGCTATCAAAAACACCCACCAATCCACCGGACTCTCCCTTTGAGTTCGAGACTGATCCCACCGCACTAAAGTTGAGCAAGCTTGAAAAGTTGTTCAAGAGGTCCCAAGGGGTCAAGACTATCCCCGACATTGAAGATGGCTACACTGACGCAGCCGTGACGCTGCCCGACAGATTCAAAATGCCTCATGTTGATCGATTTGATGGGTCCGGGGACCCCATGGTACACTTAAGACTGTTTTCGGACGTTCTAAGACCAATGGGCCTCAGTAGGTTCCAGAAGTTGTCTTTATTTGGTCGGACCCTGTCAGGTGTGGCATCCGCATGGTATGCCAAGCTAGAAGATGACGTCAAGAGAAATTGGGACGAAATGGCTGAGGCCTTCGTCGCGCAGTACTCATACAACACACAGATTGAGATCACGACCCGTGATCTCGAGACAACTAGGCAAGAGCCTAAGGAGAGTTTTTCAGAGTTCGTAACCAGATGGAGGGCCAAGGCTTCGATGATGACCTTGAGGCCTACAGACAAGGACCAAATTCGGATGATTGTGCGCAATCTTCAGCCGAAGTTGATGCAAAAGATGATAGTAGTTCCCTTTCCCACCTTTTCAGACTTACATGAGATGGGAGTACAGATCGAAGATGCTATGAAACAAGGACTTATTGATCAGGAGAAGGAGCAGCCTGAATGACGTTCACCAGTCAATGTGACCACCAGTGGTGATGCAGCTGCTAGAACTTCAGATGAGGGCATGGTCGCCACCGCCACACCAAGAGCAGCCACCCCCTTTGTTGGTGCATCCACTTCAAACCCCCGAACTTCAGACTATCTACCCCGAGGCAAGAGGGTCTTCACTCCACTCTATATGTCTTTGTCTAAGGCCCTGGGGGTCCTACTCAGGAAAGGACATCTGAAACCATTAGAGCAACGGCCTCTACCCGATCCTCTCCCTCCAAATCACGACCCGGCTAAGTACTGTGCTTTCCATCAACAAACCGGTCATGACACCGACAGTTGTGTTCGTCTCCGCCACGAGATACAAAATTTGATTGACAACAAGGTCATCGTCGCACCAGCTCAGTAAAGTCTATCATCACTAGATCAGTGAACTTGGGGGATAGTACGAGTATGTGATCGGGATGAACTACTGGGCAAAGACTCGCTTTACTTCGGATGTGGGAATGGCACACATCGCTTGAGCATTCGCGAATGCTAGTTTTGTAGTTTCGACTTGGGTGTTGAGTCAATTCGTAGTTTTGTTTTGAGTCTGCTCTTTATCTTAAGTCGGCTTTTTTGATTAAGGGTCTGTCTTGTTGTATCGAGTCGATCCTATTGTACAAAGGTCGGTGATTCCAGGTGTCACCTCAAGCGCCACCATTTTGTTTCACGCTTGTCTTTTCGTCTTGTTTTGAGTCTGTTTACGCCAGGAGCCATTGTGCCAGCAGATTCGAATGAAACAAAGAAGTGATTTTCACACTCTCGTGTTTGCTTCTGCCGTGTGCCAGAAGTTTTGAATGAGATGACAGTATTTGACTAGAAGTTGTGACTTTTCTGTGCCTTGAATCATTGCATTGACCTAAGTTTTTCAAAACTTTTTCAAACACCGTAGAAAACAAAGAGGAAGGAATTCCTCGATTTGCAAAAGTTTGATCAACTGAGAGAAAGAGAGGCTATAAGCCCTTAATGAATGAAATCATGCTTGTTAGTGTGAGTCTTGAGAAGGACCCTAGCTTTGATCAAGATTGGTCCTACATCGCTTCGCCATGAAGCGATTTGTCGCTTTCTTAAAACTTTCAAAAAATGTTTTATGCGCGGTCTGCGAAGACTTGTGTGGAATCGCTCTTGAGATTGTGCGATTTAGGATCGCTCTCACCGAGACTTGAGTCCTTGCCTTCAAACCTTGAACTTGCATTCAGAATGTTCAACGGTCAACCACAATGTGAGGCCTGTGTGGCCAGATTCAAAGCAACCCTCGAACAAGAGGCAAGAAAGTCAAATCAAGAAGCTCAGATGTCGTCAAGAGAAGCTTGGAAAGCTAGATCAGAAGCCCCCCCTCAAACTAGGGGCAAAAATGTCAGATAAGCCCGAAGAGCCGAAGGTGGATCTTTCTGCAAATCAATACAACAGCCACTCTCCCGGATACCGAGGGCTTCAATCTCAAAAACCATTTGGCATGGACTTGTTACACTTTTACCCTTTGAGAGGCTCGCTGGGCCGAAAACCCGGAAGGGCGACCCAGGCAAAAGTTAGAGCAAACAAAAATGCAAAAAGAAAAGAAAAAATATACAGAAAAAAGAAGAAAGAAGAAAAAGAAGCTCGCAAGGTCGAAAACCTGCATCGGGCGCCTTGGCAAAAGTTAGAGCCTAAAAGAAAAATGCAAAAAAAAGAAGAAGAAGAAAAATGACTGAAAAGAATAGAAAAAAAGAAAAGAAAGAAAAACAAAGCTCGCAAGGTCGAAAACCTGCAATAGGCGCCTTGGCAAAAGTTAGAGCATAAAAAAATGAGAGGTTAAATACCCGAGTGTACCTTAACCCGAACTACGTAAGGCTTGATTCCCATGTTTGGGATACGTAGGCAACTTCATTCTGAAGTCCAGCCGTAAACACTTCCAAATCGATTGTGTCCATGTAATGGTTTTGATCCTCTTTGCCTTCTCTGTATCTGAGAGTTTGGTTGTCATCGTCACTCTGAAGATTGATTGCAGTATGCCACGGCGCTATCCAAACAAGGGGCAACTTTCCGTTGCCATTCAATGCGCTGCGGTGCCGTTCAAACAAGGGGCAACTTTCCGTTGCCATTCAAAACGCCGCGGTGTCATTTCAAACAAGGGGCAACTTTCCGTTGCCATGCAGTGTCCTTCAGACAAGGGGCAATTTTTCCATTGCTTATGGATCCGAGGTTGCGATCTCAAGAGTAGGTTCCGTGCTTGTTGAGCATTGGCCGTTTTGAAAAATAGTTTTGAGAATTTTTACTGAGGTTGACTAATTCTCTCGAAAATTATTCCATCTTTTCCAAAACTAGACCATTTTCTTGGACCCGAAAAAGGAAAATTTTCAATGCTCACAACCTAACTTGCGTGATTTTCAAAATCAAAAAGTTGAATAAGCATGTTAATCTAATTTTCATGTTGGTCAAAATTGTTTTAAAACCAAAAAAAATGGTCGAAATGATGAACTAGGGGCACAGTTGAGTCGTGTTCGTTTTTCCCCATTGTCAACATACTTGCCAGAAAGGGCACCATACTTGCCAAGAAGGGCACTCTACTTGCCAGAAAAGGCACAACTGAAGTCAACAGCAAAGGGCTGAAAGTTCTTTCACCCTCCAAGCAGCGAGGTATCAAGTCAAGTGCGAAGCACCTAATTGGAATGGATCAAGATGTTCCACTTCCTCATCTGACAGATCTAACCACGCCCAAACTCCCCAAAGAAGGCATCATCAACGGTGTTAGGCTGCAGATTTGCTACACACCCGGTTGTAACACAACCCCTCTGTGGGAGAAACTCATCATAGTGAACAAAAATCTAGCAGAATGCTAGGGGCACGAGCCCACAACTTGCTGTTTATCCATCAACCACCCCTGGGGAGGGATGAAAAATGAGAGATTAAAGAATAGAGAGATGTGCGATGAGAGAAAAAGTGAGAAAAGGGCTTTTCCAGAAAAAATAGAGCTTGAGGGCCGAGTGATGTGAGAATTACAAATGAGAAAGGGTGGGAAATAATACCCGGTGAAACAGGCTCCCTGTGCGCATTTGAGTCTTTCGTGGTGTTTTGTTTGTCTCGATTCTTGTTTTGAGTCGTTTCAAGTGTCAATAGATGTGTTTAGGTTGTTTACCTTTATTTTCCGTTGTTGGGTCTTTCTTTGTGTCAGGTTGTAGGCTCAATACTCCGAGAGAACTCATTTTCTCAAATTCAAAAATGATTTGTTGTGTGCTCAGAGTGCTGTGCCATTCTCCACATTTGTGCAAAAAAGGAATTTGTTCTTTCGAAAATTGCAGGGTCCACCCCCGATAAGTGTGAATAGTAGAACCAGGACCTATCTGAAGCTATAATGGTTCCGGACTGCAAAGCAAAAGCAAAAGAGGGAAAATCGAAGCATCTGAGTGTGTTTCACCTTCAGTGAATTCTGAGATTGTATTCCGGAAGTGCCTCTTCAGACCTTGTCAGTGTCCCGAAGAATGAGCGCGCCTCTATTCCAAGTGTAAGCCTGCTTCAAGTCAGAATGGCAATTGAAGCAGCAGCAAATGTTATCTCTTGCCAACATAAACAGGGTGTCCCCTTTTCAGGCAGAGTATGTTACAAACCCCTCCGAGAGGTAAATCGGAGGTTGTGTTTGAATTGGTCTCGTTAAGGCTTGCATTCCCTTATTCGGCATTTCGTTTCAAATATGCGTTGTCATGCACGTTCCACTTGCATTGTTATGCACTGTTACACCTGCATCGTTATGCACATTATATTGCCTTTTATACACATTGCGTGCATACGTGCATCGCTTTACTTACATGTGTTCAATTGCCTTTTATACACATTGCGTGCATACGTGCATCGCTTTACTTACATGTGTTCAAGTTCCTTTTATACACATTGCGTGCATATGTGCATCGCTTTACTTACATGTGTTCAATTGCCTTTTATACACATTGTGTGCATACGTGCATCGCTTTACTTACATGTGTTCAATTGCCTTTTATACACATTGCGTGCATACGTGCATTGCTTTACTTACATGTGTTCAAGTTCCTTTTATACACATTGCGTGCATACGTGCATCGCTTTACTTACATGTGTTCAAGTTCCTTTTATACACATTGCGTGCATACGTGCATCGCTTTACTTACATGTGTTCAAGTTCCTTTTATACACATTGCGTGCATACGTGCATTGCTTTACTTACATGTGTTCAAGTTCCTTTTCATACACATTGCTCGCGTTGACCGCTCGCTTTACTTACATGTGTTCAATTTCCAGTCTCATTACACATTGCCTGCATGCGTGCATCGTTTTACTCACATATGTTCAATTTTCCTATCACACACATTGTACACGTTGTTGCGTGTTCTTTACTTACATGTGTTTGTACTTTCATAGCATTGTTATGATTACTCTAAATTGCATTGTTATGCACCCACTTCACTTGCATTGTGATGCACGTTTCAATCGCATTGTTGTGCACACTCTCTTTGCGAAACACCGGGATACGTCCCTACGTTTCTCTCTTCTTCAAACACCGGATACGCCCCTACGCTTATACCTTTTCCGAAACACCGGATACGCCCCACGCTTTCATTCCTTGCGGAACACCGGGATACGTCCCTATGTTTCTCCTTCTTTTCTAATCTTTGGGATACGTCCCTAACCTCTGGGATACGTCCCTAGTCTCTGGGATACGTCCCTAATCTTTGGGATACGTCCCTAATCTCTGGGATACGTCCCTAACCTTTGGGATACATCCCTAATCTTTGGGATACGTCCCTAATCTCTGGGATACGTCCCTAACCTTTGGGATACGTCCCTAATCTCTGGGATACGTCCCTAGTCTCCGGGATACGTCCCTAATCTTTGGGATACGTCCCTAACCTCTGGGATACGTCCCTAACATCTGGGATACGTCCCTAATCTCTGGGATACGTCCCTACGTTTCTCCCACTTCGGTTAAAAGCGTTCGGAATACGTTCCAATGCTCATACCATTCCAAACACTGGGATATGTCCCTTTGTTTCTCTCTTTGTTCCTTCCTCACATGATTGCAGCATGTTTGGAATTGCTTACCTCCGCTCACGAATCCAGCGTGGTTGGAATTTGTCACCCTTTTGCATCAATTCTACTCTCTTTTGCATCGCATCTATTATCTATTACATGAAATGTAGTTAGAACTGTATTCACTTGCTTAAAATGTTGCATTTATTTTGCATAATTGCTTCATTACAGCTCTCTTTGCATGATCATAAGTTATGCACTTGCATTGTGCATCACTATGCATCTTGCCCCTGAACTACGCTGGTTTGATTCCTTGCAAAGGGATACGTAGGCAGCCTGCGGGCACAACCATTTATACATTTGTATTTTGATTGTTTGTCCAAGTCTTCGGCCTTGTCAAAAATGGGTCGTCTCTGGGCTTTGACATTCACTCCCGTCATTGTTATGACTTTCGAGTTCTGTCAAAGAGGGGCAACTGTAGACACCCCATTTTTGACCGCCCTCAAGACTTGGGCATTACTGATGGTTTGCTCGGTGTTGAGAGATGTGCAGGGCACAGGTTCAATTCCTTCGACAAGGAGAGAGGCAAACCCTTCAAAACACTTTGTCTAGGGGTTTGGAGTTGAAGAAAAGAGGAAAGGAGAGGAGAAAACTGGTTTGGGAGAAGTTCGGCATAGATCCGGGTAGAAGGGAATCGAGCAGCCCTCGCTAAATCGGGCTTATTCAATTCAATACTTGGAGTTAAGCTATGAGGCCACCATCATTGGAAAGAAGACTTCCGGGGCTTCACTTTGCACTCAAGAATCTCCTAGAGCCAAGTCCGGGTGAAGGAGATATGTTGGGTTGAAGCAGGGGATCATCCCGGTTGGATCGAGTCTGCGCGACTTCACGGAAAAGGGCATAACTTTTTACACAGGAGGAATTTTGATGCAAGGTTTGCGCCATTGGAAAGCTAACTTCCGGGGCTTCGATTTGCATACCCACCGGCCATGTTTTGACCAAGGAATCATCCATCGGCACTCTATTTAGCCGACCGGCAGAAAAGAGTGCCGACCGGCACTTTATTTTGGCCGATGATCACACCTTCTGGCCGACCTGAACTCTTTGAACCCCCCAAGCTTAGTGCACACCAGCTGTGCCAGATGGGATGCACAGAACCAGACCCACGTGCATCCATGTGCCTATTTTGCACCATTTTGCACCTTTTGGCCCTTATTTTGCACCCTTTGCTCATGGCTTCTTGAGGAAGCCTTGACCCTTTTGTCTTGGCTTCCTCAAGAAGCCTACCATCTGTCTTGGCTTCTTGGAGAAGCCCCTTGCTTTAGCTTCTCTTGTAAGTTATTTGCTTGCTCTATATAAGAGCTCTTCCTCTCCATTGCTTAGGGTTAGAGGTTTGAAACAAAAAACCAGCAGATATATGTGTATATCTGATATATACATATAGATCCCACCCCCCTCTCTCCATATCTCTCTCAATCCACCTCCAAACAACTTGTTCTTGGACCATTCCTTCACCAACCCATAGCACAACACCACCACTTCCATTTCCAGCGACTTGGAGGTCATTTGCAGAGCTTAGGAGCACCTAAACTTGGATCAAAACCTGCTGGTTCATTGGTCTTCAAGGGTAAGTGTCTATTTCCCTCAAACTAGCCTTTTCTTGCTTCATATCTAAGCCTTGCTTGCAAGCACTTTTGGGCCCCGACCCAAACTTCAAATAGTCTTATTTTGGGGTCCTCTTCATGTTTGATTGAGGACCCCTTGCCGTTTGGTGATTGCATATAGCACCTATCTCTTTACCCCTTGTATGCCATGATTCTTGCATAGTATATTTGGCTGGTGTATAATCTGTTTTGAGCATGTAATAAACTGTAAGTAGGCTATTTTGAGCCCTTCTTCAACATTGAAGAAGGGCTCAACCATGTTTGGTAACTCTATCATGCACTTGCTTTGTAATCTCTTCTATTTACCGTAAGTTTGCATGCTTTGTTAGCCTATCTTGCTTTTGTTTTTGTGGGTGGTCATAAACTGAAAATGTTCTTGTTTTGCCACATATAAGATCTGTTTTTGGTTGTTTAGGCCATCCATGGCATGCCTTATATAGTCACCTTGCATTTTGGCTTGCTAGCCTTAGGTGTGTGAGAGTGTGTAGTATGCCATACTTGCTTGGTTTGTTTGATTTGGGACCTTTTCTAGCATGTTTTCAGTGTTTAACATGTTGGATATATATCCATGTTTGTGCCTTTTAAGTGTGCTTAAAAGTTGCTTTAATATGCCTAAGTGTTGGACCATGTGCATGCATGTTTGTATGTATTTTGGCCTTCATTTCCATGACATTTAGCCACTGTTTTGGGCTTGTTTAGGGGCTGTCCAAACTAGTCTAAGACCATCATTTTCATGTTGTAGCATGTTATCTTGTGTTGGTTGCATGCTTGTCCCTTCGCATGTGTTGTATGCTTCGATCATGTTGCATTTGGCATGCAATCTTCATTGTTTAAGTTGCCTAACATGTTGCATGCCTTGCATACTTGCATGTTTAGATTATATCTTGCATATGGTCATTAGCATAATGGTTCCATGCCTTGCATGATTATTTGCTTAGGTTGTGTGCCTAGCATGAATTATATGTTTGCATGTTCATGTTACATGTTTAGATTGCATGCTTAGGTTGCAATTAGCATGCATGCTCTACCTCTTGACCAAGTCATGATGGAGGTAGATGCCCCTTGATTTGATTGTATGCATTGCATTTCATCCCATTGAAAGTGCACAACTTGGCTCTTGGGCCATCACGCATCGAAATGCGCGATTGGTGGTCCGAGAACCAAAGGCTATACTCGTTTGAGTCACAAATATGATAAGGAGTATGGTTGGTGCAAACATTTGTCCCAAGATTCCATATCATGCACTGCTGCTGTCTGTTGCTGTCAAAACTGTCTCCTGCAGGAATTTAGTGCCGACCGACACTCTTTAGTGTCGACCGGCACATTTTTTGTGCCGATAACTTCCATTGCAGCCGGTGGTCACCACAACCAGCCGGTGGGAATGTCTTCCAGCCGGTGGCACTCAAGAAGATACACAGGAAGGCCTCGGGACTTTGGTAATTTTGGAGAGGCAGGCAAGAAGACGAGAGAGTGGTGCGGTGTGGGCTTTTCGGGCAAGTCGGATCTAGCATGCATCATTCGCGCATCCGGCGTTTGCTCGCTTTAATTAGATTCATTATTTTATTTAATTAATTTAGTTGATTTGTAATAATTAATTAGCTTGTGTAGTTAATTAGTTATTCGGTTCAGATATTATTTGGTCCCTCCGAGTGAGGGCAAAATTGTAATAAGCGTGTGTGAGTGGGTGTATGTCTTCCAATCCCCATTTCTTTCTCCCTTTTATTTACCTCGCTACAATGGTAGATTAGGGCACGCCTATTTTAGCATACCTTATGCAATGCATGTGTGCATACATGCATTTGTTTACATGCATCGCTCGGTACATCATACAAATCGCATTGTATTTTCAATTCCAAAATTGAATACGTGCTATTCGCGCATTTCACATGCCATGTTTAGGGTTAGCCGAGCCTACTCTAGATTGCATTTCTACCTCTGCCGCATTAGCCACTTAACATGAACTAGGTCATGCATGTTTGTTAACCGTTCTTGTTTTGGCACGAGTACGATGTAAGTTTTATGGCTTTAGCATATCGCATGCGTGTGAATGTTTACCATGATAGTATGTTTACCATGCTAAATGCTTACATGATAAACTGCTTGAATGCCCGTGGGTGGAGGTTAGATTGCCCGAGTTGGAACAACTCATTGAAATCCGTATTTTAGCCTACTTGTAGTAGCAAAATCGACACGTTTTCGAGACAAAACGGATATGCAATGTTTATTTCCAAATTAGGCAATCTAGTCTATACTTGTTTGTCAGGCATAACATAGTAATTCTAGGCTAATAATTGGAATAAGAGCATGTAATGTTTTCAAAAACGGATATCACGGTTAGTAGAGGTCGGTCCTCGCGCCCGGCGGAAGGGGGTGCCCATAGCTGGCATTCCCTGATCGTACCCACGCTCCGAGCCAAGACCACTTTGGTGATGACGGACACGTATTTCGCACCGAGTCGTGGTTTCTAAATTTCCCATTTTAAAATATTTAGGTGGCGACTCATCAGACCGCAAAGCAGTCCATGTTTGGCACTACTTTTCAAAAAAATCTGTTTTCTCAAACGATTTGCCGGATTTGGACTCTTTGGTTCAGATTTAGAACCGACACACAAAAGGGAGTCCGAACTGTAGCGCGAGGTCCCCCGCGGACGTGCTACAGCACGCATACCTCATTGAATGGAAAATGAAATGCAAAACGAGGCATGCGTACCTCGAGATGCAATGAAATGCAAAATGAGGCACGCATACCTCATTGAATGGAAAATGAAATGCAAAACGAGGCATGCGTACCTCAAGATGCAATGAAATGCAAAATGAGGCACGCATACCTCATTGAATGGAAAATGAAATGGAAAACGAGGCACGCGTACCTCGAGATGCAATGAAATGCAAAATGAGGCACGCATACCTCATTGAATGGAAAATGAAATGCAAAACGAGGCACGCGTACCTCGAGATGCAATGAAATGCAAAATGAGGCACGCATACCTCATTGAATGGAAAATGAAATGCAAATGTGACACGCATGCGTCGAGATGTAATGAAATGCAAAATGAGGCACGCATACCTCATTGGATGGAAAATGAAATGCAAAACGAGGCACGAGTACCTCGAGATGCAATGAAATGCAAAATGAGGCACGCATACCTCATTGAATGGAAAATGAAATGCAAAATGAGGCACGCGTACCTCGAGATGCAATGAAATGCAAAATGAGGCATGCATACCTCATTGAATGGAAAATGAAATGCAAAACGAGGAACGCGTACCTCGAGATGCAATGAAATGCAAAATAAGGAAAGCATACCTCATTGAATGGAAAATGAAATGCAAAACGAGGCACGCGTACCTCGAGATACAATGAAATGCAAAATGAGGCACGCATACCTCACCGAATGGAAAATGAAATGCAAAACGAGGCATGCCTACCTCGAAATGCAATGAAATGCAAAATGAGGCACGCATACCTCATTGAATGGAAAATGAAATGCAAAACGAGGCACGCGTACCTCGAGATGCAATGAAATGCAAAATGAGGCACGCCTACCTCATTGAATGGAAAATGAAATGCAAAACGAGGCACGCGTACTTAGAGATGCAGTGAAATGCAAAATGAGGCACGCATACCTCATTGAATGGAAAATGAAATGCAAAACGAGGCACACGTACCTCGAGATGCAATGAAATGCAAAATGAGGCACGCATACCTCATTGGATGGAAAATGAAATGCAAAACGAGGCACGCGTACCTCGAGATGCAATGAAATGCAAAATGAGGCACGCATACCTCATTGGATGGAAAATGAAATGCAAAATGAGGCACGCGTACCTCGAGATGCAATGAAATGCAAAATGAGGCACGCATACCTCATTGAATGGAAAATGAAATGCAAAACGAGGCACGCTGACTCGAGATGCAATGAAATGCAAAATGAGGCACGCCTTGAATGGAAAATGAAATGCAAAACGAGGCACGCGTACCTCGAGATGCAATGAAATGCAAAATGAGGCACGCATACCTCATTGAATGGAAAATGAAATGCAAAACGAGGCACGCGTACCTCGAGATGAAATGAAATGCAAAATGAGGAATGCATACCTCATTGAATGGAAAATGAAATGCAAAACGAGGCATGCGTACCTCGAGATGCAATGAAATGCAAATTGAGGCACGCATACCTCATTGAATGGAAAATGAAATGCAAAACGAGGCAGGCGTACCTCAAGATGCAATGAAATGCAAAATGAGGCACGCATACCTCGTTGAATGGAAAATGAAATGCAAAACGAGGCACGCGTACCTCGAGATGCAATGAAATGCAAAATGAGGCACGCATACCTCATTGAATGGAAAATGAAATGCAAAACGAGGCACGCGTACCTCGAGATGCAATGAAATGCAAAATGAGGCACGCATACCTCATTGAATGGAAAATGAAATGCAAATGTGACACGCATGCGTCGAGATGTAATGAAATGCAAAATGAGGCACGCATACCTCATTGGATGGAAAATGAAATGCAAAACGAGGCACGAGTACCTCGAGATGCAATGAAATGCAAAATGAGGCACGCACACCTCATTGAATGGAAATTGAAATGCAAAATGAGGCACGCGTACCTCGAGATGCAATGAAATGCAAAATGAGGCACGCATACCTCATTGAATGGAAAATGAAATGCAAAACGAGGCATGCGTTCCTCAAGATGCAATGAAATGCAAAATGAGGCACGCATACCTCATTGAATGGAAAATGAAATGCAAAACGAGGCACGCGTACCTCGAGATGCAATGAAATGCAAAATGAGGCACGCATACCTCATTGAATGGAAAATGAAATGCAAAACGAGGCACGCGTACCTCGAGATGCAATGAAATGCAAAATGAGGCACGCATACCACATTGAATGGAAAATGAAATGCAAATGTGACCGAGATGTAATGAAATGCAAAATGAGCACGCATACCTCATTGGATGGAAAATGAAATGCAAAGCGAGGCAGTACCTCGAGATGCAATGAAATGCAAAATGAGGCACGCATACCTCATTGAATGGAAAATGAAATGCAAAATGAGGCAGCGTGCCTCGAGATGCAATGAAATGCAAAATGAGGCACGATAACTCATTGAATGGAAAATGAAATGCAAAACCTCGAGATGCAATGAAATGCAAAGCATACCTCATTGAATGGAAAATGAAATGCAAAAGCGAACCTCGAGATACAATGAAATGCAAAATGATACCTCATTGAATGGAAAATGAAATGCAAAAAATGCAATGAAATGCAAAATACCTCATTGAATGGAAAATGAAATGCAACTCGAGATGCAATGAAATGCAAAATGAGCATACCTCATTGAATGGAAAATGAAATGCAAAACCTCGAGATGCAATGAAATGCAAAATGAGGCACGATACCTCATTGAATGGAAAATGAAATGCAAACGAGGCATGCGTTCCTCAAGATGCAATGAAATGCAAAATGAGGCACGCATACCTCATTGAATGGAAAATGAAATGCAAAATACCTCATTGAATGGAAAATGAATGCAAACGAGATGCAATGAAATGCAAAATGAGGCACGATACCTCATTGAATGGAAAATGAATGCAAACGAGGCACCTCGAGATGCAATGAAATGCAAAATACCACATTGAATGGAAAATGAAATGCAAATGTGACACGCATGCGTCGAGATGTAATGAAATGCAAAATGAGGCACGCATACCTCATTGGATGGAAAATGAAATGCAAAACGAGGAACGAGTACCTCGAGATGCAATGAAATGCAAAATGAGGCACGCATACCTCATTGAATGGAAAATGAAATGCAAAATGAGGCACGCGTACCTCGAGATGCAATGAAATGCAAAATGAGGCACGCATAACTCATTGAATGGAAAATGAAATGCAAAACGAGGAACGCGTACCTCGAGATGCAATGAAATGCAAAATAAGGCAAGCATACCTCATTGAATGGAAAATGAAATGCAAAACGAGGCACGCGTACCTCGAGATACAATGAAATGCAAAATGAGGCACGCATACCTCACTGAATGGAAAATGAAATGCAAAACGAGGCATGCGTACCTCGAAATGCAATGAAATGCAAAATGAGGCACGCATACCTCATTGGATGGAAAATGAAATGCAAAACGAGGCACGCTGCATTCTCGAGATGCAATGAAATGCAAAATGAGGCACGCATACCTCATTGGTTGGAAAATGAAATGCAAAATGAGGCACGCGTACCTCGAGATGCAATGAAATGCAAAATGAGGCACGCATACCTCATTGAATGGAAAATGAAATGCAAAACGAGGCACGCGTACCTCGAGATGCAATGAAATGCAAAATGAGGAATGCATACCTCATTGAATGGAAAATGAAATGCAAAACGAGGCATGCGTACCTCGAGATGCAATGAAATGCAAAATGAGGCACGCATACCTCATTGAATGGAAAATGAAATGCAAAACGAGGCATGCGTTCCTCAAGATGCAATGAAATGCAAAATGAGGCACGCATACCTCATTGAATGGAAAATGAAATGCAAAACGAGGCACGCGTACTTGGAGATGCAGTGAAATGCAAAATGAGGCACGCATACCTCATTGAATGGAAAATGAAATGCAAAACGAGGCACACGTACCTCGAGATGCAATGAAATGCAAAATGAGGCACGCATACCTCATTGGATGGAAAATGAAATGCAAAACGAGGCACGCGTACCTCGAGATGCAATGAAATGCAAAATGAGGCACGCATACCTCATTGGATGGAAAATGAAATGCAAAATGAGGCACGCGTACCTCGAGATGCAATGAAATGCAAAATGAGGCACGCATACCTCATTGAATGGAAAATGAAATGCAAAACGAGGCACGCGTACCTCGAGATGCAATGAAATGCAAAATGAGGAATGCATACCTCATTGAATGGAAAATGAAATGCAAAACGAGGCATGCGTACCTCGAGATGCAATGAAATGCAAAATGAGGCACGCATACCTCATTGAATGGAAAATGAAATGCAAAACGAGGCATGCGTTCCTCAAGATGCAATGAAATGCAAAATGAGGCACGCATACCTCATTGAATGGAAAATGAAATGCAAAACGAGGCACGCGTACCTCGAGATGCAATGAAATGCAAAATGAGGCACGCATACCTCATTGAATGGAAAATGAAATGCAAAACGAGGCACGCGTACCTCGAGATGCAATGAAATGCAAAATGAGGCACGCATACCTCATTGAATGGAAAATGAAATGCAAATGTGACACGCATGCGTCGAGATGTAATGAAATGCAAAATGAGGCACGCATACCTCATTGGATGGAAAATGAAATGCAAAACGAGGAACGAGTACCTCGAGATGCAATGAAATGCAAAATGAGGCACGCATACCTCATTGAATGGAAAATGAAATGCAAAACGAGGAACGCGTACCTCGAGATGCAATGAAATGCAAAATAAGGCAAGCATACCTCATTGAATGGAAAATGAAATGCAAAACGAGGCACGCGTACCTCGAGATGCAATGAAATGCAAAATGAGGCACGCATACCTCATTGAATGGAAAATGAAATGCAAAACGAGGCACGCGTACCTCGAGATGCAATGAAATGCAAAATGAGGCACGCATACCTCATTGAATGGAAAATGAAATGCAAATGTGACACGCATGCGTCAAGATGTAATGAAATGCAATATGAGGCACGCATACCTCATTGGATGGAAAATGAAATGCAAAACGAGGAACGAGTACCTCGAGATGCAATGAAATGCAAAATGAGGCACGCATACCTCATTGAATGGAAAATGAAATGCAAAACGAGGAACGCTGACTCGAGATGCAATGAAATGCAAAATAAGGCAAGCATACCTCATTGAATGGAAAATGAATGCAAAACGAGGCACGCTGCATTCTCGAGATACAATGAAATGCAAAATGAGGCACGCATACCTCACTGAATGGAAAATGAAATGCAAAACGAGGCATGCGTACCTCGAAATGCAATGAAATGCAAAATGAGGCACGCATAACTCATTGAATGGAAAATGAAATGCAAAACGAGGCACGCGTACCTCGAGATGCAATGAAATGCAAAATGAGGAATGCATACCTCATTGAATGGAAAATGAAATGCAAAACGAGGCATGCGTACCTCGAGATGCAATGAAATGCAAAATGAGGCACGCATACCTCATTGAATGGAAAATGAAATGCAAAACGAGGCATGCGTACCTCAAGATGCAATGAAATGCAAAATGAGGCACGCATACCTCATTGAATGGAAAATGAAATGCAAAACGAGGCACGCGTACCTCGAGATGCAATGAAATGCAAAATGAGGCACGCATACCTCATTGAATGGAAAATGAAATGCAAAACGAGGCACGCGTACCTCGAGATGCAATGAAATGCAAAATGAGGCACGCATACCTCATTGAATGGAAAATGAAATGCAAATGTGACACGCATGCGTCGAGATGTAATGAAATGCAAAATGAGGCACGCATACCTCATTGGATGGAAAATGAAATGCAAAACGAGGCACGAGTACCTCGAGATGCAATGAATTGCAAAATGAGGCACGCATACCTCATTGAATGGAAATTGAAATGCAAAATGAGGCACGCGTACCTCGAGATGCAATGAAATGCAAAATGAGGCACGCATACCTCTTTGAATGGAAAATGAAATGCAAAACGAGGAACGCGTACCTCGAGATGCAATGAAATGCAAAATAAGGCAAGCATACCTCATTGAATGGAAAATGAAATGCAAATCGAGGCACGGCATGCTCGAGATACAATGAAATGCAAAATGAGGCACGCATACCTCACTGAATGGAAAATGAAATGCAAAACGAGGCATGCGTACCTCGAAATGCAATGAAATGCAAAATGAGGCACGCATACCTCATTGGATGGAAAATGAAATGCAAAACGAGGCACGCGTACCTCGAGATGCAATGAAATGCAAAATGAGGCACGCATACCTCATTGGATGGAAAATGAAACACAAAATGAGGCACGCGTACCTCGAGATGCAATGAAATGCAAAATGAGGCACGCATACCTCATTGAATGGAAAATGAAATGCAAAACGAGGCACGCGTACCTCGAGATACAGTGAAATGCAAAATGAGGAATGCATACCTCATTGAATGGAAAATTTAATGCAAAACGAGGCATGCGTACCTCGAGATGCAATGAAATGCAAAATGAGGCACGCATACCTCATTGAATGGAAAATGAAATGCAAAACGAGGCATGCGTTCCTCAAGATGCAATGAAATGCAAAATGAGGCGCGCATACCTCATTGAATGGAAAATGAAATGCAAAACGAGGCACGCGTACTTGGAGATGCAGTGAAATGCAAAATGAGGCACGCATACCTCATTGAATAGAAAATGAAATGGAAAACGAGGCACACGTACCTCGAGATGCAATGAAATGCAAAATGAGGCACGCATACCTCATTGAATGGAAAATGAAATGCAAAACGAGGCACACGTACCTCGAGATGCAATGAAATGCAAAATGAGGCACGCATACCTCATTGAATGGAAAATGAAATGCAAAAGGAGGCACGCGTACCTCGAGATGCAATGAAATGCAAAATGAGGCACGCATACCTCATTGAATGGAAAATGAAATGCAAAACGAGGCACGCGTACCTCGAGATGCAATGAAATGCAAAATG
The DNA here is from genome assembly GCA_025200525.1 of Camellia lanceoleosa. Lineage (NCBI taxonomy): Eukaryota > Viridiplantae > Streptophyta > Magnoliopsida > Ericales > Theaceae > Camellia > Camellia lanceoleosa. The sequence continues at coordinate 40,277,310 of CM045762.1, forward strand.
AGGCACGCATACCTCATTGAATGGAAAATGAAATGCAAATGTGACACGCATGCGTCGAGATGTAATGAAATGCAAAATGAGGCACGCATACCTCATTGGATGGAAAATGAAATGCAAAACGAGGAACGAGTACCTCGAGATGCAATGAAATGCAAAATGAGGCACGCATACCTCATTGAATGGAAAATGAAACGCAAAATGAGGCACGCGTACCTTGAGATGCAATGAAATGCAAAATGAGGCACGCATACCTCATTGAATGGAAAATAAAATGCAAAACGAGGAACGCGTACCTCGAGATGCAATGAAATGCAAAATAAGGCAAGCATACCTCATTGAATGGAAAATGAAATGCAAAACGAGGCACGCTGCCTCGAGATACAATGAAATGCAAAATGAGGCACGATACCTCATCGAATGGAAAATGAAATGCAAACGAGGCATGCGCCTCGAAATGCAATGAAATGCAAAATGAGGCACGATAACTCATTGAATGGAAAATGAATGCAAAACGAGGCACGCAGACTCGAGATGCAATGAAATGCAAAATGAGGAATGCATACCTCATTGAATGGAAAATGAAATGCAAAACGAGGCATGCGTACCTCGAGATGCAATGAAATGCAAAATAAGGCACGCATACCTCATTGAATGGAAAATGAAATGCAAAACGAGGCATGCGTACCTCAAGATGCAATGAAATGCAAAATGAGGCACGCATACCTCATTGAATGGAAAATGAAATGCAAAACGAGGCACGCGTACCTCGAGATGCAATGAAATGCAAAATGAGGCACGCATACCTCATTGAATGGAAAATGAAATGCAAAACGAGGCACGCGTACCTCGAGATGCAATGAAATGCAAAATGAGGCACGCATACCTCATTGAATGGAAAATGAAATGCAAATGTGACACGCATGCGTCGAGATGTAATGAAATGCAAAATGAGGCACGCATACCTCATTGGATGGAAAATCAAATGCAAAACGAGGCACGAGTACCTCGAGATGCAATGAAATGCAAAATGAGGCACGCATACCTCATTGAATGGAAAATGAAATGCAAAATGAGGCACGCCAGACCTCGAGATGCAATGAAATGCAAAATGAGGCACGATACCTCATTGAATGGAAAATGAAATGCAAAACGAGGAACGCGACTCGAGATGTAATGAAATGCAAAATAAAGCAAGCATACCTCATTGAATGGAAAATGAATGCAAAACGAGGCACGCTGCCTCGAGATACAATGAAATGCAAAATGAGGCACGATACCTCCTCGAATGGAAAATGAAATGCAAAAGAGGCATGCGACTCGAAATGCAATGAATGCAAAATGAGGCACGATACCTCATTGAATGGAAAATGAATGCAAAACGAGGCACGCGTACTCGAGATGCAATGAAATGCAAAATGAGGCACGATACCTCATTGAATGGAAAATGAATGCAAAACGAGGCACGCTGCATTCGAGATGCAATGAAATGCAAAATGAGGCACGCATACCTCATTGAATGGAAAATGAAATGCAAATGTGACACGCATGCGTCGAGATGTAATGAAATGCAAAATGAGGCACGCATACCTCATTGGATGGAAAATGAAATGCAAAACGAGGCACGAGTACCTCGAGATGCAATGAAATGCAAAATGAGGCACGCATACCTCATTGAATGGAAATTGAAATGCAAAATGAGGCACGCGTACCTCGAGATGCAATGAAATGCAAAATGAGGCACGCATACCTCATTGAATGGAAAATGAAATGCAAAACGAGGAACGCGTACCTCGAGATGCAATGAAATGCAAAATAAGGCAAGCATACCTCATTGAACGGAAAATGAAATGCAAAACGAGGCACGCGTACCTCGAGATACAATGAAATGCAAAATGAGGCACGCATACCTCACTGAATGGAAAATGAAATGCAAAACGAGGCAGGCGTACCTCGAAATGCAATGAAATGCAAAATGAGGCACGCATACCTCATTGGATGGAAAATGAAATGCAAAACGAGGCACGCGTACCTCGAGATGCAATGAAATGCAAAATGAGGCACGCATACCTCATTGAATGGAAAATGAAATGCAAAACGAGGCACGCGTACCTCGAGATACAATGAAATGCAAAATGAGGAATGCATACCTCATTGAATGGAAAATTTAATGCAAAACGAGGCATGCGTACCTCGAGATGCAATGAAATGCAAAATGAGGCACGCATACCTCATTGAATGGAAAATGAAATGCAAAACGAGGCATGCGTTCCTCAAGATGCAATGAAATGCAAAATGAGGCGCGCATACCTCATTGAATGGAAAATGAAATGCAAAACGAGGCACGCGTACTTGGAGATGCAGTGAAATGCAAAATGAGGCACGCATACCTCATTGAATAGAAAATGAAATGCAAAACGAGGCACACGTACCTCGAGATGCAATGAAATGCAAAATGAGGCACGCATACCTCATTGGATGGAAAATGAAATGCAAAACGAGGCACGCGTACCTCGAGATGCAATGAAATGCAAAATGAGGCACGCATACCTCATTGGATGGAAAATGAAATGCAAAATGAGGCACGCAGACTCGAGATGCAATGAAATGCAAAATGAGGCACGATACCTCATTGAATGGAAAATGAATGCAAAACGAGGCACGTGCCTCGAGATGCAATGAAATGCAAAATGAGGAATGCATACCTCATTGAATGGAAAATGAAATGCAAAACGAGGCATGCGTACCTCGAGATGCAATGAAATGCAAAATGAGGCACGCATACCTCATTGAATGGAAAATGAAATGCAAAACGAGGCATGCGTTCCTCAAGATGCAATGAAATGCAAAATGAGGCACGCATACCTCATTGAATGGAAAATGAAATGCAAAAGGAGGCACGCGTACCTCGAGATGCAATGAAATGCAAAATGAGGCACGCATACCTCATTGAATGGAAAATGAAATGCAAAACGAGGCACGCGTACCTCGAGATGCAATGAAATGCAAAATGAGGCACGCATACCTCATTGAATGGAAAATGAAATGCAAATGTGACACGCATGCGTCGAGATGTAATGAAATGCAAAATGAGGCACGCATACCTCATTGGATGGAAAATGAAATGCAAAACGAGGAACGAGTACCTCGAGATGCAATGAAATGCAAAATGAGGCACGCATACCTCATTGAATGGAAAATGAAATGCAAAATGAGGCACGCGTACCTTGAGATGCAATGAAATGCAAAATGAGGCACGCATACCTCATTGAATGGAAAATGAAATGCAAAACGAGGAACGCGTACCTCGAGATGCAATGAAATGCAAAATAAGGCAAGCATACCTCATTGAATGGAAAATGAAATGCAAAACGAGGCACGCGTACCTCGAGATACAATGAAATGCAAAATGAGGCACGCATACCTCACTGAATGGAAAATGAAATGCAAAACGAGGCATGCGTACCTCGAAATGCAATGAAATGCAAAATGAGGCACGCATACCTCATTGAATGGAAAATGGAATGCAAAACGAGGCACGCGTACCTCGAGATGCAATGAAATGCAAAATGAGGAATGCATACCTCATTGAATGGAAAATGAAATGCAAAACGAGGCATGCGTACCTCGAGATGCAATGAAATGCAAAATGAGGCACGCATACCTCATTGAATGGAAAATGAAATGCAAAACGAGGCATGCGTACCTCAAGATGCAATGAAATGCAAAATGAGGCACGCATACCTCATTGAATGGAAAATGAAATGCAAAACGAGGCACGCAGACTCGAGATGCAATGAAATGCAAAATGAGGCACGATACCTCATTGAATGGAAAATGAAATGCAAAACGAGGCACGCGACTCGAGATGCAATGAAATGCAAAATGAGGCACGCATACCTCATTGAATGGAAAATGAAATGCAAATGTGACACGCATGCGTCGAGATGTAATGAAATGCAAAATGAGGCACGCATACCTCATTGGATGGAAAATCAAATGCAAAACGAGGCACGAGTACCTCGAGATGCAATGAAATGCAAAATGAGGCACGCATACCTCATTGAATGGAAAATGAAATGCAAAATGAGGCACGCGTACCTCGAGATGCAATGAAATGCAAAATGAGGCACGCATACCTCATTGAATGGAAAATGAAATGCAAAACGAGGAACGCGTACCTCGAGATGTAATGAAATGCAAAATAAAGCAAGCATACCTCATTGAATGGAAAATGAAATGCAAAACGAGGCACGCGTACCTCGAGATACAATGAAATGCAAAATGAGGCACGCATACCTCACTGAATGGAAAATGAAATGCAAAAAGAGGCATGCGTACCTCGAAATGCAATGAAATGCAAAATGAGGCACGCATACCTCATTGAATGGAAAATGAAATGCAAAACGAGGCACGCGTACCTCGAGATGCAATGAAATGCAAAATGAGGCACGCATACCTCATTGAATGGAAAATGAAATGCAAAACGAGGCACGCCAGACTTGGAGATGCAATGAAATGCAAAATGAGGCACGATACCTCATTGAATGGAAAATGAAATGCAAAACGAGGCACGCGTGCCTCGAGATGCAATGAAATGCAAAATGAGGCACGATACCTCATTGAATGGAAAATGAATGCAAAACGAGGCACGCAGACTCGAGATGCAATGAAATGCAAAATGAGGCACGCATACCTCATTGGATGGAAAATGAAATGCAAAATGAGGCACGTACCTCGAGATGCAATGAAATGCAAAATGAGGCACGATACCTCATTGAATGGAAAATGAATGCAAAACGAGGCACGCCAGACTCGAGATGCAATGAAATGCAAAATGAGGAATGCGACCTCATTGAATGGAAAATGAAATGCAAAACGAGGCATGCGCATTCGAGATGCAATGAAATGCAAAATGAGGCACGCATACCTCATTGAATGGAAAATGAAATGCAAAACGAGGCATGCGTACCTCAAGATGCAATGAAATGCAAAATGAGGCACGCATACCTCATTGAATGGAAAATGAAATGCAAAACGAGGGACGCCAGACTCGAGATGCAATGAAATGCAAAATGAGGCACGCATACCTCATTGAATGGAAAATGAAATGCAAAACGAGGCACGCGTACCTCGAGATGCAATGAAATGCAAAATGAGGCACGCATACCTCATTGAATGGAAAATGAAATGCAAATGTGACACGCATGCGTCGAGGTGTAATGAAATGCAAAATGAGGCACGCATACCTCATTGGATGGAAAATGAAATGCAAAACGAGGCACGAGTACCTCGAGATGCAATGAAATGCAAAATGAGGCACGCATACCTCATTGAATGGAAAATGAAATGCAAAATGAGGCACGCGTACCTCGAGATGCAATGAAATGCAAAATGAGGCACGCATACCTCATTGAATGGAAAATGAAATGCAAAACGAGGAACGCGTACCTCGAGATGCAATGAAATGCAAAATAAGGCAAGCATACCTCATTGAATGGAAAATGAAATGCAAAACGAGGCACGCGTACCTCGAGATACAATGAAATGCAAAATGAGGCACGCATACCTCACTGAATGGAAAATGAAATGCAAAACGAGGCATGCGTACCTCGAAATGCAATGAAATGCAAAATGAGGCACGCATACCTCATTGAATGGAAAATGAAATGCAAAACGAGGCACGCGTACCTCGAGATGCAATGAAATGCAAAATGAGGCACGCATACCTCATTGAATGGAAAATGAAATGCAAAACGAGGCACGCGTACTTGGAGATGCAGTGAAATGCAAAATGAGGCACGCATACCTCATGGAATGGAAAATGAAATGCAAAACGAGGCACGCGTACCTCGAGATGCAATGAAATGCAAAATGAGGCACGCATACCTCATTGGATGGAAAATGAAATGCAAAACGAGGCACCCCGACCTCCGGATGCAATGAAATGCAAAATGAGGCACGCATACCTCATTGGATGGAAAATGAAATGCAAAATGAGGCACGCGTACCTCGAGATGCAATGAAATGCAAAATGAGGCACGCATACCTCATTGAATGGAAAATGAAATGCAAAACGAGGCACGCGTACCTCGAGATGCAATGAAATGCAAAATGAGGCACGCATACCTCATTGAATGGAAAATGAAATGCAAATGTGACACGCATGCCACAGGAAATACGCAAAACAGTGCGAGTCACAAGGGACGGGCAAGACGACGCGACGCGACGCACCGACCAATGTGATGGATGCATGCAACGCACAGGGGGGAAACTTTTGAATCTTATAAAAGACAAAAGGATACAAAAGGATACAATCTTTGCTTGAATTTGAATGTTACGCACAGTAGACACGGTCCGAAGTCAAAACGGAGGCCGGTTGAGCATCAGGGATGCACTTTCTTTCACTTTCTTGAGCTGTGAAGACCCACAACTACTCATTTTGCCTAAACAAGGCCTTGAGAACACCACCGGCTGGACTAGAAGCCACCGGCTGGCCACCGGCTGCAGAAAATGTTCACCGGCACAATATTGTGCCGACTGGCACAAAATAGTGCCGACCGGCCAAAAGTTGCTGATCGGGGGCAGTTTGGCCATTTTGCTTCGGGTCTTTTAAAATAGGGCTTGAAACCCTATTTCTTCATTTCTATACCGCCGAAAACTCTTGCCCTTTCTTTCTAGAGCCTCTTTTCCTCCTCATTCGCTCATTTCTTTGAGCTTGCCATTATTGCCGTCCGATTAAGGGTTCACCGCGTTTAGGACATTTTGAACCTAACAAAACTTTGTTTGTGCCTCTTTGCTATTTTCTCCTTTTCGACTTGTTCCCTTGATTTCATCTTCCTTTCCGTGCCTTTTTACCTTCCGCTTTTCCGCCATTTCGACCCTCCGGTTGACCTTCTCGGTTGACTTTTCATATTCCGGCTTTTCTGGCCATTTTCTCACCACCATTGCCTTGGGTGACGATGATCCACATGTCGGGACTGCTCCGGGCCATGAGATGGGCCCCGGTCGAAGCTCCTCCCTCTGAGTGAGCGTCCTTTCGACCCGGCGACCTACCGCCCGGCGATTCACGTGCTACCACCCGATGGTCTTCGCCATTTCCGTGGCTTCGACCGAGCGCTGGACCCGGAGCTTCTTCTACGCGAGCCTGCCTCTCACCTCTCATTCGGCTCTTCTGAGGTAACCCTTTTCCCTGTTTTACTTTAACTGATATCTATTTTAGGACCGACACGTGCACACACACTGCACTATCCTTAATCACCCATATACACGGCACACCGTATTTCACTGCAAACTCACCGATACTCGGTACTTATTTGAATCTGAAAACCTGCACACATGCTAGATTTATATTGAATTGAACCACTCGAACACGCTGACGCATCACACGCTATAGTTCACCTACTGGCACACTATAACCCGATATCTACTTGAATCTGAAAAATGTGCACACATGTACCATATCTGTATGCTGACCCTCACAAACACACTAACACATCACAGGCCGTAGTCCACCACAAGACAATCGAAAACCCAGATTCTGTCGGATCTAAAAAACCTTGCACGCATGCTAGATTTGCATTGTCTTTAACATGTTTCCTCAGAACTGTACATTTCATATTGCTTTGCAACAATTTGTTTGTAAACAGGGAGATTCCCATACCATCTGCGGGTATGGGAATGTTGCGGCTCGAGATTGGTACTTGGAGCTTCCCGAGGCGGTTCGACACATCGTGGATGATGCGGGCTTCGGTTCCTTTTGCAGGGGTCTGACCCGACTTACGGCCTGCAGGCCTCTTTTAGCTGCCTTGGCGGAGAGGTGGTGGGATACCACCGATTCATTTCACCTATCCGCGGCGGGGGACATGACGATGACTCCCTACGACTTCTCGGTGCTCACCGGCATCGGGGTAGGGGGTGATCCGATCCCCTTCGACACCGACATGGATGAGTGGACCACCGCTCAGATCCACTTGCTTGGCGCGGCTCCACCTCTTGCACGTCTAGGTTTCGTCTGCTACTCCTGGTTCGAGGTGCGCCCGTGCACCGCTTGTTGACGCAGCTGGCGACCGAGGCGCTATAGAGCAAGATGCGCTGCTTTTTGATGTTCTTGCTAGGGACCTCTTCGCCGACCGGCGAACACTGCGGCTCTTCGCTTACTCAAGACACCGGTGGACGCCCGGGACATTTTGCATTATGATCGTGTGGCGCCGCTTTGCCACTTCTATGGCTACATGAGCTCCGCCTCCCGTGGCAATGACAGCTTGCTGGGGGTTATCCGCAGCTTGGGAGGTATGTCTTCCTCTCGCTTTACATTTCGTTATGTACTTTCAGACCGCATTACACCGCACACATCGTAGTTCCGCTTACACTTGCCGATAATCGCATACACACGCACACACATACTCGCTTAATCGACCGTATTAATCGCTCACACTGTACACTCTGCTCAATACACTGCACAACACACGGCTCTGCTATTTCTGCTTTACTCTGTATTCTGCTTTTTCTGATAAAATACTCTGACATCTGTCTTGCAGTTGTGGGTTTACGCCTACTTTCCCAGGCTGGAGCCAGTGCCGGAGACAGAGACTCCTCTGGTCATCCCCTTTTCACGCCGCTATGACGGGAGGTGCGCACGGCGGCCACGGGAGACTTTTAGCTTTTTCCGCCGCTATTTCGACACCATCACCCCCGCCGAGGTATGTTTTACTTGCAGTTCATTTAAGCTTCACTTTTCCACTATATATTTGCAATACCAGTAGGCAATAAACTGTATTTCAATTTCAGATCACCTGGCAGCCGTGGGCTCCTCTGCCAGCGATGGTGCGAGATCGGTTTGCCGGCGCGATCGAGACCTCACGTTACTGGATTTTGCTGGAGGGCCCGGTCTGTCGGGCTTGGTACCTGGGCGAGCGCTTCTTGCGTCAGACCTTAGGTTTACCTGAGCAGATAGTCCCGGTGCATCCTCCTGAGCATATGAGGGACACCGAGCGTTTCACCGCTGAGCAGATGGCGGACTACACCATTGGCTGGGAGGAGGACGGCTTCAGAGGCGAGGGCGATTACTCAGAGTACGTCCGGACCTTCATCATGCGGCCGCTGAGCGGGGGCTCCCGAGCTGAGCCAGAGAGACCTGCGGCGCCGGCGGCTAGGGCAGAGGTGGGAGCAGGAGTGGGATCGTCACAGAGAGCTCGAGCTCGCGGCAGGAGGGGAGTGCAGAGGGGACGAGGGACGGGCTGGCCCGCTCTGCCTACCATGCTGACATATAGGGGGCAGAGTGGGGAGACCTACCAGATCCCTTTTGCTCCTCCCCCGGCTGGTCATGAGTTTGCTGGCATTCCTGACTTGCCTCCGGTATGTACCACTTTATTTCTGCATCTTGCATTGTCATTTCAGTTCAGTTCATTCGATATTCCACAGAATATTGATGCATCTAATACTTTTGTAGGCTTCCTCTGAGTACACCCTAAATATTGAGTCAATGCCTCCATGGCGGGGATGTTGCAGCGGACCTTCGAGTTCCTTGCCTTCTACGGCCTTCCGGTATGTTTCTCTGACATAGTCCCAAACTATATACAAACTTCTTCACGTAATCTGATGCACAACACAACATCTGATAAACTGTTCACGGCACTTGGCACACTGTATTCATACACTGCATTCTGCACTGATAAACTGCTCACGGCATTCACACACTGTACTCATACACTGCATTCTGCACTGATAAACTGCTCACGGCATTCACACACTGTACTCATACACTGCATTCTGCACTGATAAACTGCTCACGGCATTCACACACTGTACTCATACACTGCATTCTGCACTGATTAACTGCTTCAAGTGTACTAATGCATTTGCCTTTTGTACTTTTCAGCCTCCCTTCCCGATTCCTCCCGTGGGTGGCGGCGCTCCATCTGGACCTCCCATTTCTACTCGGGATGGCAGGATATTCCCCCGCACCAGAGGGGGGCGTGGCCATGTGGGGAGCAGCTCGCAGGCTCCAGTTGCAGGAGATGGTGAATCGGAGGTGGAGGCCTCTGAGGAGGAGGCCGGGGGCAGCTCGGGCTCGGGCTCCGACAGCGACACTTCTGACGATGCTCCTGTGCTTCTGCCCAGGAAGAGGGCGAGGACGGATCCCCCGGCGCGAGGCCATTGATGACGATTACAGACTTCTGCTGTTTTTCTTTCATTTTCTTTTCTTGTACTTTTCTCTTTTTGGTAGATAGAGTACTATGTACTGCCGCAGGCAGATTTTGCTTTCCTTAAAACTTATGTACTTGAAAAGATTATGAAATGGAACAAACTTTTTATCTGAAAAAGAATGTTATATCTGCACATTTCATACTTTGCACCGCATGGCGTCATATTACACCTCAAATGTAAATGATATTGACCTGTTGTCTGACAATTGAACACTTGCACTGTAATAATCAGATAACCAACCAACTAAATAGCAACGCAACACATACGAACCACTGCTCAAAACTGGGTACACAGCCCATACTCTGCTGGGGACTATTCTGCTGGGGATTGATCTGCATATAGCCCATAACACAGCATTTGGTTCATTTTGCACACAGCAAACCCTGAACAAATAGCCCCAATCTGACAAGACGGATCACAAAGTTGACACGGTTGTAGTTGAAACACACTCGGATGTCCCAAATTTTCCCTTTCCTTCTCTTGCTTTGCACGGATGTAGAGAATGGCACAGCATTCTGAGCACAAGCGATTACTCTTGGAAAAGGGTTTCGCAACTAGGGTGTCGAGCCTGCGACTAAACACAGCGGAGGGACTCAGACAAGGAAACAAAAAGCACACGACCTAACATAACGAGACATGCTTGGAAAAGACTCAGAAACAAAAGTTGAGACCGGCAAATCAAAAGACAGGACACACAGACGTGTTTATGGAAACAAAAGACCTCAGATCTCAAGGAGCCATTTCATCCGGGTATACTTCCCACCCTTTCTAATTTGTGATACTCACATCACTCGGCCCTCAGGCTCGGTTTTTCTCTCAAAAAACCCTTTTCTTCACTTTTCTCTCAGCTTACGTCTCTCTATTCTTTATTCTCTCATTTTTCATCCCTCCCCAGGGTGAATGACCGATGAATAGGAAGTCGCGGGTTCACGCCCAATACTGTTAGCTCACGGCTATTCTTTCTAGCGGATAGGGGGCCTTGCTAGCAAGCATATTGACGGGGGGAAGACAGAAGACCCGACTCCCACGTGCCCCTAGTTCGTCATTTTGACCATTTTTTGGTTGTTTTTCTAAAACAGTTTTGATCAAAGATGAGAGTTGGACGAGCACACTTATTCAATTTTGATTCGAAAATCATGCGAATTAGGCTGTGAGCACTGAAAATTCTCCTTTTTGGGTCCAAACATGGTCCAATTTTGAAAATGAAACAGTTTTCGAGAAAATAAGTCAACCTCAGTGAAAATTTTCAAAAACTAATTTTGCAAATAATCAACGCTCAACGAGCGCGGAACTTATCCTCGGGATACGCAACCTCAGATCGGGGACGATGGAAAATTGCCTCCGGCTTAAAAAGGGGGGGGGGAGGGGGAAGGCAACGGAAAGTTGCCCCTAGTTTAGATGGTAACTTAGGGCAACTTATAGCAATGGACGGCAACGGAAAGTTGCCCCTTGTTTGGATGATGCCGTGGCATATCGCAAGCCAGTCCTTGTTGATGACTAACGGATCCTCGGACACGGAGGAGTCGAAGGCGGTTTGAATCAATATATGGACACAGTCACCTGGAAGGTGTTGGTGGTTTGGACTTCAAGAGGAAGTTAATCACGTAGTTCCAGGTTGCTGCATACCGAGACCTTGGATTCGGGAGAGGCATAAGTGATCAAAACCATGACATGAACTGAGACGCTATGGAAGCGTTGGGGGCTGGACTTCAAGATGAAGTTGCCTACGTATCCCAAACATGGGAATCAAGCCTTACGTAGTTCCGGTTAAGGTACACTCGGGTATTTTAACCTTCACTATTTAGGCTCTAACTTTTGCCAAGGTGCCCAATGCGGGTTTTCGACCTTGCGAGCTTTGTTTTTCTCTTTTTTTTTTCCATTCTTTTTTTTCTTTTCCTTTTTTCCTTTTTTGTATTTTTGTATTTCTTTTTTTTGTATTTTGTATATTTTTTTTCTTTGCTCTAACTTTTGCCTGGGTCGCCCTTCCGGGTTTTCGGCCCAGCGAGCCTTTCAAAGGGTAAAAGTGTAACAAGTCCATGCCAAATGGTTTTGAAATTGAAGCCCTCCGTATCCAGGAGAATGGCTGTTGCATTGATTTGCAGAAGGATCCACCTTTGGCTCCTCGAGCACATTGGATATTTTTTGCCCCTAGTTCGAGGGGTGCTTCTGTTCTAACTTTGCAAGCTTCTTCTGATGAAATCTGACCTTCTTGATCTGACTTTGGTGCCTCTTGTTCGAGGGTTGCTTCAAATCTGGTCACACAGGCCTTACATTGTGGTCGACCATTGAACATTCTAAATGCCAGTTCAAGGTTTGAAAGCAAAGGGGGGGGGGGGGTCGAGTCTCTAGGCTGAGAGCGATCTTAGGCTGCACAATCTCAAGAGCGATTCCACACAGGTCTTCACAGGACTGCGCAAAATGTTTTGATTTTGAAAGTTTTTAAGAAAGCGACAAATCATTCACGTTGAAGATAGTGTGGAACCAGTCTGGATTAGGCCAGGGTCCTTCTCAGTACTCACGTCGACAAGCATGATTTCATTCATTAAGGGCTTAGCACGCCTTTCTTTCTCTCAAGTTGATCAATTTTTGCAAAACCCAAGGAATTCCTTCCTCTTCGTTTTCATCACCGCAGTGTTTGAAAAAGGTTTTTCTGAAAAGCTTAGGCCATTATGACGATGTTTAAGGCACGAGAGAGTAGCAAGTACGGAACGTGATAGCCACAGTTTTTTCATTCAGATTTGTTGGCATAACTGGCTCCTCGGAAGAAACAAAACAAAACAACTATTTATAAAACAAAACGGTGTTTGAGGCAACAACCCCGAAATCACCTTGTATATAAGAGGGACTAACTCATTACAATTAGACAGACCCTTAAGCAACAGGACTGACTCAAAGCCATGAGACAGGCTCAAGACAAAACAGAAGACTAACTCGACACCCAAGTCGGGATTTACAAAACTAGCGTTGGCAGGTGCTCAAAAATGCGTGCCAGACGCCATATCCAAAAATGTACCAGATCTCGCCCAGCGGTTCACCTTCGATTACATGCTTGCGATTCAGATCCTCAAAATCCAACAACTAAGTGGTGACGGACTTTGCTGAGGTAGGTGGGAGGATAACCTCGTTGTCAATCAAGTCTTGTACCTCATGACGGAGGCGGAAGCAATTATCAGTGGCATGGCCAGTCTGCTGATGGTACGCACAGTACTGAGTAGAGTCATGAGTATCAGGGAGATTCTTCGGGAGAGGCCGAGGCTCCAGGGGTTTAAGGTGTCCCCTCTTGGCAAGGATTTGCAATGCCTTAGACAACGGCATATAGAGAGCATGAAAGACCCTGCGCCCTCGGGGCTGGTACTTTGGAGCACTCTTGCTAGATGCACTAGCGAACGGATCGGCGGGTGCGGCCTTGGATTTCTGATCCTTTCCAGATGCGAGGCTGGGAGTGGGAAGAACTGTTTTGGTATGACGGGGCCTATCCCGATTCTCTGGTTGACTGAAACTGCCCTCAGGCGGAGTAGGGAAAGCATCCTCCACAGCTTTTGACATGACTGTGGATATCTGCTGCTTGTGCATTCCCCCGGCTTTCAAAGCCTCTACTGCCCACAGCAGTTGTTCGATAGGGTCGGCATCTGCCTTCATCTTACCTTTGTCTCCGGCCTCAGCCTGGTCTAGAACTTGGTTTGCTGCGTCGTTGCCATAGCCGGAGGTCATCTCCGGTTGGCTGAGTTCAATCACAATTCGTCCCAGTAGCGGGGGCTCTTGGGGCATAAAGCCTTCGGCATATGGTGCAGCTGGCGGCGAAACAGACATCCCATAGGCGAGATCCGCCACGGATCTTTGAAGATCACCTATCATTCCTATTAATTCAAATGTGGTGGGCTCGCGAGCCTGATATAGTTGAGGAGTCCAGATTGGATGTGCGGCAGGCGACCTGGGCGGATGCGGCATATCAACAGCTGCTTCGTCCTGTAGGGTGGTTCCTTGACTCAACGCGGCCGTCATGACCACAATCTCTTCTGAGTTCTGCGTCATGTTCAGTCCTGCCTCAGCAAGAAGAAGACACTAGCTGTTCTGGATCAACTCTCTGAATCTCTGAACTAAAACAAAAAACAAGCAGCATTTCAGCCCCAAACAGATCAAACACGGGTGTAGCCGATCAACTACACTCTACCACTGATCACTGTTCCCCAGAACCACTGTTCAAAACTGAACTGATACCCGCAGACACAGCTAATTCTCAACAACACTGATACCGGTGCCCTCGGGCCGGATACCCAATCTTGCAAACTGATATGTTCCTGTAGAGATACACTCTAACAGCACATAACAGGTAAAAGAGAGCCAATACACCCCTATGTTGGGGTAGGGTTTCCCTGTCCTATTTTGTCAGGAGCTACGGTTTCACTACGCACACAGCGGTTTCAAACAACCTATATCGGGTAAGCGACCTGTCCTAGTTTGGAATGGTCACTATGGATCCGAATATGCACTAGGTCGAATGGTCGAAAAGGGGTGCCCCAGTAATACCGGGGTTTGTGTTCCCATGCTGTCAGAGCCCATAACCGGTTAGCCTTATAGTCATGCCTTGACAAGACAAGCCTCCGGCAAACCGTTCAGGAATGGCAGATGGCAAACACTGTGTCCTAGGCGCACCAATGCACATGCAATGCAGAGAAACACATAAGCGTAGTCAAAACAGGATATCACGAGTTCGAGTCAAGCTCTCTAAAATCCCCAGCAGAGTCGCCAGAAACTGTAGACGTCCCCCGAACGCCCCGGAAGGATGGCTCCCGTTCCGTTCATATCGGGTTCACTATAGTTCAAAGGACTCAATTTGTCTCGGTTCTAAATCTGAACCAAAGAGTCCAACTCTGGCAAATCGTTTTGAAGAAAAACAGATTTTGAAAAGAAGTGCCAAACATGGACTGCTTTGCCAGATTACAGAGTCGCCACCTAAATATTTTAAAATGGGAAATTTAGGAAACCCTGACTCGGTGCCGAAGGCCACATGTCCGTCATCACCAAAGTGGTCTTGGTTCGGGAGCTTGGGTACGATCGGGGAAGGTCAGCTATGAGCACCCCCTTTCCCGTCCAAGACCGCCTCTACTAACCGTGATATCCGTTTTTGAAAACATTATGTGTTCTTATTCCAATTATTAGCCTAGAATTACTATGTTATGCGCACGGCAAACAAGTATAGACTAGATTGCCTAACTTGGAAATAAACATTGCATATCCGTTCGTTTTGAAAAATGCTTTGGAATTTGCTACTCGCAAGTAGGCTAAAACACGGATTTCAATGAGTCTTCTCAACTCAAGCAATCCAACCTCCACCCACAGGCATTCAAACAATAATATCACATAAGCATTTAGCCGCATGGCAATCATACTGTCATGTTAGCATTCACACGCATGCGATATGCTAAAGCTTAAAAAAAAACTTACATCGTACTCCGTGCCAAAACAATACACTAGTTAGCAAAACATGCATGACCTAGTTCATGTTAAATGGCTAATGCATCACATACAGGGGTGTAATCTAAACAGGCTCGGCTAACCCTAAACATGGCACATGAGATGCAACAACTATCACGTATTCAATTTGGAATTGAAAGTACGATGCGGTTTGCATGATGTGCCAAGCCCGATGCATGTAAACAAATGCATGAATGCACACATGCATTGCATAAGGTATGCTAATTTGAATGTGCCCGAATCCACCAACATAAGCGGGTAAATAAAAGGGAGAAAGAAATGGGGATTGGAAGACATACACCCACTCACACACACTTATTACAACTTTGCCCTCGCTCGGAGGGACCGAAAGAATATACAAATTAATTAACTACGCAAGCTAATTAAAATATTACAAATCAACTAAATTAATTAAATAAAATAATTAATCTAATTAAATAGTAAATCGCCTCGGGATGAGGGCCCAATGCAACACGCGCTCGGGACTGGCTCGGAACCGCACTGCCACGCACGGATTGCCTCTGTTTCCTCTGCTCTCCTCCTCAGAAAATTACCAAAGTCCCAGAAGTGCCTCTTAGGGCACTGGGGATCACCACCGGCTGGGGTAGGACACCACCGGCTAAAGGGGGAGGCCACCGGCACTAGATTCATCCATCGGTTGCCAATTGACTACCGGTCGGCACCAAACAGTGCCGGTCGGCACAAAATGCCTGCAGAACCTGCAACTCACAGCAGCAGAGGACACAACTTGCATGGCAATGTAATTCAAAGCATGTATGCACCAAACACACTCCCTATCATGTTAGTGACTCAAAGGGGCATGTGCCTCGATTCTCGGACCACCAATCGGGCATTTCCATGCATGATGGCCCAAGGAACCAAGGATGCAACTTCACTTTCAAATGCATGCAAACCAAGTAAACATGAAAGGGGTGCCAAATCTCTATCATTTTCATCTCAAGAGGCCAAGCATGCATGCTTATGCAATGCAACTCTAAGCATGTTATCTAGCATGCAACATGAACAATGCGAGCAAGCTAAACATGTTAGGCATACAACCTAAGCAAAGAGGCATATAAACCAAGCAATGGAGTGGACTAAAACATGAATTAGACTACTCCTAATTGGCCTAAAATCAGTGGCCAAAGTGCCTAGAAATGGAGACTAAACACACACACACACATGCAAGTGTTATGGTCCAAACCCAAGGCATAAGCATGGCAACCCCCAAGCACACTTGGAGATACCAAACAAGGACAACAAACACACATTGTAAAGCTCTGAAAATCATGCAAAACATGATGCCAAATCATGCAACAAAACAAGCCAAACAAAGCATGCAAATGGTCTAAGGTTCAAAGCAAATCAATGAGGCTTTGAACCACACTTAGCACAACCACACATGGCAATACTTAAACACTTAAAAACAGAGTTTTAACGCATAAAACTAAGCTTAAAGGACCACCTAGATGGCATCTAGATGACATGAATCCAAAGGCATGCATTAAGGCCAAAACATGGAGCATTTAACACATACTCTTAAAGCATTAAAGAGGCATGCTAAGCAATCAAACAAACATGTATGAAGGACTGAAATAGCATGCAAAATGGTTCCAAACCGTCAAAAATGAAGCAAGCGAGGCATGCTACACACTCATGCTCTTAAGGCCAACAAGCCCAATGCAAAGAGGCTATATTAAACATGCTATGGTTGGCTCAAACAACACGAGACAGACCTAAAACATGGAAATATGAGCACAAAAACTTCACAAATGCAAGCCTAAAACATGCTAGAAGCTAAGGCATACAACCTAGGCATGTTAGAGGATCAAAAGGCATTACAAGGCAACTATGCTAAGCATGCATAAGGGACCTAAACCAACTTAGAAACATGTTATATCATGGCAATATAAGCATGAAAAACAAACCAAACATGCTCAACACACACTTAAGCACAAGCTCCCTTAAGAAGCCAAATCTTGTCCTTTTCAAGGACATCAAGGAGAGGGGGTGGCCCTCTCCTTCTTGAGACTCTAAGGCATCCTCTTCACCACTGAAATCCCTCAAGATTTCAGTGGTGAAGAGATCCTAACACCAAAGTCTCGGATCCCTCACAAAGTAGCACAAAATGAGGCTTTTTCAAGGCCTAAGGGTGGTCAAACCTACCCAAACCACCAAGTACTCTTAATAAACAATAAAGAGGCTTAAAAAAATAGAACTTTTATGTGTTATAGACTAAGCACAAAAACTATTTTAAACTAGGCAAAAATTGAATGCAAGAGTGGGGGAAAAAGGGGTAGTTTCTTACCCTTGATGATCAACTTCAGCAATGGTGACCTTGATGCCTCTTTAAGCTTGAAACCAGCCAAGAACACCAAGAACAAGCCCTTAGCACCTCAGTTCCAAGAGGAAGGTGAAACACTAGGTGTTGGTGAGCAATAGTAAGTCATAAACACCTAGTGTACAAAACAAGAGAGAAAGAGAGAGATAGGATGGATACACAAAACCTAACCTAAAATCAGAGCTTCTCCCTCTCCTAAAATGTCTAATTCTCCAATCTTCTAACCTCCTTGAGCCAAGAGAGCAAGAGTTCTCTTATAGGCAACAAAGCTTACAAGTTAAGGGGAAAAAAAGGCTCATCCCTCCATACACGTGTATGGAGGGGAAACAAGTGCAAGAAAGCTGTCTGAAAATATCTCCAAACACAGTTGTAAAGTGGTCGGCAGGGCAAAATGGTCATTTTGCCAAAAAGAGTGCCGACCGGCACAATATAGTGCCGATGGCAACAACAACCAGCCGGTGGCCTCGAGCCACTGCCGGTGGTGCGTGGAGGTGCTTCACAAAGCATTCCCTGCCCCTCCAAGGCAAAACACAGGTGTTTGGTGCAAAACCAGACACAAAACGGTCAAGTTCGGAGGTTCTGAGGCAAGGCGCGTAGCCGAGAACTCCGGGAACTCCAAACGAACACGAACATGGATAATCACCGAGTGTTCAAGCGGTGACGTCCAAGTCTTGAGGACGGTCAAAAATGGGGTGTCTACACCACTACACCTCCTTGTAGAAATTATTTCAACGGATCAGGGATTATCGGTTGCCGCTGAATCCTCAGAAATGTACGTTTGGTGTTACAGTAGGGAAAATGCTGGGGTTCTTGATCACACAGAGAGGTATCAAGGTCGACCCTTCCAAAATCAAGGCCATCTTAGAAATGCCACCACCAAGGACTGGATAGCTGGGGTAGAATCAGGGGCGGAGTCGGCCCTATTGGAACGTCCGTATCATCTTGGATGGGTGCTGTCTCCCCGAGTATGGGAACTCTTGGTGGGGGAGGAACTTGATGTGAAGCTGATGCTCCAGTTTGCTGCTGTAGCTTGGCAATTAACTCTGCCTGTTGGGCCATGACCTCAGCCTATTGTTTGGCGAATTCTGTTTGACGGGCAGCGTCCTGCTGCATGGTTCTCATACTTTTCTAGAGCTGACGCATCATCTCCTCTAAGCCTGCCATATTGTGCTGTTCTAGCTGAAAACCCAGCATATCTGTCCCTGTAATAGAAACTGAGACCTCAGCCTGACTATTCACTGGTGGGGTAAACCACTGATCTAGCGACCGCTGCACCGATACACTGCGTCCTCTTGACCTCCGCCTAGTAACCGGGGGTAAAGAAAGGAACACTGCTTGTCCAGCTATCAGATCCCTAGATCGATTAAGTCTACGACCTTTAACCCAGAGTGCTCGGGGGATATCTAACTGGTCGGATACAATGGTACTAAACTAGCTTGCAAAAAGATAAATAAAGCATAATAAGGAAATAATGAACAGAAAAACGGACAGCATAACAGCTCAAATAAAGACAACACACAGTTGGCAAACACACACTGAATGAACTGTTCTCAACCACTGATCACTGTTCCCAAATTCACTGCCCCAAAACTGAACCTGATATCCGCAGATATAATTGATTCTCAAAATACTGATGCCCGCAGGCCTGATACTCAGACTTGCAAACTGATACGTGCATTCCCCTGTAGAGGCACACTCTAAAAGCACATAATCAAACAAATGAGAGCCAAAACACCCCTATGTTGGGGTAGGGTTTCCCTATCCTATTTTGTCAGGAGCTAAGGTTTCACTACGCACACAGTGGTTTCAAACAACCTATAATCGGGTAGCTACCTGTCCTAGTTTGGAATAGTCACTATGGATTCCGAATATGCACTAGGTCGAATGGTCAAAAAGGGTGCCCCGGTAAAAATCAGGGTTTGTGTTCCCGTCGTGGCAGAGCCCGCAACCGGTAAGCCTTATGGCACGCTTCTCAAAGCAAGCCTCTGACAAACCGTTTAGGAATAGCATACGGCAAACACGGTGTCCTAGGCGCACCAATGCAAATGCAATGCAAAGAGACACATGAGTGTAGTCAAAACAAGATATCATGAGTTCGAGTCAAGCTCTCTAATTCCCCAGCAGAGTCGCCAGAAACTGTAGACGCGCCCTTGGGCCTCATGCTACAGTTCGGACTCAATGTCACGGTTCTGAATCTAATCTCGCAAAGTGCAATGCAAGACCGATAAATCACCAAAGAGTCCAAATCCGGA
This sequence comes from Camellia lanceoleosa, assembly GCA_025200525.1. NCBI lineage: Eukaryota > Viridiplantae > Streptophyta > Magnoliopsida > Ericales > Theaceae > Camellia > Camellia lanceoleosa. Next base: position 40,297,584 of record CM045762.1, read on the forward strand.
AAATCGTTTTGGAAAACTGATTTTTAAGAAAGAAATGCCAAACATGGACTGCTTTGCCAGATACAGAGTCGCCACCTAAATATTTTATTTTGGGGGGATTTAGGAAACCCTGACTCGTGCCTAAGGCCACGTGTCCGTCATCACCGAAGTTGCCTCGGCTCGAGAACTTGGGTACGATTGGGGAAGGTCATCTATGAGCACCCCTACTCGCCCGATCAAAGATCAGCCTGTACTAAGCATGATATCTTGTTTTGAAAACATATCTGTTCTTATTCTAGTTAATTAGCTAGAATTACTATGTGATACGCACAACACACAAGTATAGACTAGATCGCCTAATTTGGAACAAAGCATCGCATATTTGTTGTTTAAAAAATAGTTTGAAGTTTGCTACTCGCAAGTAGGCTAAAACACGGATTCAATGAATTGTTCAAATTCAAGCAACCCAACCTTCACCCACAGGCATTCAAATAGTTATATCACATAAGCAATTAGCCTCATGGCAAGCATGCTGTCATGGCAACACTTACACACATGCAAGATGCTAAAGCATAAACACTTATAGTGTACTCTGACCCAAAATAAGAAACTAGTTAGAAATCATGCATGATTCTAGTTCATGTTAAGATGGCTAATGCAACACATGCAAAGTGCAACTAGAATAGGCTCGGCTAATCTAAAATGGCATATGAGATGCGACAATTCGATACATGTATTCAAGTAGGAATTGAAATACAATGCAGTTAGTATGATGCGCCGAGCCCGGTGCATGCAATACAAATGGATGGATGCAAACATGCATAGCATAAGGATGCTAAATGAAATATGCCCTAAAACTAACCATCGTAAGCGGTAAGTAAAAAGGAGAAAGACATGGGGTTGGAAGACATGCATCACACACACGCACGCTTATTACACAATTGCACCCTCTCGACGGAGGGTCCAAAAGAATAATACAAATCATCTAATTAACTAACTAACAAGCTAATTAATTAATTACACAACCAAATTGAAATAAATAACTATTCTAAGTTATTAAAACAATGAAATGGCCTCGAGATGAGGGATGAATGCATGCTCGGACGGCTTCGCTCGGAAATCCATCGCCATGCTTCATGTTGCCTCTGTTTGCACTGCTCTGTACCTCTGAAAATTGTACCAACTTCTATGACACTTTTGAACCACCTTGTGGGAATGCTGTGAGGTCATCGACCAAAAGATGAGGCCATCGGCCAAAAGATGACGCCATCAGCCAAGGTAAACTGGTCATCGACCACTAATAAGGCTCTCGGCCAAATGTTTGTTGCCGATCGGCACTGAACATGGTCGATCGACCATCTCTTCTTGTAGAATGCTGTGTTGCTGCAGCAGAGGACAAACAGAGCGTGGCAATATATTTGCAAGACAATGTCTGCACAACTACACTCCTTATCATGTTTGAGACTCAAAGGAGTGTAGTTCTCGACCCTCGGACCATCAATCACGCATTTCGATGCATGATGGCCATAGAGGCCAAGTGTGCAATTCAATATCACATGAAATGCACAAAACACATAAGGGACCCCAACCTCTATCATACTTGATCAAGAGGCAAGGGAATGCACACACAATGCAATGCAACCTAAGCATGCAAGCAAGCATGCAAACAACTCAAGCATGATACAAATCTAATTCAACATGAGCATGCAAGCATACAATATGCAATAGGCATACAACCTAAATATGCAAACATGCATAGCATGCAACAACATGCAAAATGGAGCAAGTATGCAACAACATGCAAGACAAGCATGCAACAATCATGCAAAGATGGACTTAAACTAAAGTGGACGACTCTCAAACATGCCCAAATCAGTGGTGGAAATGATGAAACAAAGGCATGAAATACACATACAAACATGCATGCTAATTAGCCTAAAGACTAAGGCATAAAAGGGCAACTCTTAAGCACACTTAAAAGAGACAAATATGGACATGCGACAAACATGTTAAGCTCTGAAATCATGCAAGGGATGATGCCAAATCAACCAAACTACACAAGTAAAGCATGCAAGAAAGCTTAAAGCTTGAAGCTAGCTTAAGGACTCAAACCATGGCCACACAAGGCAAGCCCCAAAGGGCCAAGGGGACCTAAAAAAGTCCCAAGGCAGGTCCAAACAAGACTGAAAACAAGCTCGAAACTAGCCAACACAAGCTAGAACACAATACCAAAAGCATGAGGCATGCAAGGCTACAAAACGGGGGGTTACACTACACCTATCAAAACCAAACATGGCATAACTTAAGCCAATAAAATCAGAGTTATGGCATGTTAGAATGAGCCCAAAAACCCACTTAGATGGCATCCCAAAGACCTAAACATGGAAGCATACACAATGATCCATTCAAGAGGCATAAAACATCAACTCTTTAAAGCATTAAAGGAGTGATAAGTGCAAGTGTTTGAGCATGAAACATGGACTGAAATAACATAACAAATGATGACAAATCATTGAAATGGTCCAAGTAAGGCATGCTAGTGACTTGGACACTCAAGGCTAACAAGCTAGAATGCATGGTGGCTATACAAAGCATGGCATACATGGTTAAAACAACTCAAATCAGAGATTTAGCATGTTAAAACATAGCTAAAAACTTCATGGAGTCGAGCCAAAATCATGTTAGAATGACATGTTACAACATGATGCATATTAAGGCAAATGAAAGGATTGCAAGACAAGTATATGGAGCATGCAAGAAGCCATTAAACCAACCTTAGACAGAGGTAAAACATGGAAAAATAACACCAAATACTTGCTGAAATGGAGCTAAAACAAGCTAAGCATACAAGCTACCAACATAAGCCATTTATACAAGCCTTCAAGACAACATGGAGAGGGGATGACCCTCTCCTATTTAAGACTTCAAAACCAACTTTCCACCACTAAAAATCCTCTAGATTTCAGTGGTAGAAAGGTCATGTAAAGCTAAGGACAAGGGCCAAAAGGGATGGCCTAAAACAAGGCCAAACAAGGCCTAAGAGGGGGGAAACAACCCCAAACCAAAAATTGATCTTAAACAAAGATCTAAAGCAAGTAAAAAAAGAACTTTTATCAGTTGATAGCTAAGCTTAAAACAATAATCTAGAAGGGCTAAAAGCTTAAGCAAGAAAGGGGTGTTAAAAGCAAGTTTGCTCACCCTTGAAGAACACCCTCAAGAACAAAGCTCCAGCACCTTTCTCAAGCTTAAACCATTCCAAGAATTCTAACACCAACCGTCTAGCACCTCAGCAACCAAGGATGGTGTTCTACTAGGTGCTCTAGTGTAAAAGTATGAACAAAAATCACTTTAAGGCACAAACATACACACAAATGTATAGAGAGAGATATATAGAGATAGAGAGATACAACTTCTCTAACCCTAATTTTCAGAACCTCTGAGAAGGGATGAGGAGCTCCCTTCTTATAGGAATTTAATTCCAAGGCTTCTAGGAGAAGCTAAGCAAAGGTAAAAATCCCTCCATACATGTGTATGGAGGGGGTCAATTGTGCATGCCAGCTGTGCCAACTGGCATAAAATATCTGCATAAAGCAGATGAATAGGGCTCGGCCAGAAAATATGGCCGATCGACCAACATAAGTGCCGGCCGACCAAATAATGTGCCGATCGGCCAAAACTTTTGGTCGATGGAAAGAAAACAAGGCCGACGGCTTCAAGCCTTAGCCAATGGGTTGAGGGGATGGCCAACAAGCCACCCTCTTCCCTAAGAAGCAAAAACACAAGTGCTTGGTCCACAACCAAGCACAAAATAGACAAGTTGAGAGATCTTGAGGCAAGGCGCGCGGCCGAGACCTCCGAGAACTCAAAATGAACATGAGCATGGATGATCATCGAGTGTTAAAACGATGACATCCAAGTCTTGAGGACGGTTAAAAATGGGGTGTCTACACAGGTAGGCTAGCCCGTTGGTTGCTTCTGTTTTCCGAATTCGATCTGAAGTATATGACGCGCAAGTCAGTGAAAGGGAGAGCGGTAGCGGAGTTCCTAGCTGATCACCCAGTGGAAGGGGATGAAGCAGTTGAGTACCTGTTCCCAGACGAGGCCATTCTGCATATCGAAGAAGGGTCTTGGACGATGTACTTTGACGGAGCGTCAAACCAATACGGGTATGGGATAGAGGTGTTACTGATAGCGCCTGACAATTCTCACATAACCCTAGCATTTAAACTCCGGTTCAAAGTATCGAACAATGAAGCAAAGTATAAGGCATGTATTACTGGACTAGAAGCAGCTCTGGAACTAGGGGCAAAATAGTTGGACGTCATCGGGGACTTGAACCTTGTTGTATCTCAAGCTAAAGGAGATTGGAAAGTTAAAGAAGAAAAGATAAGAATCTACCACCAGACCTTGGACATGTTGATTCCTCGGTTTGAGAAACTGAATTTCACTCATCTATTAAGAGAGAACAACAGGTTCACAGATTCATTAGCAAATCTATCTTCTATGATAGACATCCCTTTCGGAGTCCGGATGCATCCGATCATCATCGAACAAAAATTTGCGCCGGCCTACGAACTGATTGCTGCCATAGATGAGGTACAAGATGAGAACCCCTGGTATTACGATGTCTGGAACTTCTTGGAAAAAGAGGTGTATTCACCAGAGGCAAATGCCAAAGATAAGAGGGCAATTCAAAGAATAGTTGCTCAGTTCATCGTCTGCGATGGAAAACTGTATAAGAGAGGTCATCTCGGGATGCATAAGCTGTGTGTTGACGCCAAAGAATCGAAGCGCCTGATGGAGGCCATCCATGGAGAAGAGTGCGGAGCGCACATGAACGGGGTGATGATAGCCCAGAAGATCCTTAGACAGGGTTACTACCGGTCCACCATGGAGGAGGATTGTATTGGCTTTGTTCGGCGATGCCACAAATGTCAGATCCATGCAAACTGCATGAACATTCTGCCGTCGAAGTTGTACAACATGACTTCACCATGGCCTTTTACAATCTGGGGGATTGATGTGATCGGGGCTATCACTCCAAAGGGGTCCAATGGGCATGAGTTCATTCTAGTCACGATAGACTATTTTACAAAGTGGGTTGAGGCCCAATCTTATGTGGTGTTGAAGGCATTACATGTTGCTAAGTTCATCTGGAACAACATCATCTGTCGCTACGGGGTCTCGAACGAGATCATTTCAGACAATGGTTCCCACTTCCAAAAAGAAGTGATCGACTTGTTAGACAAGTACAACGTGGCTTTTCACAAGTCATCTACATATCGGCCGCAAACCAACGGAGCTGTTGAGGTCGCCAACAAGAATGTCAAGCACATTCTACAGAAGATGGTGGAAACTTACCAGGACTGGCCAGACAAGCTGTTGTTTGCTCTGTGGGGCTACCGGACTTCAATTCGAACTTCTACTGGGGCGACTCCGTATTCCTTGGTTTATGGGATGGAGGCTGTTTTGCTTATCGAAGTTGAAGTTCCATCATTACGAGTACTGGTTGAGTGTCAGATAACTGAGGCAGATTGGCAGCAAAACAGGTTCGAAGAACTCGTGCTCTTTGATGAAAGAAGGCTGAAAGCACTGTATCATGTTCAGGGTTATCAACGGAGAATTGCCAGGGCTTTTAACAAGAAGGTTAAGTCCAGGAACTTGAAAGAAGGAGATTTGGTGCTCAAAGACAACCGAGCTCCCATCCACGACCCTAGGGGCAAGTTCAGACCCAATTGGACTGGTCCTTACATCATCAAGTCAATCTGGTCGGGTGGAGTTGTCGTTCTGATGGACCTAGATGGCCTAGAGTTCTCCCAACCGATCAACATGGACATGTTGAAGAAATATTTTCCCTGAGTGGCTCGCTAGGCTGAAAACCCGAAAGGGTGACCTAGGCAAAAGTTAGAGCATGAAAAATTTGAAATTATAAAAACTGAGCTCGCAAGGTTGAAAACCCAGAAAGGGCGGCCTTGGCAAAAGTTAGAGCGCAAAAGGAGAGTGTTAATACACGAGTGAACCCGAGCCGAACTACGTAAGGCTCGATTCCCATCTTTGGGATACATAGGCAACTTCATCATGAAGTCCAGCCATAAATACTTCCCAGATCAACTTTGTCCATGTGATCATGTTTGGTCATCTTCGTCTATTCTACATTCAAGAGCTTTGTTTGTCATCTCCAAAGCAGTGCTATTCAGACTAGGGGCAACTTTCTAGTTGCTGGATCTGGGGTTGTATATCTCAGTGATAGTCCTTGGGCGCGTCCAGTTCTAATCCATATCGAAAATGGTTTTGAAAAGTTTTAATAAAAGTTGATTTTGCTCAAATTAATCTTTTTACAACTTTGACCATTTTTAGACGAAACAGAAAATTTTCAGTACCCACAACCTTCAATTACTTTGATTTCAAAACAGAGTTCTCCTACTCTTGAATACAAATTGAAGTTGCTTTTTATTACATTCATAAAGAAAATTTGAAAGTACTGATTAAAGTAAATAAATTCGGGGCATAGTCAGGTGTTCCTACGCCCCCTCCCAGAGCTGGTCGAGGCTTCTGATGCCAAAGTGGGCCCGATCTGCGCCTCCTCATCAAGCCAAGCCATGCACTCATCAGAGAGGGTGCAACTGAAAGTGGGAGCAGGGGCCAGAAGCTCTCTCGTCCTCCATGCTGTGGCATACCGAGCTAGCTGTGCGCCTCAGACTGAAAATGCAGCAGGGTACTCTATCTCCTCCTCCAGACAAGTCTGATCATGTCCAAACTGGCGCTGGAATCGGAATGGAAAGTAAAAGACATAGTGTGTCAAGCCAATTAACTGGATCCCAGGCTGACGGGTCGTATTGTAACTCATCGCCGGCAGATTGAGCCAAGGGTAGCGCCAAGTAATGGTCCGCGGACAAACTACACATCCAGTTGCACCACCATCCCTCATTAGGGGCATCGACTAGACGTCGCCGAAAGAAATAGGTGCGAGCTGAATATGCTGGGCATGAGTCCACAATCTTCATTTTATCCATCAACCATATCTGGGGAGGGATGAAAAATGAGAGATTAAAGAATAGAGAGGTGTATGTTGAGGAAAAAAGTGAGAAAAGGGTTTTGAGGGAAAAACAGAGCCTGAGGGCTGAGTGATGTGAGAAATATATGTGAGATGGGATGGGAAACATTACCTGCAATAGCAGTGGACTCCCCGCGAATCTAGTCGTCTCTCGGCGATGAAAAGCATCCAAACCCATCAACGTCTCAGCTAGCGTCATGGCAATACAGCTCTTGCCCTCTTTTAAACCCTCAGTGACCTTAATCAAACGAGTGCTAAACCCACTGGAGCCTAGGGCAAGCAAGAAATGAGACAACATGCATAAGCAAATCGCATGTCGCCGATAACCCTGCCAATGATGATTGCCGCGGTCACCGGCATCAGAAAATCGATGAATCAAGCTCAGAATGTCTAGCTCTCTGTCGTGAATCAAAGACCGAGCGTTGTGCAAAGTAAGGCCGCACATCCATCCTAAGGCTTGGACGTGGCTGAACCGGAGTTGAGGCAAGATTTCTTCATCGCGCTCGAATTCCATCAAAGCTTGGAAATCTTTGAAAGTGGGACACATCTCTTGTCCACCAAAGCTAAAGACGTGTGTCACCGGATTCCAGAACCTTGTCGTGGCATGAAGAAACGGGAACCGTAGCGGGGAGCAACTTAACGTGAATAGTGCATTTATGCCGAAGCCCCGGAAATTCAGCTTTTCTGAGCCATCCAAATTGGCAATCCAATTTGTGAGATTTTGGACAAGAAATGCTTCCACTTGGTGCAAATCTGAGCTGAAATGGAGAAAACTACGAAGTTGGGGCTTTTGTAGAAGATAAGGTGTTGAGTGGAAGACAAGTGTCAGCATTCTGGAGATGCTTGCCATTTTTGGCTGATCAGCCAAAAAGAGTGCCGACCGACCATCTTTTTTGGCTGATCGGCTAGTACTGATGGCCGATGGCCATTTCTTGTGGCCAATGGCCTCTCTTTTGGCCGATGGCCTCTCCCCTTGTTCTATGAGCTGTCTATGTGTCGGAGATGCTGAGAACTTGTGATTGGTTCCACTCCACATGCCTTCTGGTGATGATTTTGCGAAGTCGCGCCTGTGTTACTTCAATTTGTTTATTGAGTTGTTATACTTTTGTTTATCGAGTTGTATTTTGAATTCTTTCAGTCTTTGTTTTGCTTATCGAGTTGTATTTACAATTGGTTAGCTTGTCAAGTTCTTTGTTTTGCTTATCGAGTTATTTTATTGTTAGTCGGTTCACTATCTAATTAATGCAATTCAAGTGTTTAGTTTTCAAAACAAAGTTCAATCTCATTTACATTGTTATGTAATGCGATGCTCAGAATGTACAAATGTAACACTTTCTCAAATAAAAAGAGTTGTTTCATCCCATCATATTTTCTTTTGCAAAAGTACATAGTTTTGAAGAAAATAAAACCTACCTGAGGCAGTACAATGTGCAAAACTACCAGTAAAAAGAAAAATAAAGCAAAAAAGGAAAAGCAACAAAGTGTTTGGATCAGCGCCAGTCACCTCAAGCGCGGGAGTCTGTCCTCGTCCTCTTCTTGGATGAAGGTCCAGGATCGCCGCCGTCATCTCCGCTGTCTGAGCCATCCCCGGCCTCATCCTGAGACGACGCTGCCTCCTCGTCAAACTCATCATTTGGGGTAGGCTCTCGTGAACTACTCTCAGCACGAGCACGCCTGTGTCTGCCTCGACTGTGTATCGTCATCCCCCGTCTGGCTCCCTTCTGCTACTCTGGGAGGTGTTGAAGGTCCAGCTAGAGTACCCCCTGCGGCTGGTAGCTGGAATGGGGCCTGAAAAGAACAAATGCAAATGCATTAGTTATGATATGCAAAGCAGAGTATGAATACCGAGTACAGTATATGAATACAGTGTATGAATGCCGTGAGCAGTGCCGTGAGCAGTGTATGATTACAGTGTATTAGTGCCGTGAGTGGTATGTGAGTACAGTGTATCAAGTGCCGTATTGATAATGCGATGCATCACATCATGTATGGAACAGATTATGCAAGGTTTTGGGACCAAGGTTGAAGGGATTTACCGGGATGCCGTAAATGGTCAACAGATCGATGCTCCTCTGTAGCATCCCCATCACCGAGGGCGTCAGCTCTAGAGACTGACTAGTGTACTTGATGGAAGCCTGTAAAAGTGTTGAAATCATTAGTATTCTGCGGGATGTTAAATGAAATGAAATGACTATACAGAATGCAAAATAAAGCACATACCGGGGCCGAACCGCGAACTCCGACAAGCTCATGATCAGCCGGAGAAGGAGCGATGGGTATTTGGTAAGTCTCCCTACCCTGCCCTCGGCTTGTCATCGTGGTGGGCAGCTCTGGCCACCCAACTCCTTGTCCCCTTCGGGACCCACTCCTGCTACGGGCCTGAGTCGCCCTCGGTGCTCCTACTCCTGCCGCTGGCGCTGCAGGCCTCTCTCTCTTGACTTGGCGAGCACCGGTCCGAGGCTGCATCAGATAAGCCTGGATGAACTCGATGTAGTTGCCCTCGTCTCTGAATAGGTCAGAATCCCAGCCTATCGTGAAATCCATCATCTCCTCCAAGGTGTACCTCTCGGTAGCCCTCGTATAGGTGAGAGGTCGCCTGGGGACTATCTGCTCTGGCAAGCCAAGGGTCTGCCGCAAGAAACGCTCTCCAAAATACCATGCCCGATGATTTGGGCCCTCCAAAGAAAATCTGGAATCGAGTAGTCTCGAGCACACGTGATACCGGTCTTGCACCGCATTAAACGCATGACCTTTGCCAGGTGATCTGTAAATGACAAGATACATAGTTTGTTATCTACTATTGAAAGTACAATGTAAAGCGAAGCTTAAATGAGCTGTGAAGTTTGAAATACCTCTGCGGCGGTGATGGTGTCGAAGTATCTGCGAAAAAACAGGAAAGACTCCCGTGGCCTCCGCTCGCACCTCACGTCATAGCGATGAGAATATGGAACACCGAGGGGGATCTCCACATCTGGCACTAGGGCAAGCCTCGAAAAGTAGGCATAGACCCACAACTATGGAGTGTAACGGGGCAAATATGAGTATGCTTATTAGATAAAGTAGAATGCAGATGAAGTAGAAATCAGAGAATGGTGTGCAGTGTACTGTGCAGTGTGTGCAGTGTATTGTGCAGTATGTGCAGTGTACAATCAGTGTAAAGCAGATTACGTGTGTGCAGTGTGTGTGGTATATAGATAGTGTAAAGTAGAACTGTAAAACATAAAGGGAAGGTATACCTCCCAGGCTCATCAGTAGCCTTCGAGCAGATGTCTGCTACGGCGGGATGATGAGCTCATATATCCGTACAGCGTGGCCAAGCCTGTGCCACCCCAGTCGTGGCGCCGAATCCTGGTCACGTCCATCAGTGTGCTCAGTAGATAAAGGGAAACAATGTTGGCCCGATCGGCGAAAAGGGTGGTCCCCAACAAAAACATAATGAATCCTCGGGCGTACTGCTCCTCCTCCTCGCAGGTTGTGGATGCCTGTACCCTGAAGTGGTCCTCGAACCAAGAATACCTCATGAACCTTGGCCGGGAGAGAGGTGGCCGAGCACCGAGTAAGAACATCTGGGTGGCGTCCCACTCATCTATATTAGTATCGAAGGGGATCGAATCACCTCCTACCTTGATGCCTGTGAACATAGAGAAGTCGAAGGGGGTCATCGTCATCTCCCTTGTAGCAGAAAGGTGGAAGGAATAGGTGGTGTCCCACCACCTCTCCACCAGTGTGCCAAGAAGGGGCCTACTCATAGTGAGGCGCGAGAGTCCCATGCAGAAAGTGCCGAAGCTGGCCTGATCAACGATGTGGCAGACCGCGTCGGGCTACTCCATGTACCATCCTTGGGCCATGGTGTTCCCATACCCCTGGAAGGCATAGGAATCTCCCTGTGTTCAAAGACAAACAGTTGTGAAGCAATGTTAGAAATACAGTGTTTGAATGCGTTCAGAATTGATGAAAATGCAGTGTGTGTGCATGTGTTTGAGTCTACACAGATATTAGGTGCGGGTGCGCTCACGGTGAACTAAACATATGATGTATCAGTGTGTTTGGGTTATTCAGTTAAAGAACAATATCGACTATCAAAGATATATAGTCTACATTACAGAAAGTAAAGAGGGAAAGAGTATACCTCAGCGGCGCCGACGGATAGATGTGACTTCGGCTCGCGTAGCAGGAGCTCCAGTGGCGCATCTCGTGTATAGCACCTGAACTGGCGGATGCTATTGTGAGGCAACACGTGTATCGTGGGCCGGTATGTCGCCAGGTCGAACGGTCGAACACTCAGTGGCAATAGCTTGACCTCGGGGTCCATATCCATCTCCGGGGGACTCCCACCTCATGGAATGTCATCTGCCATCTCGAAAAAGGTGCAAAAATAGTCGAGGGTATGGAAAATGGGTGAAAATGCAAAAAGTCAACCCAAAAGTCAACCCCGAGGGGTGAAAAATGGGAGAAAAGGTCGGAGTGCGGGAAAAGGCACAAAGATCAAGGTAAACTCGAGGGAAACAAACCCCAAGTGGTGGAAATCGAGAATGTGGCATCGGAAATGTGTTTCGTTTGGTTCAAAGTGTGTAAAACGAAGAGGGTTTCACGAATCGAACGTCGTAGGAGGCTCGAAAACAAGGGAGAAGCTTAGATCTAAGGGTGGAGAATGATCGAGAGAGAGAGAGAGCAAGGAATTTTGACCAAGGGAACGTGAGGAAATAGGGTTTGAGGCCCTATATTTAAAGACCTGAGGTGAATGGACAAAATTGCCCCGAAATTGCCATTTTTGGCCGATCAGCCAAATTGTTAGCCGATCGGCTAAATATTTGGCCGATGAGATCTTTTTGTGGTCGATGGATGGCCGATGGCTTTCCCTTATGGTCTAGGAACCTCCAATGTCCTTGTTTGGGTTAGTTGTGTTGATTGGTACCCTTATCTCTCAAGACAGTGCAAGAAAATACACTGTTGAAGCTTAACCGGCCTTCATGTTGACCTCGAATCGTGCCTTCCGTGTGCGGCACTTGATACATACGAGGTGTATCCTTTTCGTATTCTTTTGTATATTGCAAGATTTAAGAATTGCTCGAGAATTGCTTTTGAATATCATACCTAACGAATGTTTCGTCATGCTTGCAAAGCGCGCATTGGTTATACGTCGTTTCGCTCTTGCATTGAACATGCCTCGTCTTGTTTTAAAGTTGCATCTCAACATCATGAATAACATGCCTTTACCATGCTTCTGTTGAATATATGTTTCTCTTTGTTGTTGTATTGATACACACATTGTATGCGTTGTCATGTATACTTTACTTATATGTGTTTATGCACCTTCTCGCATTGTTACACACATTGTATGCGTTGTCACATATACTTTACTTACATGTGTTTATGCACCTTCTCAAATTGTTACACACATTGTATGTGTTGTCGCGTATATTTTACTTTCATGTGTTTATACACCTTTTGCATTGTTACACACATTGTATGCGCTATCGCGTATACTTTACTTACATGTGTTTATGCACCTTCTCACATTGTTACACACATTGTATGCATTGTCGCGTATACTTTACTTACATGTGTTTATGCACCTTCTCGCATTGTTACACACATTGTATGCGTTGTCACATATATTTTATTTACATGTGTTTATGCACCTTTCGCATTGTTACACGAATTGTATGCGTTGTCGCATATACTTTACTTTCATGTGTTTATACACCTTCTCGCATTGTTACACACATTGCTTGCATTGTCGCGCATGCATTACTTGCATGTGTTTATGCTTTTCCTCGCATTGTTGCACACATTGTATGCGTTGTCGCGTATACTTTACTTACATGTGTTTATGCACTCATTCTCGCATTGTTACACACATTGCTTGCGTTGTCGTGCATGCTTTACTTACATGTGTTTATGCTTTTCCTCGCATTGTTGCACACATTGTATGCGTTGTCGCGTATACTTTACTTACATGTGTTTATGCACCCGTTCTCGCATTGTTACACACATTGCTTGCGTTGTCGTGCATGCTTTACTTACATGTGTTTATGCTTTTCCTCGCATTGTTGCACACATTGTATGCGTTGTCGCGTATACTGTACTTACATGTGTTTATGCACCCGTTCTTGCATTGTTATGCGTACACTTAGGTTGCATTGTCATGCACCCCTTACTTGCGTTATCGCGCATATTTTACTTGCATTGTCATGCTTGTTTCAACTACATTGTTATGCACCACCTTACTTGCATTGTCGCGCACACTTGTTGCATTGTCATGCACCTCTTTACCTGCGTTGTCACACACATCTTGCTCGCATTGTTATGCGTACACTTAGGTTGCATTGTTATGTACCCCTTGCTTGCGTTTTCGCGCATGCCTTTACTCGCATTGTTATACGTCACACTTAGGTTGCATTGTCATGTACCCCTCCGCATTGTTATGCGTCACACTTAGGTTGCATTGTCATGCACCCCTTCACTTGCGTTGTCACACACTTTTCACTTGCATTGCTATGCATGTTTCTAATGATATTGTACTTGTTAAGTTTCTTTCTTTTGCAAGCATGATATTGTATGTACGGTTCATTTGAAGTTGGCGCGGCCAAACGAACCAGACGGTATTGTATGTACTCCGCGTGAGACGTAGTGAGAATTGTATAATTCTCTTACATCCTTTCTGCATGAAATGTAGTTTGATTCTTATTCGCCTGCTTAAACTGTTGCATGTTATGCTTCATTACAGCTCTCTTTGCATGATCATAAGTTATGTTCGGCATCGTGCATGTCCTTTGCATTTTGCCCTTACTTGCGGGCGCATATCTTCGTTATCTTGTATGCTTGTCTAAGTCTTCAGCCTTGTCGAAAATGGGTCATCTCTGGGCTTTAACATTCACTCTCGTTATCTTATGACTTTCGAGTTCTGTGAAAGAGGGGCAATTGTAGACACCCCATTTTTGACCGTCCTCAGGACTTGGACGTCATCGTTTGAACACTCAATGATCATCCATGCTCGTGTTCGTTTTGAGTTCCCAAAGGCCTCGGCTGCCCGCCTTGCCTTAGGATCTCTCAACTTGTTTATTTTTGTGCTTGGTTGTGGACCAAGGACTTGTGGTTTTGCTTCTGAGGGAAGAGGGTGGCTTGTTAGCCATCCCCTCAACCCATCGACTAAGGCATTGTGCCATCGGCCTTGCTTTCTTGCCATCGGCCAAAAGTGGTGGCCGATCGGCACTCTTTTTGGTCGATCGGCACTTTTTTTGGTCGATCGGCCATATTTTTGAGCCAAGACCTTTCTATCTGCTTTTTGCAGATATTTTGTGCCAGCTGTGACAGCTGGTCGGCATAATTCTCATCCTTCATACACGTGCATGGAGGGATTGCATTCAAGACTCGAGCTTGTTGAACAAGCTTGAGAATTGAAATTCTATAAGAAGGGAGCCTCCCCTCCCTTTCCAGAGGTTCTGAAAGTCTGAGATACAAGTTCTATATATATATCTCTCTATATTTTACCTCTCTCTCCATTTTGCTCTTGTTTGTGCCCAAAAGTGTAAATCCTTCACACTATTGCACACAAACACCTACTAGAACACTATCCTTTGGTTATTGAGGTCCTTAGGAGTTGGTTTTAGAGTTCTTGGAGTGGTTTAAGCTCAGAAAAGGTGCTGGAGTTGTGTTCTTGAAGGTGTTCTTCAAGAGTGAGTAAACTACCTTTTAATCCCCCATTTTGGTTTAAGCTTTTAGACCTACTTGCATATTATTTTAAGCTTAACTCTAGAGTACAAAAAGTTCTAATTTTTTATGCTTGTGATGTTTGTTTAAGGTCACTTTTCGGTGGGGGGCAATCTCCCCCCTCTTAGGCCTTGTTTGGCCTTGTTTTGTGCCTTCCTTTTTGAGCTTTGGAACCATCTTGTTTTGACCTTTCTACCACTGAAATCTAGAGGATTTTTAGTGGTGGAGAAGTGGCTTTGGAGTCTTGAATAGGAGAGGGACACCCCCCTCTCCTTGTGTCTCATTTGCTAGTATAAGTGGCTCATAATAGTAGCATGTTTGCTTAGCATGTTTTGGCCCCATTTCAGCAAGTATTTGGTGTTATTTTGTCATGCTATACCTCTTTCTAAAGTTGGTTTAGTAGCCTCTTACATGCATCATGCCCTTGTAGTGTAATCCTCTCTATTGCCTTAACATGCATCTTGCATTTGGATCATCATTCTTGCATGATTTGGCTCAACTCAAAGAAGCTTTTAGTCATGTTTTACCATGCTTGAGCTCTGTTTCATGTTGTTTTAGTCATGCATGCACTGTTTTGTATAGCCATGGTTCAATCTAGCTTATTATCTTTGAGTGTCAAAGTCATTAGTATGCATTGCTTAGACCATTTTCATGATTTGGCATCATTTCATATGTGATTTCAGTCCATGTAGTGTAGCCATACACTTGCATTTGTCATCTTTTCAACACTTTGAAGAGTTGGTGTTTTATGCCTTAAGGGTGGACCATTGTGCATGCCTTTATGCTTAGGCCTTTAGGATGCCATCTCAGTGGGTCTTTGGGCTTATTTTGACATACCATAACTCTGATTTTTATTAGTTAAGTCATGCCATGTTTGGTTGTAATAGGTGTAGTGCAATCTCCTTTATTGGCCTTACTTGCATCATGCCTTATGCCCTTCGTGTTGGCTTGTTTTAGCTTTGGCCCTTGCATGTTTTAGACTCCTTTTGGCATGATCTAGGACTATTTTGGTTGTCCTTGGCTCTTTGGGGCTTGATTCATGTGGCCTTAGTACAAGCTCCTTGGCTAGCCTTAAGCCTTGAGCTTTCTTGCATGTTATGCTTGACTTGTTTGTGTGATTTGGCATCATTCCTAGCATCATTTCAGAGCATGTAGTGTTGTCACACTTGCATGCTTTTCACTCTTTAAGTGCTCTTGGGAGTTGTCCTCTTTATGCCTCAATTCTTGGGCCAATTGGCATGCATGTTTGTCTTGCATTTCATGTCATCAATTCATCATTTTGGCCACTATTTTGGTATGATTGAGGTCTATCCATTTTCAGTATAAGTCCATAGATCATGCGGTTTATGTGTTGTTGCATGCTTATTGCATTGCATGTTGTTGCATGCTTGTTGTTGGTATTGTTGTTGCATGCCTATTACATTGTATGTTTGCATGTTTAGGTTACCTTGCATTTTGCATGCTTGAGTGACATTGCATTTGGCATGCTTATGTTTCATTGCATAACATCTTCATGTTGCATGCCTTACATTGTGTTTAACATGCTTGCTTTGCATTGTGTTTGGTTTGGGTGTTAAACCAAACACGAGGAATGAGGGACGTTTCATACTTGAAGTGATGAAATGTGTCTCAATTCTTGGTCGCCGACACTCTTGATCCAACATGATAGAGTGTGAGGCATTCATGTGTTTTTGTGCATTCATTCCATATTGATTTGTGCAATTCGTCCTTTTTGGCCATCATGCATCGAAATGCGTGATTGATGGCTCGAGAGTCGAACACTACACTCTTTTGAGTCTCAAACATGATAAGGGGTGTAGGTGCACAACATTTTCTTGCAAATATATTGCCATGCCCTTGTTTGTCCTCTGCTGCAGAAAGAGGAGCAGTCTGCAGGAAGAGATGGCCGATCGGCTATCTTCAGTGCCGATCGGCTAACAATTCTTGGCCGATGGACTAAAAAATGGTCGATGACCCTTTTCCCTTGGCCAATGGCCTCTCAGTATATCCATGAGGTGGTTCAGAAGCATCACAAAAATTTTCACAGTTTTCAGAAGTCAAAAACAGTGCAAACAGAGGCAACATGAGGCATGGCAACAGATTTCCGAGCAAAACCGATCAAGCGTGCACGATTCATCATTCCGAGGCAGAGCTATGGCAGCTTGTTTTAGCTTCTTTCTGTTCATACTTAGTCAGTTTTGTAACTTAATTAACTTGCTTAATTAGTTAAGGTTTTGTAATAATTAATTAGCTAGGGTAGTTAGTTAATTAGTTGGTTTGTATTATTTATTCAGACCCTCCGTCGAGAGGGCGAATTTTGTAATAAGTGTGTGAGTGTGTGAATGTCTTCCAACCCCACGCCTTTCTCCCTTTTACTTAACCGCTTATGAGAGGGCGAATTTTGTAATAAGTGTGCGTGAGTGTGTGAATGTCTTCCAACCCCACGTCTTTCTCCCTTTTACTTAACCACTTATGATGGTTAGATCTAGGTCATGTTTCAATTAGCATTCCTATGCTTGCGTATTTGCATTTATTCATTCGTATTACATGCACCGGGCTCGGCGCATCATACTAACCGCATTGTATTTCAATTCCTACTTGAATACATGGTTATCAAGTTGCATTACACATGCCATTTTAGAATAGCCGAGCCTATTTCTAGTTGTATTTTGCATGTGTTGCATTAGCCATCTTAACATAAACTATGATCATGCACGATTACTAACTAGTTGCAATTTTGGCTCGGAGTACTAGGTAAGCTTTTATGCTTTAGCATCTTGCATGAGTGTGAGTGTTGCCATGATAGCATGCTTGCCATGAGGCTAACTGCTTAAGTGTTTAACTGCATGAATGCTTGTGGGTTGGATTACTTGAATTGGAACAATTCATCGAAATGCGAGTTTTAAGCCCGCTTGAGAGTGGCAAAATCATGTTTTCTAAGCCTACTCGAGGGTGGCAAATCCACGTCTTAGCCTACTTGCGAGTAGCACCTTCAAACAATTTTCAAACAAACAAACATGAGATCTTTTGTTCCAACTTAGGCGATCTAGTCTATGCCTGTGTGTTGTGTGCATCACATAGATATTCTAGCTAATAAACCGGAATAAGAACACATGTGTTTTCAAAAACAAAATATCATGCTTAGTAAAGGCCAATCTTTGATCGGGCGAGCAGGGGTGCTCATTGCATGACCTTCCCCTCTCGTACCCAAGTTCTGGAGCCGAGGCAACTTTGGTGATGACGGACATGTGGCCTTAGGCACGAGTCAGGGGTTTCCTAAATTTCCCAAAACAAAAACATTTGGGTGGCGACTCTATATCTAGCAAAGCAGTCCATGTTTGACACTTCTTTATAAAAATCAATTTTCCAAAACGATTTGCTGGATTTGGACTCTTTGGTAATTTATCGATCTTGCATTAGACTTTGCGAGATTAGATTCAGAACTGTGACATTTGAGTCCGAACTGTAGCAGCCTAATGAACAAAACGGATTTCGCGCCATCTCGCGTGCAGAGCCCGGGATGTTTGGGCACATCTATAGTGTGTCTCCCAGCTGACATGGGGAAGCACGAACATCTGACTGAGTTAAAGGCAATTCGGTCTGCTACCAAGTCCCTTGTCTTGGTAAAGTTTGAAGTCCTCTTAAAATTTTTATTTTTACTGTCTTTGGGTGTGATTTAGCTAATCATTTCATATTCTTCACAGGGCATGCAGAAGAACCACATTGCTCACTAATGTGTTCTAGAGTTGTGAAAAACGACCAGGGTGGCCATCATCGATGCCGATGCGAAAGAGGCCAAGCTGAAGGCCATAAAGGAAACTCTGGTTAAGCTGAGTGTTGAGAAAGAAAAGCTCGCCAAGTTGGTTAACACGGCTGAGGTGAATAAATAAAAGGTCCTGGCCGAGAAAAAAGGCCGCTACTTGTGTGAATTGGCAAAGATTGAGAAGAAAAAGAATGCCAAGATCAAGGAGCTGTAGAAAAAGATGGAGGACGCCGAGGACCGAGGTTATAAGGAAGGCAAGAACACCTATGTCCAGCAATGCGAACCAGCCAAGGATATCTTTTTCAAGTGCGGCTGGAAGACAGCGGCGGAAAAGCTTGGCTAGGAGCAAGACTCTGCTGTGTTCCTCAATCCCCTTCCGTATTACATATCGAGCTATATGATGGACTACACAAATGCCGTTCAACAAAAATTCTTGGAAATGGAGGATGGAGGATGGGAGCTCGGTACTGAACAATACTCCAACGGATCTTCCTGTTCAGTCAGAGGGCCATGACTAGACCGAACCAAGTCTGGTAGTTGAAGAAGGCATCACCGACCTAACCATGGAGGGTAGTGCTGGAACCAACCTGGCTGGCGGTGAAGTCGGTGTTGGTGCTAATGCCGAGTTGGAAGATCTGATTGCCTAACCGGGATGAAACACTTAATTTCTATTTTTTCTCTTTTCCTTTCTTTTCTTTTCTTTTCTTTTCTTTGTACCCCACCTCCTGTAATCAGTTCTTTAGTTTAATGAAAAATTTTCTATCTATGGAAGCCGAATTTTATCAGATCCATAGGGACGAATGAACATGTCCGGTCCGGAATGTAACCTCTACTCGGCACATACCCTAGACAATCGAAGAGCCGAATAAAGTAGCTAGTACACCAGCCAGTAGAACAAAGGCCGAATAGAGGTATATGTAACGGATCAAGGATGGGTCTAGCCCAAAGGCCCAAAGAGAATACTATAAATACGGGATCACCCATCAAATAAAGATATGTGAGAACTATTGTGCTTAACTTAGAATACAAGTAATCCTGAGTGCAGAGACTAACTTGCCCGTCGGAGTGCTAATTCTAGCACCCCCGACCGAAGTGTTTATTTCTTTTCAGGTGACTAGTAGAGGATCACTAGCGTCCCCCAGGATCAGAAGAGTATTTCCAAACCACTTCTCCATAATTGGCGCCGTCTGTGGGATTACTCAAAACACATCCATGGTAGGCGTAACGGAAGACCCTCCTATAGTCACTAATGAAAACACGCAGAGAGATGACCTCACTCCAACAAACATGCTTGGATCGGAGACTATCCCCGCAAAACACGCTTTGAACTTCGCCTCACCCTCGACTCCAGAGCATGAGGCAATGCAAGCGATCATGGAACAAGCAAAGCAAAACAAACAGAGGTTGGAGAACATGATCGTTGAGAATGAACGTCTTCGTCAGGATTTGGTCTTGGAAGTGGTGAAGTCCAAACAAGCTGTACGCCAAGATCCAGAACGACCTGTGAGGGCAGGTGGTCGACGATCTTGAGCCCGACAACAAGACACTGATAGCGACTCCGACTCATTATCCCCGGAGCCCAAGAAGAAGGGACGATCTTAAACTTCCAGTTCCTTTGAAGAGAGTCCTCGTATAAGGCATAAGCGCAGAAGAAACAACTCAGATGAAGAAGACTAGCACAATCCCTTTGTACGATGGATCGCTAGGGCAGTTCTGCCTAAAAAGTTCAAATCTCCGTCGTTCACTCTCTACGATGGAAAATCAGATCCCACCGATCACATCCGTCACTACAAGTAAGCCATGACATCGCATGCAGACGACGAGGCCCTTATGTGCCGAATATTTCCCAGCAGTTTGGGACCATTGGTTGTTAGGTGGTATTATAAAATGGAGCCGGCTTCGATCAAAAGCTTTCACCAATTACAAAAAGCTTTCAGGACCAGATTCATCACCAATGAGGTCCAGCTGAAACAAGCCGACTCTCTCTGGGCAATGTAGATCCAGCCAGGAGAAACACTAAGAGCGTATTCGGCGCTCTTGGGAGTGCTTTAATCTTGTCAATGACGCTTGCAACGACTCTATGGCCATCACCGCCTTCAAAATGGGTTTGCATCTTGACAGTGCTCTCCGCAGTTCTTTGACTAGAAGACCCCCCAAGACGGTCTGGTCATTGATGAAGAAAGTTGAAGAATACTACAAAGTGGAAGATGACGCTTTGCAGGTTAAAGCCGGAAACATGGCCAACAAGACAGCCCCTGCAATTGCTCAGCCAATAAATTCTGCACCACCTCAGAGCCTTGAACCACGGCATCGGGCCAAAAGGGACAAGAGACGGGATTCTCGCTGATCAAGCGACCACTGCTCCCACCGAGAAAGTGAACAACTGCAAGTTGATAGCAGGCACATGAGGCGCGCCGACAAGAAATATACGGAGTTGACAAAGCCAATCAATATGGTTATGTCCAAAACCCAACACCTTCCGTTCTTCAAGTGGCCGTCGAAAATGGTCGAACCTCCCGACATGAGAAGACGGGATAGATGGTGTGAGTATCACAAGGACCATGGCCATGATACTGAGAGTTGTTATGCACTAAAGTATCACCTGGGGGAATTGGTACAAGATGGCTGCCTGCAACAGTACGTCCGAAAAAGCAACCCAACCAAAGCAATAGCCTTAAGACATGATTCACCTCCGCTCGGCGTGATCCACATGATATACAGCCTGCCAATGTCATTGGCGGTGCATACAATTCAGTCGAATCCTGACCCTCAAAATCAACTCACTCCGGCTAAACAGCCCCATGAAGTCGCAGGCATTACTTTTGATGATTCGATGATTCAGATTTGGTCGGAGTGACACTGCCCGACATTGATCCCTTGGTAATTGTAACAAGCCCGCGAGGGACCTCAATCTGGGTGTTATAGTTTGGACTCGATTTGTCACGGTTCTTAATCTTGAACCAAAGAGTCCAAATCCGACAAATCGTTTTGAGAAAAAACAGATTTTTTTGAAAGAAGTGCCAAACATGGACTGCTTTGCCAGATACAGAGTCGCCACCTAAATATTTTATAATGGGAAAATTTAGGAAACCCTGACTCGGTGCCAAAGGCCACGTGTCCGTCATCACCAAAGTTGCCTCGGCTCGGGAACTTGGGTACGATTGGGGAAGGTCAGCTACGAGCACCCTCTCTCGCCCGATCTG
The DNA here is from genome assembly GCA_025200525.1 of Camellia lanceoleosa. NCBI lineage: Eukaryota > Viridiplantae > Streptophyta > Magnoliopsida > Ericales > Theaceae > Camellia > Camellia lanceoleosa. The sequence continues at coordinate 40,319,296 of CM045762.1, forward strand.
AAGATCGGCCTCTACTAACCATGATATCTCGTTTTTGAAAACACATGCGTTCTTATTCCGATTTAATTAGCTAGAATTACTATGTGATGCGCACAACAAAACAAGTATAGACTAGATCGCCTAATTTGGAACAAAGTATTGCATATCTGTTTGTTTGGAAATGTTTTAAGATTTGCTACTCGCAAGTAGGCTAAAACACGGATTTCAACAAGTTATTCCAACTCAAATAATCCAACCTTCACCCACAGACATTCAGGCAGTTATATCAACTAAGCATTTAGCCACATGGTAAGCATACTGTCATGTTAACATTCACACTCATGGGAGATGCTAAAGCATAAATACTTACATCGTACTCCGTGCCAAAACAATGAAGCTAGTTACCAAAACATGCATGACCCTAGTCCATGTTAAGTGGCTAATGCATCACATACGAAATGCAATCTAGAATAGGCTCGGCTAATCCTAGGATGGCATGTGGAATGTGACAATTGATATACGTATTCAAATTGAATTTGAAATACAATGCAGTTAGCATGATGCGCCGAGCCCGGTGCATGCAATACAAATGAATGAATGCAATCATGCGAAGCATAAGAATGTTAATTGAGATATGCCCTAAATCTAACCATTGTAAGCGGTTAAATAAAAGGGAAGAAAGACGTGAGGTTAGAAGACATACACACACCCACGCACACTTATTACAACATTGGCCCTCACTCGGAAGATCCGAATAAATAATACAAGCCACCTAATTAACTAACTCACGAGCTAATTAAATATTAAAAAACCAAATAAATAACTAGCTACAACTAATTATTACACAACTTAATTAATTAACGAATCAATTAACTAATTAATGAATGACAGCAAGCAAATAGGGAAAGCGGTAAATGATGCTATTCCAGCTCTGTTTGAAGAAGGGAGGCATGCATGCTTGCTTCGGTTCCTTGCTTTGGAAGGCCTTCCGGTTGCTCTTTAGAGGCTCTATTTGCAGGGTGTCTTCCAGTGCTTGTTACTACAACTTACCAAAACACTGCAGGGGAAGCTACCAGTGGCCTGCCGGCCATGGAGGGAGATCTGCCGGCCAAGGGTGGCACACTGTCGGCCATCAATGGCAGGCTACCAGCCACTGGTGTGCTGTGACACCAAACTGCAACGAAGCACAAAATAGAGAAAAGGGAGGGTTTCCCAAGGACATGTATGCACCATGGCACTCCAAATCACCTCAAAACATCGAGGGAGAGGCCAAATCGGATCCACGACCATCAATCACGCATCCCGATGCATGATGGCCAAAGATCCAACTTGTGCAAATCAATATGAAAATGAATGCACAAATAAAGCAAGTAAAGCCTAGAACTCTATCATGAATCATCAAGAGTTTCGGCGACCGAGAATTGAGACACGTTCCATCATTTGAAGTATGAAACGCCCCTCGTTCCTCGTGCTCGGATTGACACTTAATCCAAGCAATGCAACACATAAACATGGAAAACATGCAATGCGAACAACCTAACAAGGCTAATGACATGCAACAAGTACATAAGCATGATGTGAGGTGACAACCTTGGACAACATGACGAAATGCAACAAGAACATGTGAACATGCGAGGCATGTAAAGCTAAATAAGTATGCAAGAACATACTACATGTAACAAGCATGCGACAACCTGGTAAAATGGGCTTACACCAAAGATGGACAGCTCTCATCTAGGTCCAAATCAGTAGCCAAAGCGATGAATTAAGCCACACAGCAAACTCAAGCATGCAAAATGCGAAAGGTTCGACAAAGGGGGCCTAAAAGGGCAACTCTCAAAAGTGCCTAAGAAGTGACAAATGTGCAAGTGTAACAATACTATATGCACTAAAATGAGATGATAAATGATGCCAAATCATTTAAACGACACAAGTAAAGCATGCGAAGGTCCTAAGTCATGAAAGCTAGCAAAGAGCAATACAAAGGAGGCATGCAATACATGGTACGAACACATGAACTAAGCATGGGCAGAGCTTAATTAAGCCTAAACAAGGACTTAAACATGTTGGAATGAATGCTCGAACACCTAGGCATGCAAGCATACAAGCTAAGCCTTAAACTAGGCAATAATGCGCGACATTCAAAGACACTTGAAGCATGAATGAAATGGGAATGTAGCAATGGTACATGCTTTGAAATGAAGTATTAAATGATGCTAAATCATCTAAATATCTCAAAGATAGCATGCATGAATCACCAAAACACAAAGCTTGCAAAGCCAATTACACTACAGCTATACAAAGCATGCATTATTTGACTATGAAGCATAAAGACAGAGCTAAGGCAGTCCCAAAACATGAACATTTCTAGTTCAAAGGATGGCCAAAAGGTGCTCACATGAAGGACTAAGGCAACATGCAAGGTTGGCTAGTAAGCATGAGTTGTATGGCATGTATATGAAGCATATGAAATCTCACCAAACCAGCCAAAATCAGTGAATAAAACATGCGAAAATATGCCAAAATAATCATGGAAATGCAGCCAATGCATGCCAAAATGAGGGGCTTCTTTGGAGGGCCATACAAGGGATTATTAGGCACATGCAAGATGGACATTCAACAAGGCCAAACCAACTCTGGAAATGGCTCAAGAGGGTCCCAAAATCCATTGAAAAGAGCCTGGAACAAGGCCTAGAAGCATGCAAAATGGGGTCTCTTTGGAAGGCCAAAAGACCACCAAACAAGACAAGGAGAGAGGGGGTCACCCCCCTCTGATTTGGGCTCTCAAAATAGTGTCTAAGCCACTAAAAATCTGCTGGATTTCAGTGGCTAAGAGGCCAAACCATGGCCAATGCAAATGCTCTAATGCATAGCTCAAAACATGATGAATTAAAGCATGAAAGGGGGGAGATGACCCCAAAAAGAAAAAGTACCTTAAACAAACATGTTTATAAGCTCAAAAGGAAACTTTTTCTAGTTTATGACCAATCTCGAAAATTCTCACAAGTAGGACTAAGATATGATGCAAAAATGGCCCTAAAAGGAGAGATAAAGCACAAGGGATAGTAGATGGCCTCAAACAGAGAAGAGCCCTTCAACAAAGTTGAAGAGGGACTCAAAATAATGCACTTTACAGTTTGTCTTGAAGCCCATAAGTGCTCACAAATGAGGCTAATATATCATGCAAAATAGGCCTACAAAGAGGGATAAAGCATGCAAGGTGGGGGGGGGAGGAGGCCTCAAACAGAAAAGTGTTCTTATACAATCTTCAAGAGAAGCTCAAAATATGACACTTTTTAGTTTATGACAAAGTCCAGAAGAGCTTGAAAGTATGGCTTATAAATGAAGCAAAAAAATGCAAGTTTAAGGGAAATGAAGACTTACCCTTGAAGAGCAGCTTTCCAGCAGCTTTTAGTCCAAGATTCTGAGCTTTCAACCTTTGAAAATGGCCTCCAAGATGCTGGAATGGATGGTGGAGGTGTATATCTAGGTGTGGCAGTGCAAAAATGCAAGGAAATCCAAGTTCAAGGCACAATTTTAGCAACAATATAGAGAGAGAGAGAGAGGGAGTTTTTGCTCTTCAAAAACTCAGAACCCCTGATACAAAGGGAGCCCTCTTGCTTATATAGAAGAGAGCAAGAAGAAGCTTGTCAAACAAGCTTTAGCAAGGGCTTCATCCCTCCATACAAGTGTATGGAGGGCAGATAACAAAAATCCAGCTGGCTCAAATGACCTGGAGGAAAACCAGCTGAGAGAGGGGGGGTGCCAACCATCAGCAATGGCTGGCAGTGCCACACCATTAGTCGGCAGGGTATCACCAAGGGCCGGCAGGGTCAAGGACATGGCCGGCAGTGCACCACAGGGTCCACTCTGACAGGACCTAGTCAAGGGCCAAAAATGAGGCAGAAAGGATATAGGGTCCGAGAAGCTTGAACCGATGACGTTCCGCCACGATAGTTGAGTGCCCGACGAGCAATCGAACCAGTTGTTGGGTGTACCTACAAGCACAACCAAGTCTTGAGGACGGTCAAAAATGGGGTGTCTACAGTAATTGAGTTACGCGTAAACCGATTCACAGTTGAGCATGTACTCATTGATCCGGGGAGCACATTGGAGGTCATGTACTACAAGACATTCACCAAACTCAGCTTCTCCGAATCAGATCTCTCTCCGGCTCCATATCCACTATTCGGCTTCAACGCCAATCCAGAGTACCCATTGGGGAAAATCACGTTGCCTGTTCGAGTGGGTTCCCGAACAGTAGATGTAGAATTCTTGGTCATCAAGCTGCCATCGCCATATAATCTCATTATGGGGCGAACTTGGTTCCACACCATACAGGCTGTGCCAAGTTCATATTATCAGCTGCTTCACTTCCTGACGGAACACGGCATTGAGCAAATCCGCAACTCCCAGAAATTAGCACAAGCATGTTATCTTCTCGCTAGAAAGATGGCAAAGGAGTTGCGAGTAAATTCCATTGAGGTGCTGGATTGGGAGAGCCTTGACGATGTTGGGAGACTTCCAAGTGAAAAGGCCATGGAAGACCTAGACCGAGTTGAAATTGACGGAAACCCAGAGAAGTTCTTCATGGTCGGTGCCTCCCTAAGTCAAGCCGATAGACAATAGCTAATCTCTTTTCTGCTCAGCAACCTTGACGTCTTTGCGTGGACTCCATATGAGATGCCGGAGATAGATCCGTCCGTTTCATAGCACCGTTTGAATGTTGACCATAAATGCAAGCCGATTATTCAGAAAAGCTAGCGGTCAGCCGCAGAGCACACTACTACTGTTGTTGAGGAGGTTGACAGGCTGCTTGACGCCGGGGCAATCAGGGAAGTGACCTACCCTACATGGCTCTCTAATACAGTGGTTGTGAAGAAGAAAAATGGGACTTGGCGAGTGTGCGTCGATTTCACGGACTTAAACAAAGCCTGCCCCAAGGATTGTTTTCCCCTACCCAGAATTGACCAACTTGTAGATGCGACGGCACGCCATCAACGTATAAGCTTCCTCGATGCTTACAGAGGCTACCATCAGATCGCCATGCATCCTGAGGACCAAGAAAAAATTGCATTCCTCACCCCAAGAGGAACCTACTGCTATAAGGTTATGCCTTTTGGGCTGAAAAATGTAGGGGCAACTTACCAAAGACTGGTCATGGCTATGTTCAAGGAGCAACTCGGCCACACTATGGAAGTGTACATTGATGACATGCTAGTCAAGTCTAGAGAAGAGCAAACCCATCTAGCCGATCTAGAAGAGACGTTCGACATCTTACGCAAATACAAAATGAAGTTGAATGCTTCCAAATGTGCGTTTGGGATCGACTCCGGCAAGTTCTTGGGTTACATTGTCAACCACCGAGGAATCGAGGCCAACCTGAGGCAAATCATAGCAATCTTGGAACTCAGCTCCCCTCGTTCAGTAAAAGAGGTTCAAAAGTTGATGGGGATGGCCGTCGCACTCAATAGGTTCATCAGTCGGTCTACAGATCACTGCCGACAATTCTTCCATACACTATGGCAGGGCAAGGCTTTTGAATGGTCTGCCGAATGTGAAGCTGCTTTCAACGGCCTCAAGACTTACCTCTGCTCAGTACCACTCTTGATAACACCTGCTGCTGGTGACCCGATCATTTTTTATCTGGCTGTTTCTGACAGGGCCGTCAGCGCCGTACTGATAAAGGAAGAGCTAGGGGAGCAACGACTAGTGTATTGTATGAGCAAGGCAATGGTTGACGCCGAAACATGCTACCTCCCACTGGAAAAACTCATCCTAGCCCTAGTCATGGCGGCAAGAAAACTGAAGCATTACTTCCAAGGACATAGCATTGGGGTGCTAACAGATTATCCCCTCCGATCAGTACTACGAAGTGCAGAAGCATCAGGACGTGTTTCACAGTGGGCTCTTGAACTCGACCAGTACGACATTCAGTTTCTACCTAGAACCTCAATCAAGGAACAGGTGCTAGCCAACTTTGTTGCCGAATTCACGGGGGGTCTTGTCTATTTCAAGTCTGATGAAATTCGACGGGAGCCGAACTGGAGAATTTATGTTGGGGACATTTGGCAGTTGTACTATGATGGATCATCCAATCAGCGGAGCCGGAGTTGTGATTATGGCTCCCGATAGCGTAATAATTGAGTAGGCCGTCAAGCTCGGCTTTGAAGCATCAAATAATGAAGCCGAGTACGAAGCCCTTCTAGCCGGTTTGCGGAATGCACATTTTCTAGGTGCTCGGCGCTTGCTTGTATTTTGCGATTCAAAACTGGTGATCAATCAGCTAAAGGGGGAGTACGCGGCAAGAAACAACCGTATGGGGGTTTACATGAAAGCAGCCAACTCCTTGCTGGAAAAATTTGACCATCATGAATTGAACCAGATAACACGTGATTAGAACACACATGCAAATGCCCTTGCTTGCTTAGCCTCCGCCATTAACTCGGAGATTAAACGGACCATCGAAGTAGGTTTTATCTCGGAGTCGAGCATCAGCCCTTCGGAGGAAGTTCAGGTCAATGTTGTAGAATCTGGACCGAGTTGGATGGATCCCATTGCTGCATTCCTGTCTTCCGAACAGCTCCCAGAGGACAAGAAAGAAGCGCACAAGCTGCGAAACAAAGCCCTGCGATACTACTTGGATCTGCAGGGAAGGCTTTATAAAAAATCCCTTTCTGGTCCATATTTGGAATGTGTGCACCCTGACAAAGTCGAAGAGCTTGCTGAAATACATGAAGGCAGTTGTGGTACCCATTCTGGCGGGCGCTCTTTGGCCCATAGAGCTATAACACAGGGGTATTATTGGCCGACAATGAGATCTGATGCCGAATGGTATGTGAAAAAATGTGAACAGTGGCAGAAGTTCTCCCCGTTAACCCATCTGCCTGCTGAAGAGTGGAGCTCTATCACCAGTCCTTGGCCGTTTGCCCAGTGGGGGCTTGATATCGTAGGACCATTGCCGAGGGCCCCAGGGAGCAAACAATACTTGATCGTCGCCACAGACTACTTCACAAAATGGGTCGAAGCGGAGGCATTAATGCACATTTGAGATGCTGATGTCAAGCGCTTTGTGTGGAGAAATATCGTAACACGATTCGGCATTTCAAGAGCTCTTATCTCAGACAACGGCACCCAGTTTGATTGTGGCGTCTACCGGGAGCTGTGCAGCAAGTATGGTATTCGGCCCTACTTCTCCATGCCGGCTTACCCCCAAAGCAATGGTCAAGCCGAAGCCTATAACAAATCCATCTTGGATGGCATCAAGAAGAGGCTGGAGAAAGCAAAGGGCAAAGGGCAAATGGGTCGAAGAATTACCGAGTGTATTGTGGGCACATCGAACTACGCCAAGGCGATCCACTAGTGAAACACCGTTTGCTCTATGCTTTGGAACCCAGGCTATCATACCCCTGGAGATTGGCCACCCAACACTGAAATCTCAAGTTTTTGATATGGGCCAAAATGACATGATGCTGGCTTTGGATTTGATTCTGATTGAAGAACGAAGAGACAGCGCCCTTGCCTCCATGGCACGATACCAGCAGCAGCTTGCCAAGTCGTACAATCAACGTGTTCAGCTGCACCGCTACACACTAGGAGAGTTGGTCTTGAAGAAAGAACTTCTGGCAGCCAAGAAACCGGCTGATGGAAAATTGGGCCCTAACTGGGATGGCCCTTATCAAGTCGATTCAATCGCAGGGGTAGGGGCGTATCGGCTTATGGACATGTCCGGAAGGAGTTTGCCACGGCCTTGGAATTCAACGCATTTAGGAAAATTTTATCATTAAACCCGACTTGTGGGAAATAATACTAGTTCTGAATGGTTCAACGTGTACATGATCCACTCTTGTAATACAAAGATCTTTGTTTATTCATTGCGCAATTCAGTTCAAAGGTGTTCCGGTTAAAGCCTCCGGATTCGGAGTGCCCTTCGTGGATATCACGATTGGCCAAATAGTTTCCGGATTCGGAGCCCCATTGGCGCATGACGTCTTTAGGCTGAAAAAGCCTCCGGATTCGGAGCGCCCTTCGTGGATATCACAATTGGCCAAATAAAGTCTCCGGATTCGGAGCCCCATCGGCGCATGACGTCTTCGAGCCGAAAAAGCCTCCGGATTTAGAGCGCCCTTAATGGATATCATGATTGGCCAAATAAAGTCTCCGGATTCAGAGCCCCATTGGCACATGACGTCTTTGGGCCGATAAAGCCTCCGAATTCGGAGCGTCCTTCGTGGATATCATGATTGACCAAAAAGTCTCTGAATTCGGAGTCCCATCAGCGCATGACGCCCTTGGGGGCGCCTGACATCTTGACGGCCTCTGGATTTGGGCCAAAAAAGCCTCCGGATTCGAAGCGCCCTTATGGATATCGCAATTGGCCGAATAAAGTCTCCGGATTCGGAGCCCCCTCGGCGCATGCCGTCTTTTGGCCAATTAAGCCTCCGGATTTGGGACGCCCTTCGTGGATATCACGATTGGCCAAAAACTTTCCGGATTTGGAGTCCCATCGGCGCATGACGCCCTTGGGGGCGCATGACGTCTTTGGGCCCAAAAAGCCTCCGGATTGGCCAAATAAAAACTCCGGATTTGGAGCCGCATCGGCGCATGACGTCTTTGGGTCGATTAAGCCTCCGGATTCGGAGCGCCATTCGTGGATATCACGATTGGCCAAAAAGTCTCCAGATTCGGAGTCCCATCGGCGCATGACGCCCTTGGGCCGATTAAGGAATAAACAAAGGCCAAAAAATGAAAATATTCAAAATGAGATTGTTCAAGCCGCATAAACATAATCTAAAACGTGCGAACATGCAGAATAAAATGTGTACTAATATAAATAACAAGTACGCTACAACTTGAAACTAAGCATTTTATTAAAATCAGCTAATAAATACATAATTTTACTTGCAATCTACATATGCATTACAAGGTTTTCTTCAGTTCGGTGACTCCTTCATTATCACTCTTCTCAATTTCGAAAGCGGAGAAGGGGAAATCATTCTGTTGGTACAACGGCGACGCCGAATCCAACTCTGCTGCCTGGAGAGCCTCAGCTTGCTGTAGTGCCTTGATCCAGCCGTGCTTAAATCTACGATTTTCACATCGGCAAACTTCTTCGGCGAGTTTCTCCTTGGTCTTCTGAATTCTGACCTTTCGGCCATCGTGGAAGCCTTTTTCTAGGCCGCAGCCCTCACAGTCTCAATCGCGAACATGCTAGCCGTGTTCCTATTGGCGATTGCATCACTAATCAACCTTTGAGTAACCCTCTCTTCCACAACTGGGTTGGGGTGGCTGGCCGATTGAGGCTCGGCAGACTTGACTTTCCTTAGCTCACGCTCGGCCTTCTCGGCGCGAGCTTCTAACTTCCAAATGCGTTCATCTCTCTATTCTATATCGCGATGAGCGGTGCAGAGATGCATGACGATCTCATAGGCTGTGTATAGTCCCCTCACCGCCCCGTGAACGCCTTCACGAAACACTTCGAAGTCCTGCTGACCTACCATCGACTGTTGAACTTCTGGTGGAAAAATCTGTCAAGCGAACTCGACCGCCACATTTGGGTCGTGAATGATCGAATCCGCCTCTGTCATTGGTCTATTGCCCACGAAGACCGCAAAACTCAATGGGCGAGGAGTCGCGTCGGATTCCCTTCTCGGACGAGGTTGAGGAGACCTGCGTTGTGGCTGCTTGTCCCTCCTGGGTGACCTACTTCGACGACGGGGAGATTGGTGTCGCTGCCGATCCCTCGAAGTCCTACTGCCCGTGTGCGAGGGTTCACCACTTCGACTCATATTTCCTCCCAGCTCAGCTAGCATCTTCGCCTCCCCTCTGCTGTTGAAGAAAAGTCTATTTGACATTCGCACTTGTTTAATTTTCCTCTAAGAACTGGACTAAGTTGCTGTCAGAGCATATAAATAGGATCTTCGTTCACGAAGTACACGCCCATTTATTCTCCACGAAGGCAGCATCTTCGAGGTAATCTCATTAATATCGAAACCTCGATAGCCCGGCGCCGATCGAGTTACATGTCCTAATCTCCCCCATCAACTTCTGTTATTCGGCATTGTACGTTCATGAACCAGCTGGGGCAAGGGTAGATTCATCAATATATTCGGCTCGAATGCCCCAGCCATTCCACAAGTCAATTCATCAGAACAGTACTCACAAGTTCGTGTTATTTGGCTTTCTACGTTCATGAACCAGCTGGGGCAAGGGCAGATTCATCAATCTATTCGGCTAGAATGCCCCAGCCGTTCCACGAATTCTATCATCAGAACAGTACTCATAGGTTCGTGTTATTCGGTATTCTACGTTCATGAACCAGCTGGCGCAAGGGCAAATTCATCAATCTATTCGACTTGACTGCCCCAGCCGTTCCACGAATTTTTTCATCAGAACAGTATTCATAAGTTCGTATTATTCGACGTTCTACGTTCATGAACCAGCTGGGGCAAGGGCAGATTCATCAATCTATTCGGCTCGAATACCCCAGTCGTTCCATGAATTCTGTCATCAAAATAGTACTCAAAAGTTTGTGTTATTTGGCGTTCGACGTTCATAAACTAGCTGGGGTAAGGGCAGATTCATCAATCTATTCGGCTTGAATGCCCCAGCCGTTCCACAAATTTTTTCATCAGAACATTATTTATAAGTTCGTGTTATTCGGCATTGTACGTTCATGAACCAGTTGGGGCAAGGGCAAATGCTGACCTATCGGCACTTCATGAATTCATTTTATTTATGATTAAATCAAATTCATTAATTTAATCGGCTATTAAGTTTGCCGTTTCACGAAGTCGTCACATTTTGTTCTAACTGCTGATTCTTTTAATTATGTACTCATATAGCAAACAATACAAGCAATAACTTGAGTACAACATATTTTCATTCATTATGTAAAAATTTTCATAACTTGAATTGGGTATCATTCATAACTTGAGTACAGCAAACAATACAAGCAAAAATTTTCATTCATAAATTGACTACAGCATAGTCATCATTTCATACATGAAAATTATCCCAAGCAAATAGTTGTCTACTAAGAAATCAAAACATGATTGCAAAAAGATACATTGAAAATAGTAAGAGTGATCCCCAAATCAATCCTTGGCATCAGACTCAAGCGGCTCAACATCCACTTGCTCGTATGGAATCGACATGTCCAATGTCACTCCAGCGGCAGCAAGGGCTTTGAGCCAGCCATGTTTGAATCCCCAATTCTCGAATTTGGGGACCTCTTCTACATAATTTTCAAGAGCGGCGCTCTTCCCAGCCTCAAATGCTCCAGACGCCTCAGAGTCAGCTTTCTCCTTCGCTGCCTTCAATTTTGCCAACTCGGCCTCCAACTAGGCAAGCGCCTCCTTGGCCAACCTGAGCGATTCCTCGTTTGTGTTGGCCCACTCCTCGGCTTCCGATCTGAGTTGGTCGGCAGTCCGTGCCCTTTCCTTCTCCACTTCGGCCCGTGCACTTTCCATTGTCGCTCTCGTCGCCTCAAACTCAGCCCTACTATGCTGACCCTCCACTTGCGACTACAAACGGCCAATCCTTTCGACGACATCGTGCTGGCGGTGACCAAATTCGGCGATCCTTCCGACAGTCTGCAAAACAAGTTGGGATCGTCACATACCAAGAAATACCGCTTGCAAACAAAATCAAAACAAGGAATTGGAATGAAGTTACATACCAGGAGGGCCAATTGGGCAGCTAATGCTATCGCTACCAAATCCGGCTCCGCCCGAAAGGTTGCCTTGTCAGCCGGCAATGAGACCGAGGCAGCCAAGCTCAAAGCAACAGTGGAATCCTTCATGGCCGACGCTTCGGAGGAGATCGGCGTGTTTTTTTATCTTGGGTTGAATAACGAAAGGAACCACATCCGATTCCTCCAAGCCCAGCTATTTATCGACAGGGTTCTCCTCCTCAGAGCCGGCCTCGCCCTCGGTGGCACGTTTCTCTCCGCGATTTGGATTCAGCCGTTCTTCTGGATTCGGAAGATCGACCGCCTTCTCCACCTCGGCCACGTCAACATGAGCCGTTTCTTCTACAACAGTAGGTACGATAGATTCAGTTGGGACAAGTCCGGAACGGATGGCCTCAGCTTTTTTTTTGGGCAGCCATGCGTTTGGCGTTTCTCCTTCGTGCCATCTGCGTGAGATTTTCCTTGGCCATATCCTCAGAATAATCGCCGAGAAGGTCTCCCAAATTTGTAAAAATGTCTCCAAAGGCGTCCCCTTGGCCTGATATAGACAGAGGATCTAAAAAGTTCAACCCGGCTTCCTCAAAGGCTGAGTTAATAGCTTCATCAACTTGCGTTGCCAACCGGTCAGGGTCCTCAGCGATTGGCTCGGCCTCTTGTTCTTCTGCGTGTTCAGAATCGGATGTTTCTAAACCAACCTGTCTCAAGTTCTTGAAACTGGGGAAGATGAGGGCTATGAGATAGCTGTCGCCTCGCGCGATCGGAATGTTGTCCGATGCCAAGAATGTCATGTAAGTTGGCTCGTACCGAAGTAGAATGTGGGCCGCCCTCCCCTGTTTTTGAAGGTTTGGATGGCCGACGAACTGTACCGCGGTTTTGATTTCTGCGAGAACAACGTCGTCGTCTGAAACCAGCACTCTCTTCAAGTCGCTGCCTGCACAAACAAAACGGTTAGATGTATGCAGTGATGAATACGAATATAGATATGGAAATAACAGAAACAAGTGATCTAATCAGCCACCTGGTTCTCCTTTTTGCCTCGGCACCGAGTCTAGGCGATCTTCGCCTTCGCCGAACTCCCAATTGCCGCGGACAATGACCATCACGTCGTCGACAAGGTTGCCAGAGCTGGCGAGCATAGTCACTAAGTGATGATCAGTATCCTTGGCTCTAAGAAAGTAGCGCCCTAGCCGGCCAGTAGATTTGGCTAGGACGTAATAGTGCCGAATGGCGGGTATACCTAAATTGATCCTAAGATGACGATTTAGTTCTACGATTCCCATTATGATGCGAAAGAAATTCACATTGGGATGGGAAGGGATTAGACCCCAGTATCTAAGAACGGCCCTCAGAAGTGTGTGAAGAGGAAAGCAGACTCCGCCCTCAGTAATTGATAGGAGAGGAAAGACGATTGTGCTCTCATCTTTCCTCTCTATATTAATGGTGTTGCCTGCCAAAAGTGGCAAATGGACGTCATCGGGGATGGAGAAATGGCGTCAAAAATCAGAAATTCGATCTGCCGAAAGGAGCTCCTTCAGATGTTTTGCTATTTTTTTGGCCAAACCCAAGGATTATGAAAAGTTAAAAGCAAATAAGGAAGCGGGATAAAAAATGATGGAGGAGAAGACTTAGAGGAAACGAAGGGAGAAGCGAGAAACAAGGAGTTATAGAAGCCGCGAAGAGAAGGAGTTGCACTAGAGGGCGAGCAAGATATCTTTTAAATATTTAGAACATACATTTGAAGAGACAATTTCAAATCATATTAAATGGAAGCAGTGTACGAAGGGACGGGAAAGCGTTACAATGATCAAGAAGCGTGTGCGCGTTCTAACACGCATTGGGAAGCGGGTTAACCGCCGAATTTTTGACTTCCCAGGCTAGAAGCCGAACACGCCGACTAACCGATGCTAGTAGGGTGTTTGGGGGGCAATTGTGGGAGCTAAATTTCGTCAGATCCATAGGGACGAATGAACGTGCCCAGTCCGGAACGTAACCTCTACTTGGCACATACCCTAGTCAATCGAAGAGCCGAATAAAGTAGCCAGTACACCAGCCAGTAGAACAAAGGCCGAATAGAGGTATATGTAACGGATCAAGGATGGGCCTAGCCCAAAGGCCCAAAGAGAATACTATAAATATAGGATCACCCATCAGATAAAGATATGTGAGAACTATTGTGATTAACTTAGAATACAAGTAATCCTGAGTGCAGAGACTAACTTGCTCGTCGGAGTGCTAATTTTGGCACCCCCGATCGGAGTGTTTATTCTTTTTCAGGTGACTAGCAGAGGATCACTAGCGTCCCCCAAGATCAGAAGAGTATTTCCAAACCACTTCCCCACACTATCTATTTGCACAGCTAATGTGTTTCTTCTGCTATATGGTACACCACTTTGACTGCATGCCTAGCCAAACTAACTAACCCGGCCAGAACTGATACTACCAAACTCCTTTGGTTGAGATTAACATCTCAGTCAAAGAGTGCCAAAAAATTTGTGTTAGTTAATCCGGCCAACCTCTCTTGGCCAAGATACTCATCTCGGCTAAAAAAGTGCAAAATAGTTATGTTGGTCAAACCTGCCAACCTCCTTTGGTCGAGAGTGCAAAATAGTTGTGTTAGTCAAACATGCCAACCTTCTTTGCCCTAGTTGGGCAAAGAGTGTAAAAATTTTGTTGGTCAAACCTACTAACCTTTAACGGCCGAGATAACCATCTCAGTCAAAGAGTACAAAAATGTGAAGGTTAAACCTGCCAACCTACAATGGCCAAGATAACCATCTTGGTCAAAGAGTACAAAAATGTGTTGGTCAAACCTACTAACCTTCAATGGTTGAGATAACCATCTCGGTCAAAGAGTACAAAAATCTTGTTTACAAACAGAATAAAGACAAGTGCTAAAAAGAAATTGCACCAGAAAGAATGTCTACTTGTTTTATTGAATGTCAAAAAAAAAATACAAGTGTAAAAAAGCTAAAAATAAAATACTTTGAGATTGGCTGTATTCCATGGCCTTGGGATAGCTTGGCTGTCAATGCCTTTGAGGTGGAAAGCTCATTTTCCTACAACACCCATCATTTTGTACTGCCCTTTGTAGTTAGGTCCCAGTTTGCCATCCCCAGACACCAAAGTGTTTCCAATTACTTTGCACAACACCTAGTCTTCGATCTTGAAATGCCTTGAATATACCGCCTTGTTGTATTTTCTAGATAGCTCTTGTTGATACGAGGTGATATGTACCAGTGCCCTTTCTCTTCTTTCTTTGGCAAGATCTAGCTCCAAGGTTATGGCCTCTCCATTCAAATTTGGATTGAAATTTTTGCTTCTAATAGTGGGGAGGCCGATTTTCAAGGGGTTTACTACTTCTATGCCATAAGCCAAGGAAAAAGGCGTTTCGCCAGTTGACCGCCTAGGTGTAGTTTGGTACACCCATAAGACGTAAGGAAGTTCTTCAGTCCATTTCCCTTTCACTTTTTCTAGCCTATTCTTCAAACCATCTAAGACTACTTTGTTGGAGGCTTTGGCCTAGCTGTTATCTTGAGGGTAGGCCGGGGTGGAGTTATAGATTTCAATCTTATACTCTTCACAAAAACCCCTAAAGATTCTTCCATCAAATTGGGTGTTGTTGTCAGATATCAAGGCCTTAGGAATTTCAAATTGGATTGTGATGCTCTGCCAGACAAACTTCTTGACATCTTTTTCTTTGATGGATGCAAGCGCCTCTGTCTTGACCCACTTTGTGAAGTAATCTGTCGCCAGAATAAAGAACTTTCTGTTGCCCACCACGGTTGGGAGTGGTCCTACTATGTCTAAGCCACATTGCTAAAGGCCAAGGGCTAGTCAAAGGTAGGAGCTCTCTAGCTGGTTGATGGATTTGATGTGAGAACTTTTGACATTTCTTACATTTCTTGACATACTTCTCTGCGTTTGCTTGCATGTATGGCCACCAATACCCCCGTGAAATAGCTCGGTAGGCTAGAGATCTTCCTCCTTGGTGACTTCCACAAATGCCCTTGTGGATTTCGAACAAAAATGCCTTGACCTTGCTTGATGTACACATTTTAAGTATGGTCCTATGAAGGACTTTTTGTACAGTGCTAGCGATGGCGAGAGCCAAAATCGCTACGGCTTCACTATAGCGACCCTGGTTTTCCCTCCATTGATTAATGTAATCCGGACTTGGTTCTGTGGATGTTGGTTGTTGTATATATCTTGTTTTCATCCTTCAATACTTTGTATTTGAGTTATAGCATGTTTTGCGGCAGGTTTGTTACGGGTTGGGTGTGATTGGGAGCAAATGGTTGCTGCCCAGAATTTTGGTTCTTCGCTCGAGCGAGACTTTTGTCGCTCGAGCGAGCTCCTTGTTTTAGACCCTTCACTTGAGCCAGGGTTCCTTCGCTCAAGCGAGAGTTGAGTGTTGTGTCTGGTGGCTCGAGCGAGAAGTCCTGTGCTTGAGCTTACGTCTGTGTCTGGTTCTGGACTTGAGAGTTGCATTTCTTGGCTCGAGCGAGCTTTCCTTCGCTCGAGTGAGCGAGGTCTATGTTTTGGATTTCTTCGCTTGATCGAGCATTCTGTCACTCGAGCGTGCTTCTAGGTTGCAGACTTGAAGCTTCGCATTGTTGGCTCGAGTGAGGCTTCCTACGCTCAAGCGAGAGATTTTTGTGTCTGGTCGCTCGAGCGACCAATCCTTCGCTCGAGCGAGCCTGTGTTATATCAGTAGACAGCAGTGGGTAAACACTTCACTTTTTCATCTCTTTTAATTTCAAAACCCTAGATTTAGCTCTCTCTCTCTCTCTCTCTCTCTCTACACTTAACTTCTCTCTAGGGTTTCATCTATTTTTAGTGTGTTTCTACCCTAAGTTCTTTGTAAGAAAGGTAGAGGGTCGCGAGAGCTTTGTTTTAATCTGAACAATAGTGGATTTGGAGCACTTTGGTTTTCCTTCATCTACTCCTTTGGGCTTCTAATTTCGAGGTAGGGATACCCTACTCCATCTTATGAGTTTTGTCTTTAATTTTGGCCATTTTGATTAGTTGGTGATGTTAGGTAATATTGGAAAAAGTTAGGGTTTGCTATGTAATTTATATAAGAGGGGTTTTCAAACATTAAAACCCATGTGTATGTGAGAAAATGGAAAATGGTATTAATGTTGTCAAATTGGTGAAATCAAACCTTGGGGTTGATATTAAGAAATGGAGGAAAAGGCCCTAATTGTTGTAATAAATTAATTTGGGGAAATGTGGAATTGAGTTGAGGATAATGAAATCGATAAATTATGGGATTAAATGGTGTAGTTGGATTAGTTGATCACTCACCTATGAGAATGTTGATATTATATATGTTTAATACATTTATTTTATGTCTAAAGATAACTGCTTTGGGCTATTGGTAGAGGATAGTCTTGATTGTTGTAGACACTGTATGTTGATTAGGGAAAACTAAAACTAATCACATTAAATATGTCATTAAATATGACGGTTGGAATAATACATCAATTATGTGTATTGAGTGATCCCCGTATATGATAATTGTTCATATACTTGGAATATGTGTATGGTGTGGGAGGAGATAGGGGATGTACTCCATGGTTTGAGGGAAGATAAGGGATGGACTCTCAAACCTGTTTGGGAGAAGATAGGGGATGGATTCCATTAATACAGCAAATATGTGTATTAAATTGAAGTATTAATACAGCAAATCTGTGTATTATTTGTGAAGTATGGAAGTGTTTTAATATAACAATGATGCATCAAGTATGTGTATCTATTGTGGAATATGGAAGTGTTGGTATATGAGTTATAGTCTCATTGAAGTGCTTGGCCAGGTTCTGAGCTATGTATATAAAATGATTTGGATAAGTAAAGGAGAGTGGATTGTAACATGGACATAATTGTCATGGGACTGTACTGTGATATAACTGGTTTATAAGTGTTAACCACCTATCAAATGCTATTGTTTTAGTCATTGCTTATATTTGGTTTAGCATCTCTCTACTGGGCTGTGGCTCACCCTCTATGGGACACCATTTTCAGGTCCAGGTGATATGCCACCTCCAAGGACATAGCTTGGGAGGTTCTGGGAGTTCAAGACTCTTTTTTTGTTGTTTTGTTATCTTTTGATGTATTACATGTAAATTCAAGCCAAGGGCTTAATATGTATTTGAGTTAGTACTCTCTTCTTGTAACCAAGTGTTGGCTTGGAAAGTTGTAAGCCCGTAGGGCATTTACTTTTGTTGTCAACATGTAATACTTTTGTAATGAATACTCTGATAAATGGAAAGATGTTTATTTCTCTTATGTCTATGCATGTCAAGATTGTTGGGTTTTATGTATTATTTTGAGGGTGTTACATTCACCCTAATCTTGTTGGCCTCCTTCTTGCCCTCTGGTAGAAAGCCATCTTTTAAGAACACCACAATGGGGTCCATCCAGGAGGGACCAACTCGGTGTAGGATACCTCGGCCACTTCAGGTTTCTCAATGCTCAATCTTCGTAGAAAGTCCACTAGCAATGGGTGTGGGATAGATTTGTTTGCCACCGACGCAAAATTGGCTAGTTCATCTGGTTTGATATTTTCTTCTCGGCTGATTTGCTCTATCCTCAAGATTACGAAGTTCATGATCTCCTTTCTGACCAACTCCAGGTACTTGGCCATTCTATCATTTTTCGCGTCATAGTCGCCCAAGATTTGGTTGTTTATAAGTTGGGAGTTATTGTACACCATCAGCTCGGTGGCCTTCATTCGGCAAGCTGACTTCAAACTAGCTAAGAATGCTTTAGTGCTTCGCCTCATTATTGGATGCTGGAAAACCGAGGTTGATGGCCTGTTCAATGGTTAAGCTATCTGGTGAGATGAGGACTATCCCAAGTCTAGCCTCGTGCCTGTTGGATGCTCCATCCACAAAGAGCTTCCACATCTCTTCTACAAACAACTTCTAACTAGTGGAGGGATCTGAGGATGCTTTAGGATTAGGGGCATTGACGATGCCGTCTTCTAAATTTTTGTCCGTCGTTAGGATTTGATCATCACTACTCGATTGTCTTAGCACTTCACTTTTAGGCACGCCCTTGCTTGTAGTAGTGCGACCTGCTCCTTCCCCCCTACTTCAAGGCTAAATGTTTCGTTGCGCAGTTGAGCGACTTGCTAAGGCGACTGCGCTATCCCTGTTGCACTTACCCCCATTCGCTCGGTTGCCTTGGTCAAGTCGATTGAGCAAACATAATGACTTCCTGGAGCAAACTCGGCCACGAAGTCTACCAAAGCTTGGGCCTTTATTGCGGTTCTCGACTGAAATTTAATGTCGAATTGTCCTAACTTCATGGCCCACTTCAAATTTCTCCTAGAAAAGTCCGCCATTTCAACCAAGGCTTTTAAGGGGAAGGCTGTTAAGACAATCATGGTATGGGCATAGAAGTAGTGCGACAATTTTCTAGAAGCCATCATCAAAGCTAAGGCCAGTTTATGTAAAAGAAAGTACCTTGCTTAAGCGCTCAGCAATGTCTTGCTTACATAAAAGATAGGCAAGTGTTGTATTTCCTCAGCACCTACCAACACTATGCTAACTGCATGTTGGGAAATTGCCAAGTATAGAAAAAGTTTCTCTCCTGGTACTAGGGTTGCCAACAGCGGCGGAGAGGCCGTGTATTCTTTCAAGCTTTCTAGAGCACCGTCGCACTCGTCATCTCACTCAAACTTGGCCTTAAGTGCTCGAAAGAATGGTCGACACCGGTCGGACGACCAACTTATGAATTGGTTTATTGCGGCAGCTAGGCCCATGAGATGTTGTAGTTCCTTAACTGTGTTGGGCCTCTCTAGATCTTGAATGACTTTGATCTGAAAGGGTTTAACTTCTATACCTTGGTTGGTTGCTAGAAAGTCAAGAAATTTACCTGACCCCACGCCAAACGTGCATTTGGATGCGTTCAGTTGTAGCTTGTAGGTTTTCAACATTTGAAACATCTCAGTTAGGTCATTGAGATGGTCTCCCTCGTTCCTGCTCTTGACCACCATGTCGTCTATGTAAGCTTCCATTCTTCTGCCTAACAATGGCTCGAACACTTTGGTGACCAATCTCTGGAACGTTGCCCTTGCAATTTTTTAGGTCAAAGGGCATGACCTTGTAGCAATACAATCCCTTGTAAATGACGTAACTTCTTGGTTCGGTTCATACATAGTGATCTGATGGTATCCACGATACGTATCAAGAAAGCTAAGGCGGTTGTGACTTGTAGTGAGCTCCACCAGTTGGTTGATCCGCGACACAAAAAAATTGTCTTTTGAGCACGCATTGTTGGCTATCTTGTAGTCTACACAAACACGCCACTTGCCATTTTTCTTTGGCACTACAATGGTGTTGGAGATCCACATGGGATAGTGCACCTCCCTGATCGCCCCTACCTCCAGTAGGTTCCCCAATTCGTCAACGACTATCTCAGTGTGATGAAGTGCCAATCGACGAGTTCATTGTATAATTGGTCTGGCGGTTGGGTTGACGTTAAGTTGGTGGCAGATGAAGTTTGGATCAATGCTAGGCATATCATACGTCGTCCATGCAAACACTTCGATGGTAGAGATCAAGAATTCCATTATCTCTATTCTGTCGGTGCTGGACAAAGATGAGTCGAGCAAAAATAACTTCTCTAGGAACTTTTTATATACTCTTACCTCCACCAGATCTTCTACTGTTTTTTGTTCAGCTGCTTTGCTGAGATTTGTGAATAATTTGTTGCTCTCTAGTTCTTCTACCATCTACCCGAAACCTTTGGTAGCCTGGCTGTTGTTCACTGTCACGAAGCATTGCTTGGACATAATTTGGTTTCCTAAGATTTCTTTAATCACTCCAGCTTCGTTAGGGAATCGCATCACCTGGTGGTAGGTTGATGCTATTGCTCGCATGGCATACAACCATGCTCTCCCAAAAATAATATTATAAGTGGAAGGGACTTATAGCACCCAGAATTCCACTTTCTTTGCTATCGTCCCAGCTTTGACCGGCAAAATTATCTTAGCAACAGGCCATTCTAGTAGAGAGTTAAAACCGACTTGGGGAGATGTCGCGGGTGCTAAGTCTGTGTCCTCCAATTTGAGTTGCTTGAAAGTCTTATAATACATTACCTCTCATGAGCTCCCTAGGTCTATCAAGATCCGTTTGATGTCAAAATTCTTGATGCGTAGAGCAACCACTAGCGTGTCGTTATGAGGGCTTTGCAACCTTGCTAAGTCCCCATTTTTTCACAGTTGGTTGTATACTCAGTATTTCCCTCATGTGCTCCACCTTCTTCATCATCCCTCTTAGCTCGCAAACTCTTTTAGGCTCAAATATCCCATGTATTATGTTGATCACGCCTTCAGGCAGAGCCTCGAGAATTGGTAGCCATAGGCGATGATCACATGGCAGCCATGGGTGATAATGCTAGTTGGAGCCAGAGACTAGTATGTTGGGGCTTGGGCTACCTCTCGATATTGAATTTTGATAGAGGGCCCATTCTGCTAGGCTTGGATCTTAGGAGAGCGGTTTGTACGTCAAACACTGGGCTTGCCTGCCCTGGTTGTTCCTATGCCGCCCCTAGCATCCATGAGGACTGCTGATAACCTCTCAGTTGAGGCCATTATGTAGTATATGGTGAGGCTGGATGCCGACTACTTTCAAGGGGATGGAGATTATACGACTTTCATCCGGACTCATCTTATGCCATCCCTGACTGGAGTTCATGCGGGCGATACAGCAGGTGCTCCATTGGCTAGAGAGGCTGCTCAAGAGGTTAAGGTTGGAATTGGAGAGGCCCTTTCCGCTATGCAGACTGCCGATTGGCCGGTGATTCCTACCATGATTCCTTACAGACGATTGAATGGGACAGTCTATCAGTTCCCGATTGAGCCACCGAAGACGGGGTACAGGTATGTCAGAGCCCCGGGCACACGTTAGGTACGGACTACACTTGACACTTTGCATCCCGCATTCTCTCTTTTTGGATACTTATTATTCAACTTCACTTGCAGGTACCCACAGAGTACACAGAGGGCCTTCTTTAGTTGGCTGCCTCCCTAGTTCACATGGTGTAGAGGAGGGAGATGCTACTCGCTTTGCACGGTATCCAGGTATACTTCCCTTCCCTTCATGCATTGCATTGATTCCCACACTGTACTGATATGCCATATTTCCACTGATACTCAATACTTATACGGTAAATTGACATGCATTTTGATACACTATACACACTGCACCCATGCTGTATCAGTTTTTTGTATCATACTCATACTGCATATCCCATTCTGCAACAATACAAACATTGTATCTGATATGTTGATGCTTGTTTTTTCAGGTTTCACCTGCACTGAGGGCACCAACAGTAGTAGCAGCACCGGCGTCACCTTCTCCAACGGCAAAGATGAGAGGTAGACATGCTCCAGTACGTGGTCAAGATGAGTGTCAAGGTCGAGGCAGGGGCAGAGGTGCTCGGAATCAAAGTAGCTCAGAGCCGCTTTTGAGTGGGGATGATACTAAGACCAGTAGGCAGTGAGCCTACGCTCTGATTTTGAGAGCGGGGATGATGATGCTGGCTTGGGATCAGAGAGCGAGGAGGACGATGAGGTTGGTTTTGAGTCAGGAAGTAGAGATAATGATATTGGCTCTGGCTCGGAGTCTGATTCTGATAGCGGTGCCGATGGAGACAGTGTTCCTGAGTCCTCTTCGAGAAAGAGGACGAAGAGGGCCTCTCGTGCTTGATTCGATTGGCACAAATTTTTGTACTCTTTTGCTTAGCTTCTTTTATTTTGGTAGCCTAGCACATGTATAGCTTCAGTCAGTTTTTATTTTTGCTTTTGAAAACTTGTACTCTCTTTTGTAAAAACTATGATCGGGGTAAAACCCTGCAATTTTATGAAAAGAGTTATTGTTTTTGCATCATGAGCACCACATTTGCACATAATGAAAATGGTGTTGGATTTGAAACCGAGAATGCTTGTATTAGAATAATGTTCTCAACTGGGTAATGAATCGACTAACAACCAAATGCAAAATACAACTTGATACATGGGAAACAAAATAAAAACAACGTAAACGCAGTGAGAAACACTTGCTATAAACAAAAGACTCAAAACAAAACCCCAAGACACAAAGACCAGAACAAAACTAAAATGCCAAATTGCTCATGCCACAAAGTGGGTGGTGTAGACACCCCATTTTTTACTGCTCTTAAGACTTGGGCGCTACTGATTGTTTACTTGGTGATGAAAGATGTGCAGTAAAAAGGGTCGATTTCTTCGGCAAGAGAAGAGAGTCAAATCCACCTTACACCCCACTGTGAACCAAAGCTATTTTGAATCGTTTTTAAACCTTAAAATTCTCTCTTTCAAAATATTTTTGAAGAAGTTTCTACGAAGTTCCGAGGCTCGCATTTTGTTAAATGTTGAGCCCTTCGGTAAACCGAGCAAGGACAAAGTAGAAATGAATGAAAGAGAGATGAACTCTTTGATAAATCTTTCAAAACACCTTACTTAGGGGTTTGGAGTTGAAGAAAATTGGAGGAGAGGGAAGAAACCTAGTTGGGGAAGAAGATGGGCATAAACCGTTAAGAGAGAGTCGAGCAGCACTCGCTAAATCAGGGCTATCCATTCATATACATGGATTTTAGCTATGGAGCCACCACCGTTGGAAAGAAGACTTCCGGGGCTTCATTTTAGACTAGAGCATCTCCTAAAGCCGAGTCCGGATGTGGAAGATATGGCTAGTTGAAGTTGGGCATCAATTCGAGTAGGATCAAAACTGAGCGGATTAACTAAAAGAGGGATATCTCTTAGCACAGTTGGAATTTTGATTTGAACCTTCCACCATTGGAAAGCTTACTTCTGGGGTTACAATTTGCACACAAGAATGACCTGCAAAGGAGTCTAGATGAAGGAGTTATGCCTATTTGAAATTGGACCTGGAGAGTAGATTTTCTCTGTCAGCCACTGGTGAAGGGTGTCGGCCATGGATGATGCAGTGCCGGCTATTGATGATGCTTGCTGGCCGCAAATGATCCCCTACCAGCCAACAATGACAAAACTCAGATTTTTCCAGATCTTTACCTCCAACTGTGTCCCATACTACTCCAGATATTTCTGGACTAATAGTTTTGGCCAAAGCTCTTGTATATTGCTATATATGAGCCATTTCCTCTCATATTCAAGGGTTAGCAATTGTGGGAGCCTCTCTCTCTAAAAAATATCCTCTCTCTCTCTAAAAAATTTTCAGAGCAAACCTCTACCTCTCTCTCTAGATTTCTCTCTCTCTTGCCCTTTTGTGCATAGAAGTAGAGATATAAAACTAGTTTGCCAAGGCATCCTTCATCAAAGTTGCATATCATTGGACTGAGGTCCCTTGGAACCTATTTTTGGGCTGTTGAAAGGTCATTTGAGCCAAGAAAGTGGTTGTTCTTATGCTGTGCTTCAAGAGGTAAAAGTCTAAACTTTTAAGCTTGTTTTGCACACTTGCTTCACCATCCTTTTCCCATTGTTTTGGACTATTTTTGAGCTGGTTTTCAGCTGAAAAGAACTCTGTTTTTTCAGTCCTTAAAATGGTTGTTTAAGCCTTTTTTTGAGCTAGAGGGTTGTCTCCTCTTTTGCTCTTTGGCTTGTAAAGCCTTTTGTGTTATCTTTCAAGCCTTTACAACAATCTCTTTTTGGTCTGAAAATAGAAAACTTGTTTTGAGGTCCCAAATAGGAGGGGGTGGTCTCCCCTCCTTGTCTCTCCATGCTATGCCTAGTTAGCCTTGCAAAGAAGCATATTTTTATGGCTTGTGTTGGCTTAGTTCAAGCATATTTTTGGCATTATCTTGACATGCTTAAACTCTATTTTTAGCTGGTTTGGCCACTTATGGCTTGATTTTGGTACTTGTAGTGCAATCATGCTCACTAGCTTTACATACTTGATGTTTTGGCCCTTCATTCTAACTTGTCTTGGCTATACTCCAACATATATTTGGCATTATTTTGACATGCTTTAACTCTGTTTGAAGTGATCGTGGTCCTTTGGGGCTTGCCTTGTATGGCTATAGTGAGAATGCCTTAACTAGCTTTGAGTTATAGGGCCTCTAGCATGCTTTGCTTGTGATGTTTGCATGCCTTAGCATCATTTCTTATGTAGTTTCAGAGCATAAACTTCTATCATACTCTCATGTTTATCACTCTTTCATTGTGTTTAAGAGTTATGCCTTTATGCCTTGTTTGTGGGCCAATACATGAGCATGATTTTCTTGCCTTTGGTACCTAAGTCTTAGTAGATTTCAGCCACTGTTTTGATTTGTTTTAAATTTGTTTTGGGTTGGTTCAGCCATATGAGGCTTCCCTTGTATGGTTGTAGTGTAAAAGGCCTTGACTAGCTTTGAGTTTTGAGGCCTTTAACATGTTGTGTATGTGATGTTTGCATGTTTTGGCATCATTTGGCATGTTATTTCAGAGCATATGGTGTTGTCACACTCTCACATATTTCACTCTTTAGGTACTCTTGAATGTTGTACCTTATGCCTTGTTTGTAAGCCAATGCATGAACATCATTTTCTTGCCTTTCATGCTATCATCTCAGCTCATTTTGGCCACTGTTTTGGCATGCATGAGGTCTATTTAGGGCTGGTTTAGTCCATTGAGTATTGTATTGCATGGTTCTAAGGTTGTGTCCTTTACTAGTTTCAATGTTTAAGTCTTCTAGCATGTTGTACATGAAGTGTTTGCATGATAGGATCTTGTTTTTCATGCCACTTTAGCACTGAAAAATCTGCCATCCCCCTCATTTCTTCACTTTTGATTTGTTTTGAGGATTGGTTAGTCTTGAGGTTGTGTTTAATGCTTGGGATTGAAGCCTATGCTTAAATGGCTTTAACCCTCTTTGAGGGTTACTCCTAGTCAAAGGCATTGGTCTCTCCCATGCCTTAAACCATTCTCTTTGATAGACCTCTCTCTCATTAGAGGACTCTCACATTTGGACAATTTGATTAATGAATGGATTGGTAATGTTAAAATATGTAAACAAGAATTGAATCAAGTAAAACATGTCAAGATAATCATGTTTTGTGTGCATTGCATTGTGTTCAACTGGACGTTATGTTGAACACAAAGTGAATTGGTCCATTTCATACTCAAAGTGATGAAAATGAGCCAATTCCCTTTGTCTCCATTACCTTTGATCTTCCATGATAAGGTGATGGCCCTAGAGTCTTGTTTGCATTGCATTCATTGAATTTGTGCAAGTTGGACCCTTGGCCATTGTGTGTTGAGATGCTTGATTGATGGTTTTGTATCCAATAGTGCCTCTCCCTTGATGTTTTGAGGTGATATGGAGGGGCATAGTACATACATGTTCTTGGGAGACCCTCCATTTCCTTTGTCTTATGCTCTATTGCAGTTTGGTGTCATAGCACGCCAGTGGCCGGCAGTGCCACATTTATGGCCGGCACTCCTTTATCCTTGGCTGGCAGTGCCCATCTTTGGCCGGCAGGTGCCCCTCATGGCTCGTAAGCCACTGGTGCACTCCCCAGCATGGATGTGGTAAGTTTCAGCAGCAAGTCCTTGATGACACCTTGCAAACAGAGCCTCAAGAGAGCAAACTGGAAGGCTTTTCGGGGCGAGAGACCGAATGCGAGCATGCATATTCAACTTCTTCAAACAGAGCTGAGGCAGTATAATTTGGTTCTTTTCTTATTAGTTAGCATTTCAATTTGTAATTTAATTATTTTGTTAATTAATTAAGTGTTGTAATAATTAAGTAGCTTAGTTTAGCTATTTCTTTATTGGTTTGTAATAATTAGTCTAATTAGCTTAATTAGATTAGTTGATTACCTTAGCTTAGATTAGCTTAGCTTATTCATTCGGACCCTCCGTTGAGAGGGAAAATGTTGTAATAAGTGTGCGTGCGTGTGTGAATGTTTTCCAACCCCACGTCTTTCTCCCTTTTACTTATCCGCTTTTGATGGTTAGTTTAGGGCATATTTTGATTAGCATACCTTATGCTTGCATGCGTGCATCATTCATTTGTCTTGCATGCAGCGGGCTCGGCGCATCATTCAAACTAGATTTTATTTCAATACCTATTTGAATACGTGTGTCAAAGTGTTGCATTCATATGCCGTCTTAGATAGCCGAGCCTACTTAGTTGCATGTGTTGCATTAGACATTTTAACATAGTTAGGATCATGCATTATTTCTAACTAGTTTTATGTTTTGGCTCGGAGTACACTGTAAGTGTTTACGCTTTAGCATCCTTGCATGAATGTAAGTGATTGCTATGTTTAGCATGCTTGCCATGAGGCTATTTGCTTAAATGATATAACTGCATGAATGCCTGTGGATGACGGCTTCATTACTTGAATTGGAACAATTCATCAAAATGTGAGTTTTAAGCCCACTTGAAGTGGCAAATCATCATGTTTTAAGCCCACCTTGTTTGGTGGCAAATCCGCATTTTAGCCTGCTTGCGAGTAGCATCTTCAAACCATTTTTGAAAACAAACATTGAATTGTTTTGTTCCAATTTAGGCGATCTAGTCTATACTTGTATGCTGTGCGCATCACGTAGTAAGTTAGCTAAATAACCGGAACAAGGACACATGAGGTTTTCAAAACAACATATCATGTTTAGTAGAGGCCGATCCTTTGATTGAGCAAGCGGGGGTGCTCATTTCATGACCTTCCCTCCTCGTACCCAAGTTCCTGAGCCGAAGCAACTTTGGTGATGACGGACACGTGGCCTTAGGCACGAGTCAGGGTATCCTAAATTTCCCAAAAACAAAATATTTAGGTGGCAACTCTGAAATCTGGCAAAGTAGTCCATGTTTGGCGCTTTTTAATTCAAAATCGATTTTCTAAAACAATTTGCCAGATTTGGACTCTTTGGTGATTTATCAGTCTTACATTGCACTTTGTGAGATTAGATTCAGAATCGTGACAGGAGTCCGAACTGTAGTGGCTAGAACACAATTCGCGCCCTCTCCGAAAGGGGGGCGCGCGGAGCGAGTTCAGGTGGTCTACAGGCGACCAGCCACTTGTGGTGATCTACCAGATGGTTGACAGCTGGCCTTCACTCGCAGCCCTATCTTCTATAAAAGGTCCTTCTTCGCAATTTCTTCACCAGAACCTCATTTTAGCTGCCGTTTTCATTAAAAATGGAGATTTTCCTTGCAGAGAAACTCAAAGATTGGATAGCCACTTTAGATGGCACGGAAAAGTTGAATTTTTGAGGTTTCGGCATAAACGTGCTTTTTCCATTGAGTCATACTCCACTTTGTTTTCTCTTCCTCCATGCCACGGCTCGATCTTGAGACCCAATTACACATGTATTTCGCTTTGGAGCACAGGAAATGTGTTCGACTCTTGAAGAGTTTCAAGCATTGTTGGAATCTTGACGCGAAGAGGAAATCATGCCTCAGCCCCGTTTTGGCCATGCCTTGACTTTAGGACGGATGTGTGGGCTTACTTTGCACGAAGCTCAATCTTTGGCTCATGACGGGGAACTAGATGTACCCAGTTTGATTCACCAGTTTTCTGACCTTGGAGATAGAGACGACCTTCTTTAGCGAGGCTTTTGGCAACATGCCCTTTGTTTATGTATGCTCGTGCATTTTCTTCTTGTCCCTAGTTATGGCGGAGCCAACATTAAGCTAATCGAAATAGCCCAATGCCTAAAGGAGGGTCAGAGTTGCATTAGTTTGGCACTGGCTGAGACCCTGATGGGTTTAGATGCTTTTCATCGATGAGAGACCACCAGGTTTGCGGGGAGTCCACTCCTGCTCCAGGTATTGTTTTCCACCCTTTCTTAAATATGCGATTTCACATCACTCAGCACTCACGCTCTATTTTCTATCAAAGCCCTTTCTTTCCTTTTCTCTCAACAAACATCTCTCTATTCTTTAATCTCTCTTATTTTTCATCCCTTCCCAGGTATGGCTCATGGATAAACTGAAAGTGGTGGATCCTTGCCCCGAATATTCAACTCGAGCTTACTTCTTCCACTAGCGACTAGTGGACTTTCCCAATGAGGGATGGTAGTGCAATTAGATGTGCAGCAGATCTGTAACGGACATAGCTTGGTGTTGCCCTTGGCTTAATTTGACCGAGATGAACTACAACATGTCCCAACAGCCGGGTATTTAGTTGATTGGCCTCATGTACTGCATGTTCTACTTCCCTTTCTGGTTTAGACGCTAGTTTGGACATGATCAGACTCGTCCAGATGAGGGGTTAGAATACCCAGCTTCATTCCCGCTTTGTGGTTCACACTTGACTTGGTAACTCACTGCTTGGAGGACGAGAGAGCTTTTGGCCCCTGCCCCTAGCTTCAGTTATGCTCTTTCTAGCGAGTGCTTGGCTTGGCTTGAGAATGATGCATGGGTTGGGCTAACTTCGGTTGTAGAGACTTTCGCAAGCACGAGCAAAGGACGCAGGAACACCTGATCTCACCTATGCCCTAATTTATTGCTTTGACATTTCTTTTCAAGTTTTATGATGTAAAAGCAACTTTGACTTAAATCAGAGTGTTTAGAGAATGTACTTTTGTGTTGAAATCAATGGAATTAAAGTTGTGACACTAAGAATTTTCCTTTTGGTCCCAAAATGATTAAG
The DNA here is from genome assembly GCA_025200525.1 of Camellia lanceoleosa. NCBI lineage: Eukaryota > Viridiplantae > Streptophyta > Magnoliopsida > Ericales > Theaceae > Camellia > Camellia lanceoleosa. The sequence goes on from CM045762.1 coordinate 40,348,550, forward strand.
TTGTAAAAGGTAAAATTTTGAACAAAATCAACTTTTATTAAAACTTTTCAAAACAATTTTCCAGAATGATCACTGCCTGACACGCACGGAATCAACCCTTAAGATGTACAGCCTCGAATCAATAGATCGCAACTACTCATAACTGCATTCATACCGGCCCTTATGCCGCTATGTTGAAGATCACATAACCGAGCTAATTAATAATAGAGAAAGATAGCCGGATAAAAAATGAACAAATAGGACAGTTGTGTTGGAGATAGTTACGGCCGAACTTCGAGATGAAAGTACCTATGTATCCCAAAGATGGGAATTAGGCCTTATGTAGTTCGGTTCAGATTCACTCGAGTATTAACTCTCTACTTCAACCTTGCGAGCTCAGTTTTTCTTTATTTCTAATTTTTTATGCTCTAACTTGATGATGTAGTTCGGTCCATGAGAATAATCGCCCCTCCTGACCAGATAGATTTGATGATGTAAGGACCAGTCCAATTGGATTGGAACTTGCCCCTAGGGTCGTGGATGGAAGCCTAGTTGTCTTTCAGTACCATGTCTCCCTCTTTGAGATTCCTGGACTTAATTTTCTTGTTAAAAGCCCTAGCAATTCTGCGTTAGTAGCCCTAGAAATGATACAATGCCCTTAGTATTCTCTCATCAAATAACATTAACTCCTCAAATCTACTCTGTTGCCAGTCCGGCTCTACTATCTGACACTCGGCCATAACTCGCATCGATGACACATCAATTTCAATTGGCAGAACAACCTCCATCCTATAGACGAGAGAATAGGGGGTTGCCCCTATAGACATTCGGATTGAGGTTTTGTAGCCCCAGAGCACGAATGGCAGTTTATACGGCTAGTCCCTGTATGTTTCCACCATCTTCTGCAAGATATTCTTGATATTCTTATTAGCAGTCTCAACAGCTCCATTAATCTATGGTCTATATGTCGATGACTTGTAAAAAGCCATGTTATATTTCTCAAGTAGATCCACCACCTCTTTCTTGAAGTGTGAGCCGTTATCTGATTTGATCTCGTTCGGAACTCCATACCTACAGATGATGTTATTTCTAATGAATTTGGCTACATATGACGCTTTCAACACGACATAGGACTGGGCTTCCACCCACTTCGTGAAATAGTTGATCGCCACTAGGATGAACTCGTGTCCATTTGACCCCTTTGGCAAGACTGCACCGATAACGTCGATTTCCCAAACTGAGAATGGTCATGGTGAAGTCATGTTGTAAAGCTTAGATGGCGGTATGTTCATGCGATTGGCATGGATTTGGCATTTATGGCATCGCCGTACAAAACCAATGCAACCTCCTCTATGGTTGACTAATAATAACCTTGTCTAAGGATCTTCCGAGCTAACATTACACCATTTATGTGTGCCCTACACTCTCTTCTGTGAATAGCCTCCATTAAACGCTTCGATTCTTTTTCCTCCACATACAACTTGTGCATTCCCAGATGACCATTTTTATATAGCTTAGTTTCGCAGATGATAAATTGGATGGTCAAACACCATATTCCCTGTTTGTCCTTGGCATTTGCCCCTGGTGGATATGTCTCATTTTCTAGAAAATTTGAAATATCGTAATACCAGGGGTTTTTGTCTTGCACATCATATATTGCGGTAATGGCCTCATAGGCCGGTGTGCATTTTTGTTCGATAATGATTGGATGCATCTTCACTCCCAACGGGCTGTCGACCATAGAAGATAGAGTTGCCAGTGCATCAGCAAACCAGTTGTTCTCTCTTAACAGATACGTAAATGTTAGTTTTTCAAACCTTGGAATTAGAATATCCAGGGCCTAATGGTAGACCTTCATTTTCTCTTCTTTGACTTTCCAGTCTCCCTTTGCTTGAGAAACAACCAAGTTTGAGTCCCCAATGACATCTAACCTTATTGCCCCTAGTTCTAGAGCAGCTTTTAAACCATCAATGCATGCTTCATATTCTGTTTCGTTGTTGGATACATTGAACCGGAGTTTGAAGGCTAAGGGTATATGGGAATCATCGGGTGCTATCAGCAACACACTTATCCCATAACCGTATTGATTGGATGCTCCGTCAAAGTACATCATCCAAGTTTCCTCTTCAACTTACAGAATGTTGCCATCTGGGAACAAATATTCCACCGCCTTATCACCCTCTGCTGGGTGGTCGGCCAGGAATTTCACTATAGATCTTTCTTTAACTGACTGATGTATAGCATACTTGAGATCAAATTCAGAGAGAAGAAGCAGCCAACGGGCTAGCCTACCTGTAAGTGTTGGTTTCTCAAAGAGATATTTAATGGGATCTAATCTCGAAACCAGGATTATAAAGTGAGCTAACAAGTAGTGCCTCAACTTCCTGGTAGCCCATACAAAGGCTAAGCAAGCTTTCTCCAAGGGAGTGTAGCGAGTCTTGTAGTCTAGCATCTTCTTGCTCAAGTAATAGATGGCCTTCTCCACTCTATCTTTAGATTCTTAAGCTAGCATGCACCCCATGGTTGACTCGGTTACTGACAGATACAAAATCAGAGGCTTCTCTAGCTCTGGTGGCGACAACATAGGCGGATTTGGGAGGTATTGCTTGACTTACTCAAAGGCAAACTAACATCGATCGTCCCATCGGAACTTCTTTCCTTTCTTCAGGAGACCAAATAATGGTTCGCAAGTCAAAGTTAATTTGGAGATAAACCGTCTTATGAAATGCACTTTACCTAGAAAGCCACGCACCTCTTTTTTAGTCCTTAGTGGTGGCATTTCTAAGATGTCCTTGATTTTGGAAGGATCTATTTCAATTCCCCTCTGCATGATCAGAAAGTCCAGTATTTTCCTTGTCATTACGCCGAAGGTGTATTTCTACGGGTTTAACCTTAATTTGTATTTCTTGATCCGTTAAAAGAATTTTTCCAATGTGGTGTAGTGGCCTTTTCGATCTTTGGATTTGACAATCATGTCGTCTATATACACCTCAACCTCTTTATGGATCATGTCATGCAAAATGGTGGTCGCAGCCCTTCAATAGGTAGCCCCAGCATTCTTCAACCCAAACGGCATGACTTGGTAGTAGTATGTACCTATGGCGTGGTGAAAGTAGTCTTTTCCCTGTCTTCTAGTGCCATCAAAATCTGATTATACCTAGAAAACCCATCCATAAAGGAAAGCAAGGCATGACCAGTAGTAAAGTCCACCAACTCATCTATGTGTGGGAGTGGAAAGTCATCCTTTGAACTCTTTTGGTGCGGATCTCTGAAGTCGACGCAAACCCGAATTCTACCATCCTTCTTCGGCATTGGGACGATATTGGTCAACCAAGTCAGATACTAACAAGAATCCTGCATCAATCTGCTTGGTGACCTCTTCCTTGAATTTTAGTGCCCAATCCAGATGGATTCTACGCAATTTCTATTTGACTGGTCGGGTCTTAGGGTCAAAAAGGATCCAATGTTGTACGATCTCAGGGTCAATTCCAGGCATGTCTTCATTGGACCATGCGAAAACATGTTTAAAATCTTTTAATAAAGCAATTAAATGCTCGTGTTCCTTTGAAGACAACGTGGACCCGATCTGGACAAAGCGCGGATCCTTCTCAGTGTCTACATTAATGGCAATGATTTCATCAATACACGGCTTAGCATGCCTCTCCTCCTCTCGATTAATCAAGTTTTTCAAAGCCAGAGGAATTTCTCCCTCTTCATTTTCATTAAAATTTTGAAAATCTTGGTCAATACAATAAACCAGCGGCACAAAGAAGTACACAGAATCTGTAGTGTTTTCATTCGAAAGGTCCAGATCTTCGGTTACAGACTCAAAAGAAAAGTTGAATGAAGATCTAGACATGACTTTGGCATATGGGTTACCACCCTTGAGAATGCCAAGCTCAGACCCAAAAGAACTTGAATCTGATCCCGACATCACAAACTCAGTGGAATTAGATTCTAGCTCATCACCCGATTCAGAACTGGAAAAAAAAAAAGCCCTTCTCCAGCTGCCAAGTAAGACACAGCACTTTTGATGCATCCAAAATACCACTGGTTGGGTCCATACTCGGTTCTTCCCTTATCATGGAGACGGTGAAGTTATCCCCCAAGTTCTCTAGGTCGGTCGTAGAATCTGTTAGGGGCCAGTGCTGCCTCTACTTCAGCCTTACTGTTGTTTGAGTCATCTTCCGTGCTTTGGGTAACTGTGATGCTTGGTTCAACCATTTTCTTATCACTGTCCTACATTTGATAGTCAAAGAAGATCTCAAACCTGGGACACGCTCGTTCGAGGAATTTACCTAAGGCTCGAGAAAGAAGCAAAAAGGAAAATCCTCTCATTCTCAAACAAAACGGCCATTCAGCATCCCTTGGATTGGCCTGTGGACGAGCTCATAACGCTTCCTGACCCTCTTGGCTTTGACTATGCCCCTTATCTCTTCTCCATTTCCTATCCAGTTCTCTTCGGTAGGGACATAGTCCAAAGGCATATGGGTTGTGTGGCACTTCTGCTAACTCTGCAACACCTTTCCGCCTACTCTTTTCGAGCCCCATTCTTGGAACATGCCGCAGCTTGTTCATGAAATAGATAGACTAGGCACTAACGTATATGCCTTCATCCACGACCAGAATTGTCTGTATTACCTGGGCTTCAGCCAGAGTGAATTCCGAGAGGAACACATCTTCGTCGCCATGATTGATCTCTAGCACTAGCGTAGTCACCTTCGGAGGTGGATAGATGGATGAGTTCCCAAAAACAACTGCTACTCCTCCCTTATGAGGATACTTCAACATTTGATGGAGGGTAGAGGACATAACCTTCACGTGATGTAACCAAGGCCTCCTTAACAGTAAGTTAAAGGTAGCCGGTACATCCAGGACGTGAAACTAAATCTCTTGCTCAGATGGGCCCACCTGGACTCGTACTTTTACTATACCCATGACCTCTTGGCTTGTGCTGTCATACGCCCGTATCACTTGGGCTGTGGGGATAAAGCCTGTTGACTTCAGGCCAATTGCATAGGTAGTACGAGATGGACAGGCATTAATGGTAGAACCAATATCTATCAACACCACTGGCACCCACTTCTTCCTACATTCTACAGATATGTATAATGGCTTGTTATGAGCTGAGCCTTCCAGTATAAGCTCTTTGTCAGAGAAAGTGAGCGTTGACTTGGCACCACCCGGAAAGACCAAGCCCACAAGTTGCTCGGGCGTATTATCAATGGACAAGTTAGCCTTGTCCATTGCTGACAATACTGTCTGCAGGTGCACCCATGAAGCTATAAGGAGCCCCCAGATAGAGATATCAGCTTGGATTTTCTTGAGTTGCTTCAGCACTGGCTCCTCTTCCAATTGCTTCTCTTTTTGTTTCTCAGCCTCCTTGTCCTTTCCAGACGCCTCTACTTGATCCAGGTGCGATAACTTAAAATTCCATCCACTGTGGGTAGGATGGTCTATTTCCTCAGCATACCATGTATTATCTAGGAGACAGCCTCTCTAGTCTTCGTCGGTATGGGCCAGACACAAATCATTGTTATCCCACCACTCGCCGTCACCTGCCGACAAGTAGTTGTCAAGCTCCACTCGAATCATTTTCACATCATAAGTGTCCCCTACAAGATGCAACACAATTACGATTTTCTGACTTTCTTCATTTCTTCCTCTTTCAAACTGCCTTAGTGTAGCTTTCTGTTTAGTATCTACAGTGTCCACAACATCTACTTCGCAGGCTGGGTTTTCTGCACATGTGTGCTCCCGCAATTTTCCTTTCTCATCAGCCTTCCCGGCTACTGCAGCTACCTCTGCTTTATTTCCCTCTGGATTTATCCCAGTTTCTACTTCCTTGTCTAGCTCATCACTCAGCCATCCGGTGTTATCAGTCGATCTATTCAGGTTGAACCACCCAATCTGTACATCTGCCTAATCATGCTCATCAAAGAACTGTAGGTTGTCCAAATCCTCTTCGTGGTCTGCCAAATCATCCAACCCTTGGTTCGGGCCATCCTTCCTAACCACATTGACGTCTACCAAGCTTGGTTGCACCAATTCAGGGTTGGTTTGACAAGTTGGCACAATATAGCAACTCGGGTCATATACCCTCTCAGATAAGTCCCTAGGACACCCCGATAACAGACTAGTACCTTCCTCCGAGGTCGACCTCCTTCCCATTGCAAGTATCATCGCCACAGGCTTGGGTTGAGGTTTGAACGTGTCCAACATGCACAGATCTGTGCCTTTAGGAATGAACAACATCGATTTTGGTAGGTCGGAAGGGGTAATGTATATGCTGGGGTCATAAGAGATGGCCAGTGTATGGATCAGGTTAAGATTTCGAGGTGGGGGAACTTGATTATGTGCTGGGAGCGGGCTGGTAGTTATATTTGGTTTTTGGGGTGGGGTGATGACCTTGTTGTCAATGAGATCCTGAATCTCATGACACAAACGGAAGCACTGGTCGGTGTCATGATCATGCTGTTAGTGAAAAGCACAGTATTTTGTGGGGTTGTGTTTGGGTGGAAGAGGATCGAGAAGTGGGCGAGATTGTAAGGGTTTTAGGTGCCCTTTTTTTACTAGCACCTGCATGGCTTTGGATAGGGTCATGTATAGTTGGTTAAAAGTCCTACCCTGAGGTCAGGTAGTGTTGGATGAGGTTTATGGGGCAAAGGGGTCGGTAATTTTTGTGGTGGTGACAACACTTACATCCGATGGCCTCGTAGCTATGCTACCGCTAGCAGCATTGGAACTGCGAACAAATGGCCTCTTGGTTGGATCCTTATCCTCAATAATAAGTCCCTGTTTCATGGCATCCTCTATTTGGACCCCCATTTCATGAAGCTCTGTGAAGGTAAATAGAGGTAGAACAATCATCCTCTACAGCAACTTGCTATGCAAATTACGGACAACCATTCTTATCTGATCCTTTTCTGAAGGTCGAGTGGTCATCATCAAGGCTTTGGCCCTCCATCTTGTCACAAACTCAGAGAAACCTTTCTTCGGCTCTTGACGTGTTGCCTCGAGATCATGATCTGTGACCTCAATCTGCGTATTGTAAGAGTACTGAGCAATGAAGGCTTTAGCCATCTCCTCTCAATTCTGTTTAACGAAATCTTCTAACTTAGCATACCAAATGGCTGCTATACCCGACATGGTGCGACCAAAGAGAGACAGCTTTTGCAGTTTAGTTAAGCCCATCGATCGCAAGATATCAGAAAAAAATTAGTGAACCATCTGATCCCCGGAACTGTCAAAACGATCAATGTGTGGCATCTTAAACCGATCCGGCAATGTAACCGCAAAATCAGTGTACCCATCCTCTATGTTTGGGATAGAGTTAACCCCTTGCTCTCTTTTGAATAGTTTCTCCAGTTTAGTGACTTTCAGTGCTATTTGATCAACTTCAAACTCGAATGGTGCCTTGATCTGATAAACTGGGGCTTTGGAAGCTTGTGCTGAGATAGGTTCTGCTTGATTACCCTGATTTTCTTGAACATTGGCAATATTAGCAGTGGCTCCGCCAGGTGTTGGGATAGCTGTGGTAGGTACACAGGATGCAGAGGCCACGGTCG